>CAWUFW010002630.1:0-700000 GCA_963921515.1 Calotriton arnoldi
TGATGCATCCATTAGTGAAATTCGGATTAGGAAAATATTTGTATGCACCTCTAGTGTAATGTCTTTTTAAAAAAATTATATTCAAATATAAACTTATTTTTTTCCCCCATTTTTCACACTGGACTGAGGTTGTTGTCATATGGTATTTGTAGAGCGCCCAATCTGACCGTAGAAAGTCATTGCAGCACATTTTGGTAGTCTGCGGGCGACTTCCCAGGAGGTTTAGAGAATGTGCAAGTTATGTTACTCCCTTAGGCTTCACACCTTAATGGCAGCACTGGCCTGGATAAGGTAGCCAGATTAGTAGGGAAGTTGTTTTACTGAAAGAAAAAAACTGCAAGGGTACAGAAATGCTTCTTCACCTCGGTCATCCACCCTCCACAGACAGTTGATCCCAGCTCAAAGATTCTTAGCAGGTTAAATCGAGTGTCAACGGATAATACGATTACATGATCACATCCTTCAGCTATTATTATGCTGAGCTGGTCTGAGAACGTCTGGCACAGGTGTGTGTTTGTATTTAGGAATGTAGCGCAACAAAGTAAGTTTAGTAGCACACAAGCAGGGGCTTATGCTATTCTGGAAAGTGACAAACTATGCTGTGTCCATAAAGGACCCCATGAAGACTGTGGATGCCAATATCCCGATTGTGACAGTTAAAAGCCTTGAACCATACTTGTGCTGGGTTGAAAACCCTTTTAATTGTTTGGTTTTAACCCTTTTTAGAATTAATCTTATACATTTTAAAGTGGCCTTCCCCATTCAATGTACCTGGTACCTCGATTAGCAACCGTCACTGCAATCATGTACCCAAACAATGCACATTTCACTTTATCCTGTTTTGTCCCCAGTATGCAAGCCCTAGATCGATTTTCCTAAAACCTTTACTGCGCCTAGCAGATTTTAAAAATTATTTGCCCGCTATGGAATTTTTACAAAGGCTATTCTCTTTAAAAATATGCACTGGAATATTGAATTTTATTAAGAGCATCTTGAAAATAAGAAACAGTTATGAACAGCTAAACTTTTAAAACAGATCCTTTTAGCTTTATGCACCGCACTCTATTGCTCTGTTTTTTAAGATTTTAACGAGATGTAGTTTTAAATTATTTTGACATTTTATTGGATTCGTCCTATGTATGCACATATTTTATGAATGTACACTTTTATGGCATTTTTAAGTGTCAAATAAATATTGAGTGGATGGACTCCTTTCCACCCGCCAAGTTGGTCTTTTGCGTGACAAAGTCAACCACATGTATGTTGCACACAACTATGAAGGCAAATACTTGTTGGTCCCTGATGGGCTTGGTGGATATTTCTGCGATTCCTAATTATGGGATCCGTCTGCAGAAATGCACATCGTTTACCTTTACAGTACTAAAGGAAAAGGAACACACAATGAGCCACTCAAGTGGGGCCAAAGGGGCAGTATTTGTGTTCATTCACCATCCGCATGCCCTGGACAGATCAAAGCTCTGATGTCACAGCACTAGCACACATCAGAAATTAGGTGTGGCAGATTTTATGTAAGTAAACAGGGAACCTTTTTTATAACTCAAAGAGAACTGCTCAGCACAAAGGAGCTCAAACTTTAAAGCAACAAGGCTGAGCTGTCTGCACAATTCTAATTTTATTTAAATAAACTTTTGGACTAAGTATTTTGCTCCCAGAAAACAATAAAATTGAGAGAGAAAACGTTTCTTCCGCAAAAAAATGACAAGTCCAATTTCTTTCTCTCAACTTTCGAGGATTTAAACAACTTTAAGTTTTGGCTTTGGGATTTTCAGTTTTTTTCTGGTGCTGTTTTACAGAACATCGTTACTGGAGTGGCGCAGCTAACATATTCAGTGCAGTTGCTATCTCAATTGAATAGAATACACATAAAGACAGAACCAAACTAGGTCTGATCACAGGGGCATCCTTACAGGTTAGTTAACAAGGAGTTAAATAGAAATATTATTAAAGGGTAGTTAACACCTATTAACAGATACGAAAAAAACAAAAAATGAGAAGCCGAGGATACAGTTAGTTTTAGTGTATTATTAGGAGGAAACAAGAAGGAAGACACAAACATTGACACAGTGAATAGATTACGCCTAGGCAAAATCTATTGGCTTTGTCAATGTTTCTTCCCACATGTTGCACAGCAGCAGGAGGAGGGAGGGTGGGGAAAGAGAACAGACAGCGGGAGGAGGGTGGGGGTAAGGGAGAGGAACTGCAAACATGCATTTTATAAGAATGCATGCACAAAAGTTAAAAAAAAAAAAAAAAAAAAAAAAAGAGTACTTGCAGGAGCCTGTGGCCAATGGAAGGACATTGGCTGTGGACAGAAAGCTGTATTTGAATGAATGAATGACCTACTTATAAAGCACGAACAAATGCCCAAAGGCGTCAAGGCGCTGAAGCAGTTACTCTGCCAGAGGGCGAGAGCGTCATCCCTCTACCAGAAACAGTTACAGAGCAAAAAGCCAGGTCTTCAAGTTCTCACGGAAAGGAAGGTGTACCTCTAGACAAGAGATGGATTTGGGGAGAGTATTCCAAAGCTTGGAGGCCGCTACAGCAAAGGCTCTTCCTCCCCATCTTGGCCCTTTCTAAACCTAGGAATAACCAGCCGATTCTTATCGGCAGAACTCAGCTGTCTAGTGGAACATAGCATTGGAAAAGCTGTAAAATTCCCTCTGGGCCAGAGTTGTGCTGTGCCTTGTGAACAATGCATAGGGCCTTAAACACAATTCTTTTCTCAGCTGGGAGCCAGTGCAATTTCCGAATAGCAGCAGAGACTGAATGGCATTTTAGAAGATCCAAAACAAGTCTTGCTGCAGCATTCTGGACAAGCTGTAACTTATCGATGGATGCTTTGTTAATGCCCAAGTAGAGTGAGTTGCAATAGTCCATCCTGGACACAATCAGTGCCACAGCTGCTTGTTTACGTGGGGGCGGGACGGGGCGTTGGGGTGTGGGGGGGGGAGGGGGGGAAGAGGGAGATTAGATATATATATATATATATATACACACACACACACACACACACACACACACACACATATACACACCAGAAGCAGGACGAGACTGTCTTATTAATCTGAAGATCAAAACACAGATTGTTATCAACTAGGTCACCAAGATTCTTTGCAGAGTCAATGGGACAGGGATATTGTCCAAGCATTCGTGGCCACCAGGAGTGGGTCCAGATAGATTGTTGGCTACCAAAGACCAGAACCTCGGATTTGTCCCCATTCAGTCGGAGGTAGTTATTTACCATCCAAGAGGCCACGGCCTGCATGCAATTGTTGAAATTGGCGGCAGAGGCCTCTAAATCCTTTGTGATAGACACAATTATTCGTGTGTCATCAGCATAGGATAAAGCGTGCAGCCCAAAGGCTCTAATCAGCTTAGCTAACGGGGAAACATATATATTAAACAAGATGGGGCTCAGAGATGAGCCCTGCGGAACTCCAAAAAAAGTAAGTTTGGCATATGCTACACAGCAGGACCACACAAACACACACGAAGCTCCAGGAGGAAGCTAAAGGTGAGGAGGAGGCGTTGACCCGTAAGAAGCAAGGAAATGAAAGTGACGTGGAAGCCAACAAATGGTAAGTAATGGGGGGTTCTAAGCCCAGTTTTAAGATTTTTTTTGTTTGTTTACAAGAGATTTTGCAAACACAGCGCAAGCACTGTGCAGGCGGAACCTAAAAATGAGAGAAGAAAAGGGTGAGGAATTAGATAATACTGAAAAATATACAGCACCTAGACCAATCACTGAAACCAGCATAGTAGAACTATTTTGTAAGAAAATTCATATCTTCCCAAAAAATCCACTGTTGCTCGTTGTAACTTTTGATATTTAAAGTCCTTTCCATTTTGGCACCTATGTGCTTTTCTTCGAAAAGTGTGGGGAAAGGCAGCTTTTTATCAAGTGGCTATCATTATACATGCATTATTTAATGCAGCAAAGAACCTATAGGTTCATCTGAAATGAGGCCTGAAGCCTCCTTATTACTAGAAGTTAAACTAGTGCACGTAATTTAACAGTTTAGAATCAAAACTATGGAGGATGATTGTGAACCACTAAACCTGAAGGCAAATGGAAAACATATGGGTGTGGCCAACGGCATCAGCAACACATGCTGGACTAAACATCTTCCTACTTAAGTATAATCAGTTGTGTTTAGTGTGTACCTACTGAAGCGTGAAGCTGGTGGCACCCAAAGGTGATTACAGTTAAAACAGTGATCTCAAACAGGTGGTGACAACGTCTTGCTTTAACAATTATGTACTCAGTAGGCCACATTCTGATAAGGCTTTGGAAAATGCAAGATCAGTTCCTTTGCAAACAGCTGGTCTTACTGAAAGAGAGTTATGCTATTTTGTTTAGGTTTAACAAATATAGCCAAGAGATGATAAAACAGTAATCTTTGTACAAGATGCCTAAAGCCAAGGAGACATGGAAGCATATATTCTGGAACAGCCGCCAAAACTCGTCCTTTTTGGGATTGTATATATACACATCACTAGAACAAATGCACAGGCAAGCACTGTACAATGATCAGAGTGTGGCAATGATCAGATGGAGTCGAAGAGGTGAAAACAATCCAGTAATCAAGAATTTAATTTTCCTAGGGTCTTTTAGTTGCCAGAATCATCATTGCACGTAAGTGGGAATACCCACCAAGTAGACAATTAAAAAGAAGAAAATAACATGTTTAGATTAACAGAATTTCCTTTATATCAGATCATTTTCGAGGTCTAGGCGATCTTGGGGGAAATACGAAATGTGGATTCAAATTAAAGTAGCGGAAATAATGTCAACAAGGTCCAATCAACTTTAGAGGTGATTGACCAGAGCCAAGAAACGTAAGCATGAAAACAATGGCAGAATTTTTTTATTTTTAATAAGCATCAACTGCCAATAGTATGGGGGATTTATGTCTGGACAAACAAAAACACAGATATCTTAAGGGACCAAGCCCATATGACCCAAACGGAGTCCTCTCACTGCTCCGAAAGAGAATATGACATTTATGGGTGAAGAAAAGCACAGTCATAGCTTAGCAGAGAGAGGAAGTGTTTTGATAGCTTGGGCTGCCATGACAAAAGGCTTGTCGTAAAGCGATCTGCCCCACCCACAGGTCCTTTCAGAATCTGGACAAACCCATGAGAGGATGGAGGAGAGTAAAGGGATCTCAAAGGTATCTGCAAAAAAACTCTATTCTAGCCTTAAAGTGAATCAACAGTAAACTCTGGAGTGCTCTTTTATATTCCACAAGAATTACATAGCACACCCTTATGCAAAACAGCAGTGAAAGATGCAGAGAGCAGTAATAATACAGCTGGGGACAAGAGCTGTATCAAGGCTGCAAGTGAACCGCAGCGAAAAACCACCAATGGAGCCCCATCACTGCATGCAAAAAAAAAAAAAAAAAGACTGCTGTCAGCAATAAATGCAATACAGACAAATAAGTACAAAGCAGCATGATGAAGTCAAGACATGGGATACTTACAATTTATGAGGGGGACAAGGATTTTACTGTCAATGTGCATAAACTCATGAACTTTGAAAATTCTCAAAGGTCTGGAGACAATTGAATAACTTACGGATTTGATCAGACCCTCAATTTTCCATGCTGTATGCAAGTGATTAATTGTGATTAAGTAATTGTGAAAATACCAGGCCCACCTCAGTGTTCAGTGGTGTTCTGCCTTTGGCCATATTAATAATGTCTTGTGATGATTCTAAACATTGCCAGAAGGATGAAGACATGATACAAAATACACAGTTGATGTACCTGATTGCATGTGGTAGTTTCTCTGGAAAATAATTAATGTGTATAAAACATTTTTTTTTTTTTTTTTTTTTTTTTAAACATAAGAACCCTGGAAAGCACAGTGCAGACATCTCACCAAAATAAACTGGGACCAGGTGTGATCCGAACTCAAGATCTAAAAAACCTATGACCCAATATTCAGAGCAAAACAATTAACGCTGAACAAAAATCCCTGTGGCAACAGAAACCACTCACATTGTCGACGGCTAAAGAAACAAATGAAGCACAGAGATCGAGTGTGAAGACAATCACAGACAAGTACAAACTGAGGTCCATGGATGACCTAAAACAGTATGAGTGCTGCAGGTATATAAGGGCCTAATACAAGCATGTACTGCCCCCAAAGTTTACTTCTCAGCACGTAGATCTCCCAAAGTTGCTCTACGTCTTGTAACTTGCACCACTGACTTGCATTTACATCTCCCACTTTGCTAATCCATATGGACTCCCCTTCATTGTCCGCACTCATTTCCCACCTTCTTCATTTTTCCATATCAGTTTTCCCATATCTTCTTGTTTTGATTACTGCTTGCATTGTAGGAAACACGAGTTGGGATTTCCCGAAAAGGCGGAAGCCAAACGGCGACAACCCATAGGCTTAGTCTGAGATTGTTTACCTTATTTAACTGTGAGACAGTTTACTGTGTACATTGTCTTCAATTAAACACTGAGTAAAGCAAAGAAAAGCAACAAAAACAAGTTCACTTTGCAAAGTGACAAACGGCCTAAAAACACAGAAGGATTCTATGTCAGGACCGGAGGCTCTGATTATGCTTCTCAATTTCTTTGCTGAAATACTCAGCAGCCAATAGAAACTTTAGTAAGAACAAAACCACAATACCCATGACCACTGCATGGGTCACATGTACAACCATAGAGTCTCTGCCTATAAAAGGTCTATCCACCATAATAGTATCCTCTTTCTTTGCTGCTCCGCAGCCAGTTAAGTGCTCTTGCTTTATTTACTGCTTAAAGCTGACAGATTGTTTTTGCTTGAGTATTTCTAGCGCTGGTATGGCGATTGTGTGCGCGCTGTCTATGGGCTTGGTTTAGCTGTGGTAGCGAGTGTGCTGACGCTTAGTTTCTTAATGCAAATTTCGTTGCTTGGAATTGCGCACTGTCGGTAAGTGGGATCAGCTTACCGCCCTCTCTTTCCTGAGGAGCGTTCTTCAGCGGCTCCGAGTTACGGTGGTGGAGCGGGAGGTGTCGGGGAGCGAGGACGCGCGTCTCCAGTGACGCGCAGTCCTCTTTTCATTTTTAGCGAGCGGCCGGTACCGCGCGGCGGCCATTTTGCCCGCTATTACTCGATCGGGCTTCACCGAACGCGGGAGCAGCGTTTGTACATGCTCTTGGACTCGTTTTCATTGCCAAATTGCTCGCTGTGCTCCCCAGACGCCCTGCACTAATGACACAGTGTGGGGCTGAATAAATACTGCATAGGCTTTGCCTAGAGTGGCTTTTGGGGCAAGTTTTCCTCCCTCCACGTCCTAAGTGTGTTTCTCTTACATCCCTTTGGGATTTTATTGAGCTTGCCTGGGGTCCAGTGCCACTCCCCCTGATTGAGATATATATATATATATATATATATATATACACACACACTAGTGCCAAAAGGGGAGTACCCCAATTATTTCACAGGCACTCCTGGGGTCTGCAAAGCTACACTCACAAGGTGTCACCATGGCTGATTTTTTCTACGAAGAAGACTACTACTACGAGGAGGAACCCGCTGGGTCCATGGAGCAAGACCTCGTCGAGGCCCTGGACGCGGGTGTCCAACACTCGGTTAACACGGCTCTAGTGAAGGCCATTGAACCCCTCAAACGTCACCTGTGCACATATGCCAACCAGCAAGTCTGGCTCCCCGCCGCAGGCAATCGCCCTAGAGCAGGGGGAATGGGGGTTAGGAACCCGCACGCTGCGGATTTCGCCAAATTGGCAAAGGCCATGGAGGATCAGGAGTACCCCACTCCCACCAGTAAGGCTACAATTACAGTAATCACCCAGGAGGATGACCAGGATACATCCTCGGATCCCCCCACTGATCAGGAAGAAGCCCCTAAACCCACCAAAAAGGCGAGGAAAGACAAGCACACAAATTAACCTTCAGCTCCTAGGGTACTCAACTTTGAACCCAACGAGATTATTCACCCAAATTCTTCGGCCTGGCTTCCACCCCAGGAGGTGGCCGACTATGTACAGGCCCATCTTCGCCAGTCCTTTGACAAGGAGGTACGGGCGCGGCTTAGGTCAGAATGCCCTAGACCTGACTTAATAGGCAAGGTGGCGGAAACTCCGGAGGTAGACCCCTCTATGCTTACCTACCTCAAGAAGTACTCAAAGGATCCCAAAAAGGGTCTCAATAGATCTTGGCGGTCTTGCCAAGATAAGTTGTAGGACTTGACCGGTCCCCTGACAAAGATTCTCGAACTGGGATTCAGAGCCAAAGAGTCCGGACTGGGCATTGACCCGGAGGAGCTCATCGGTTGGGCCCAGAGGGCGGTATGCCAGCTCGGCAACGCCAATTGTGCACTGTCCGCAGAACGTCGTCGCTCCATTCTGTTAAAGTTGGATCCCAGGTTGGCAGAGCTTTCCACATCTGAATCGGGTCCTCTGGCCCAAGGTTTGCTTTTCGGACAGCCGTTCCTTAAAGAGCTAACGAAGTTTGTGGCCACGTTCAGTGGTCTGGACAAGGCCCAGGGTTCCCTCAGGCGGGCATTCCGCCCGGTTTTTGGCAGGGCCGGACGCTTTCGGGGGCGCTCGTTCGGCCGGGGTTATAATCAAGTCGCCCCACGCGGCCAGCAGAGGGGAGGTTATCAAGAACCCAACTCAAATACCTCCTCCTTCTATCCAACTCGACGCTCCAGAAATAGATTCCGCAAAGGCAGATTTCAAGGCAATGCAGGCGGACAACAAGATTCCGGATCTACAGGTGAGACTGATTCCCTATTCAGAGGTAATCCTGGGGGGCAGAGTAATGTTTTTTCTGGACAACTGGCGCAAGATCTCTCGAGATGCTTGGGTTTTAGAAACCGCTCAGGGGTACAAGTTAGAGCTGTACGGCCCTCCGTCACAGGATGGGCCCCCTCCCCAGATGTCTTTTTCCCAAAGCGATCAGACCTTTATCTCCGCAGAGTAGATGTTCTGCTTCAGAAGGGTGCCATATGCGTTTCAACCCTCCACCCTCGGGGGTTTTGCAGCAATGTCTTCCTGGTGGACAAGAAAGGCGGTGGATCCAGACTAGTCTTAAACTTAAAAGACTTCAATGCCTGGATAATCTATTGTCATTTCAAGATGGAGGGCATCCATCTTCTACGCGATCTCCTCCGAGAAGGGGACTGGATGGTCAGGCTGGACCTGAAGGACGCGTATTTGTCAATTCCCATCTTCGCCCCTCATCGGCGGTTCCTACAGTTTCTCTGGAAGGGGATCTGTTACGAGTACAGGGTTCTTCCGTTCGGCCTCTCGTCAGCACCGTGGTGCTTCACGAAACTCCTCCGTCCGGTAGTAGAATCTCTGAGAGCGCGGGGAGTTCGCCTGATCGTCTACCTAGACGACATCATCATACTGGCGAACTGCCCCCAGCTAGTCATCCTACACCTCGAATGGACCATCACTCTCTTACAAAGTCTCGGGTTTATTGTGAATCAACAGAAGTCTTTGTTGATCCCATCCCAATCGATTGAGTTTCTGGGGTTCCTGGTCAACTCCCTGACGTGTCAGCTCCTTTTACCGACGCAAAAGATCAGGTCCATCAAGAGGGAATGGAGGTCGACACTTCACAAGCAGGAGGTGTCTCTGAGATCGGTAGCCCGGATAGTGGGCCTGCTAGCTTCATCAATTCAGGTGATCTTCCCGGGCCCCCTTCACTACCGAGCCCTTCAACGGCTGAAAATACGGCATCTTCAGAAAGGCCTCAGCTATTCGGAAATGATTCCCCTCTCAGAGGAGGCGAGGCTCGAGATGGTATGGTGGTTACACCACATGGAGGCCTGGAACGGCCGAGCCCTATTCGGATCGACCCCGGATATAGTGATCGAATCCGATGCCAGCCGGTGGGGTTGGGGAGCCCGTTGCGGACAGTTGTCCACGGGTGGCCGTTGGTCGCAGGACGAGCTTTCATTACATATCAACTGCCTGGAACTTTTGGGTGGGTCATTTGCGATCCGTTGTTTGTCACCACAAAAAACAGACTGTTGTATCCTCCTGCGGATGGACAACATTTCCGCAGTACGAATGCTGGCAGAGATTGCCAAGGATTTCTGGCACTTCTGCCTCCAGAACAGAATTTCTGTGGTGGCGGAATATCTTCCGGGCTGCAGCAACGAGGTGGCAGATTGGCATTCTCGTCATTTGCAGGACTTCAGCGACTGGATGCTACACCCCCGAGTATTCCAGAATTTGAACGACCTTTGGGGTCCCTGTCGCATAGACCTGTTTGCGTCCTGCCTCAACAGACAGGTTCCTCAGTTTTACAGCTGGCGTCCGGAAGCTCTGGCCACGGATGCATTTCTCCAGGAGTGGCCAACCTCCCTGTGTTATGCCTTCCCTCCATTCATGATGATCCCCAGAGTTCTGGCGCGGGCCAGACGTCATCGGACGGAACCGATTCTAATCACTCCGCTCTGGAGGGCACAGGCGTGGTTCCCGGTGGTTCTCGAAATGATATGTGCGATCCCCATTCTTCTTCCACGATTACGGAACCTGTTGCTGGACCCTCTACAGGTCCCTCATCCCTTAGTAGAGTCGGGCCAGCTTCCTCTGGTAGCTTGGCGGGTTTCAGGGACAGATGGAAAGTCCCGGGTCTTTCAAAGGAAGCTGACAGATTTATCAACGAGGCCTGGTCGGCCAACACTCACAAACGGTATGCTTCCTCTTGGAGACGATGGTGTGATTGGTGCTCTCACCGGGATGTAGATCCCGCTACAGCACATGTCTCTCTAGCTGCTAATCTGGCTTCTATGGCGTCCTCGGGATTAGTTTACAGGACTGTGAACAATTTCCGATCAGCCATCTCCGCAGGGCATCTACCCATGGATGGCAAAGCACTTGGAGAGCACCCTTTGGTGTGTAAACTGCTCAGGGGCGTTAGGATGGTTACTCCTCCACGCCCGAAGTATTCGCAGTTGTGGGACGTGTCGGTTGTCCTGAAGTTTCTAGAAGCCTGGCCCTCTAACAAATATCTTTCTTGTAAACAATTATCTGCCAAGTTAACCATGTTACTTTGCCTTGTCTCTTGCAAGAGGGTTTCGGATGTTAGAGCCCTGGACTTAGCAGGGCGCAGATTTTCCCCGGAAGGGGTGTCATTCAATATTTCACGGAGGACAAAATGTAATACCTCCTCGGTCTCTTACCCAGTTTTTCCTAATAATCCAAAATTGTGTGTGGTCCAATGTGTCAAGGATTATGAAGTAAGAACTGCCGAATTCCGCACTGATATGCAAGGCCAGTTATTGATTGCTCTTCAGAAACCCTTTCGCCCCGTGACTCCAGCCACCTTGTCACGATGGATGCGTTGGCTCATGGGCGAAGCGGGTATTGATATTTCAAAATTTGGAGCCCATTCTGCTAGAGGAGCAATGGCGTCCAAAGCCTTCTCGGCTGGTGTCAGTTTGTCGGACATTATGTCTGCGGCCGACTGGTCTACAGAAAATACGTTTTTAAGCTTTTTATTATAAACAGATTGTTGATGTTGCTTCTGTAGTGGTGGCTAAGCTTTGAACAAGCATATTCGGAGCCTCCGGTCCGGACATAGAATTAAAAAGTTGCTAACATTCGTGACAAGAATTTTCAATTCTATTAAGGACTCGGAGGCGAGGATTATCCCACCTGGAATATTGATGGTCATGTTTTATCATGCTGTGTTGAAATGTTTTGCATTATTGCACTTATATTCCTTTTTCCCGACCCTCTTCTGTTGATACATTCAAACAGTTCTGGAATGGTGTTACGGGTTGTTCTCTCTCTTCATTTCAGGTAAAGATTCCAAGTAGAGCTTGAGATTCTTCGTTGCAGTTGGCTCCTCGTGACTATGAGGTCGTCTCAAGGTTCTTCGAGCCAGGTTTCCTGTTGAAATTAGGTCCCGTTGAGCCTCCGAGGGTTCAAATAAGAGGAGTTCTTGTCGTAAGATGTTCATGGTAGCAAGTTGATCAGAGACTTACCTGATTTGGTTTGCAAAAGAAAGAGGATACTATTATGGTGGACGGACCTTTTATAGGCAGAGACTCTATGGTTGAACATGTGACCCATGCAGTGGTCATGGGTATTGTGGTTTTGTTCTTACTAAAGTTTCTATTGGCTGCTGAGTATTTCAGTAAAGAAATTGAGAAGCATAATCCTCGCCTCAGAGTCCTTATATTGAAAATTCTTGTCACGAATGTTAGCAAATTTTTAATTCCTTTTAACGCTTTTAAGAGCCCCCAATTTTTGGCAGATCAATGTTACTGAAATTAGATGATTAAAACTGATAAAAAAATTACTGGGTTCTGAACTAAAGGATATACACATATACAATGTTTTTCAAAACAAAACACCTCTGCACATCAAGATTAATATTGACTGTCTACTGACTGCCAGACTGCTTGACACTGTCCTACATTTCTTGTGCTTGTCTTCTGATTTCCCGTTGCCGTAGGAGACACCACCTCTTTCAGACACTACTTTGTGTCACCAGGTCTGTGTTGACTGAAACCGCACCTTGGCAACAAACTGTCTTCCAACATCTCTCTTCCGACTAACAAAGCTTTGTAAGGAGACAAATCCCGAGCGCCCTTATTATCCACAAGGCAAAGTCAATTTTAACAAGTCTTCTCTGGGCTGCCCAGCCCTGCATAGCAGGAACACATATGCGACCGTTTATTTATCTATAAAAACATTCAGTTTCAGTATCTAAACCCCCAAGCTGCTGCACCACCCCTAGTGCTTAGCCCTTTTTTGATGGTATAAGTAATTCGAGCCTTCATAACCTTTTACCCACAAAAAGGTAACCAAACCAAATTTGCCTCCTTTTCCCCACATCCTGGGGACTCTAAAGGTACCCAGGATTTATGGAATTCCCTGGAGGGAACAGACAAGCCAAAATATAGCTTTTTTTTTTTCTTTTCTTAAAAGGGAAATAAGTGTTGAGCAAGAAAATGTAAAGCTTGCAGTGCTAAGATCACCAACTTCCTTGTTTCCAAAGCGAAGTAGAGCATGGCTAAAAGTTAGTGGAGTAGAGTGTTGTGAAGTGGAGTAGGGGAAGTAGAGTGTCTTAGAGTGGACTAGAGGGGAGTCATAGAGTGGCAGAGAGTGTCGTAGATGCATTGGTGTAGAGTATGGTGGAATGGATTGAGGTAGTGGGGTGGAATGGATTGGAGAAGAGAGTGGTGGATTGGATTTGGGTAGAGTGGGGTGGGTTGGCATGGACTGGAGTAGAGTGGGGTGGATTGAACTGGATTGCAGTGGGGTGGATTGGACTGGATTGCAGTTGGGTGGATTGGAGTAGATTGGGTAGAGTGGAGTGGACTGGATTGGAGTGCGGTGAATTGGACTGCAGTGGTGTGGATTGGATTGAAGTGGGGTGGTTTGGATTGGAGTGGGGTGGATTGGACTGGAATAAGGTGGATTGGGGTGGGGTGGATTGGACTGGGGTGGATTGGATGACGTTGTGTAGATTGGAGTGGAGTAGAGTGGGGTGGATTGGATTAGATTGGGGTGGATTGAATTTGGGGTGGGGTGGAATGGATTGGGGTAGGGTGGGGTGGAATGGGCTGAATTTTGGATTGGTGTGGGGTAGATTGGATTGAGTGGATCGAGGTGTACTGCACGTTTACGTATTAAATTATCATCTTGGAAATTACACATAAGAAAGAAACAATGTGGCTTTGCAATATCTAGAACAAGATAATTGTCATCTTTTGAGAACAGCGCCCATGAGCCAAAACAAAACATGAGTGCAAACTGAGAAAGAACACTTGGCAAATTAAAATAAAGTTAACTATAGAGAATAAAACTTTGCAATTTTGTTTGTTCTGCTGGGCATGTTTTTCGCAGTCATGTGCTTTCTGTTTGCAGGGCACTAGAAGCTAAAAATAAGTGAATAGTACCTCAATCACGTCAAGAGCAGCAGATGGGCACTGATTAAGTTGAATCAATCAGTGTTTGGTCCCTGCTCCACAAAAAGAAACAGAAATGATGCTTGGCCTGCAGTGACCAATTGTGAGGCTGTAAAGAAGAGTGCCATGCAAGCCAACAAATGGTAAGCAATGGGTGGCCTCCAAACCCTTTTTGTTAAAAATAGTGCCTCAGAAGTTAGACGCATGCACTAGCGCATGCTATCACATGCTCGACCCTAAAAAAAAACAACAACATTTTTAACTAGTTTTGCATTTTTTCAAAATAAGAATTCATTTTTCCTATGTTTTGTGGTTACAACCTACTTACAGTTTGTGGTGGAAACAGGTGTGAAGCCCATGGTGAACCTAGAAAGCTATACATTTCTGAAAACTAGACAAACTTTCGAATTTAGCAATGGGTGATTTTGGTAGATAGCTCCTCGTTTCCCCAAAAAAACTAGTTGCTGAAATAAAACATAATGGCCTTTTGCTGCAGTGCAACTCCTTTGGCTGCCAGGTTACAGTGACACAGTAGGGTTGTGGAGAAGAGGACTGCCTGCTCGAAGGCAAGGTACGAACTCTAATATATAAATAAGATATTTGCAATTTTTATATATGGTTCATTAATGCAGAGCTTTCACAGTTACCGCAAGCGCTCTAAGGGAATACAGTGAAACGGTAAGCTTTGCTTACATTTCTAGCGGAAGTCCTAATTTTAAAAATGTCAACACATTTGCCAAATTTAACAATTCTTGGCTATGTGTAATACACCCAGAATGCACCTTTATTATATGCAAATACAAACAAACGTATGGACTCAAGATTGATGATTATATTTCGAAAGCAAATAATGTAACCCAAAAGAATTTTTACTTGAAAAAAGGATAAAGGCTGCATTTTGCACCATGCAAATGTTTAATGACAAGATTAAATACCATGTTCGCAAGGCATAAATTAAGAAAACATATTTGATGCATGGCAATATTTAAATAAAATAATAAAGGGGAATCAATGTAAATCATTAGGTGCCATATATAAATAAACTAGGGGCTTCATTCTTAAAGAACGTCAGAAAACTGCCCCTGCAGGTCTATGACCAACAAACCAACACGGATGCAGAACTACAAACTTTCGGAATTCAGAGTTTACAGAAGTAGGCCTGGAAACCTACAACAGTTCCAGGTTTCGATATGTAATTTTTATTTCTTTCTGCTACACCCTTGAATAAACTCCTGCCCGTACACCCCAATCATTTGGGATGGGGGTCTAGGGGCTGAGTCTCCAGCCACCCTGGAAAACATTTTACTCCTGCCCTTCTCAGAAGTAAATTTCCAACCTTTCCAAGGCGGGATGCAGTTAAATGAGAGTCTGTGGATACCCTTAAATATGTAAGTTATGGGTGTGCACAAACTCATACGACATTCCAGCCTTGGAATAAATTCTGTTCAACTGTCAGCGCCCGAGAATGAATTTGCTCACACCATAATCTTCATGTGAGTGAATCCATTTAAGACAGACCACGCTTAGACTTTAAGGTGATTTTGTAGAGTTTATCCAGTTATAAAATATAAATGTCCAATCACTAAATCTAGCACTTGGTATATTGCTCAGAAATATAGCAAACAAGGCAACTTTAGCACAGTGAGATAAAGTCATGGAAATGTAAAAGCTGCTTCTTCAAACTTAAAAGAAGGCAATTATACCATAGAAGAATAATATATCCTGAACTCTGCTACAATCCGTTGCCTACACTGCAACTGCAGGTCCAGACGCCTGGTAAGCTGCTTTATCCTCCTGGAACGCCAGCGTTTTTGGAAAAGTAGAAGGGAGACAAGGGTGTTTTCAGAACGAAGGGCAAGAAAGGAGACTGGAGTCGAATGGTTTATTAGGTTACCAACGCTATCAAATCGTGCAGCTACCTAAAGTATTCCACTGAATAGAGACTGCAGAAAGGGTAGTGAGAAATGCGTGGTTAGTATTGTTAGCCTCTCTCTGCACTGTTACATCTCGTCCAGTACTCCGAGGCTCTGCGAAGCAGTGTTTCAACCAAGTTTGTGTCCTTGGAGCCGAGTCATGGCAACAGTGACGCTGCTCCAGACAAGGCAGAGTCTGTTTCGTTGATCTCAGCTGGAAATAAGTCTGCAACGATCATGGTCACAAACCACAGGGTAACAGCAAAGCTGGAAATGTACTGTATGCAAGAATTTCAGTTCCTGCGTGCCAATGGTTTGATGCACACGAGCAATCTGACACAGAGCAGAGGAAGAAGGAAAAAGAAAAAGAATCAAACCGTAGGAAAATCGTAGTCTTTGTTTTTAAAAAGGCATCTTGGTTACTCTAGATTTAAGAAATGGTTTTGAGTTAAGTATGCCTACGTTTCTGGAGCAATTAAATCAAATTCATAATTGTAATACTGTATAGAGGCAGCCATCTTGCAACTCAATTTGAATTGATAAAATCAACTTTCATTCATTGAAATGGACTATAGAATGATCAAAATAATTGTAAAACACCAGAATTAGTGTGTGTGGCGAGGATACACCCTGCACTATCGCATCGGCGCTTCAAGGAAGGGAATTCCAGGTGGAAGAGGCTTGTATCTGGAAGAAACCTACAACCTTTGTCCATTTAGAAGCGCGGGGGTATCTCTGTTCAGGTAGTACACGATCTCTGAAAGATTTCAGAGTAATTTCTGAATGATGTACTACTGTGTTGTGGATTGAGATCTTTCCTTGACTGAGGCAAGTGCAGGATTCTCAGAGCAAGCGTGATGTGGTTGGGTTGACACAAGTCAAAGACAACACATGTTGCATGTTTTTGAGCACTGTGTAAGTCTCGACACAGAATGGACTCGGCACCCTGTATACATCTCGTAGTACTTCTGTAGGGAGAATTCATGTGTACCACATGGAGCATACCCTAGCAGTTTCAGTAGCACGTGCACCAAGGTGTCACAGCCGGCTCAGGCTGAACCATTTGACCTGGTATATGTGAAGCCCTAGCAGAGACTCTGAGAATAGTTGCAAAAATGCCCTTTTTTTCTGTTGTTTGAACAGACACATAATCCGAGAAGACAAAGAAACCAATGTTCTTGTTTTGAAATTTTCTGCATGTCTAACCTCAAGCAAATAAGGAAAGACAGAATCTCAAGTCATCACTTTTCTCAACACTCAATAACCACACCAGGCCTCTGGTGCCCTCAGAGACTGTTAAACAGAACCCAAGCACCTAAGGATGTTGTGCGCCCGGCCTTCAGATTTCCTCAGGAGTCTTGTGATCCCTCAGCTTAGCACCCAAGATATTAACTCAGACAAATCTATACCTGCAAAGAAAAACACAAACAACTTCTTTCTTTATTTTTTGAAACTTGGTGCTTTAATGGCGCCTTAAGCTGACAAAGGCAATCACTTCTATATGACTTTTCCTGAAGTTGACTCTTTCTCCCATTTTAGGTCGAGACTAGCGGCAGCGCGCATGCGCTGCTCGCTTTGCGAGGAATGCTGTAGCAGAGTATGCAGTGGAAGCCCCGCCCACTCCTCCGCTCATATTTTTAATTGACTGATGTCTTTGTCCTTCAAAAATGCTGGCTTCGGATTCATTATGAGGCTTGTTAGTCCCTCCTGGGTACCGCCTTGTCTCCATTTGTTACCTCCCATAACGACTGGACCTTTTACTGGTGGTGTTACACGGTCTGCATTATAAGGTGGTGAGCACTATTTTATTTAATGCTCTTCCCCTATTCCACCCATGACCTTGCAGCACCCGCCCGCTTATATTAATAATGTATTTTTTATTTTACAGCGCAGGCCGCTTCATCTATAGCGGCCACGCTTATTTATTTATTTTACGGCGCGGTCTGCTTTCAAGAGGCCACGCGCCTGTAATAGTTTTTTAAATTTAATTTACGGCGCGGTCCGCTTTCAAGCGGCCACGCCCCTTTAATAGTTTTTATTTATTTAATTTACGGCGCGGTCCGCTTTCAAGCGGCCACGTGACTTTAATAGTTTTTTATTTACTTTACGGCGCATCCGCTTTCAAGGGCTTGCATAACATTTTTCGCAGACTATGGGCCGGCCCCATGCCCTTCATGGCCAGTTAGGAGGCCTAGGTTGCTGGGTGACTGGCTGCCTGAGGTGAGCGCGTTTATCAGGTTTCACTTGCTGCTCATTGAGGGGCTGCACATAACACACGTACGCAGCACAGCTTGTTGCAGCTGGAGATGTGTCTCAATGGTGTGTCTGTGGTGAGGATTGACATCGTGCATAAACAGAGGAAATGATTGATTGGTAAATGTACATATTTAGCAGCTAATCTCACAAATAAATTGCCACCAAAGACTTAACGAGTTTATCATAACACAGGCAACAAGCATTTGCAATGCGTCTCGCATTTATATGAGTTTAAGCTATTGGCACTGTAAATAACAATGCCTTTTATTTAGGTTTTAAAAACAAAAACAGAAATAAAAGGCATTTTCATTTACAATGCCAATAGCTCAAACCCGCTTAAATGCGAGACCTATTGCATTGCAAACGCTTGTTCTGAATATACTGTCAGTTCTTACAAAAGGCTGCAGCTCTGCAAGGACAGTGTGTGTTTCTGATAATATGATCACATTTTACCTCACCTAAAGCTGTATTGTTTGTGCACTCCTCAAATAAGATGTTTTGTACATATTCGCATGCATCCACTCCATTGCCATAAAAGACTGCCTAGTGAACTCAGTCCGTGCTACCAGGGTGAGCCAATGAGAGTAAGTTTGAGAAACTATTGCAACCATCTGGGAGATGGCTGATCTGATGTGCTGCAAGAACATTGCGTTAGAAATGAGGACAGATAGAACAAAGACTGCAGGATTATCTTAAGTCTATAACCATGACACGATCTTTCTATCCAAGGACTTTAGAAAGAAGAGATAAGAAATTATAATTTTAGGTATTCATCCAGAGCAGGCCATACATAACGTGTATTTTACCTGAAGAGAAAAGGCCCAGGTAACTCAGGAAATAAACAAACATAACTCTTGGACTACACTTACCGCAAGGTAGCCCCTAGGATGGGATCCTTGTGCAAAAATGAAGTTGTTCTTTTCTATTTGCGCTTGTAATCAGGTCATTGGAGATGTGTTCACCTTTGAATGCTAGAACAATAAAGGTCTGAGGAATCCCCAATATGAGTAAACATTTTCAGAGACATACCCTCAAGTCACAAGTGCAATAGCAAGGATTTTCATGATCACGAGTAATTAAGGAGATCATGTGCCTCATTCTTACAATGACCATTTCCATCCGATTCCATATTTGGAGAAGAAAAAACAAGAGACTTAATTATCATCGGTCACCGGGGCATCTAACAAGAGTGCAGTATCTTTACAGCCAACATACTTTAGAAGTACCCCATTAAGACTACTAGTTTAAGGGGTAACCTACATCTAGCATCGTTGGATTTCCTTACTCTCAGTGAAGGAGATTAAAATCACAAAAATATTCTGAAATGTAGGTGACATATGGTAAAACTGGACAGCGATGGAACAATGACAAACAATTGCAAGTCAAAATCAGTGCTGATAATTACCTAGGAGGTATGAGAAACTGAGAAATTTACTTTATTGGAAATGGGCCCACCCAAATGAAATGGTAATGCACTACCAGAGAAGATGGTACTAAACATTCCTACCACAAACAATTAAAACAGTACGGGGCAATATGTAAACGATTCAGAGTAACATTATTGGAGGTGGGTCCCAGTAAGAGAAAAAGACGGGAGCATTTGCGAGCGTCTAGCTATGATGAGTTCACACCAGTCAACACAGTGAGAGCAGGTTAATGCAGGTGAAGAAGGGGTGGGGAGGGGCAGCACAGACTAATCTGAGAGGGGACAGTGACAGAAAGAGAGCAGTGATTTAAGGGAGGTGGTCATTGTTGGAGAAGAGGATCTTGTGGTCCTGCACTAGTATGCATCCCACAGGGTCGCAATCTGGGTACGATGGAGGCCACGCCTCTCTTCACTGTGCAGGGAAGTGCTTTCTGCCTGCGCCTAGTGCTGTAAATCAGTATGCCAGGACAATGGCGGGAGAGGGGCTGCTAATATGGAAAACAAGGCATTCATCGCTGGAAATGAAATATCGTCTTTATTAACAGATTCTCCCATTGTGTACTCTACATCAACCTCGACTCGCAAATATGTAGTTAGGCAGGCCCCGAGACCTAGGCACGGGAATTGCTGATGGACAGGTCACAGGGGGAGGGTGCATAGCTGGCAGGCAAACACTTGGGCAGGAAACTCTTGATCAACCACAGATGGGCGCAGCGACATTACAATGGTCAGGGGAGATTGCCCCAATAAAGCACACATGGCCGGAGAGGGTACACACGCTCCTACAAACACCATAAAGTCAGACGCCACATGAGTAAGGAACACATAGCCAATCAGGACCTAGCACACTTAACGATCACGTGCTCCCCATGTCGTACATCTGGACACATTCACCATGGGCCACTCTGTGTCCACGCTGAGTTTGAGACCCCACCCCCGTAGTTACCATCGACCATTAATTTATGACTGCAAGGCAGCAACCAACATTCCCAACCATATATGGTTGGCGGAAACTTTTATTACCTGTTGTATTTTGTATACAAGGACACAAACCAAATGTAACTTGAGACAGTCCTCAGACCTAGTGCCTGTAACTGTTCTCCCGCCCGAACTGTTTACTTAAACAAACTGTTCCTGTTTTGCCAAGCACCTCTTGTCATCTGTTTTTTCTAAGGATTTCTAACTCAAGCAACATTTTGGCGAGCCAGATAGGAGGATTGGGACCTCGCACCCGGCTGCAGCCGAAGGAAGGTGACCCCGGACGGATTCACATTTGCACAACGAGAAAGGTGGGCAGACACTGCAATTGATCAGAAGTTCTGCTGAATCCCGGGGCTGAGGTCAGTCCTGAAGCAGCCGTCACAAAGGGTAAGAGATTACATCCGAACCTAAAATAGTCTAAAGCATTTGACGTATGGTAAACTAGGGAGAAGCGTAAAAGATAATCTGAGCGCCCTGCCATTGACAGGGTCTGGCATATTACCTATTTTATATGTAGCGCCCTGCCAATGACAAGGTCTGGCATATTACCTATTTTATATGTACTAACTGTATCTCTCATCAGGCCGCCTCGGAGGCGTTCCCGCGGAAGTTGCCTTTGTTCGATAGCTATACAAAGAGGGGATGATGGACGGACGTTTGAGCCAATCAAACACTCACCCCAGTCAACTGATCTGGGTTTAATCCATCATCATTCTTTAGCTCACTCCACCACCCCAGTTCAGACATGGCCATATGCAAATCAGTCTGACCCTGTGCCTCATGGGAACAGTCCAGCCCGAACTGCCAAGCCATGTCTTCCCTGGACCGGAAACAAGCATCCTAGGACCGGTTTCTGGCATTCCAGCCGTCATCAGCCAGGCTTGCTTGAATCCAGTGGCAAAGTGAGCAAGGGACCCACGTCTGGGCATACCCCGCCAACTTAGGGCGAACAAGCGATACAAAGGGGATGATGGACGGACGTTTGAGCCAATCAAACACTCACCCTCAGTCAACTGATCTGGGTTTAATCCATCATCATTCTTTAGCTCACTCCACCACCCCAGTTCAGACATGGCCATATGCAAATCAGTCTGACCCTGTGCCTCATGGGAACAGTCCAGCCCGGCTTGCTTGAATCGAACTGGGGTGGTGGAGTGAGCTAAAGAATGATGATGGATTAAACCCAGATCAGTTGACTGGGGGTGAGTGTTTGATTGGCTCAAACGTTCCGTCCATCATCCCCTTTTGTATCGCTTTGTTCGCCCTAAGTTGGCGGGGGTATGCCCAGACGTGGGTCCCTTGCTCACTTTGCCACTGGATTCAAGCAAGCCTGGCTGATGACGGCTGGAATGCCAGAAACCGGTCCTAGGATGATTGTTTCCGGTCCACGGAAGACATGGCTTGGCAGTTCGGGCTGGACTGTTCCCATGAGGCACAGGGTCAGACTGATTTGCATATGGCCATGTCTGAACTGGGGTGGTGGAGTGAGCTAAAGAATGATGATGGATTAAACCCAGATCAGTTGACTGGGGGTGAGTGTTTGATTGGCTCAAGCGTTCCGTCCATCATCCCCTTTGTATCGCTTTGTTCGCCTCTAAGTTGGCGGGGGTATTCCCAGACGTGGGTCCCTTGCTCACTTTGCCACTGGATTCAAGCAAGCCTGGCTGATGACGGCTGGAATGCCAGAAACCGGTCCTAGGATGCTTGTTTCCGGTCCACGGAAGACATGGCTTGGCAGTTCGGGCTGGACTGTTCCCATGAGGCACAGGGTCAGACTGATTTGCATATGGCCATGTCTGAACTGGGGTGGTGGAGTGAGCTAAAGAATGATGATGGATTAAACCCAGATCAGTTGACTGGGGGTGAGTGTTTGATTGGCTCAAACGTTCCGTCCATCATCCCCTTTTGTATCGCTTTGTTCGATAGCTGACGCTAGCTAAGGTGAATATAGTGTATATTGCGAATATAGCTCTTGACTCCCAGGACACAGATTTTTGTGACATAGCTATCTTGATTGGGTGGAGTTGACACTTCAGACGCATGGTTTTTTTGCTTAACGGTTTTCCAGTGCTAAAGAGGTTTCAAAACACCCATAGTATCTGGAAGAAGTTTGGGAGGTGCATCTAGCTTGACTCTGGGCGTAACAGAGCGGAATTCAGATAAGGGAAATCTTGGACCCATGAAACTGGGTGTAACTCGTGTGTGGCCAAGAGGAGCCAGTGATTCCACAGTTATTACTTAATGGTTTCTATGATTACCACCTTTGTCTAGGAGCGGATAGTGGCAGACTATCAAGTTCACTTAGGAGCGTTTTCCACGCTATTCTTCTCTGGGTAGAGGAGAATATGTGAGGAATGTACAAAATCTTTAGACAGAGTAATTTTTTCTGTCAACCACTATTGAAATGTATTATTGTATGTGATTATATTGCATGGATTGTCTTTGAAAACTGTGTTGTGTGAAAATTTGACATAGTGCAGATGCTATTCTAATATATTGCATATTCGCCCTCCCTATGTTGCAATACCACATATGCAGTTTTATCTTGTTCTACTGAAATGCTCGTTCAAACTTTTTGATATAAAAATTGTAAGCGCTTAGCATGTGCACCACGTACGATTACCCCTATGATTAGACAAACAAAACACATTTCCATATTACTAAAATTGCCATGGATTCCCCATTAAAAAACATATGGAAACTAGGTTCCCCAAACAGATAAAAAATAATTAATACGTTTTGCCAAGAGTGGCATTTAGACAAACAGGCACATACATTACCCTGGCCTAAGGAGGAGGGAACATTTGACACAAATATAATTGAATACAATATAATTGAACACACTAAAACACATATCAAAACTAAATATGCAGGACAAAAAGGAGTCAGTGTTACAATTTTGGACTATCTTTCAAGAGGTTCAATCCGATAACCATATGATGCCGATAGTGAGCAAGACTGAGTCACTGACTAACTAGGTTTGCATTGTATTTTTCAATACAAGAAGCATAAAACAGACTATTAAAATGCTACAGAACGTAAAGGTATTATTATGACATGGCAAGCCACTTGACTTATTCGTGAACTTGAACGTTTACATAAATGATTCATTTTTTTAGTCTTATCCTTCCCAGAATCTACATTCCATTTCTCCCATTCTGGAATCAGTTCAAGTACCTCCGTTCAAAGATGACATGCTTCTTCAGCTGTCTAGCATCTTTATCAAACTGTCTGGCGTAATGTAAGATCACCCGCCATCATACCCATATTCTGGAGGCAACGTAAAGTAGTGAAAGGGTTGAACACAAATAAAAGCCATCCCTTCATCTCAAAGCATATGAAGACGGCAGCAAATGAATAGTTTAGTGCACTCTTGTAGAAAGGGTACAATGTGTGTATGTTCAGCATAGGATACAGGCAAAATGTTCTGATCTATGTGCACCAGTAGAATGCAAGGGTTTGGAAATTAACACATTATCCGTTTTCCTGCTCTGGTAATTGAATCACGAGAAGAGAAGGTTACAGGAATTTCTTTTATGGAGGGAATGAGAAATCAACCAGTATTTTTGTTGAAGTAATCAACAGGAAACATTATTTGCAGGTGGCTGAGCAAGGGAAGCAGTTTATTTTTTTTTACGGGTGCAGGAGCGGGTAGTTTTACTTGATCACCATTTAAAGATAGATGGGGAAGACTAGATAGGATTTTTAGGTTTGGTGGTACTTGTGTTGACTAATGTAGGGTATTTTTGGATAAAAATGCATCTTTTGGGTGCCATAGTAACACTGATTTAAGTCAATAAACCAGCAATTTGTGGCCTGGTCTGAAGATTTTAAGCCAATGTAGGCCAAATTTATAGTTTAGTGGGACATAGCAGTTTTTTAATAATCTGGGAGAATTTGTTGTTACAGAAATTGAGGGCTGGATTTAGATCATTTTGGAGACATATTTATATTAAATTTTGGAGAAAATGAATGCCCATTTAAACATTGTTTACTGTGGGTTTTGCCACTGACCGGGTATTTGCAAGAAGATGTAGCGTATTTTGGGGGCCTATTTATCCAAGTCGCAAAACGAGCAGTATGGCTTTGAGCAAGGACATTCAGTACATTATGGTAACCATCATAATTAAAGTTGGGTAACGGTCAGTAATGACTGAGTCTGTCACCAGTGACTGGCTGCCATAAGTGGAGGATCGGACTATATAAATCTAGATCAACGACCAGCAAAGTCTTCCCTGGCAGTAGACGTCTTGTAAGAGATTAGAGGAGAAGACCTCTTCTAACAAATTAACATTTTTGAAATTTAACAGCCTAACTTTGGATAGCACATCTTAATGGGTACCACTGTCTGTGGAGAATGATGAGGGGGAGGCGGAATAAACCAAAGGTAGTACAATGGTTTGAAAGTGTGGCTTGGAATTTGAGGATGAGTTGACCAGGGAAGCTTCAAAAGACTCGGTGAGCTAGAAATCTGATCTGATGTTCATCAGAGTTACAACTGAGCAAGCACTTCTTCTTACATATAGAATTGAACATCACAGCCTACATCAGAATTTTCGGGCATTAGAAATACTGAAGGGATTCCTATTGCTTGGAGACGTCTGCATTTGTACTGAACTGGTAACAGCAAAGAAAGTCTTCAGTGAGATAGTAAATAGGGTGCTGTAGTATAAAGCTTACTCTTGAAATAAAAAAAAAAAGGCTGTGGTGCAAATCATGAAGCAAGCCATTAAAATGGAAAGGAGAACCTTGATTGCAAGCTAATTTTAATGAGGCCTTTACTTTTATTAAATTTTGGCTGTTAGCCGTGGCATTCTGAGATACCTAAGAGCACTGCCACAGTTAACCTTTGTCAGAGGAACTGATAAAATACACCCAAACAATGTAAAAGTCCTTTCATCTATGTGGAAGCTTTGCTAATCCTGTACTTCAAAATGTTGGGGTGAATTATTTCCTGACCAAAATAATGGATGTTAAGTAAGATCATAATAAATATTTGTAGGATGTCGGCATTATTATTACAAAGGACCCCAGACTAAGTTTCAATTTAGACAGTATCCAAAGAGGCCGAAGCTGGGCGGATCATTCCGGCTAGTGAAAGGAAAGGTCTATCACCCTTGCCTTATTTACAAGCCACAGCATATTTGCCTAAAAACTTCACCTTCCCCTATGCTGTGTCATGAAAGTTTTATCTTTTTTTGTTTGATTTTGCCTGATTTACTGTTTCTGATGGAATATTGGGAGCTTGTTGACGTTCAGATATTTCTGCTTCAAAGTTTACTCAGTTGATCTCACCAAGACCTAAGCTTCCTACAGGGTTGCATATGTAATGACCGATCTCTTGTTTTCACTGAAGTATGCTTGCATTACTTGCCCAATGTCTGTTTTAAAGACCAAATCTAGCAGTTCAGTGAGTTGTAATCACCAGAGATTCCGGGAACATATGCTACTGGGAATGGTACCAGGGAGTATCAGAGGAGAGTGATCTGACAACGTACTAGAAAGGTGAGATAGTCATTTTCCATCTGGGCACATCCCTAGAGCCCAGCCAGTAGTCGATCCGTGAAGATGATCTGTGGATGGCTAAGTAAAAGTGTATTCTCTGGTGTTTGGATATTGTGTGTGTTTGAAGTCCAGCAGTTCATACTGATGGATAATGTCCCACAGGGCTTCTCTTGCTTTAACATGCTGACCTCCATCATCTCCGGTGCTGTCCAGCCGAGTCTGAGAGATACTGAAATCCACGCACCATACAATCGCGTGCGGGCTGACACTAGCGAGTGGTTTGCCAAACCTGGCACTGAAAAGAAAAATCATGGTCATCATAGTCGGGGACATGTGTTAATGATGGAGATGTACGTGGAACAAAGCAGACCTTGCACAAGCACGAATCTACCTTCTGCATCCGCTACCACGACTACGGGCATGAACTTCTCACCAAGACTGTCATACCTCTAGAGAAGTACGAGAAAGAAGAAAAATATTTGTAGGATGCCCATCTTTGGACAAATTGGTAACTGCGCGCTGGATCAGCAGGACTTTCCTGTAGCAGGACACCATCAATGTTGTGCCTATTAATTTATTTAATTATTTGTCTACCCTAACAGACATTGTTTATGCCACTAACGTTCCACGCCATGAATCTGATATTTTCAGCTATAGCGATGTGCCAGATGAATATCACAGGGTACATTAATAAATGTCTTCCTATACCTCTTATGACTGATTTATATGTATGAGCTAAGTGCATGTTCCTACCAATGGGTAAGGCAATCCCTTCCCCACCCACAGAGCCCCAACATGTCGATGAACCCCATTCAGAAAACTCCTTTACAGAGTAAATATAGTTGAAACAGTTTAACATTTTACTAAGATAGCGTCAGTTACCTCAACCAAAATGCTTTGGGAGGCTAGATAGGCAGTAATACTTTCAGCTGACCATCGCATTAATCAAGCACTGCATTTAAAATGGAGGGCAGCTAACCACTGTACAATGTATTTAGGTTATAAGAGATATAGCGGTAGCTGACTGAACAATCAGATAGACATTATGTTATTGCCATTTATGTTATGTTATGTTATTGCCATTTATATAGCACCAAATCACCAATGGTCTCCAAGCGCTTGTGAGAAACATAAATCCATGCCAGAACTACACAACTCGAAACTCGGTCGATCTAGGCGAGGCTTAACCAAAAGCCTGAATAAACAAAAGAGTCTTTAGCTTCCTCCTGAAGGGGAGAAGGGAAGCTTCCCTACGCAAGCTCTCTGGTAGCTTGTTCCAAAGCTGCGGTATCATCACGGAAAAAGCTCGACCGCCCAAGGTGGCTTTGTCAAACCGAGGACAGGCCAACAGACTTGCCTCAGATGAACAGAGGTATCGCCCTGGCACATAACTCTTCAGCCGTTCCTTGATGTAATCAGGAGCCGTTCCGTGCAGGGCTTTATGTGCAATACACAGGCCCTTGATCCTAGCCCTCTGCTTGATTGGAAGCCAGTGTAGTTATTGCAGCAGTGGTGTAACATGTGCTCTTCTAGGAAGTTTGAAGATTAATCTCGCCGCATCGTTCATAACCACCTGAAGCTTCCTGATAGTTTGTCAGATAGCCCGATGTAAAGCGCGTTACCGTAGTCCAGACGTGACACAATTAGTGTTGACACTACGGTATGCATGGTGGAAAAAGACAGGAGGGGTACAAGTTTCCAGACATTTCAATAAAACATTAGCAAGGACAACTACACCAGTCAGCACCACATCTCGTTAACTTTTAACCAGCATAGTTAAGTAGTAGTCAACAGCGTCAGCAGTGTTGCAAAGCCACTCCACATCGTTAACATAGGTCGTAGGAGAGCCAGAGGGTGCCTGCCCGGTTTTAGGTCTCACCTACGCAGCGCGCATGCGCTGCTTAGGAGAAGACCTCTTGGAATCGATTTGCTTTTTCGCCCAAAAACGTGCACGCTTTGCATTGCTTTCAATGGCAACGCGTGCACGTTTAGCGTTCCCTTGCGGGAGCGAGCTTTGGCGACATCCGTTTGTAATTATCTTGCAAACAGATTGTGCCCCTGCTCGCTCCCGCAAGGAAACGCTGTGTGTGCTCTCGGCCGCACTCCCCTCCCCTCCCCCTCAGCGTCTACAGGCACGCAGGGGCCATATGTTTTTAATTATCTCGCGCCGTACCCGCAAGCACGAATGCTTACCCTACCTCACCTCCCTCTCTCGCTCTCCTGCGCGCTCTGTTTGTGTTCTTCCTTTGAAGTCTTCGTTCCGCTCGGACTCCTCCTTTAAATTGACCCTCAATTCCATTCAAGCTGTTCTTCCCCCCCTCCCCTACATCGCTCCTTCCTCTCACTTGGGCAGTAGTTGAAGTAGCCAGAGTTGAAAAATAAAAATCCTGTTTCCATTCCCCACTGATGACGATTGCAGCGGAGCACGCACCGAGACCGGGCAGTTTTTTAGCCTATATCCCCCGGCCCGCTTTCCGTTGTTAGCTTGAGCATTTCTAGTGTTGCTTGCTTAAAAAGATTTATTTTAATACATTAATGTGCAGCAGCACGTACGGCCACTCTAGCTGCGTGACAGCGGCAGACTTGAAGGCACCTCGTATTTCGCGTAGTCGCGCGCCAAAGATCTTTTCACCTTTGAAAAGCCAGGCATTGAAAGGTGCTGATGCCAATTGCTTTCTCTGAGGGGTGACTGGCAACAAGCTGCCACTTTGATGTTAGTTTTGGTGCCAGAATTGGTCAAGGAGTTGCGCTGTTGCTTCTGACTTCATATGATGTGCAGTTGCACGTCAGAATTCAGACAGTGTCCCGCTCACCCTTTCATCCTGCCGATGTCCCTATTAATGGCCGCTCCTGTTGTGTTGAAAACTTGTAGACGGCAGCTGCCCCACTGAACACTGGGTAGATCCGTTGTCAGTGAACAGGAGTTGCGACTGAAGGGAATGTTTGTTGAGTTGGCATTGGTCTTTGAGGTTTTACTGATAATTTTTTTCTCACCCCTACTTTCAACATGGTGGTTTCTTTTTTCTCATGGCTTCAACTCGTTGCCATGTTCTTGGCATTTTTGGCCAACTAATGTCCCCTTGATATCGGCCTCTTCGTATTTTCAGTTCTGACGAGGTTGCAGGGCTTGGGCATGTCTGTTAACACGGCTTTAAATGGGAAGAAAAACTAGGGGGCGGTGTAATTAAGGGCGTGGCTTAAAATCACGTAAGCTAAAAATCTGTGCTTAGCACAGTGTCCCGCCCCACTGGTATTTTGCTGCTTCTGCCATTGCATCCGGCTATATAACAAAACAAGTAACATTACGCCTACAAGCCAGTACTATTGGGTTTGCCAATGGTTGTTAGTTCCTTAAAATAAATAAGCAATACATATGGCTTCATTGTATAGAATATTGAAAACGCTTCTGTTCTGAAATGATGAGACTGCGAAAGAACTATATAACGAGTCTCTTGGAAGTTACTTCAAAGGCCGTGAAGGGTGGCCCTGCTGCAAAGTTAAGATTAATTTTTATCCTGATGTGGAGGGCAAAAATGGATAGCCCGATAGAGACCCGTCTCAGCACCTGCTTTTTAGAATTACTTTTCAGGCTCTTTTTTTCCCTGTAAATTTGTTTGCTTTCAGGCTGACTTTTCCGTCCCTTTTGTATGCAATGTCTTCTTGGTTATATATAAGGTGACAAAAATGCTTAACACTTTTTTACTGTAACTTTCCAACATGCTGTACAGCAGCCACACTGCTCTACAACATAGCTTAAAGACATTGGCAAAGCCAATAGCTAAACACTTATAAGGTCCCAAAGGCGAGACCTATTGGCTATGCCAATGCTCGTTTACTAGATCTACTCAGTTTGTTAATTAAGTCATTAGCATCCTCTGGTGTTGTGAACAAATGTATCGTGCCATTATACGTGAAGCATAATTGAGTAGGTATAGCATAGCACATTGAATGTCCAGATTTCTCAGCTTCTGTTTAAAAAGGATAAATGTCCTTCTTTCTTCTTGGAGTGATTGTGCAAAGTCCGGAAAGAATGTAATTGATTTGCCTTCATGCTGTAAGCTCTTTCCCTTGCCATTAGCAGTCTTTTATCAAGAGCTCTGAAATTAAGCCATCAGACAATAATGGAGCAAGAGGTCACACCCAATACGGCCTATGGGCAAGTGACCTATCTGGACATTCCATTACAAAGACCTGTGATAGGTTTTCCTGGCCAAATACGTCTATCTGCAGTTTCTCTATGTAGTCTTTAACTTGGACCATATTCATTGATTCGCGAATTCCAATAATACGCAGGTTATTGTGCTTATATCATTCATCAAGATCTTATTTTTCATTTTTTACTTGTCTGCTCTCATTTACTTTTGGATCTTAGATTATGGCGAGTCGCCTTCAATTTCAGAGGTGGGCCTATCAGCCATGTCAATTCTTGTGTGCTGTTTATACAATCGGTCCTTAATGTTGTCTAGTCTCTTAGTTAAGGAGTCAGTTCTCGAGTCAATAGCTCTCATTTGCAAGAGGAGCGCCTTGATGTCTACTGTGTCCTTTGTTTCCATTCATGGCGGCCCTTCACCATTCAGTCCAGTTCTGTATCTTTCTCTTGTGATCTTGTGCCTTTTTTGGCTTTGTCAAAGGCTAGCTTAGCCTGTTTGGAATCTAGCTTGACCATGCCGAGGTTAATGAGGAGCCGGCCAAAACAGAAAATATCTCACCAGAGGGAACAAAAATGTGAAAGGGGTGGGGCTGTCAGCAGGTACACATTTTGCCACATAATATGATAAAACCCCAAACCAGGGGTATCAATATATTTTTTAGCGAATTAACATGCATTGGATTCACAACAGAAACTCAACACCGCATCAGCAGTGCCAGACAAAGTTTAATCCTTCTCAACAGTCACAGTCTAGATCAGCCGAACACACATTTCAAGAAGGCACGAGCTGGGCAAGGCTAGTGCAAATAGGCCGAGCAGCCAGCAGTAAGTATAATTAGTCACTAGGGCGGCACCGAACGGTGACAGAAGTGGCTTCACAGCATTTAAATTTTTTTTTATTATAACACTATGAGGGCTCACTCACATTCCATGTTGCCATATAGCAGCTCCTCTGCCTGTTTACTCCCAGTATGTAGAGAGTTAAATCTATGTGGCAACTCATCAATACAACCCCATCTGGCACTCTGGATGTGGTCATGGTAGTGCAATAGTAAATGCAAAATGTGTTGTGCAAAAATTCGTTTTTTGTCCCAGTTACCAGCATAGTGCAGGTTTCAGCATCTCCTAGAGAGTTTCAGTGCTTCATCGTGGGTCCGGATCGCTGTGTGATCTAGTAATAACCACTCTGAGACCACTATCTCACCAGGCAGCTCCTGGTGCCTGCCGGGAGGAAGCACCACTTGTGCACCCAGGGCCATCCAGGAAAAAAGACCTTTGCTGTGAGGTTAATCCAGCAGGGCTGTGCTGATGTGTCAGGCCCCGCATCGGCCAGTAGTCACAATCCTAGACCATTGCTTCAGTAGTGTGTGTGCAGCCCCCAACCGCTCAACAGATCACAAAAGAGATAGGGCTGGGCCGTGCTATCAAATACTCCATGCTTTCACCAAGAGTCACCAGCAGCACTTCTTCCTCTAGCTCGACTTACGGGCACAGCACCTCTACAGCTCTCTCATGCGGCACATCGAACTCCTTATTGCACAGCAGGTCTGTTCATAACAGTTCAGCGTACGGTGGAGAATAGGAGCAGATAATTTAAACGGATAGTGGCTCTAGCCTAAGGAGCAGCCGTATTGTGCTGCCATCTCTGTTAGCGTCCTCTAGCATTCAGAGGGTAATTAAATAGTTATAGCATCAACTTCTAAGTATTTGTAATTTTGTCAAGGAGAGGCTGTGACCCCTAAGAAAGCAAAGTCACCAAGGAAAGCTGTTCCCAGGTTAACTGTTAACAAGGAAAATAACACAGGAAATATGCAAGAAACTTGGTTCTCCAAATCTATTTTGGGTGTAATTGTATACAGAATGGAAAACTGTCTTCACAATTGTATTAGTGCCCTTACCATGGGGATCATGGCTTTCTTTAGATCATTATGGGGTGTACATGTCTAAATGCAGCCTGGAGCAATCAACTTTACAGTTCACAAGCCAAAATAAAGGAGCCGACAACCCTTCCACACCTCCCAATGCAACACCCAGGACTCCATCTGCATAACTTCAGAAAACACGGTAATTATCTTTAATCACATTTTGTGACTATGCTTGAAGGATAGAGGTTGCCTCTGGGAGAAGAGAGAACCCTGAAGCTGAGCAGAACCGTGTGTCTTTGGAACAACATCAGAGGCGGCAAAAACAAGTAGAGCAAATTACAGGGACAACTCTGTTTAAATGTGAAGGGTGTTACACTCCTACATCATGTTGCTGCTGCACCAAGCATGCAAGGGAAGGAAGGAAGGAAGGAAGGAAGGAAGGAAGGAATAATTTTTCCCACCGTCTCTTTACTTCCCTCAGAGAAAGACAAGCCATGGCTCAATTTCTTCAGCATGTGTTTTATGTTATAAGCAGCAATAAACGCCCGGCGCGTTTCGGAGCTGAAAGTATACCATACGGGGAATTACTTAGAGCATGGAGGAATTGTAATTCTGAGGAAGGTTTTAAGAACGAAATGAGACAAAGTTTTTAAGAGAGAGGTTATTCATTTAAAGCAATTGATCAAGCTTGTATAAAGGTGAGAGAAGTAAAAGGGAAGATTTGTTGATCCCAAAAACCAAAAAGGGAGAGTAAGGATCAAACACGAAGATTTATAACTACATTCTGCACTCAGGCATGGGAGGTAAAGAAAAGCCTTAATAAATGTTGGCAAGTTTTGATGACTGATGAAGTTCTATCGAAATCATTAGGTGAGAATCCACAAGTAACCTTTAGAAAAGGTACATCATTGAAGGATGTTCTAAGTAACAGTAGGATACATCCCCGAAGAGACACTAAAATCATACAAGGTTTTTTCACCTGTGGTGAATGTAAGGCCTGCAAACACAGCACGAGCTGTAAACAATTATAGCTATCTAAGACGAAGAAACCATTTATCATAAGAAAACATCTGACATGTAATTCGGACTTTTGTGTACATACATTAAGTTGCCCATGTTCTCCCTTTTATATAGGCAGTACAATTCAGTAAGCCAAGAAAAGGGTTTTTGAACATATGAGAGCAATTTTAAAGGAGGACAAACAATATCCCATAGCAAGGCACTTTAAAGAACACCACAACAAAGATACCAGATTGTTAAAATTCTATGTGTTAGACAGAATCCCAACATTAGAAAGAGGTGGCAATAGAGTCCTAGAACAACGAAAATTGGAATCTAAAATTATAAAGTATGAAACTCTACACCCGTTGGGTATTAATAGAGATGAAGAATTAGCTGTCCAGGGGCGTGGCCAGCAGCATGGCCGAGTGAGACGTGCTTCGGCCGAGCTCCGGCTGTAAGCTATATCCGACACCTGATCCAGTGACCCGCAGGTCCGGAGAATACTTATTTTTTATTGGCGGAATGTAGAAAAGTGCTCCGCTGCCATCGGGACAGAGCCCGACGACTTTCAAAGGCGAGCGAGAGCCGATCCTGAAGCTGTGCTGGCGAGCGCGACCCTGAGCAAGATGGCGCTGAGGCGGACTTGATCGGAGCCGGAGCGACGTGGAGACTGGCGCCGGACCGAGGAGATAGCGGCTGCTTGGGAAATGGTGCCGGGAGGAATAGTACCCTCTGTTCCCCCTCTGGACTAAACACCGTGGTGAGACGTGGCTAATTGTGGGAGCTTCTGCGAGGCCTGGCGCGTTGCCGGAGGCTGGGGTTCCCTCCCTCCCCCCCCCCCATCTCCCGAGACATCGGACGTTGGACCCGGACGTGTGGTGAGCACCGGCGCCGCGAGTGAATAGCGGAGACGCGGCTCGGCTGGCCGGGGAGAGCCGGGGGAAGGAGCGTGACGCCTGGGACACGGGGACGCCCGGAAGACAAAGTACGGCGCTTATGCGGCGGCGACCTCTGGAGGACGATCGCCTCAGTGTATAAGGAGAAGACCCGAACCCGCCTTGCCGCCGTGGGGACCAGGAAATATTCGGCATCCCTGCCTAGAAGGCGACGACTGCCACCGGAGCCCCGGGCGCTGGGCGTCCGACCTGGAGGTGGAGAGACCAAGTGGCCCCGCCAGATCCATCGGCCCCATGAGGTGAGGAGGCACAGGGTGGTAGAGTGCGACGCCGGAGGGCACGGGGGTGCCCCAGGACCCAGATCTAGGAGGATACTGCGAGGAATAGTGCCCCCGCAAATCAAGTACTATCACTGCTCCCTTTGCCCCCTGTAGCAGCCGGCATTGCCCGGGGACTGTTAAAGGCCAGATGGTGGCCGGGTAGAGCGAACCCAGGCCTGGCAGAGGAAGAAGATCTGCAACGCAGTGTGGTGAGGGCGAGGCCCGGGGGACAGCGGGCCTTGAGGCACTACACAGATTACCCGGACGGAGGAACGACCCCATAGAGGCTGTTGAGTCCATGTGCGGGGGCCAATCGCCAGGACGCCCGGGCCAGATGCGCCTGCCATAAGAGCCTAAATTCACAGGGTGCCCAGGTGGACACAGATCCCACATAGAACCGGACAGATCCTGAACAGAGGGCTGGGAGCCTCGACGCGGAGGCTCGTGAGCAGGGGACACGGGAGCGAGGGGGCCTGCTCCTTGACTGCCCTCCACCTACTTGTGTAACTCCACTCAGGGAAATTCACCATGGGCAAAGAAAAAGACCTGAAGCCCTCCCGACAGGGGAAAATGGACCGTTACACGAAGGTAGTCACCCCACCACCGGAGGAACGAATGGCCGCCCGCTCAGATACGGACACCCTCCTCCAGGCGATCCAAGAATCCAGAACGGCACTGGAGGGGAAAATAGGCGCCGTTGGCACGGAGGTGTCGCTACTGAGGCAGGATCTACGGAACTTGACCACCAGAGTCACAGAGTCAGAATCCAGACTCGGTGAGGCGGAAGATGTCCTCCAGGACTTACGCAAGGGAGTGACGACTTTGCAGTCATCACATGCCGATTTACAGTGGCGAGTGGATGACGCGGAAAATAGGGCACGCCGCAACAACCTCCGTTTTGTGGGCTTTAGGGAAGGGATTGAAGGAACAAACATGTCAGAGTTTCTCCACGCTTGGCTCTTGCGCACCTTCTCGTCGGACAAATTCTCCACTTGCTTTGTCATCGAAAGGGCTCACAGGGCACTGATGGCTCGACCGCCCGTGGGAGCACAGCCCAGGCCTGTCATTGCACGCTTCTTAAACTTTCTTGACCGGGATATGATCCTCAGGGAAGCCAGGAAGCTCGGGGAGCTCAGACACGAGAACTCCCGCATAATGATCTTCCCTGACTATAGCAGAGAGGTGCAGAAACAACGCCGCACCTTTGATTCAGTGAAGGCAAAACTGCGAGAACATAAGATGCAATATATGCTACTCTTCCCTGCAAAACTGAAGGTGTTGTTCCAGGAGAGATCACATTTTTTTCAGACACCGGAGGAGGCATGGAGGTGGTTGGAGGAAAGACCAGAGATGGGACGACCTGGGGGGACGGCAAGCCGTGCCCAACCACCGGGGGAGGCGGCCAAGCGACATACGGGCCCCCGGCGATCTCTGAGGCCCCGACAAATACGCAGGGATCGCCCCCAGGAGGTGACCCCATATGCGACAAGAGACCCAGGCCGCTCCCGGAGGCATAGTGGCCGCTCCCTGGACTCTCACCTCTCGGGGGGGTCGCGCTCCCTCCGCCAAGACACAGGAGTGGATAATAGAGACTCTACCTCCGAAGAAGAAGAAGCGGTGGGACCCTCGCTGCATCCTTTGGTGGTGGACATAGTGGCAATGGAGCAAGACGAAGCGGCGGACGCCCCGGCCTCACTTGGAGAATTGCCGGACTCACATTCATGACTTCGGGCTTGTGTGGTTGACCGTGGAATCAGACTGAGCTGCCGGAGCTCACCTGATGGATATTCGCTCCTCCACGCCCCCTCTTTCTATTCTGCAGCTCCACGTGCTGACCCTGCGAAGTGTACGACGATCAACACAAAACTGGCAGGAGCACAGTTTGGAGTACCTGCGGACTTGGGCTGTGTGTAGCCCTTCTTTCTTTTTCTTTCCTACTCCTCTGTGCCTTTCCCTCACTGTCTAGTTTCTCTCTTTACCTGCAGCAGGGACTTCTCGTTAGTGGCCCTCCATCTCTGGGGAAACCACAGTCACTGCAAAGTTGTTGGGACTGCCGCGGGAGTTGGAACTTGTGGCTTAAGTTGGGATCCGGGAGGGCGATAGACCTCCACTACCCTGCGGCGCATCCTCGTGGGACCGACGGAGGATGGGACAACGGGGAAGAGGGAGGTGGGGTGGGGGGTGGGGAGCGAGGGATTATCAGCAGTTTCTTTTGAATGGGTTTGATTTCTTATGTTTCCTTTTGTTACACAGTAGTCACAGGATCATACCAGCATGCGCACTGGTCCACTCCCTCGCCTGGGACATGACATAGCTATTAGGGCTTATGGGACCGGGGACAGAAAATAGACAACCCGGGAACGAGTCGGAGACCGGCCCCTACACGGTACTTACCTGGAACGTAAATGGCCTGGGGGATAAAATTAAACGAGGACTGGTAAACAACTATGTAAAACGGATTCACCCGGATGTGGTACTCCTACAGGAGACCCATCTTAGAGGCACAAAGTGCGGGTTTCTGGCGAGGGAGCATACACAGTTTTGGCACATGCGGGATACACCTCGGGCTCGAGGGGGTAGCCATCCTAATTAAAAAGTCCCCCCTACAAGGTGACACGCACATGGACGGACCCTCAGGGTACATTCGTGGGGGTGACGGGCACATGGGGGAGACGTAAGGTCACCATTATATCCGTATATGCCCCGCCAAGGTTACAAGCAAGGACCCTCCACGGGTTAACAGATATTCTGTTGGAGACACCAGACACGCTGCATATCATTGGGGGAGACTTCAACGATGTCATGTCCACCCCTAAGGACCGCTCTGGAGACTGTGTCGACCCCTCTCCGACCACACATCTAGCCCGTCTGACTGACACCCTTGGGTTGGTTGATGTATGGCGAACCATACACCCAGACACACAACAGTACTCGTACTACTCTGGGGCGCACAGGGTCCACTCACGCCTGGACTACATTTTTCTCCCCAGAAATACTTCTGGGGAAATCTACGAGGCAGATTATTTAGCCCGTGGAATCTCGGATCATTCCCCCTGTTGGTGAAAGGAGGGAGACGGTCCCGGGGCGGACAAAAACCTGGAGATTATCGGCCTGGGATTTACAGAATAGAGTAGTGTGGCACGGACTCCGGGCGGACACACAAGTTTATTTCTTAGAAAACACGGGTACGGTGCAGTCAGGAGTGATATTGTGGGAGGCCTACAAGACGGTCCTCCGAGATAGGACGCAAAATCGAATAGCCTGGGAAAAACGGAAGGTGCGGGAGGAGATAGCCACCCTGGAATCCCAAATCCTGGCGCGCGAACAGAGCTACCTAGTCGATAAGGACCCACAGGTGCACCGACAATTGACGGATGCACAACAACATTACAGGGCTTTGGTTACCGAAGAGGCTAAAACGCAGGCGCAAGCGGTTCTCCATAGATTATATGATGTCGGGGATAAGTCTGGCAAGCTATTGGCCTGGCTTAGCCGTAAGGAGATGGAAGCCCGGTGGGTGGAGAAGGTTGTGGATCACATGGGGAGGGAGCAGACGGGGGATACGCAAATAGTACAGACGTTTGCCTCCTATTTCCAGGCCTTTTATAAGGCCCGGGAGCTGAGACCCTCGTCGGACATCTCAACATACCTGGCAGCTATCCAGACCCCGAGCCTGAGTGCCACGGAACGGGACGGGTTGGAGGCAGACATAACAATTGAGGAACTTAAGGAAGCAATTACGAAATTACGTCCCGGGAAATCCCCAGGTCCAAACGGGTTGCCTGCCGAATTTTATAAGAAAGGAGCAGATCTCCTGGCCGTGCACCTACTGGCCCTGTTTTGTGACGCGGCCCGGGATGGTGTTCTACCTCTGGATCTCCGAATGGCGACCATTATCCCCATTTACAAGGTGGGGAAGTCCCCGAAAGACTGTGCTTCATACCGCCCCATCTCCCTCCTCAATATCGAAGTCAAACTCCTAGCGACTATATTGGCCCTTCGTCTACGCCAGGTCATTTCGGCTCTGGTACATCGAGACCAGACGGGCTTCCTACCAGGTCGGGCAACTAGATACAATCTAAGAAGGACCCACAATTGGCTTGTGGAGGTGCAGAACCGGGAAGACCCCCATATGTTTCTCTCACTAGATGCAGAAAAAGCATTTGACGCTGTCCACTGGCCCTTTCTAGAGGCGACCCTCACTAAGTTTGGGGTTGGCCCCAACTTCCGGACATGGATCAGACTCCTATATACGGACCCTCGCGCCCGAGTTAAAGTGAACGGAATATTGTCCGACGACTTCGCTATTCGGAGGGGGACACGACAGGGTTGCCCGCTTTCCCCACTACTATTTGCCCTCACGATCGAAATAGTGGCATGTAAGATCCGACAGACACCGGAGATTAGAGGGTTCCAAATCACACCGAATGATACGGGAGAAGAGAAGATCTCATTATATGCCGACGATATCTTAATATATGTTACCAGACCGGTTGACACGATCCCTACCCTGTTTGAGCTCATGGGCGAGTATGGGTCCTATTCGGGATACGCCATTAATTGGCACAAATCAAACATATACAGCCCAAGAACCCTGAAGGAATGGCCTCCTCTCCCAGGGGCCCTCCAGGTGGCACAGATGGGATTTACCTACCTGGGAATCTATCTCACCATAGACAGAACACTCTCATATCAGCATAATATACAGCGGGTCATCACGAACTTTGCAGCGGATGCGTTGAGGTGGAAAACACTCCCCCTCACATTACTGGGCCGAGCAGCAATGTTCAAAATGATCACCCTGCCTCGGTTTCTTTACGCCCTCCAAAATGAGTATTTCCCCATCTCTAGGCAAACCTTCCGGAGGATAGATGCAGAGCTGCGTTCCCTGCTGTGGCTCGGTAAACACCCAAGGATTGCGCTGAGAACGTTACAGCGGAATCAATATAATGGGGGGATCTCTCTTCCGGATATTGAGGCCTACTATTGGGCGGAACATCTGACACCGGTGAATGAGTGGATACATACATCGGCAGACCACCCCACATACAGGCTAGAGAGGGATACTATGGGACACCGTACTTCCCTGCACTTCCTTTATGGAGGGAAAGGCAGGGGCCGTCTACTACCCGCCACACAGGTCACATTGGAGGTCTGGGACAGGGCGACCAAGGTAACGGGCTGGACACACAAACCGACGCAACAGACACCGCTCTGGCATTGTACATGGCTGAGGGAGTTGCACAAACTCAGGGGATTTGGGGGTTGGGACGCCATAGGCATCTCCACCCTGGGAGACGTGGTAGCCACAGGGGAACTCAAACCCTTTAGGACATTAGCGTCAGAATTTGGCCTACATAACACCCACATTTTTAAATACACGCAGCTGAGGCATGCCTGGACGGCGGAACGTTTGCTCGCCTCCCAGCTGCCGGAGTATGCACCACTGGAAGGGCGCCTATTGCAGGAACAGATGCACCAAAAGGCGGTTTCCTTGACATACCGAACCCTGAATAATAATTTGCCGGACGGGCTGGGGAAACTGAGGGAGACATGGGAACGGAACCTGGGAGAAATGGAGACGGTCGACTGGGAGGCGGCCTTGATGCACCACAGAGAGGTGGCTATTAAGTCTCGCCTTAGACTTATACAATATAAGATACTGCATAGGATATATTACGACAGGGCCCGCTTACACCGTATGGGTCGTGCCAGCGATCCGCGCTGCCTACGATGCGGACGGCCACAGGGGGACTTTTATCACACTATTTGGGAGTGCCCTGTCATTCAAGCTTACTGGGTGCAAGTCTTGGGAGAATTGAGCAAGATCCTGAACGAAACTTTACCCCTTGATCCCAAATTTGTTCTCTTGGGTATACCCGGGGATGTTGACCTGGGGCGTCCACAGCTTATATTTGCCTTGCTGGCATTAGTGGTGGCGAAGAGAGATGTGGCTCGTGCCTGGGGGCAACATTGCCTCCCCAGCTTGGAGAATGGAAAAGGGGGATGGACATGTATATGGCGGCAGAAAGAATTACCTACACAGCGAGAGGGTGCCCCGGAAATTCCGTAAGGTTTGGGGAAACTGGAGGAAATACTATGGAATGGTTGCGGGGCTGGGAGCAGAATAGTTGGGTGTACGCCTGGAAGTACTGAGGTAGTCATGTTGCGGGAACCATGGTGTGTTTTCCCGGATTCCGGAAACGACAGAGGGAGGATCGGACCGGGTCTCAACATTTGCACGGCTGGGGGCCCGCAGAATCTAGAAGCCCGGGGAGTGGGGGGGGAAGTGCCAAGTAATATGATGTTGAGTAAAGAGCATTGTATATGCATGCCTGGAATCAACTGTGACATGTTTGTTGACTTACGTTGGTTTAAAATGCAAATAAAAATATTTTCAAAAAAAAAAAAAAAAGAATTAGCTGTCCATTTAAGGGAGAGCTCCCACAAACACCAATGGTGTTTCCAGTTTTAAGAGAGGTATAGAGTAAATATTTCTGTGCAAATCTCAGAGTGATTAGTTTTCTGTATTTTACATTGTATATAGGATCATGGTTGATCATCATTGTTTTTATTCTTGTAGGTAACATGAAGATGGCTTAAGGAAGAAAGAAATGCAAAAGAGCTGGAATATATCTGGGTCAATGGACCTTCTTTTTAAGAATTAGGTGAAATTTGTATGAAAATGGATGTAGTTAGATCTATAAAATAGCCCACTAGGGCAGAATTGGATATAAGGCGAAATGATGATTGTTGTGGAAGTTTAGTACAATACAAAAGTACTATGCAGTATTAAATTCATAGGCCAATTAGGGCAGAATTGTGATAACAGAAATGCATGTCCTTTTGGACATGACAGTGTGAATTGAGTGGTAACAAATGAAATACTGCACAGAAGTTGTAATAAGCTATACATTACGAGAACTGTATAATTTAAATGAATTATCGAGTATTATTATGGTGAATATATAGATGGTTAATTATTACACCCAAATTTATAAACATGTAGGAGCAGGAAAAGCTCAAAAACGATGAATTTTAGGAGGTTCGCCACAAACTATTAAATGTTTTAAGATGGCCGCAGTGATTTCCTTGTCAAATCCACCTCATGTAGTCCTACTTTGTTTATGGTGTAGTCACTTGTATATGTGTAATGGTGAAGCCAACACAACTGACCCGTGAGCAAGGAGCGGTGAGCTCCGAAACGCATCAGACGTTTATTACTGCTTATAAAATAAAACACACGCTGAAGGAATTGAGCCATGGCTTGTCTTTCTCTGAGGGAAGTGAGGAGACAGTGGAAATATTGTGGGGTTCGCCTCCCCGCTACAGGCTGGCCGACACAAGAGGCGGGAGATTCAGCAATGAGAATGATGGAATATATATATATATTTGTTTTTCTTTCTTTTTTTTTTTCCATCAGCCTTTTTCTATCAGCCTCATGGCAAGGGGTTGATAAATACGACCTTAATATACAATTAAAGAATTTAATCTGATACCCAGCCTATATCTAACACCAGGTTTACAAAAACTAATTGCATTGTAACAAGAACTGAACACAGCAGAGGTTAAGAGAAACAAAACAAGTTTGCACTCTGCCTGCATTGCCCTGTTCATTTCAGCTGATCACGCCCAACGTCAATGGGCAGTCAGGAAAGACACTAACAATTTGGCAGCATTTGGGCTTTTTTCATTGTACTCAAAACTAGACTCGCTGACTCGTTTACACAGTGCAGACCTTGTTTTCACATATTTTAGAACCTGCGCCAAATGAGTTATTTTTACTGTCATCACAAGGCACTCCACACTATTCAAGCCTCAACTGGAATTCAACAACACAGAAATGAGATTAAGCTAATTGTTCTTCTACAACAGAATACCTATTCGAACGGAACTTAATTCCAGACAGCTGCACTTGGAAATAAGCCAATCTGAAAGGCTGCTTTACGATTGAATTTATTTCAAATATTATTCAACACTATTTTAATTTCATGCTCACTGTAGTCATGGTACAGAGGGATGTGGTGGCATACAGAATAATTTGTTTGTTATGAAAACTGGGCTGGTGTTCTAACCTCAACAAGCTAAATAAATATGTTGTAGGAGTTTGGAAAAGGATTCATACCTGAGGCTATGGAAATGGATGCTTACTTTGTAATCTCAGGACGAATGCTTCCAAGTTCAGTGTGTTTTTGGTTCCCATGTGAAAAACAGAAAGCAGCTCTATCCTTAGCGGGGACCAATTATGTTCATGTTTTACACCACAAGTAGAGCCATCCAAGTAGGTGATCTCCATAATAAGTGCAATTTTGTGCCAGGTGCTCTTGGGGATGAGTTTTGCCTGGGCACAGCAATTGGATCACTATGGAGATCCTTGTATCTTAATAAAGGATAGACTCTATTAACCACATTATGTTTGCTCATTTTAGTCCTACAAATAAATAGCAAGCTAAAATGTTTGCATGTGCAGACAAATGGCTACACAGACATAGCTTGCAGTGTACCGACGAGTAGGAATTTACAAAGCACAAACATAGTTACTAAGCAACAAAGCACTATACAAAGATGAGTGAGCTACATTGGCCCTCTCTGTAATGTACAAACACTTTGTGCTTTGAACAGACTTTGCATCAATTTGGTATTTAAAGGATCTAACAATTCACAACAAAATAGTGCAAGCCTGTCAAACTAGGATAGGTGGAGCAATGGTGCACACACTTCGGGACCATTGAATCAACACCTACTTAAACAGAAGCCATAAACCTAGAAACCAAGAATCACAAAGACAACAGAAAGCTCCATAAACTATTGACTGCTGACTGTTCTGAATTGCCCATCCACGCATTTTTCCTTGTATAAAGTCAACTTAAAGATGCCCCTGCAACTATACGGAAAGGAAATGAATGTGGCAACTTTGGGTGACTGGTAAACATTAATATAAGTTAGAACAGTTTCTCTTTGGGCAGTAAACCCTATCCCTGGGAAAAGACGGCTAGCCAAATGATATGCAGCTCAATAAGAGGGCAGTCGAACATGCTCGAGGGTCTCTACCTTTTCCTGAGCATCTGTATACATGTCCTCTGCAATTAGGGCATAACTTGCCCTCTAATTTCTCATTTCAATCACAATGAATACAGCTCAAGTGGAAATGTGTTTAAGGTGAATGCACATACATTACTTGATGTAATGCATCAGTTAATACATTTTTCAACGTTAAGACTAGTAAACTCAAAGATCATCCGAAAATAGGAGCCACGAAGTGTAAGACTTCCTTATATTGCTGTGTTTAAAAATATAACGTGCAGTTCCAAACCTTCAGATGTAGCATTAGTTCAGCTGCCATACAGATAAATGCCCCCAAACATTTTCTCAAGACACTATGCTTTATTTTCAACCTGTAAAACAAATCTTATTACAGGCAGAATGATACAGGACTAGCTAGTATTTTAAGTCTTTACATGTGATCATGTGTCTGAGCACAAGTATTTATATCCAAAATGTGCAAAATAGAAAGATTGTTCCCACAATCTTACAAAACATCCAATACTTTATTGAGGAAGCGCTTTACCGCCACACTTTGAAGCACAGAATTAGTAAAGCTTCCACAAAAATGAGAGAACTTCTATATTTTTTGAGTTGTATATTATCAATTGCTCTGCAAAAAGTTACCCGTGGCATTGCTCTTGGGTATCTCAGAATGCCGTGGCTAACAGCCAAAACTGAAATAAAATGACATACACCATTAATATATCAGCTCGCAATCAAGGTCCTCCTTAATCATTTTCTTGGCTTGCTTCATTATTTACAACACAGCTTTTTAGGTCTCGCGCCTAGCGTTGCAGTGCGCAGCCCTGCTCGCACAGCGCGAGACCTCTAGAAAGGGCTTCTGAAAGCTAACCACACGCTCGTGCGTGTGGTTTTGCTTTCCGCGGCTGCCATTGGCTTTCGCGTGCATTTTAAAAAAAAAAATCCAGTACGCAATTGGGCAAAGGCAGGCGCATGTCCCGCCTTTGCTCCGCCCATTCCCGTCGGTGGCCAGCACGCGCAGCAGTGCACGTTCGTGTCGCTGCCGCTTCCCCCCCCCCGCTCCTCTGTGTTTCTGATGGAATTGTCTCCTTTGAAAAGCTGCTACTAGCCCTGACCTGTTTTAGGGTTCAGCTTGACATCATCTTCACGGTGCTCTGAACAGTGATATTCAGAATAAGAAAATGTCATTCCTCGCCCCTCTGCCTTTGGTCACACATCTCAACGTCCTGGGGACAGACTGTAAGTATATTTCGTCTTGCATGCTAGTTTCAGCGAACCTTGCTATGCAGAGCTTGGCTACTACAACCGAGCAAGGGGCAATCTCCTGGTAAGTTGGAGGGCAGGCCAGGAAGGGGTCAGGGGGTTTCTTGTGAGGCCAGCTGTTTAAGGGATCCAGTCCAGAGGGGAACCCGAAAGAGCGGCACCAAAGTGTCATATAGAAATCAACATGATTTGCGGTTGCGAATAAATTATGCTCTTCTGTACTGTGAGTGACCAAGAAAAGCTGAAGACGTTTTTATAGGAGTTTATCGTCGTTCCCGTGAAACTGGCTATGCTCACTCAGTACAATACGGGGCTCGTATTACAATTTCAGGGCTCCTTTTAAATTCCTGCCCAGCCTGTCCAGAACCAACACGTATTTATTTTATGTGCGTTTTGAGCACAACATTTTGAACGTTTATTGACAACACCGCATACCCAGGGCCACTGGAATTATGCGATTGTGCGGCCGTGGCATTTTACCCATCTGTCAAGTTGTTCATCCATCCATCTATTAATGCTTTCGCATGTTGATCATTTCATTCTTCCATTTATCCTTCACGCTTCCTTCTTGTCTTCCTTTAACCCTTTCTTTCTTTTACCAATCTTTCTTTCTCCTTTGTTTCTGCCCATTTTTTTCTGATGTGTCTTTTTTTCTCATGCTCACTTTTTCTATTTGTATTCTCTGTTTTCTCTCCTATTTTTATAATTTCTCTTTCTCTATTTACATGTCAGCCCATAGCCTACACACCTTTGTTATGCTGTTCCCCAATAATGTATTTATAAGCATTTTGACACAAGTGGCCCATAAATATCTAAATAATGTTTTAGCGGGACCCAGTTCACCAACCCAATGGCAGCCCCCATTTAAGCTGTGAAACTGGAGTTTAAGCCTGTGACATACCCTAGACATCCAACCAAGTTTGTTAGGGTGTAAAACAAGTTTCGCATCACACATGCATGGGGAGGAATTCAGTGCTCCCAAGTGCAATATCAGCGCTCTATTACCATTTATCTGAAAAGGTCCTCTCCCTACCCACTATGCTAGACATAGGCTCGCCTTAAGTTCCCACTCCTCTCTTGGGCCTGCATTTCAATACTAGGTCCATCATCAATTACTGTGGAAGCATACAAGAGCTTTTTATTGACAACTCCTTACACTTCAAGCCCGTCACCTAGACATCGATTCACCAATATGTGCCACATAATTATATGCTACATAATTACACTGCACTCAATGCAACATACACTCCAAATACCACTCAGTGCCACATAATTACACACCACATAATTACACTCTACTGAATGCAACATACACTCCACACAATACCACTCAGTGCCACATAATTATATGCTACATAATTACACTGCACTCAATGCAACATACACTCCAAATAATACCACTCAGTGCCACATAATTACATGCCACATAATTACACTCTACTGAATGCAACATACACCACACAATACCACTTAGTGCCACATAATTATAGGCTACATAATTACACTGCACTCAATACAACATAAATGCACTCCACATAATACCACTCAGTGTGGCATAGTTACACGCCACATAATTACACTCTACTCAATGCAACATAAATGCACTCCACATAATACCACTCAGTGTGACAGTTACACGCCACATAATTACTCTACTCAATGTAACAAATACACCCCACATACCACTCAGTACCACATAATTACTAGCCACATAATTACACTCTACTCAATGTAACATAAATACACTCCACATATTACCACTCAGTGCCACATAATTACACGCCACATAATAACACTCTACTCAATGCAACATAAATACACTCCATATAATACCACTCAGTGCCACATAATTACATGCCACATTTTTACACTCTACTCAATGCAACATAAATACACTCCACATAATACCACTCAGTGCCACATAATTACACGCCACATAATTACACTCTACTGAATGCAACATACACTCCAAATAATACCACTCAGTGCCACATAATTACACGCCACATTACACTAAACTGAATACAACATACACTCCCCATACCACTCAGTGCCACATAATTACACGCCACATAATTAGTCTACTCAATGCAACATATATACACTCCACATAATACCACTCAGTACCACATAATCACACGTCACAATTACACTCTATTCAATGCAACATACACTCCACATAATACCACTCAGTGCCACTTAATTACACACCACATAATTACACTGTACTCAATGCAACATAAATACACTCCACATAATACCACTCAGTACCACATAATTACACGTCACATAATTACACTCTATTCAATGCAACATAAATACACTCCACATAATACCACTGTGGCACATAATTAGACGCCACATAATTACACTCTACTCAATGCAACATAAATACACTCCACAAAATACCACTCAGTGCGACATAGTTTCACGCCATATAATTACACTCTACTAAATGCAACATAAATACACTCCACATACCACTCAGTACCACATAATTACACGCCACATAATTACTCTCTACTCAATGCAACATAAATACACTCCACATAATACCACTCAGTGCCACATAATTACATGCCACATAATTGCACTGTACTCAATGCAACATAAATACACGCCACATAAATGCACTCTATACCACATACCACCAATCAACATAAATGCACTCCACACCATGACACAATTTCACTAAGCATAATTTCACTCAACACCACAGTTCCAGGCCACACAATTCAACTCCACACATTTCCAATACACACCGCATAATTACATACCGAACAACATATTTCAACTCCACAATCCACAACGTACCTCCAATCCACACCATATAGTGTCACCACCTGAGCACCAAACATCATTCACCACCACCATTTTGCATCAGCGCACCACCTAAGCATCACGTCAATCTGGCCTTGGAATCTGGCATCTGTTGATTCTCCCCTAGTGTCCGTCCGCTGCTCGTGTTCTAATTAAATTACTGTTTTCCAACCTCCACTCCCCCGTTATTTATGTCCCCCTCCCCCATAACAAAAAAAAATTATAACAAACAAGCATGAGAACAGGCAGGAAGAAGTTGCCAGCAGTGCAAGTACAAAAAATCTAGAAGACATTTTTTATGTTAAAATCTTTTTTTAATCAGGTTTTTCAGTTGTATATAATGTCGTCTTCGTTTATATAAAGGTAACAAGAATGCTTAACACTTTTTATTATAACTTTTCAACATAATGCACAGCAGCCACAATGCTCTACAACATAGCCAAAAGTTCTGGCTAAACACATAATTTTAAAAGTCGCTGCTTGTTTGGTTTACTTTTGGCCAGTCACTCTCAACAGAGCATTTTGGCACTCCGACACCAACTGCTCCCTCCATCCTCCCTTAGTAGGTAACCGACATTGCCATTTACAATGCCAATAGCTCTAACTTAAAAAAATGCGAGACCTATTGCATTTCCAATGCTTGTTTATTTCAGGCATAGGCCATAAAATACAGCACCCTATATCAATGAAGACTTTCTTTACTTTTAACAGTACAGGACAACTGCAGACTTCTCCAAGCAGTAGAAGGCCCCTCAGTGTTTCGAATGCCAGAAAAATCTGATTTATGTGGTGAAATGCAATTCCATATCTAGTAAGCGCTTGCTCAGTGGTACCTCTGATGAACATCAGGTCAAATTTCTATCTCGCCAAGTCATTCGAAGCTTCCTTATCCAACTTAACCGCACATTCCACGCCACACTTTAAAAATGTTGTACCACCTTTGGTTAATGCAGGCCCACCTCATCATTCGACTACACAGACAGTAGTACCCATCAAGATTTCCTATCCAAAGTATTGTTGTTAAATCTTGAAAAATCTAAGTTTAGAAGAGCAAAATTCTATGACAACGCATTCATCAGACTGTGTAAAAACTATCCTTAACACTTCAAGAAGCCAGTATGCCCCAATGACACCTGTATCTATGCTTCTCCTAAAACTTACTTAAGCAAAAGTCATTATTTTGGTTATGCTGTATTTATTTTAGATGTATTGTTATGTTATGGTATGAAAATGTATGATGGAGGAAGTTATTTTGCCCTTTTCTGGACAACTACACCATCTGCATAACAGGAGTTTGGCCTATAATAATTAGGACTCCTGAGCCAGGGAATTATTGTTTTTTTAATACTTTTTACTTATAGTGTATGTGAGAATATCAACAAATGCAAGTTCTTGATACATTTGAGCATGCATCCCAGAAGGTATACTCATTGCTCACATGGTGATATTAAGTTTCGTCCCAGACACCAGAATGTGTTTCTTTTACTTGCATTTACACTGTACTTTAATCTTAACATGGCGCTTGATCTTTCCCTTTGCGGTTGCTCTATGTAGCACAAGGAGACAATTTCCCTCATGCGTGCTGTGTTTGAGGCTCTAACCAGCCCACTTTCCCTTTGGTATCTTGCATTCTCATTTGTGTTATTGTGCCTTATGGGTTCACACCCATGCTCACAGGGTCTAGTTTAAGGGGGTTTGGCGGTTGGAAAGTGTCTGTAGCATTTAGGCCCACTCAGCCAGATCCTCAGCAAGGATCTCATCTTTTTTTATAGTTTATTTATTTTATTTAAACGGTTTTATATAGCGCTGGCTAGACCCAAAGGTATCAGAGCGCTTTACAAGGGTTGGGAGGGGAGCCAATTGCAATATAACATTTGTACAAAAAGGAAAAGTGCAAGATAATAAGAACAATATGCAAAGAACAGTAAATACATGGACAAGAAAATAAGGAGTTCAATTAGGCCATAACCAGAATTGGATAGTTGAGCTAGCGTGAGTGGTCAGGGATGGGGGGGGGGGGGGGGAGGAGTATGGAGGTAGGGGGGAACTGAGGAGGGTGATGGGAGAGGAGATAGCATGCAGGAGTAGGCAGTGATTATAAGAGAACTAGTAGGGGGAGGGTGGAAGTATATGTAAGAATGAGAGGAGGGGGGTAGTAAGTCAGGTATAATGTGGTGGGAACATAGCACCGTCATGGGCAGGTTGTGAAACCCTGTTAGGTGGCAGGATTAAAGACCCCAGTATTTGTTGAGAAGGTGCCGCTTGAGATCTTTTTTGAAGCTGAGGTAGGAGGGGTTGCAACGTAGATCTTTGGGGAGTGAGTTCCAGATAGTAGGCGCATTTCCAGAGAAAGAGCGTAACTGGGTAGATTTCTTGTTTACCAAGGGAGGTACTAGCATGAGTGTGTTTGTGCTCCTCATTTCTCTAGAGCAGCCCGCTTTGTGGAGTTTGTCTGAGAGATACAATGGGGTATGATGATGCAAGGCTTTATGCGTAATGCAAGCATTCTTGTAGGTGGATCTGCCTTCGATGGGAAGCCATTTGAGATCTTTGAGGATGGGGGAGATGTGGTCAAACCGCTTACAATCAGAAATAAGCTTGGCCGCGAGGTTAAGGACTGATTTGATTGGGGCTAGGTGGACTTTCGGTGTTCCAGAGAGAATGGCATTACCATAGTCCAATCTAGAAAGTACTAGTGATTGAACAACTAATTTAAAGTCATCAGCAGGAATGAAGGGTTTGATATTCTTGAGGTGATGTAGAGAGAAGAGAGCGCCTTTGGCCGCGTTTTTTATGTGGGGAGAAAGGCTGAGGTTCTGGTCAATGCTTATTCCGAGGGATTTAACTGCGTTAGAGGTGGACAAAGAGCAGTTGAGAGCTTTAAAGGTCAGAGATCCAGTGTTGAATGGGGAGCTGGTTGTTTTTAGGAGCGAAGAGAATGACTTCCGTTTTTTTAGGGTCGAGTTTAAGGTGATTGCGATGGAACCATTGTTGAAACTTAGTCAGGGCATCATTGAGGTGCAGAATGTCAGCTTGGGATTTGATCTTATAGTAAAGCTGGGTATCGTCAGCATAGAGGTGGTAGTTGATTCCTGCTTGCTTAAGAATGAGGGTGAGGGGTTCCATGAAGAGGTTAAATAGAGAGGGAGAGAGAATAGAACCCTGGGGAACACCCAGGAAGACAGGAATAGGTTTAGAGAGGCAATGGCTGATTTTAATTTGTTGGGTTCCGTGGTGAAAGAAGGAGGTGAACCATTCGAGGACAGGACCATTGAAGCCGAACCGATCTTTGAGGGTGTTGAGTAAGGCGGAGTGGTTAACAGTATCGAAAGCAGCAGAGAGGTCAAGAAGAATGAGAAGGGAGACCTCCCCCTTGTCGAGGGAGTGATGGATGTCATCAACAATGTTGAGCATAGCAGTTTCAGTACTGCAGCCCTTTCTAAAGCCTGACTGTAATGTGTCCAAAAGGCTGAAAGAGTCAATGTGCTTGTCCAGTTGGAGCAAGCCGCATTTTTCGAGGGCCTTGGATAGAAGAGGAAGATTGGAGATAGGACGCAGATTGTTAAGGTCGGTGAGGTCAGCAGTAGCATTTTTGAGGGTGGGAGTGATTTGGCCCAGCTGGAGTAAACAGGGACACACCCTGTGGCCAAGGAGGAGTTGATGATGGTAGTCCAATAAGGTGCGATGATATGCTTTAAATCTTGAACAAGGTTAGCGGGAAGAGGGTCCAAGGTATGAGAGGAGGGTTTAAGCTTAGTGATGATGTTGAGGACTTCCCGCTCTGTAACTGGGCTGAAGTTAAGCCAAGATGCATTATTTTTTATCTGTGGGCTGGTGAGGAAATGATCCGGAGGGGCGACGGCGGGAGGGAGATGAACAGAGTCAGGAGGGGGCGAAGGTGTAAAAGGAGACTTGGATGGGAGGTCATAGAGGGGTGATGAGCACTGTGGTGGGAGGGTTACGGCAAAGGATAGATCAATCTTGGCGATTTTTTCGGAAAAGAAGTTCGCAATTTCTTCACATCTTTCGATAGAGGCCATCAATTTGGGGGGAGGGGGGGCAGAAGCCGTTTGATTTTTGATAATGCTGAATAGTTCCCTGGGGCTATTTTTAGCCCGGTCGAGTTGTGCGCGGAAGAAGGAGGCCTTTTCATTGAGGATGTGTTTTTTGTAATTAGCCCTTGCGGTTCTGAGGAGGGCAAGATTTGGAGGGGAGGGGTGTTGTCTCCACGTGCGTTCGGTCAGCCTAAGTGAGCATCTCTCATTGTTGAGATCAGCATTAAACCAGGATTTGGCGGGGTTGTTTTTTTGTGGTTATAATTTGGCTGGGGCAATTTGGTCAAGGACCTCGATGATGGATTTGTTGTAGTGTTCGGTAAGGTCATTAGCATTTTGTGAGGGAGGTGAAAGTTGAAGTTTTGCTTTAATCTTAGTCTCCAGTACGCCTGGAGGAATAAGGTGAAGATTTCTGGTTAATTTCCTATGTTTGATGTTTTTAGGGGAAGGGGGAGGTACGGCGCGGTTGATCGTGAAGAGGATAAGGTGATGGTCCGACCAGTCAATGGGGACAATGGGAAGCCAGATCTTTGCTAGTAATGATAGCGTCAAGAGTAGCCCCTTTGGAATGTGTTGGCGAATGGCAGAGTTGATTCAAGTCAGTAACGTCGAGGAGGTCATTGAGGATGTTAACCGAGGGATCATCCTTATTGTTCCAGTGAATATTAAAGTCTCCGAGGAAGAGGTTTTTGGAGTTGGAAATCGAGGCTTGGGAAAGCAGGTCAGACAATTCCTCCACAAAGGGCGAGGGGTCACCAGGGGGATGGTAGATATTATGTAGCCGAATAGGAGGGGAACCCTGAACTTTAAGTTCAGCTCCAATGTATTCGAAAGTAGCTTGATCGGGATTCTGAACAAGGGAGAGTTGGAGTTCATCTTTATAGATTATGGCTAGGCCCCCTCCAGTTTTGTCAAGCCTATCTTTTCTGAGGATGGAGTAACCCGGGGGAGAGAGCAGGTCAAGAATAGATGAAGAGTGAGCCTTGAGCCAGGTTTCCGTAAGAAAAGCGATGTCAATGGCTTCACTAAGGATGGTTTCCGAGATTTCTGTTGCATGTCGTGCGTCCGATCGACAGTTGACCAGAATGCAGTTGAGGGGTTTAGGGTTGATTTTGGGGGGACAGCAGGAATGGATAGTGGTGAGTTGCGGAGGAGGTCTGGGCGAGCCAGGGGAGGTAGGGATACGGCTTCTCCCCAGGATCACCGGAATAGTGGAGTGAAGTGTAGGAGGGTCAGTAGTCATGGTAAGTTGCGGAGGAGGCCTGGGCGAGCCAGGGGAGGTAGGGATACGGCTTCTCCCCAGGATCACCGGAATAGTGGAGTGAAGCGTAGGAGGGTCATTAGTCATGGAGATAGGGGGGTGGGTATTATTTAAGTCCCAGGGGTCCGGGGAGGAGAGATGGATCGGGGCTTGGGATGGTATAAGAGGACAGTTACCGGGAGGTCCATCGGCTGAAATACCGTAAGGAGTGGTACTCCCTTGTTGAGGGAAAGTAGTGTTAGTTTGAACGGAGCCCATGGTAAAGGTATGATTGGCACGATTAGTATCGGAGAGGGCGTTAAAGTCTTTCCTGAGAGATGAAAGTTCCAACGTCAGGATAGAGAGGTGGAGTTCTATGTTAAGAAGCGATTGGGTTAAAAGCGTGGAAGGTGAGGAGGCAAGGAGGTCGGGGGGAGAGGGGCATGTTCCACATTAGACAGGGAGAGAGGAATAGGAAGTGGACGTGGAGGGAACCTAGGTGGCGGGAAGTGAGGGGTGTTCCAGATGCTAGACTGAGGATGAATTGTAGAGTGAGAGCCAGCATACCCAGGAGCCTGATGGTTGCTATGAGAAGATGAGGGGGCATGGGGCGAGGGAGGAGGGATGCCATCTTGTCTATGGGGGTGGGGGTCATTTAGATTGCAAGAGATTGGTGTCCCTAGTGGAGCAGTAGGGGGGTCGGTGTGAGGGGGTGCAGTGTGTAGGGGGATCGGAGTAGGGGGATCAGTCTGAGTGGGCTGGGAGGAATGAGAGGTAAGAAGGGAGTGATTAGGGTTGAGTGGGAGAGAGTCAGGAGGAAGGGAGAGGGTTTGGGTGGCCGAGTGGGATGACGGAATATCAGGAGAAGGTGGAGAGGCAGATGAGGCGAGGGGAGAGAGGGTTTGAGTGGCTAAGTATGATGTGGAAATGTCAAGCGAGGGAGAGGATGCTAAGGGGGCGGTGGGATCATAGGTCTGGGATTGGGAAACTTCATAGGTAGTTGCAGAATCAGGGAGCGGCGGGGTTGGCGTCAAAAGGGGCGAAGCCGGGAGGACTTCCTGTGATTGAGAGGCTGCAGAGATATGGGAAGGAGAAGATAGTAGATCGTATAAGGTGCTGAAGTGGTGCTCAAAGATGTTGAGGTGGTTTTCAGAGGCTTGTATGAGGATATTTCCGGATTTAAAGATAGAGATGTCAATTTCGCCTAAAAAAGTGGAGGAAGGGGTGGTGGACAGTTTCAAACCATATGGGATTTTGCAAGATTTTGTTATGGGGAGGTAGTGGAGGAAGATATTTTTCCATTTAGAGGGGCGTCTGGAGTAGAAGATGTAGTTAGCTTTAATAATGGAGGTGAGGCTAAGATAATTATCAACAAATAAGGTTTCTTGGTGACGTATTAATAGTTTGTGTTTCAAGTTCTTCTTAGCATTTTTAGAGAGGTTGGGAGGGTAAAGGATGGTCCAAGAGTTGGGGCCACGCCTAGTGAGGAGTGTATCCGGTGCTGTAAGGGTATGATTGAGGGGAGGCATGGTAATTCAGCAAGGATGATCAATTGTGCGGGCAGGAGATTGGAGGGAGGCGAAAGGATGGGGGAGAGTGGAAGAGGGGGGGGTGGGAGAAAAGTCTGTGAATGGGAAATTAGCCCCAAAACCAGGGCAAGGGCCTTGTATTGAGGTGGCTTGAGACGGGGAGGCGTTGGAAAAAGGGGGAATCCAGAAGTTGAGACCGTAATCTAAGTCAGCACGATGGAGAAGGAGAGGATGAAATAGTGGTCTACCGGTTGGGGAGACCGCACAATAGAGACAAATGGGAGGAAGAAGTGAAAAGTAGGAGGGAGATCAGAATAATACTAAGAGGCAAAGTGCTATGTACAATTGTGTGGCTAATTAAGGAGCCGGCAATGCAACATTCAAGGCAATTAAAATCCAGATGAGGTTGATCGGTTTGGCAGCATGGAGCACATTAGACAAAGAACATCAAGTCACAATTCCAAATAAAATACAGATAGACTAGCAACAGGCAAAGCAACATTTGAAATATAAAGCATCAAAATGAGGTAGATAAATTTGGGTGCACGTAGCGCATAAGGTTAAAAATACCGATAACTTAGCAGCAGGCAACGAAACATTTGAAATATAAGAGCATCAAGCGGAGGTAGGTCAATTTGGATGCACAGATCGCAATAGGTTAAAAACATCTAGTGACAGATCAGGAGAAAAATTACAGGTTGTCATGCAGCAGGTAGGGAAACATATAAAATATTAAAGCGTCGAAATGAGGTAGATAATAAAGGGAGCACATTGCACATTAAGTTGAAAGCATCTTGGAGCTTTCCGAATAAGGTAAAGATTGTTTAGCAGCAGGTAAAGAAACGTTTGTGATAAAAAAGCCTCCCTATGAGGTAGATCAGTTTGAGTGCATGTAGCGCAATGGGTGACAAACGACTGGTTGAAATTGAGCATAAAATGTAGTTTGTCGAGCAGCCGGGAGAGAAGCCTTTAAAATATAAGATAAAATGAAACATTTTGTGAGCGCATAATGCAAAACGATGGAGATGAGTAAATTTGGGTACTCATAAGACTAAAGGTGTCAAAAATCTAGCCGCTGATCAGTTTTAATTATAGGGTGTCCGTTCAGCCCAAAAAGTCATTAAATGAAATTAGGAGGGTACATAAATTATCCAAAGGGTTGTGTATGGGTATCATGACCATCAGAGATATACTGTACACCGGGAGAAGTGGGATAGCTGGAGCGGCACTTTGAGTGCAGCGTGGAGTTTCTAGCCGCAATAAGGACTCACATAGTGGGGGCAGACATTTTTATGCATATGGAGTGTAATAATGATAATATCCTGCAGCTGCTCAGGCTAAATTACGAAGGCAGAATGACTTATCCTATAGTAAAGGGCTCCACTCCAAGATGGCCCCCATAGGAGTACAGAGGAGCAAGTCCTTTTTAGGTCTCGCGCCTAGCGTTGCAGTGCGGAGCCCTGCTCGCACAGCGCGAGACCTTTAGAAAGGGCTTCTAAAAGCTACCCACACGCTCGTGCGTGTGGTTTTGCTTTAGGAAGCCCACATTGGCTGGAGCGTGCGTTTTTTTTCCCGAAACGGCACGCAATTGGGCAAAGGCGGGCGCATGTCCCACCTTTGCTCCTCCCATTCCCGACGGTGGCCAGAACGCGCAGCAGCGCGCGTTCGCCTCGCTGCCGCGCTCCCTCCCCCCCCCTCCTCTGTGGTGCGCGCGCACCACTGTTTATTGTTTCTGTGCCGAAACAAAAAAAGTGAGATTCTTGATTTTTTAAATGTGGCGGAGGGAGCAGCTATTGCGGGCGTGTAAAGGTTTGGAAGAGTACGGCGCTTTCACGAACGCTGAAAGCCGTTGGATTGTGGCTGCTCTTATCGCTTGACGGGCGGGGTTTTGGGAAGGCAGTGCTGGGTTCTTAGTTATGATTGCGAAACAACCGTGTTGTGAATATTAACATTTATTTTAAGGTGAGTCTTTATGACGATGGCGCCCTAGGGCACCGAGCGGCCATAATACAACATACGGTCAGCGCCAGGAGCATGGTGCGCTGGTGAACGGATCTTTAAACTGTGCAAGGTCCGTTATCGTGTGCGGATGTCTGTGTATGGATGGTTCCGATAGTTTCTTTATTTCGATTGGTGGGCGATGCACCGTACTCGAGCGGGTTGCTTAATTAAGATCGCTTAATGGCCTTTGATTTAATTATTTGGCCGTTTTATATTCCAACATATGACAATTGGCTTTTAGATGGAGGTAGGGTATAGATGGTGATAACGCTGCTTGTAGGGCATGCGGCGTTTTCTGTTTTTGCTCATAGAGCACCTCTCGTCGCCATTTCGTGCCGCATACTTTCTCTTAACGTCGATGGTGTGCAAGTCTAACTGAATCCCTGTTAACTTACTTTGAGGCATCCTCGATATCAGAATAAACCGATTATATAGATGAATCTCTCTTATTTCAATTTTAATGCACCACGCTGCATTGGTTGTTCTGCACAGCTCTAACTTAAGGATTGTGGTCGTCAGCACCTATACAGCGGTTACACTCCTCGCTTTACAAAGGCCTTATAGTCTGCCGGTGGGTTATTAGCGCGACCGTCTAAGGCACGGGCGCATTTTATTTTTCGACTATTATGGTCTGGAAATGTGGCGTCAGATACCCGCAATCGTCAAGAGGGGTAGTCTATCCTTGCTATTATGTAGGCTAATTAAGATGCTATTTAGGATTCAAGACCTGTAATTTTTAGGATAGTTGCAATATATTTAGCATTCTTCTAACAGCTGAGTCCCTTGTTTAAATGATTGCTGTTTTGAGAACAATGTGACATAACCATATATTCGGTGAATAGTGAAACAAGGCATTTTCATAGCAAAAGGGTATAATTGTTTTCCACCGTGGTTGAATTACATGTGAGTATTTAAATTTTTTGTTTTTGCTGCACACAACAGCCCATACCCCATTCCATAATTTCAGGAAGTTAATACGATCTTGGAAAAATTACCATCCCTTTAAATGCATGAACACAGCTATCAACAGCTGAAGGGGTCTCAGTTAACGTTTGCAATGGCCAGGCAGAGTGTCGTATCCTAAGCACAGTGTTTTAATACTTTATTTTTCCCTGGAGTTATATATAGTGCGAACTTGACCCGAAGGTTCAGAGCACTTTACATGAGCACCATTTGCGTTACAGACATTTTTTGTTAGGCACGGGGAGATTAAGTGATTTGCTTACAATCACAGGAGTTTGAGCTGTCTCTGCTGAGACTCGAACCCGGTTCCCCAGCTTCGAGATCCACCGCTCTAGCCATTAGGCCACATCCTCTTTGGATCTGTTTGTGCTAGAAACACATTGCAGATGAGACAGCACAGGGTGAATTATGTAGCAAGCGTGGCGTACTCATACTACATATGAAGAAAAAGTTGCAGCATCGTGTAATTCAAGTGGCCCTGCCTACACCTCACAGTATCAACACGTCATAGGCTGCACTGCGCCTATAAAACTGATGACTTTTACCAAATCCTCCTTGACCATAATACTGCAAAACAACACTGATCACACCAAAATGCTCAGTATTATGTGGTATAGTACACACATTATGTCTAAACTACCGAGTGCAACGTTCACCAACTTCACCCAGACAGCACTGTACTTATCCCACGTACACATCACTGCATTCACACCCCTTTCACACCACACTAAACGTACACTACACACACCATCTGGACCACACTCTTTGTACTCCACCTACACCCTACTGTTCACACAACACCTAGAACAGCCAGCACCTACATCATCCACACAACAGCTTACCAGTCTCATCCACATCACACTGCTTTACACAATCCAGGGCACTTCTAGGCGTAGGCACACTTTCATGTGCCCATAACACAGATACCACAGCATCTATTAAACCGAGATTACACTTTCCAACACCAAGCTGCAACTACACGGCTCTGACCACACTGCACCTATATTATACACAACAGACTGTGCCAACAGCACCCAAACCATACTCGGGCTATAGCATAACACAGATCACACCAGGCCTGCACTGGCCTCTCAAAGCTATGCCTACAGAAGAACATAGATTAACCTGTGCTTCACAGGGCTCAGTGCATATCCACCACACAGACCACAGTGCCTACACCACCCACACCACACCCTGTCTACATTGTGAGGACGACACAGCACCTGCTCCACATGATTACACAACACACCACATGTATCCAATCCACACCACAAAACTCTACATCATGCCACATAACTCAACAGCATACCACATAATTAAACTTTCCTCCACAACACAAAATACCAATCCACATATTTACACTCCATGCCACACAATCCCACTCTACATAATTCCAGTACACTCAATACCACATAATTACTATCCACATAATTCCACTGCACACCATGCCACATAATTCCTCTACACAAATCCACTCCACACCACACTATTCCACGCCACACAATTCTATCCAACTCACATAATTCCACCTCACACCACATACATCCACTCCATAAACATAAGTAAACATAAGTAAAGGCATTGCCATTTACAATGCCAATAGCTCTAACTTAAAAAATGCGAGACCTATTGCATTTCCAATGCTTGTTCACTTTCCCCTCTATGCCGAGCCTCAGGTCCAGGGAAGGGGGCGGCGTCTTCAAGCCTGATGGAGAGGTATAACATGGCGGCCAAACCACCCAGCAAAGTGGGCGCCCAAGAGTGAAGCCCTCTGCCCAGACAAGGCCTTCAGGATAGGCCAAAGTTTACAAAAACATTCACCAGTCAAGTTCGAGCTGCTTTAAAGATGAGCAAGTTATAACCACGAACAGGCTGGTCTGCTCGCTTCAGCCTGCCTCAAAACTGCCTCCGCTCTGGGCGTAAAATGCCGGCATGTTCAGCCGTGAAGAGTAGCCAGCACAATTAGCATCAGGCAAACGGGACTTCGGGCAGGTCCCGAGGGGGTAGGGCCAAGCCCAACTTCAGCTGGTGGGCTGGAGATAAGATGTCGGCGGCCCCTGAGCGGGACAGCAGCGCAGGGGTTGCAAGAATGGGGTCCGAGCCAAGATGGAGCCGGAAGACCAAAACCCTGTCCACCGCAGACGGGAAAGCCTTCCACCGTGGGAGGGGGAGACAGTATTCGACGGGCGGATGCAGCTGCCGAGTTCCGTTCCGGTGCTCACGGACAATGGATCTCCTGTGACTGGTAGGAACTCATAGGCGACTCATATGGACACCGTGAGCGGTCCGAGGAGAAGGCGTCCGCCAGGGGGATCGTCGCCGTTCACCCAGACAATCCAGAACCAAAGAAGGGCAAGCTGCGCAATAACGGAGGTGCCAGTAGCGATGAAAACCGATAGCTCATTGCAGTTGTTGACAACCCCACCGACTCTGGGACAAGTGGAACTGACGAGCAGCACGGAGCCCAAGCACCGTCCGGCAGTGGAGGGACGGACCCAAGCCTCCCGGGAGGATGATCCAGCAGGTAAGATGAACAAACAGACTTTTTCTTCTCCAAATAAATCCAAATAGATCGATGTGCCGTCCGATATGCAGTTCGGTCCAGGGCAGGCGGATGGGGGGCCGGTGGGGCGGTTTATGCAGGGATAACAACCAAATTGGTAATCCCCAAACCAGGAGCTCCTCTGGAGGCTCCTACTCGGCGGCCATCTTGAAGACAATAAATAGTTATCAATTAATCTTCTGCAACTGCCTTTTCAATCACATCTCTAATCTAAGTTTGCATTTTCTGCACCCTCTGACAAAGGTAGTGAATCACTAGTTTGCACCAAGCCAATACAGTACCCAGTACAGCAAATCTGTTTCTCATTTTGCCCTCTTTACTTTAAGTGGTATTATCACTTGCAAGCATTCTTTCAGTGTCAATTTAAGAAGGCTTCCAGTGGCTGCCTGTACTGTTCTCTCCACCTCTTTCCAGTAGATCTGTACTGGTCTGTACTTGTGGGCAGCTCCACATCATAGAGTTAGTCTGTTCTGGTTCCCTGCATCATGGGCACTTGAAGCTCGTTCTGGAAGGATCTTACTTGAGTGAGGTCAGGTAGGTCATCTCAGATAAGGGAACCTGATTAATTTGAATCTTGAACTGCCAGCTATGCTCTTAACATAACTACATGCTTCTGAGGATTCTTCCTTTGCTAATGGGTCCCTACAGTCTCTAACCCATCCCTCCCTGGTCTCAGCTGAATATGCTGCCAGAGTGCCCTATAAAGATTAGCCACTAATCGTTGCCCTTATGTCAAGGTTGACATTGTCATCAGGGCTTGGGTAATCTGAGGCATTAGGAACATTTGTCAAATTTATCTCGCACCTGTGATGTTTAAGCATATGTCAAAAATTGTCCGGGACGAATATCACAATATTCTTGCGCTTCAACAAATGTATTATTTGAGGTCATCCACCACTTCACATCCTCCCTTCCTCTCTCCATTTCATCACATTCATTTCTTGCATGATCTTTCTGACAGGGCGGATACTCTATAGTTGCATCTTTGCCGTAAATGGTGGCTGCTTTAGTATACTCTTCACTGCCCTTCTCCACACTTGGGCCTTTTGTCTAATTACAAACAGGAAATGTTCCGGGACACACCTTCCTATCATCAAGAGTTCTGGGATCTGTATATTTTCATGTGTCCCTTGCAGTAGTTGTTTTTCCCAATTACATTCTTCATCCAGCCAGTAGACTGCATGTTGTAGCTAGGATGCTACATGCCTTAGCTCCATATCTAGGCGTTCCAGCACCCCTTTCTTCAATGGCAACTTCGGCACAGTCAGTCTAACCCTACAACGTTTCCTGGCCCACACTAGTGACAGTAACAACTGGCCCAAATATTTACAAAAAACATTTTGGTGTGGAAAATATGGATCCCTGTAGAACATGCTGGCAGCGAAGCAGAACCACCATCTTAGCTAGTGAGGCTTTGTCTATTACTGAAAATGGATATCCATTCCAGAAGTCAACAGTTTTTTGTTTTTTTATTATCTGGGGCTAGTTTTCACTTGAGGATTTAGCAACAGGTCCATGATCATCCCCAATATCCAACTTCAATTAATGTTACCAAAGGGAGATATCATGCTCCCTATGCCACATGGTTGTTGGCTGGTAGAACACTTATTTTCCACAGGTGAGACTCTTCGTTTTTGATGAGATTAGCTTAAATTGATCAGCATCCACTAGTCCGTAGCTTTAAGCAACAGAATGGGCAAGAGGCAGCGTAGTCAGTTGTATCCCAGCTTGAGGATAATCTTGAATGTCACTGCATAGTAGCAGCAGATTAAGCAGAAGTGCTTGATGAAGCCAAGTAGTGGGCGTAGTTAAGTTTTAATGAGAAGTGGAAAAATTATGAACCTGAAGGGGCAGAGTTAATGATGAAAGAAACTGATGAGTATGAAGGACATAAAATGATGCTTGATTTGTCGCAAATGTAGGAAAAGAATCATTCTAATAGTAGGACATTGACTCAATTTTCATCAACTGTGGTTTTCAAATCTTCCTAGGTGGTGTTTAGGCAGAATTCAGTTCATTTGCCAGGGTTAAACCAAGTAGTGGTCAGAAAGGATGTTGTTTTCTTCAAAGAAGCTGAAGATCTAAGTGAAAGCAACTCTTTCAATCAGCTTCTTAAGAACGGCAAATTGGACTCAGTTGGTAGATGGTTAGATCAATGTGGTTCTTCTTTATGATTAGGTTCTTGTGTGAGATCTCATGGTGATTCAGGAAAATGTCTGGCATTATGGGGTTGATTTAGGCTCCATGCTGGGATGGCAGCATTCATGGTAAGTGGGATGTCCTTGAAAGTTTGAGATGGACATGGTTAAATGAAAAGTCAGTCTGGAAGCATGCCTTGAGCAGTTCCTTGTACAGTATGGTGGAGAACTGTTTTAGGATTATTTGGTCCTCTTGTCTGCCTTTCAATGGCTTGCTTCTGGGGTAGTGTTCCATAGTCTCAGGTTTTGTGATGCGATTGTCTGCAAGACCATCAGAGAATGCAAGGGATCTTTTTAACAGCGTATTGCAGGTAACATATTTCTGAGAGCATCCTGTACAGTTCCTTGTGTCACCATTTTTGCTAGGCAAATTCAATGATAGTAGAATGTTTTTGCTTTCTTGATGGGCTTTTTCTATATCCTGCTGCGACTTTGAAAGCAGGTTTGTCAATTCTCCCTCAATGTTCCAAAGTTTTATTTTCTGCCTTTACATTTTTTTGAGCCAATGAGTCTTATGACTATGGCGCAAAGAAAACTTGAGGGGTATCAGTCTATCTAGATATTCAGCTAATCAGTGACAGAAATTCTTCACTTCTATTATGTTATCTGGTGGAAGTGAGGAAGGTAGGTGATAGCTGAGTGAAGCAAGGTTGGGCTTGTTCCACTGTCTATAGAAGTTCTAGTAAGTCTTTGCTATTGACAGTTTTACACTGAAAATGTACAAAAATGTTAATTGGCCCAGAGACAACTTTCCTTAAAATCCAGTAAATGGAGCATTAACATCCAATAAGTTACACACATTACTTTTACAATTGTTAAACTTTAAAATACACATTTTCGATTACAATCTATGCTTTACATCCACGTGTTGTAAAGTTTCAACTATTTTCAACCTATGATCACATTATACTTTATTCATCTTCGTGATAAAAGTTTACTTCAGTTTACCATAAACAGTTAAAAGCTTTGAGTTGATAAAGTTCTCATAAGATATATACATGATAAATAGTTTAAAAATAAATGTAAACTTCCTAAGACTAGTAAAACTCAAAATGACCCTTGAATGCTATTCACTCGAAATAAACATGTTTAATGAACATACAAAATAATAATTCCAGATACCTTTGACACATATGTACATACTACCGGCAGTGGAGTTGATCCTCCACACAGCATTCTGAACACACTACATCCTATATAATAGACTGAGCTTTATAATACTAAAGTCTGTGATGTAAAAGCTATGACAAATGTACTGCAAACATCAGTTCCAAGCTTTGAAATTACATTTCTTTTATAAATACTTGATTTCGGATAACAATATTTTTCCCAGTAGACAAAAACCATAGCGCTTTTGCAAGACACTGGTTTCCCAATCCTAAAAACTCAGAGACAGACGTCTTCACTCTTTGACAACTTGATGACCCAGGGATAGCATTCTCATTATTGCAATTTAACCACAACTGCAGATTGAGCACTTTCAACTGCTATGTAGTTGGAGCTGTTTTTCAAAATCTTGATTACAAGTTCTTAATTTTGGTACCTTGGGGCACCAAAACTAAATGCTTCTTATTAGGTCCAAGCACCCGACATATTATTTGAATGCGACTTTCTGAATAAAAATATGTGAGCTGATGAGTGGCCATTTATGTACTGTATTTAACATGCTGGAATATGAAACAACTTGCTAGCTTGCAACACAGTCCTGAGATCCCACATTTAGAATACATTGGAAGGCTGTTGTACTGAGTATAGTTTCAGAGGAAAGCTATTAAATCCCATAAAAGACGAAACAATGTTGTCTATCTTACTCAAGAATTGCAATCTGACACCGATACTTAGATCTGCCTCTTGCTCAGTGTTCCTGAGACCAAAACAGTGTTGTGCTGCAATTGCATGCAAGGACCCCATAAACTATTCTCCACGGACTTTCAGATGCCAATCGTCGTGTGTAAAATATTTGTTAATAAAGTATTGGTTTGATAATTTTATGTGACAATAACATGGTAATATTTATGCTGATTGCCATAGTGTGGATTTTCGGAATGAACACCCATCTTTTCAATGTGAGTTTTAAGGATTGGAAAAAATCTATAGTCTCGTATATGTAGTCAGTACTCTGGTTTTCCTTTATATGGGGTGAAACCTGACACGGGGAACCCTTAACACATTGCACATGCAAACACATTCCACCAATCGTTCAGCGTTTATGTTTTATGGCGCTCCCTCTAACTCCTAATAGAAGGAAAAAATGACACTATGAGATTGCACAATGTTTTTCAACCGGGTGATGTGCTCAGTAGAGTCATTTAACGTTTCTACTGGATGCACGTGTTTTATTTCAGCCAAATACTTTTGCTGCAGTAAAAGAAATTCTGTTCCATGGTAGTGTGTCACCGCTTTAAGTATCAGAATACTTTAGGAGTTCCTTTTCAAAACATCCCGCAAAACATATACCTTGTTTGCAAATATACCTGCAAGACAGTACTACAAAACGCAGCATTTGACCCGTCCGTTAACGCATAATCTTGTAACCACCTCGCCCCCAAATAACTCGCCCTCCCTAAGGGTTTCAGCTCACTCTCCAATACCACACCCACAAATCTGTGGAAATGCTTCCAAGGTTAGCAGATGACTTAACTAATGGATCTCTTTCTTAATTATTCACTATATGTCTCTTCACCCTCACTCCTGGATCATTCTGGTCCATCACACTCTTCTTCATTCCCCCGATTTCTCATTTGCCCTCTCTCAAACATATAACCTTAGTGAAGAAGGCGTTTAGAGAACAGAGAGTGAACCTTACCTCCTGTCTCCCAACAGAAAATATATAACATCCGATCGCCTCTACCTTGCTTCTGATTTTTATTAACCAACGTTGATGTGCGAAGATGAGAGCTGGCTATCAGAAAGCAGGTTTTAAACCGATTGACAGTCTAAGGGGCGGTACTAGGAGGACCTTTGTGGTTGTACTTCCCATTAAGCCCTCCGATTGGTTAAAAACATAATCCGCCCAGAAAAGACCATCTACACACCCCCGAAGAAGCCGCGGTGTACCGGAAGTGACATCCCCTGTGGTGCACCGGATAAGAACCCTCGGTTGCTCCGGAAGTCCTGGTCCAGCCGCACATGGGCAGCTGTTGCTGTCCTTGCTGTGAATCCCTAATTGCCGGAGTCTGCTTAGCCGCATTAAACAGTACGGTGTGTGGGCAGGCTGACTCGGGCGCACCAAATGGATTTTCGCCTGCTCAAGAAAGAAAAGTGCAGTACAGGTCGACAACGCTCCATGAGCGGGCCAGTGTCCATTCAGTTGAGGGCTCGCACATCAGGGGCCACCGCTATCCATGAGCTTTCAGGAACTAAGGGTGGCTTAGGGCATTGCAGTGGGTCGCTCTGCCGTGGCATGTGAGCTGCCATTTGGCGCTGAGACTGTGATGGTGTTAAGTTTAGGGCATTAGCACTTCGATGACCCAGCGGCAGCCTAAGCGTTTCCAGAGGTGTGCTTACTGTGTTGGCTCCGCAGATTGTAGGGTGTGGATTCTGTGGAACGCTATTTGGCTTATGGTAGTGGATACAGCATGGAACCTGGGGCAGTTTGGCAGTGAGCGCCTACCAACTAAGAGCAAGGGGCATTGTCTGTATCTCTTCAACTTCTATGCATTAAAACCAGCTCTAGAAATGGGGTAGTTCGAGCCTTGGAGCAGTGGTGTAATTTCTGTTTATTAAGTTAATTACCGCTGCTTATTTTCTCACACACATATATTAGATAACTATGTATGTATACATTGTCCATTTGGTATCCTCTTTCTCGCCCTTCCTGTTATGGTGTACTCCAGCGGTCCTGAAGCTCAAGTTAGAATGTTGGTGAAGAGATGCTACTTTTCTGTCGTTCTGGCGATGAGCAGACCGTGGAGATTTCCTCTAATAAAGTTCTACACTGAATCAAAGTAATTGGTTATCTATCTGTCATAGTTATAACATGTAGGCTGTGATACCACAGAGTGAGTGGAGTTCTGAGTGTGCAAAAGACCCTTTGGTGGACAGTATGATTGTGGTCTGTGAATGCAGGTCATCCTCTGGTAGAAAACCACTTGAGCTTATTTAAAGTTTCGATGCTTACTTTATTACTGGTTTGATTGGGATGGAGAGACCAGGAAGACCTTCTTTTTTTTTTTTTTTTTTTTTTTTTTTACCCCATTAGGATGCACTGTTAAGAAAAAAAGTTAACAATAGGGGTCATATTATGCAAAGTGTTCCAGGGCTGCAATGGGTTTGTATGCCCCTTCTTTTGAGCCCTCTGAGACTTTGGTATTTCAAAAGAGCCACAGACGTTTGTGCTATCCCTGCACCTCTTTTACTGCCAGCCTTGCTTCTCGTAAGCAACTACTAGAAGTACAAAGTGCGTGTTTACGCACTGCTTGCAGGTTTTCAAAACACATAAATAAAAGTCATTGTCATTTACAATGCCAATAGCTCAAGCTCTTGCAAATGCGAGACCTATGCCTTTGCAAATGCTTGTTTATACTTAATCTAACATGGGGGTTTGAAGATACTTGTTTAACTTTCGTCTGCTAGTGGCGTCTGACCTTTGTCCTTCCTGGGCGCTACAGCTGTAAATAGCAGTGTCTTGAACCTGGAAACACGATCTGAGACACAGAGAACACAGAGTGTGTAATGCAGTTAGACAGGCTGGGCGAGTAACTTACGGTGACGTACAACTTACATTTATTATCACTGCTGCTTTACCAGTAATTAGAAATGTCAGGTATCATATTTTATTTAAAAGCAAGTTGAAGGACTTAAAGAAACGGTTCTACATTAAAATGGTTTACATGCTCCATAATCAAATATAAACTATGTTAATTAATAAATGCATTTCTTATGAAAAGGGACATTTCTCCATCAGAGTGTGAAATGTTTTTATTCTGCAAACAAAGCTCTTCCACATCTTGACAACTGTACTGTGGTAGACGCTGCACACTTGTTTGTGCCAACGTGAAGCTTATTTATAGAATATATATATATATATATACTAGACTCCAATGTGCCTTTATAATCGCACCATAAACTTCAAAACGTTTTCGGTGATAAAACTGCTTCCACGCACACGGGTTGATTGTCAGTGCAACAATATTAGAAACAGTTGAATTCCAAAAAGTCAAACACTGGTTTTTTGCATGTTTGAAATCAGTGAAAGTATAGAAACTGAAAAGGCTAGTCGCCCTTTTAGTCATTAACCTTGCTCAGGACAGATGAATTAAAGAAATATGGAGATAAGAATGGAGCTAGTCTCAGTCATGACAATAAAATCCTTAAAATTAAATAGATGTGCGGTTATATTACCCTATTGAGATGTCTCTTGAGACGGAGGCGGCAGCAGCCATAGGAAGGCGGGGACCATGACGCCAGGCCGTGCTTTTCAAAAGCAGGAGGAGGCAGCTGCAGCCAAAACAGACCTCTGTCTTTGAATGCACAGCAAATGTGGCAAGATAAGAGCAAGATTTACAGCCCTGTTTACAACAGAGCTCTGTAAACTACGAGCACTGGTCTCCAACTTAAAGAAAGAAATAGTGCTCACAAGCTCTGAGTAACAACACATGTAACAGGGGTAGTCCTTGAAAATGGGTGGGGCTTTTAAAGCCCACATCCTGAATACAGCATGTCTTGCAGAGCAAGTGCTGCCTAGGCAAGACCTAATAGCGCTGCAGTTTCACTCAAAAGAGTGAAAGCGCAAACTGTTGGAGTGTGCCCCTGTGCAGAGGGAAGCATACTTTTTAGTGTAATCAGGTGCACTGTTCTGGTCTGTGCGGCCACTGAGTTATGGGTGCCCCAGGAAACAAACTGAGACATTGCGTCCAATGTATAATTTGGGCCCTTGTGTTATTCTTTTCTTGGCCAAGCGCAGCTAAAAGTCTCTTACTTTAGATTTTTGTGATCTGACTGCAATGTGTGTTTTCATTTCAGTGGGTGCACAGCAGGTCTGGGGATAGTCCACTGTCTGCTTCGTAATTACAGTGATAATGTAAACTATCACTGGGAAGATTCCCAGGAACATAGAAAGAAATATCACAAGTGGATTAATTTAAACTGAATGATACCTGTATCTCTTTCCTATTATTTTTTTCTGGGTGTCGGATGCTGGTGTTTGGCAGGTATTTCTTTACCGTAATAAACATATTACCCTGAGCATACCAGTACATACTGTACTGGTGAATAGAAGGTATACTAGTTTGTACAATAAGGAAGGAGCGTTCAATATATATACAATTAATCTGGGAATTCTAATTTTCCCTTTTTCCACAGTTCAATACAGTCGTCCCAACAGAAAAATCCTCGTAAGGTATGCTTCTTGTATAATGTTCTTTATTTCACATCAAATCAATGTAATCCAATTTGAATATAGTTATTGTAAAACACAGCCAACGCGTTTCGTCCCCCACAGGGACATCATCAGGGCTGTAAAGCAAAAAACTTTTTGTAACATAAGAATTTCATTTTTGCACAAATTTTCCAAAAACAACATACAATACAACCCAAATGACAAGATGGCACCATCCCACCAATAGTATTCATATTCTGCCTATTTAACAATCTATATACATATACCCAGAACAATTGATCGGTGAACGTCTAATGATCCCTACAAAAGGAGTGCAACATTATAAAATGATATTCATAAATCGCAGGTCTGACATATTACACTAACTGATAATAACGGCCCCCTACTCTCTTAATTAATGGTTTAAATAATTTCATTGCAAATTCACTCTATTCAGCTCACCTTTTTCATCTATTCATCCAAATTATGTACTCCAAAAATTAAACTCGTTCATCAATCCATATAACTTCCCAGAAGAGAAATTCTTTTTCTTCTTCTTCTTATTCTCCTGGATCCCTTTGAATATCTAAATCTAAAATACCAAAATATATATAGGTTATCCTCACAACACCAGTAATTACATAATCCCTAATCACCACCCTCAGTTCAAATATTCCCCTCTATCTCATTCCATACCTTCAAAATCAAATTGGTTTCATTCCAAAGCGTCCTCCATCCGGCCCGATAAATCCGGAATGAATTCCACAACCCGTACGCCATCCAGTTTTAAAGTATCCACTGACCAATCAGGCGCATTTAAGCAACCACCAATCATATTGCACCTAACTTCAATCACAGGTGTTCTCTTTCTGGTCCACCGGTGACATCAGCGTCAACAAACCCTAGTTTAAGAGATACATTTCTGAAATTAGAAAAATTGAGGAAGTTGGAGTTATCGAAATGGTGGGATGGCATTACATTGAAGAACTATTTAGATCAGAAGAGAATTCCTAGAGGACTCAGGATATTAATCTTCTCAACTTTTGATGACTTAGATGAGGATCATCTTAAGGAATGGGAAGAGAATCTTTATGCTTCATCGTTTACTATGATGAACATATTAATTAAGAATGCAGATAGGAAGGTGGAGAAACTTAAAGGTCAGATAGCAGATCTGGAAAAAGAAATTAAGGATATGAATTTAACTGAATTGACGGAGAAAACTTTATCATTCTGAAAGAGGTTATCAGCAGACACCAGCTGCAGATTAAAAACAAAAAACTCAGTAAACTCAGAAGGGATGAGAGAGATTATAACCAGGGAAGGGTTTTCACTTTCGTTAGGGGTTTTGATGATGTCCCCAAATCCAAAATTGCAGCAGGTCCTACAACTCAGGGGGATCTGAGTTCGGTCAATTATAGCAGCTCTAGTATTTCTTCTATAGAGGAGCCACCAACACTGGGAGCAGTGGGAGGTTCAGTAGTGAACAATTCATCTTTTTCCGAGGAAATTCAGAGAATCAAAAGAGGTTGGAGAAATATTTCCGTACAACCAGAAGGGGCGGAAACACAGGAAATACCAGAATTGGGACCAGGAGCCAGAACAAGAACAAGAATTAGCGGGTGACCCGGCGGGTGAAAGGGAGCTTGAGGTCATCAACCTTTCAGATAGGGAATTGAATGAGCATGAATTATCTGTGTTGAAGAAAGGTTTGTCATTTTGTCCAACCAATTTTTGTGACTACACTGATTTAGAAATAGATTTGTTTAAATTTTCTAGGACATTTAAATTGAAAAGTTTTTTTGCTACAATGGATAAATCAATGTATACTAAACCAGTCATTAAAAGTTCAGATATGTCTATTTCTGATTTACAAAATGTTCATCTTTTAATGTCTTTGACTGAAGGAGAAGGGTTGGGGATTGATGATGTAGCTGAAATGTTGAATGTGACAACAGATTTTTCATGCACTAGTGGATTAAGACCTAAATCTAAATTCATACCTCAGGGAACACAGTTTGCTGCCATTGACATTTTTGTGAGGAGAACTCTTGAAGAATTCCATCGATTAGAGGATGGGAACAGGTTTAAATTCAAGAGCAGGGATAATCTAGCCCAGCAAGAGAGAGCAGCTCTTAAGGATTTCAAATGTGATAACAACATAGTAATTCGTGAAGCTGACAAGGGTGGGAACATTGTGGTGATGAACAGGTCCAACTACACCCAAGAAATTCGAAGGCAACTTAGTGATTCGAATTGTTATGTTAAAATATTGGGTAATCCAGTATTAGAAGCGTCCAGACGAATTTCAGGGAGACTATACTCATGGAAGGAGGAGGGTTTAATTGATGAGGCAGAATTTAAATATCTGAATGTTACTCATCCCACCTTCCCCTTTATTTACACTTTACCTAAAGTTCATAAATCGAAAACTGAACCGCCAGGGAGACCCATTGTGTCTAGTATTGGAAGTGTCACGGAACATTTATCAGAATTTGTAGCTAGTTTCTTGAAACCTTTGGTAATTAATTTACCATCATATATACGGGATACTATGGATGTTTTAAATAAATTGCAAGATTTTAAATGGGGAGTAGGAATGATACTGGTCACGTTAGATGTAGTTGGACTATACACTTGTATTAATAATGCCAGAGGAGAACAAGCGCTTAATCATTTTCTGAGTAGTCGCAGTGCAAGTTTACGTGAACATTCAAAAATGTTGGTAGATATGAGTGCATTAATTTTGAACAATAATTTTTTCTCTTTGAGGATGAATGGTTTCATCAGGTATGGGGAACCGCGATGGGTTCCAGGTTCGCTCCTCTTACGCCAACCTATTTATGGGCTGGTTTGAGAGGGAGCACGCCTGGAGCCGGAAAGCTTCAAGATGGACTGACCTGATCCTATTTTGGGCCCGTTTTATTGATGATATTTTGATGATTTGGAGAGGGACTCAAGCTGAGTTATTGGAATATTTCAGTTATTTAAATTGTAATGATTTTAATGTGAGTTTCACCATTAGTCATGACACCAGCAAAATTGAATTTTTAGATGTGGAGCTATTTGTGGATGGTGACTCCATTAAGAGCAGGCTATTCAGAAAGAATACAGCGACCAATTCGGTATTGCGAGCTGATAGTTTTCATCCGACATCAGTAATAAGAGGGATTCCGTATGGGGAAATGATTCGTTTGAGAAGGAATTGTAGTTTGGAGAGTGATTTCAAAAGGGAATTGGATAACCTTCAAAACAGACTAACAAACAGGGGATATAAGAGGAGAGATCTGGGGATTGCCAGAGGAAGAGTGACAAAAATCAATAGGGAATCCACTTTGGTGCAGAAGGTGAAAAAAGAGTCCCAGGAATGCATGGCTTTGATCACTACTCACTGTGTACAGAAGGATAGGATTGCTAAGGTTTTGGGCAGGAATTGGAATTTATTAAAGGGAGTACCAGGTTTGTTTGATTTGGTAGGAGATAAGCCATTGGTAATTTACAGAAGGTGTCCAACCATCAAGGAAATGGTTACAAGGAACTATATTCAACCCACGGGAAGAGGGGATTTGAATTGGTTACCACCGTCGCCTAAAGGCTTTTACGCTTGTGGCTCTTGCAATGTTTGTGCTTTGAGTATGAATAAGATAAAAGATTTTAGGTATAACACCCAGAAACGTTATCTCATTAAGGAATTCATTAATTGTAATAGCATTGGTGTGGTTTATGTTATCATTTGTGCCTGCAATCAAATTTATATAGGCAGCACCAAAAGGAATTTGAAAGTAAGGATTCAGGAACATAGACGTTCGATTATCAATCAGGAGATCACCCATGTATGTGTATATGAAGGAGCACCATAATGCACAACAAGACTTTAGGTTCCATGGGATTCAGAGAATTGCACAAGGGATTAGAGGAGGTGACTATGAACTGAAGATTCGACAGGCTGAAGCCAGATGGATCAGTAAATGCAGATCTCTTTCCTTGGGGTTAAATACCGATACTGAATTGCATTATTTTTTAGATTGATGCCATTTTAGGGGGTCAGAAGTCAAGGTCAGTAGGGTTAGTGTTTTTTCCTTCTAGAAAAATAGTCGTAGGACAAGCTGGGAATGGTAGGTTTTACAGCTGATTGTGTGGTAGGAATAAGAGAGAATCTTTGTTGGGTTAATTTTGCATTTCTAATTTTGCAGGTTAGATATTTAAAAGTATTGGGCGAATCAAGAAAATTATTGGAGACAATGAAGCAGGATGGCTGCGCGCAAATTAAGTGAACATTTGACTGTAGTGAGATGGTTACTTGAAAAACTCACATTTCATTGGACAATTCGTTACGCTGATGTCACCTGGTTACAGAAATAGGAGGTCGGTATATGGGAGACTAGTGTAAATATTTATTGGCTAAACTCCCAGCTGATTGGGTAATTTGAGTTGCTGATGTCACCGGTGGACCAGATAGAGAACACCCGTCGATTCAGGATAGGTGTCTTATGATTGGTGGTTGCTGAAATAGTAGGCCGGAACATGGGGGACTGGTGCAAATGTTTATTTGTCAAATTCACACCTGATTGGGCAATTTATGATGTTGATGTCATCGGTGGACCAGAGAGGGAACACCAGCGATTAAAGACAGGTGCTGTATGATTGGTGGTTACAGAAACAGGAGGCTGGTACGTAGAGGACTAGTTTGAATAGTGACTTGAAGAGCTTGAATTTGATTGGTCAATTTGTGACGCTGATGTCACCGGTGGACCAGAAAGAGAACACCTGTGATTGAAGTTAGGTGCAATATGATTGGTGGTTGCTTAAATGCGCCTGATTGGTCAGTGGATACTTTAAAACTGGATGGCGTACGGGTTGTGGAATTCATTCCGGATTTATCGGGCTGGATGGAGGACGCTTTGGAATGAAACCAATTTGATTTTGAAGGTATGGAATGAGATAGAGGGGAATATTTGAACTGAGGGTGGTGATTAGGGATTATGTAATTACTGGTGTTGTGAGGATAACCTATATATATTTTGGTATTTTAGATTTAGATATTCAAAGGGATCCAGGAGAATAAGAAGAAGAAGAAAAGAATTTCTCTTCTGGGAAGTTATATGGATTGATGAACGAGTTTAATTTTTGGAGTACATAATTTGGATGAATAGATGAAAAAGGTGAGCTGAATAGAGTGAATTTGCAATGAAATTATTTAAACCATTAATTAAGAGAGTAGGGGGCCGTTATTATCAGTTAGTGTAATATGTCAGACCTGCGATTTATGAATATCATTTTATAATGTTGCACTCCTTTGTAGGGATCATTAGACGTTCACCGATCAATTGTTCTGGGTATATGTATATAGATTGTTAAATAGGCAGAATATGAATACTATTAATGGGATGGTGCCATCTTGTCATTTGGGTTATATTGTATGTTGTTTTTGGAAAATTTGTGCAAAAATGAAATTCTTATGTTACAAAAAAATGTTTTTGCTTTACAGCCCTGATGATGCCCTTGAGGGGGACGAAACACGTTGGCTGTGTTTTACAATAACTATATTCAAGTTGGATTACATTGATTTGATGTGAAATAAAGAACATTATACAAGAAGCATACCTTACGAGGATTTTTCTGTTGGGACGACTGTATTGAACTGTGGAAAAAGGGAAAATTAGAATTCCCAGATTAATTGTATATATATTGAACGCTCCTTCCTTATTGTACAATTTTGTGTTAATGGTGCCTGGGACGGTGGGCCATGAGAAGTTGAGCGTTGTGGATTAACTACTAGGAAGATACTTTTGGGTGATTTACCTTCAGTGCACACGGGTTTTACCTCACCGTCTTGCTTAGTTAAATAGAAGGTATACTAGTGCATGCGATTACTGAGCCAACTTGTCATACTTCTCACAGCCAAAATGCAACACTCTAAAGGCTTCTCTTTGACAAATGATCAGAAATGGGTCAAATGTAACAACAGGGCACATTGCACTGCCGTAGAAATTGTAATAGTACATGTTTGCCATGGTCTAAGGGTAACATGGGTAGGTAGTCGAGGCTTACTCTAGGAGTTGAAGGAGGGTTTAAAATTCACAATAAATGCAGTGCCCAGGTAGAGCATTTAATGTAAAAATACATATCCTTAAGGCATAAGAAACAGAGGGCCGTTTAACACAGGCGAATGAAAACACATGAAACAAGTACCTTCTAGGGTTGCAATATAACATAAAATAGACTATTGTGTCTAAACACTGGTAATCAATTAGTAAATTATTTAGTCTCTCTTTCACTGCAAGTCTTAGGGTCAAATTGTTGAGCTTGCTTAATGCATTGCAATATTTGGCTCAATATTTGACTGTATACAATGTATCATATTGGTTGTATGTCTGCCCTTTGTTCCAGCTTCTGCCCCGAGATTCAAGCGGGAACAACTCATTTGACTTCAGACCTGCATACTTAAAATGTGCAGAATCAGTCCAAATAACTAAATGCCGAAAATCCATCCATTCAAACGCTAACAAGAATGCCCACCCCAAAGAGAGTTGGGTTTGTTTGCCGCAAGCATAAGTGCCGAAAGTCTAATTTCTATTTAATAGAGCAACCTGACACCAGTGGTCGGTGACCTGAACAGAGCTAAATAGGATTTCTCTTGCAGCTCTACTGGTCTAAAATCTTTTCTTTGGGGGAAGGGGTGTGGATGGTAGGGTCTGCTGATGCTGAATATGGGTGAGCGCCTACATTGGATCTCCAGGGTTACACAATTTCTAGGGCTACATTATGTAATGAGCTATTCACAGCTAAGAATTTCAGTTGGCAGGGACACACAGTGCACCTAGGACATTGAACAGGAAACAAGATTTCATGGTTATGGACCAGTTTCATCTTTATAACCGGCAAGATTTTCAGAACCACATGGGCAGCAAAGACAATTTGTACAGTTCCAGAATCCAGGCAACCAGCACCTGCCAAAGGGATGCGAGCCAAAGGCTTGGTGTTTAGGTGAAAACTCCCGGAACCCCCTGTGGATGCACAAAACTTTATGCTCAGAATTCAACTGGAGTGATGCACTTTTCTGTCTCTGACCGCCCTCACCTTTGACACATACACAAGGCTATAAGGGTTAGTGTTAGAAGCGGTGAACAGAGATTAGGATAAGAGAAGAAACAGAGGCACAAAACTCCAGCACTCTGACTCCACACTTGTGTTAGCTAGAATGTTTGCAGGTTGTAGTGGTTGTCCACAAGACAAAGAAATATCTTAAACAGGGGTGTGGAATTCTTAAAGTCTGAAGCCTAGGAGCAGCACAAACCCTTTGGCTGCCAGTTTACAGTACCACATTATGGATCCGGGAAGGGCAATGTCTGCAGTTAAGGTAATTTTTGTGATCATATGTTAATGGTGTTTGAACTTGTATTTATGGTTCATTAATTAAACCCTTTATTATTAGGGTGAACGTTGTAAGGAAATGTAAACTCGGACTGCACTACTGACAGTGGTTCCAGTATAAATATGTGTACACATATTTTCAAAGTTTAGTAGTATGAGGCTATATATAATGCTCCCAGAATGCTCTCTGATTAGATGCAAATATGTGCAGAAGCTTGAAAGGAAGATGACTGATTCTTTGCTTTCAAAATAAAATGTTCATATACAAATGCAACTAGGAAAAAAAACATTTAGCTAAACTACTGTACAATTTTAGGTATCATTTCTTTGCAGCATCATTTATAAAATGTGTTGATGCATGCTGGTATTTCTAAAAAAAATATTCCTAATGGAAAATCGGTGCAACCAGTTTAAACAAGATTATGGGAAACATAAAAAGAAACAAGCATTGGCAAAGTCAGTAGGTCTGAAATTGGTGGTCAGCCTTTTGGTTTTGTCAATGTGTGTCTTATTTTTGGCATGGTTTTTGTAAAACCATATTGGCGTGGGAGCTGCCGGACCCTCACCATTATGACAAGCATTGGCAAACCCCCCCCCCCCCCCGATCTCCCCAAAAATTGATTTTTGGTCTCAAAAAGCACACATTGCCACATTAGATCCTGGCACTGAACAAAACTACTTTGTGTGCCAATACGCTCCTTGTGAAAGAGCAGAATGCTGTCACTCACAGTGAAGCCAGACGATAGATAGAGAGAATTTAATAAACACAAAATGTCTTATATTAATGCCAGATCTAATTAGGGGCCCAGTTATTAAAGAAATCTCAAAAGTGCACCCATGGTATATATCCTTGCATTAGTGCAGATTTACAGCTTTCATGAATTCTTAAGAATTTACAGAAGTAGGTCACGACATCATAGTCCTAGAAAATATCTGTGAACTGCATTTTAGCATGAGCAAACATGCACGTGTAGATTTGCTCATGCAAAAATCTGTTCAGCATTTGCAAGTTCTTTCCCTCCAACCACTTTTTTCCCAATCCATGAAGAAGTTTTACATCTGCCATTGTCAGTAGTAAATTTCCAACCTTTCTCAGTATGGGAAAAGATTAGTGAAGAGCTGGTGAAAACCCTTAAAACATGCAAGTTAGTAGGTTTGCACAGACTTAAGAGGGCAAACCCTGGAACTGTTGCTTACCACTACTTTCAGCCCCAGTATGTAGATCTGCGGAAAGGTGGCAAACTAAGAGAATTGCTACTATGGTATGAGCCCTGGCATAATCAGAGAGACTATATCAGAGCTCTTTTATAATGAGATTGCTGCCATAATGTGTCACTACACTACATGGCACGAAAGGAAGAAATGGATTTTGTTGCAGGGCAAGTAGGTCTATGAAGCAACCTGGCCCATGGACAAGTATATATTTTATTAAATTTCACACTCCTGTAAGTAACTTGTCATTCAGATTTCTATGCTTAACTGGATTACTCACTGGATATACTTTAGCTATATCTCTGCTTAACCAACTGTTGCTACTTCGACAGAAGCTGGTAGTTCCTGAAAACTAAACATATAAGCATTGAGTACCTCAAATATATATACATTATGTAGTTCTAGTTTCTACTTGACTTCCATAGAACTGCAAAATAACCCAAAAAATTATGTTTTCTTGTTCCCTATTCTTGACAATTTGTATGTGCATGCTAGAACTCTAATACCTTGTGCTTGACATTAATATACACATGTGCAACATAGTCCAGTCCAAGAATCCTTACTGTTCCGTCACAGCATAACCTATTAGCATAAGAAAACAACTCCAAGTCTTAAAACAGTTCAGGACAATGTTAAAAAAATCACAAAGTTTGTTTTCATTAACAGTATACTTTAATGAATACTTCTCTATATTCATACAGCAATATAAATCTTTAGGAAGCAAACAGTTCTTGGCAGGGAAAAGCAGAGATCCATGTAGTGAGGTTCTGGCTGTAGGAACATTTTATGACTGCCTAGCACAGAGGCTGTGACACAGGAGGAACATTATACCCAATAATGTGAAGATTGGAAGTAGGTTCCCATGACCATTCCTATAGGTCAGTTGGGTGTTGTTGATGTAGATCTAAAATCTGGTCCTTTTACAATGAGATTCGAGGGCCAGCAGACATAGATGTTGGATGTGAGGGAGGAAAAATGTACTACTGTGGGACACCACAATTGATCATTTGTGATATATCACAAGGATGTACACGATTATATTTCTGTGTTTGCAGACTAATAAGCCGATTTGTGACACAGCATTGCTGTCCCGGTAATGCAGACTTTGTGGCACAGGCGTTACCTAGACTTGGAGACACAAGTATTTCTTTCAAGTCTAGGAACACTTTCCCCTTGTTTTACATTTATTTATTAACCTTGTTTTACAACATCAGCCATCTGCGTACTTATAATAATCGCTTTTGTATATTTACAAGTATACTATGCCTTTACCCGTTTGGGCTGCTTTTGGTACAGTACGTATGGGCGCTGCCATTTTGGATGACACACAGACAATGTAAACCTTACCCTATGAACTTGCATGCTCGTCCGCCATTCAATCAGCATTCACTTCTCACTGGAAACAGATGATTGTCCTTCTGAGGAACACAAGGTAGCCCATTCCTAATGTTACTGTAGAAGTGGCACATGATGGAGAGAGTGGAGTAGTACAGCTAACCAAAACACAGGGACCAAAGACTTTGTGCATACATAAGCACCACAAAGTATGAGAATGGGTAAAGAAAGTTGTTGAGTTCCATGTCTGGAGAAGAAACAAAAGAAATATGCCTAACTGCAAAAAATTAAGACCATATAAAATGGGGGACAGGTTTAAGCATATCTTACGAGCTAGCCCATGTTGTACCGATGGCAGTCAGTCCTGACTTTTTAGCTAACAGTGCGTTGCATGCTGGGATTTTTGAGCTCATACTTTGAAGGTGAAAACGATACTACAAGTCCCATTAAGTTAATGTGCTGTTGGATAAAATGCCTGGTTTGGCTGACGGTGTCTCGCATGTCACGTAACCAGTAAAAAATGTAAAACAGCAAAAAACAGAAATGGTTTAGTAAAGCCAAAAGGTCTGGCGTTGGCTGCCTGCCTTTTGACAATCTTTGTTCTGTCATGTTTTTGTAAAACTTTATTGTTGAAGAAGCTGAGGGGTATACTCGATCGAAAACAATTGCCTAAAAGGAAAATAATTGTCTCAAAATACACACATTCCCATTATAGTCTTTGGCACTGAAGGGGGCTACTTTGTGTGCATCTGCTAACCGTGAAAGGGAAAAATACCATCAAGCACAGTGAAGTTAGCCAATCTGAAGTGGGCTGACTCACTGCCCCATGCATGCTATATTGGGCAGAAAAAATGTTAATGACCCAACAACAGACCAATGGCTGAAGAGGGCTGGCTGAAGGCCCCTATAACTAGGCGTATTATATGTATAATTTTAGCAAAGTCAAATTGCAAAGCAAAGTCTGGTGACTCAGACCTAAACAAGCATTGGTAAAGCCAATCAGTCTGGCCTTTCTTTACTGTCTGGTGTTCCTTCACTGACTGGAGAGTTTGTGTGTGTGGATTGGTAAATGCAAGAATGATTGTGTGTGGCTGATTGTATGTATTTGAGATTGCAGAGATTAATAGGCAAATGAATGGTTGCACATATGGCTGAAGGATGAGTAACTTGGTCCTTGAATGGAAAATGAATGATCGAGTGAACAGTAGTTGCATTATGAGATCTACCAACAGACACAAACAGGACTCTGGCCCCTCCAGCATACTAGATTAGCATCCAAGTTCTCATTCATCATTTTACCCATAAGGAAATTGGCGAATCCAGGGATTGCAAGTGCCAAAAAGACAACATTTGGCACTCATAAGACATTTCTACCAACAGTGTCTGTAAAAAGTGATTTTAAACATCAAATGTAGAAATAAACACACAATGCCTTCAAAAGCCATGGGAGCCATCAGCAAGTACTAGTAGGAAGTAGACACCTTTGTTCAGCCCTGCAAAATCAAATATCCAATGGCACAAGAAGGCTCAATATGGGTGTGGTGGATCTCATCTGTTGGCAGCCAGGACTAATATTATTCAAGTGCCAGAGATGTCGAGCCATCACACTGCCATGGCCAGATCATCACTCATTCATTCTGCACATCCTGGATATACAATGTGAAAAGTACCACTAAAATCATACTCTCTATGACATATACCATAAAAAGGCACTACATTTACAGAAGGAGAACTCCTTCCAAAATGAAGGTGTTGAAGAAAATTTCTCCAAAGGGGCTAATGAAAAGCCGCAAGCACATGATGGGACACTTGTCCCACTGGATGTGGTGTCCACCCATCCAATATCATTTTGCAGGACATTTAATATGTAATGCAAAATGAGGCCCATCAAACGTTTTTACTGCAATGTGCTACAAAATATGTACCTTTGGGCCCTTAGCAGCTTCACCCTTCAAGGAATTCCTGATAAAACTTGCGTAAAACAGTGCATGTTGGGGGGTGTGGCCAGGCAAGATGGCCGGGTGGACGTAATCCACACCGGCTCCGCAGCCACGTAGCTGTTTCGTTAAGAATAGGAAGACACATGTAGCTTTCACCGACATCGATCCGATCCTGACAGGAACTAGAAACAGATGAGATTGGGAAAACCAACTGAAACTGCGGATCAGCAGGGTTTGCCGACGAACTGCGAGGCGCGCAGGATCTCCGGAGTTCTCCAAGATGGTGGTGCCTGTCCCGGAAATCGTCGGAAGATAGGCCGGCATCAGGGCGTGCAAGACGGCTTCCAGCAAAACCACTCAGCCAAAAAGCCCAAGCATCTCCCCAGGTCTCCCGGTACCTGCTGCGGTGACGAGGAAGAGCCGGAACACCCTGCGGTGGCAGATCGCTTCAGGGTCCTCAGGAAGCGGCTCCGATGGTGGGTGAGGCCCGGGCGAGACACCGGACGCGTCGCGTGTGAAGAGAGGCAGGGAGTGAAGGGCAGGGAAGGCCCAGCAGAGCACGCAGGAGACTGGAGGAAAGGGGAGAGACCCGAAATTAACACGCCACAGTGTTTTAAGCAACAGAAACGAAGTGCACACCGCGCCTGACCTTAAAATGGTGGCGACATAGAGAAATCCAGCGAGGAGGGAGGATGACCCCAAAAAAGAGGGAGACAAAGCGAAGTAAAACGGCGTAAGACCTACTGGAACATAGAGGCACAGGTCCGGGGGTATAATCAACTGAGAAGGCGGGAGAAGTTCCAAAATGCGACGTGCCTGACCTTAAAATGGCAGCCAGTTGTCCAATTCTTCAATAAATGGGGAAGCAGATAATACAACTAGCTGCAGTGATCAGTCTCCCGACGGAACTCAAGCTACCGCAGTAAGGGGTCGAAGGCCCTCAGTGGCCAGGGGGGCAACCCTGCCCACGAAGAAGAGGAGACAGCTGACTGCACCTATGCCACCAAAAAAGTCCACAAGCAAGGTCACTAACTTCTTTACCCCCACGGAGAAGAGGCATCCACACGATTTAGGAGACGCCTATACAGGCATGGCACTCACCAAGGACGACTTGATGGCCTCCCTGAGGGAATTCAAAACCGAGCTGCGCACTGAACTAAAAATGGATATAAAGGCCTCAATGGAGCAACTCAAGGCCGATCTAACGGAACGCATGACCTCCCTCCAACAGGATGTCGACTCTATAGGTACAAGAGTACTGGAGGTAGAGGCCCAAACACAGGACCTCGACAAGCGAGTCACAGACACCCATGAAAAAGTTCAGGATCTTCATACACAATTGCAAATGGCCCTGTTGAAAAACAAGGACCTGGAAAACAGGTCAAGGAGAGACAATATAAGAATCAGAGACCTGGAGGAGGGAGCGGAAGGACCAAACCTAGAGGCCTTCATCGAGGGGCTTTTGCGGAAATTTTGGGACCTCGCCAAATGAAAATCAAAATAGAAAGAGCCCCCGTGTGGGCACCCTATCATCCGTAGAGCGGTGACGCACTCGCGATGTCCTGATCAAGCTCCACTCCTTCAAAGTCAAGGAAGCCATATTGCAAGCAGCGAAGAAGAAAGTGGCGATCACCTTTCAAGGCTTCAAATGCACGCTGTACCAAGATCTGGCACAGTCCACTTTGCAACAACGACAACTCTTCCGACCATTGACAGCAAAGCTGCAGTCAGACAACATCAAATACCGCTGGACTTATCTATTCGGGCTGGCCTTTGAACTTCACAATAAGGCAAGACATATCAAAGGGCTGGAGGAGGGCCTTGAAATCCTAGGGATGCCAAACTCGGAGGAGGTGTCCAATCAAACACCCACGAAAGGGAAAGAAACGGAACATACTACATCTTTCCAGTGGCGCACAATACCAAAAGGGAGACATTCCAAAACCTAAAGCGACAGCAGCAGTCGGAAGAGCGGCGATGGCGACCACATAGACACTTGAACTTAGCCACCTAAGTGGAGAAATGGACAGTTGAACGATCCAGCTAGAAGAGAATGCTCCCAGCTCCAGAGTGAGAGACAACTCCAAACGGCCGCGGATCCAATAAAGATATTGTACAGACACGCTACATGCAACAAGCTTGAGAGACAGCCGGAACGGCCGGCCTAGACCAAGGCGCCTGCCAACACACCCTTCACTCTGAGCGATTGTGTCGCTGGGGGCCCTGGGTTCCCCAGCAAAGGTTCAGTTATGTTTTTGATTTCAATTGTTAGGGGGTGTATCTCACAGGGGAAGGTGGTGGACACTCAGGGGAAACAGACAATCCACACAACAATGCCGCAATGGGGAGTGTAATGGTGAAGGGGCGACTGGGGGAAGCATGGAAGGCAGGGTGGGAGGAGGTGCGACACTCAGTCTAGGGATTATGGGGCTAAAGGGGAGGAAGGACACGAGTCAGGATGATTAGTATAGCTTTGTGGAATGTTAGGGGCCTGAACTCCCCTCAAATGCCCCAAAATTTGGAAGTACTTGGTGGACACATTTAAAGCGGTCAGAGGAGCACAGGCTTAGGCACAAAAGCTATTCCCTAATATAGGTCATCCGCTGGGACAAAACAGAAAGGGGTGGCACTGCTGTTTCACAATACTACAAAATTCCAACCAGAAGGCATAAAAATGGATAGGGAGGGAAGAGTGATAATGGTAAAGGGGAAACTGAGGGGTATACTGTGCACATTTGTTTCAGCATATGCCCCCAACACAGGCCAACCTGCCTTTTGGACCTCCCTGCTAAACATGATGGGAGGATTCGCGGAAGGCCCAATAGTTCTCATAGGGGACTTTAATCTAACCTGGCATGCTGAAGAGGATAGTACACACCCCCACAGATCATCCACGGGAAGTTTCCCCACAGGGGTGAAACAGACCTTTCAGTCTTTGGGCCTCAACTACGCTTGGAGGTCTCTATACCCTACTACCAGAGATTACACTTTTTTCTCTCACGTACATCAAGCATACTCACGGTTAGGTTACATATTCATTAGCCAAGGCCTACTGGTGTCCCTACAAGCTGCAAAGATCCAACCAATCACTATCTCAGATCATAACCCCATCTTGATCTGCCTGAGCTGGAGTTGCGCTACTCCGGGCCCGCCAAGATGATTCTTCCCTGTCTCTTTAACAAGGGATAGAGTGCTTCAAGACGAATTGAGGGCGGCAATTAAGGAATTCTTTCAAGTGAATCAGCCTCACACAGCTACCCCCTTAAACAACTGGGACGCCTTCAAAGCGGTGTTGAGGGGCAAATGCATTGAACTAAATGCTGCATCGAATAAGCAAAGAGCAAAGGAGCGTGCAGCGTTAGAAGTGGGGGAAATAGAAAGGGAACATAAAAAGACCCCCACCCGGATCCTACAGCGCAAACTAAGTGCCCTAAAAGGGAAAATCAATGCGATATACACCAATAGAGCGGAATAGACCCTCCTTCGGTTGCATCAGACATCCTATGCCCAGGGGAACAAGGTAGGATCCCACTTGGCAAGACAGCTTCGAGAAAAAGGGAGAAGGAATACATAGGAGGGATCAGCGACATCGGGGGAACTTAGAACACTCAGATAGGGGTATGGCTAATATATTTGGGTCGTTTTATAAAGATTTCTACCAAGCATCGCCCACAGATTCAGCTGCCCCAAAAATTATTTGGACTTGCTTTCGCTCCCCAGATCTCCCAAGCATGGAATGAACAGTTAAACGCTCATTATCACCGATGAGGAGGTGGGGCGAGCGATAGCGGCGTTAAAGCTTAATAAATCCCCAGTGCCAGACGGACTGTCGGCACACTTCTACAGAACCTATGCATCTGAGATTACCCCCAGCTGACCTCCCTTTTTATGCAATCGTGGACGGGCCAAAGGTGACAGCTTCAATGGCCGAAGCCGTGATAACAGTGATCCCAAAGGCAGGGAAAAACCCGCAGCTCTGTGCCTCTTATAGGCCAATCGCCCTGTTAAACTTAGATGCCAAATTATATTCAGCAATACTGGCAACTAGATTGGAAAACCTAATGCCTGATCTACTCCACCCTGACCAATTGGGCTTCATAAAGGGAGGCAAACCCACGATAATATCCGCAGGACGCTGCATTTGATAGAAAAGTCTCAAAACACAAAATACCGGCGATCCTGGTGGGGTTGGATGCGGAAAAGGCGTTTGACAGGGTGGATTGGTCTTTATGTTTTACACACTGGAAAGCTTCGGATTTGGGGGTCCTTTTATTAACATGATTAAAGCTAACTAAGCGCAACCACGTTCACGAGTGCAGGTTAATGGGGTGAGCTCACGATCGTTCGATCTAAGCAGGGGACGAGGCAAGGATGCCCGCTGTCCCCTGTTGTTTGCCCTAAGCATAGAGCCTTTAGTAGCTCGAATCCGAGCCATACCGGAGATCCAGGGGATAAGATTCTGGGGCGAGGAACATAAGCTGTCATTGTTTGCGGATGACGTACTGATGACACTTACCTACCCCTGTTCCTCATTGCAAGCCCTTCAGGAAGAACTGAAGAAGTTTGAAAGCGTCTCGGGTTTCCGTGTAAACCTAACCAAATCGTCCATCCTGAACCTCACTCTGTCAGAAAGAGGGACGACTCTCTTACGTGGGGAAACTCCGTTCCACTGGGCTAAGCACACTCTCAAATATCTGGGGATCCAGTTCACCCCTCACCTGGAGGGCTTATTTAGGGCAAACTACTCCCCCTCCTACTCCAGCTACAACAAGATCTCAAAAGCTGGAAACCATTATATATCTCCTGGCTAGGGCATATCCACGCGATAAAGGTGACAGTTCTACCCAAATTTCGATATTTGTTTCAGGCCCTTCCGATTGACCTTGAAAGTGACTTTCTCCCCGGATTCTGCAAACGTATCACACGGTATATTTGGCAAAATGGCAGGGCACATCTCCCGTTCCACACTCTAAGACGAGCAAAGGGCGAAGGAGGAGTGGCTTTCCCCGACTTGGGCCTCTACTACAAAGCTGCGCAACTGAGTGTAGTTGCGGAGTGGTACATGAGGGAATCGGACAAACATTGGTTACACATGGATCGGGCGACAGCAGGTAGGAAGATTTGGGACGTGATTTGGAAACACAAGAAGGACAGGCCACCGAATGTCTATTTAAGCACACCTACTCGGACCACTCTCAAGGTATGGGACGATGACACTAAAGGGCAAGGTTGGACGACGTTTCCCTCTCCGTACACCACGATTCACTTTAACCCGGATTTCCCCAGCACTGCGGGAAGGGCCGTTCGACGCCTGGACGGAGGGGGTGCCTAATGCTATCGGATCTCTTTCATAAGTCTGATATACTCACATTTGAACACTGTCAGAGGGACTTCCACCTAGCACCCAGCTAACATTTCCACTATCTCCAACTTAAACATTGGGCCCTTCACCCACAAGTTAGGGAGGCAGCCACGTGAGACCTGACGTCGGTGGAGACCTTTGTAAGGAAGGTGGGCTCAATGAAAGGGGTGATCTCATTCCTATATGGCCTTCTGCTATCTATGCTGCACACCCTAAGACCTCGCTACAGCACCTTTTGGGAGAACATAGTGGGGAGGGAGGCTTCGGAAGGGGAATGGAAATGCCTATGGTCGGACATCGCCAAGAATAATCACTCAGATCTAAGAGAAGCTCACTATAAGACTCTCTTCGATTGGTATCTTTATCCCACCAAACTCAAAAAGATATATCCAGAGACCTCTGATCTGTGCTGGAGGGGATGCGGCTTGCTCGGGGACTTCCGCCACATATGGTGGGACTGCCCCACCATTAAGCCATTTTGGGAGGAGATCCTGGCACAAATGAAAGATATGTTAGGGTACCCCATCCCGACCACTGCGGAGGCTGTTCTCATGGGCCTCAGAGACCCGAGGTTCGAATACCAAACAAAGGCAGACAGGGCGATCATGTGGGCATGCTTGGGGGCGCAAAAACGGCAATCGCAGCTGCCTGGAAGAAGAAAGGGGCCCCAGTGTTGGCGTAATGGCACTCCCGTCTATGGAAAATACTCACTATTGAAAGGCTAGCAGATATCTTTAGAGATGAGTATACAAATTTCGAATACAAATAGGGCCCATTGGTGTCATATCTTACAAAGGGTCTTCCTCTGGCGTTATGCCCTCCCACGATGAGAGCAATGCACCTCTTCCAGTTTTAGCTTAAGAAAGGGCCTGCCTTCAGGTCCCCTGAACGGGTCAAAGACAGCCAACTCAAACACAACATCTAGCTAGGTTGTAGGAACCACTAATTTATCCCCGAGCCATACAATACACCCAAAGCCTAGAGTGGATACAACCGCTCCACCACCATAGTTGTCAGGGGTGGGGATTAGGGGGAGGGAGGATAGTGGGGAAGAAGTTATATACAAATTGAAACGCACAAAGCACCCATTCGTTTAGGTTGGTGGTACCCACACATGGAGAATCTGTGCTTTCATTAGATAATGATGGGATTGTGGGGAACAACTATATGATCCATTGCCTCTTCTCATTGTACCAAATTTCAATAAAAAGAGTTTTGATTAAAAAAAAAAACTGCATTTTTTTTTATATATAACAAATGTTATTGAGGTTTTCTCACAGGTTATAGTTACAGTATACAGGCCTGCATTCATGAAAACAAAAGCAAAATAAATACATGAAACACAAAGCCATGCAACATTTGACTTCCACCCATAGCCCACCCATCCACGTTCAGTCCCCCGTATGTATGTATGTTCCCCGGGTAAAGTCTAATGCCTATGTCGCCCTAAGTTGGCAGGGTATGCCCAGACGTGGGTCCCTTGCTCACTTTGCCACTGGATTCAATCTAGCCTGGCTGATGAGGGGTGTTACCCTGAAACCGGTCCCAGGATGCTTGTTTCCGGTCCAGGGAAGACCTGGCTTGGCAGTTCGGGCTGGACTGTTCCCATGAGGGACAGGGTCAAGACTGATTTGCATATGGCTGGATCTGAACTGGGGTGGCGAAGTGAGCTAAAGAACGATGATGGATTCAACACAGATCTGTGACTGGGGGTGAGTGTCTGAAAACTTTCAGCACTCCGTCCATCATCTCCTTGTGTTTGCTTTGTTCGCCCTAAGTTGGCAGGGTATGCCCAGACGTGGGTCTCTTGCTCACTTTGCCACTGTATTCAAGCTAGGCTGGCTGATGAGAGGTGTTACCCCGAAACCGGTCCCAGATGCTTGTTTCCGGTCCAGGGAAGACCTTGCTTGGCAGATCATGCTGGACTGTTCCTATGAGGAACAAGCTCAAGACTGATTTGCATATGGCTGGGACTGAACTGGGGTGGTGAAGTGAGCTAAAGAACAATGATGGATTCAACCCTGATCTGTGACTGGGGGTGAGTGTCTGAAAAGTTTCAGCAATCCGTCCATCACTTCCTTGTGTTTGCTTTGTTCGCCCTAAGTTGGCAGGGTATGCCCAGACGTGGGTCCCTTGCTCACTTTGCCACTGGATTCAAGCTAACCTGGCTGATGAGGGGTGTTACCCTGAAACCGGTCCCAGGATGCTTGTTTCAGGTCCAAGGAAGACCTGGCTTGGCAGTTCGGGCTGGACTGGTCCCATGAGGAACAAGGTTAAGACTGATTTGCATATGTCTGGGTCTGAACTAGGGTGGCGAAGTGAGCTAAAGAACGATGATGGATTCAACCCTGATCTGTGACTGGGGGGAGTATCTGAAAAGTTTCAGCACACCGTAAATCATCACCTTGTGTTTGCTTTGTTCGCCCCAAGTTGGCAGGGTATGCCCAGACTTGGGTCCCTTGCTCACTTTGCCACTGGATTCAAGCTAGCCTGGCTGATGAGGGGTGTTACCCGAAACTGGTCCCAGGATGCTTGTTTCCGGTCCAGGGTAGACCTGGCTTGGCAGTTCGGGCTGGACTGTTCCCATGAGGAACAGGGTCAAGACTGATTTGCATATGGCTGGATCTGAACTGGGACAGTGAAGTGAGCTAAAGAACGATGATGGATTCAACCCAGATCTGTGACTGTGGGTGATTGTGAGTGTCTGAAAAGTTTCAGCACTCCGTCCATCATCTCCTTGTGTTTGCTTTGTTCGCCCTAAGTTGACAGGGTATGCTCAGACGTAGGTCTCTTGCTCACTTTGCCATAGGATTCAAGCTAATCTGGCTGATGAGAGGTGTTACCCCGAAACCGGACCCAGGATGGTTGTTTCCCGTCCAGGGAAGACCTGGCTTGGCAGATCGGGTTGGACTGTTCCTATGAGGAACAGGGACAAGACTGATTTGCATATGGCTGGGTCTGAACTGGGGTGGCGAAGTGAGCTAAAGAACGATGAGTGTCTGAAAAGTTTCAGCGCTCCGTCCATCATCTCCTTGTGTTTGCTATGTAACCGCATAAGGCAATACGCAACTACCCCTCATACGTGCGGATTTCTAAGTTCAGTGTCTTGGCATGACTAGCCCCTGGGGTGATAGTAATGCTTCGGTACTCTGCCCATGATCCCCATTTATTATCAGCTTTTGGGGTAACCTGTAGCATCATATATGGGCTTCTTCATGCTCATACAGAAATCCATTCCCCTTCTCCACTATTCCACAAATGGGCACTTTTGTTTTTTTCACTGTCGAGCAATATCTTGTTTTGCCATGATAAACCGCAACCAATGCAATGTCAATCTACTTTTAATCTCATTGAGTGTCATGTTTACATGTAGGAGAATTAGCTTGCGGTCAAGTGGTATGGGCCACCCCAGCACTGATCACATGCAAGTAGTTACCTGTTTCCAGAATTTAACTTTTATAGAGCAGCTCCAGACCGTAACAGAACACCCGCGTGTGCTGAGCAACTGAGGCGGATGGGAAAGGCAATTGCTCCCAGTTTCCACAGCCTATGTCTAGTAAAATAGACCCTAGGGAGGTATTTCAGTTGCACTAATCCAAGCCTGGGGAGATTGCCTTATGTCGCGAGGCATCTCTGGCTTCCGTCCACTCTTCATCTGTGAGCAGGCCAAACCCCGCACTCAAGCAGTGTAGAGTGTCCCTAATTAGTCTGGCGTATTTCGTATCAGCATGAGGTAGACTTGTGTTACTCCATGGTCACAAGAGCACCCATAAGGAGCTTCACTTCAAGGGAATTGAATTCTGGGAATTCTAATCCCGAGATGTAGTGGTTCAAAGCGTGCCTAGGTTGTATGTAGCAACAGAACTGGCTATGATGGAGGTTGAATTCTTGCTCTAGGGTTTGGTAGGATTTGAGGACCAGTCCCTCCATCATGTCCCCCAAGGTAGAGATGCTGTTAATATCCCATTTCCGGAATCCCTCGAGACAAGTCTCCTGAGCCAAGGCTGTACCCACCCAGAGAGGAGTCTGTTCGGTCAGTCTATTATGCCATCACATGCGATGCAGTGTAGATCCCCAAGACTTAGAGAAGCTCCCATGTCACCGGCAGAAGTGGCCATGGCCCAGAGTCACCGTACAGTACATGGAGTATGGGGGTGCCCTGAAGTGCCCATTTTTCCGCTGCATATGCAGGGTCTCCATGTTTATCTTGTAGTCATTCATTGACTATGATTTGGTGGAATGCCCTATAGTGTGTTTCAATGTCTGCCGCGGCAATGCCCCACCTCCCTCGATCGTGGATTTAAGCATCTAGCAAAGCCTATACACTGTAGACACTCATTCCAAAGGGAACCGCAGAGCACTAGGTTGATTTTACAGAAGAGGGAGCTTGGAATGTTATACGGATAATTCTGTATCTGGCATAAGAATCTGGAAAGTGATACCATTTTAAATACAGCAGATCTACCCAGGAGTGATATCGAGAGCGCTGAGCTGACCATGTTTTAACATTGGCGATCAAGTTATCCATTAGTGGTTGTATATTGCGCTCCCAATCGTCTCCAACTTTAGGCGCAATGTACACTGTCAAATATTGGAATCAGTGCGTGGCCACCCGGAAGTCCCCAGCCAGGTCCTGAGGGCAGGAGTTGGCTTTGAATATCATTGATATGGCCTTGTTAATACGTGTAAAGAAATAAGGACACCCTGATAATAGATCAGGGTTCCAAGGGCAGGGAACAAATCAACAACGTAATAAAGAACCCCTTGGCAACCACGTGGATTTTCATGTAATTACATAATGAAGGCCATATGTGAACATGAAATTTGTAGTATTTATTATATTTTTTATTTATTTATTGATTAGTACTTATTATTATTTCTTTTAATATATAAATAGATTACAAACTCAATCCTTTAAAGACTATCAAATAATTAGATATTCTGGACAAGATAGACAATAAAGTAGGAAAAAATGGAAAAAATCCACAACACATCTAATGATATGAATACAATCAAGGTACACAATGAATATCAACAATACAAATGTGGGACAATAGCAAACCACGTAATACACCAACACAAAAGTGCGAACATATAACATCTCATAACATACATTATAACATACATATAAAATTCATGAAATATATACAAGTAACATCTCAATACAAAAGAAAAGAATGAATCTCTAATAGTTACTATTCAATTGTTTCTTAATACAAACAACGGAGTGAACACTCTTCTATGCGTGTTTCAGCATCAAACCACACCTTCTTCAGGAAGAGACGCAGATGGAAAAGCGTTGTGGGAAACCTGCAGACATATCAACATGGCTATGGCCATGTTAATATACAGACCTGAAGTTCCCCTAAGATCTGAAGAATTCAGAGAGTGGTCCAAAGGTATCTGGGCTGCTCAAGAAGATCAGTAGATTGTCTGCATAGAGACCCACTGTAGCCCCATTTACTAAAACAGTGCACGGTAAAGTATTTTGGGCCAGTAACCTTTAGACTTTAATAATGTATCTGCTGTTTTCTGAACAAAATGACAACTGTTTTGTACCACTGCACTTACAAATGTGTTACTTTTTGTTGTAGTTAGCATAAAAAGTAACATAATTGTCAGTGTGACTTATTAGCTATGTAGAAAACAGCTCAAACTAAGTCAAGGAAAATGTTAAGTGTCAAACAGTTTGGTTTTCAATGGGAGGTCTACCATATGAGCATAGTATTAAAACACAATTGAAAGATTTACATAAATGCTAAAGTCGAATCTGTACACATTTAAAAGTTTTTTTTTTAAATATTGATTCTCCTTTATTAGTATCGGTTTGCAAAATTTTAGCAATTAATAATTCTTGGCAAATTTATGCTTCTTTTGTCAATTACATGTATGTTAAAAGTAAGGCTTCATTTCCTGGCAAAGTTTTTTGTTTTTTTTTAATCTTTTTTTTTATTCGTAGTATGCAGATCAGAATCAATGTACAGCCATTATATTACAAACAGCAATGCAATATGCTGTTGCCCGGCCAGGAGAGCAGCTTGGTGCAGTTCCCAGATCATAGAGCACATCTTTTAGGAGGTGCCATACAGGAGGTAATCTTACATTGTAATCCTGGCTCTATAGCGAGTGCATCATTCTGGGAGCCTTTATGTCCCACCACCAAGATGGTCCATTTGCAATTGCATCCTGTGGTCACATTACTACTTTTTAAATGTACTTATTTTCTGAAACAAAACAAAACGTACAAACGTAATATTGCTATTTGACAGCATCTGGCGGTATAGGCGTTCTCCCATAGGTTGTATTAGTATGTCTTTCTTTGATATTTAGGCAAGGTTTTTACGTGGTGCAACGTCCCATATCTCTGATCCCTGTACTCCGCTGGGGTGTGTCTGAGCGGGGAGAAGGGGGCGCGCGTGGGGAGGCACATACCTAAGATGGACCAGCAGTGGGGGCCTCACTCATCTGCAGGGCCTCCCAGGCCTTAGCCTGTGAGTCTGCTGGACATGAACAGATGAGTGTATGTGGCCCAGGAGTGCTGCCTCAGCGTGGGTGAAAGCCTGGTGTGATAATCGCTATGTGTCTACGGGGGGCCCAACCGGAGTGCCACGCTGTGTGGATGACCCAGGATCGTCCCCAGGGCGGTCAGTGTTGGTTCCGTCATGGTGATTTGTCCCTGTGCACTGTCCATCATAATACCCCAGGTCTCCAGGTCTCGGTCCGCATTCTCATCTGTGCAAACCGACCGGAGTCGGCGTTCTTCTGCTACTCCCCATTCGCACAGATCCACACTCCATTTCTCCGGGAAGGGGGCGTAGCCGACTTCCAGTGAATAGCTATGCGGCGTTTCGCTAATACCAGCCCGAGCATAGCGAGTTTATGCTGCATACGAGTTGTGGCCTTGGGGGTCGGGAGTACTCCCAGGAGACAACGTTTAACTGAGAACTCAATTGGGAGCTTCGTTGCCCTTTGCAGAGTGTCCAGCACTATGCTCCAGTAGGAGCAGAGCCTGGGGCAGTCCCAGGTCACATGGACGAAGTGGGCCACATCTTAGGCACTTAGGTGAGAGCAATGGGTCAAACCTTGCCAGGCGCATGGGGGTCAGGTAGGTGCAATGTAAATAATTGAACTGTGTAAGCTTGAACCGGGCATTGCTCGAAACATCTTGAACCAGTGCCAAGGCGCGTTTCCATTCCCCGTCCGTTAATGGTGTAGGCAGGTCTTCCTCCCACCTCCTCCGTGTCTGGGTCAAGTCCAGTCTGCGGTCCGTTTTTAGGGCCTTGTATAGCCGGGAAATTAATCCTTGGAAGGAGCCTGGGTCTAAATCGTGCACAGCGTACTTGATTCCTCGGGCTCGCTCGGAAACGTGGCCCAAATTTCCCGAAACGTGCGGGTTATCTTTGCATACTGGAGGAAGTGGCCCTCCGGGACCCCGTAATGCTCCTTGGCATCCTCAAAGGATAAAAAGGAATCGTTGAGGTAAAGATCCCCCGCCATGGTGCAGCCACCTGCACTCCAACTGGCCACATCCATTACGAATTGTATCTGCTTCAGGACACCAGCCGGCCAGCAATCTTTTTCCGTGTTCGAGCCCTCCCCGCACCATTGTGCTGCATATTGGAGGAGACCCGCAATATAATATAAGCGTAGGTCCGGGAGCCCCAGTCCGCCCTGATCCATGTCCAGCTTTAGGAGGTCCAGTTTAACTCTGCTCCGCTTGCCCGCCCAAACCAGCAAGACCAGGAGGCTATTCAGAGTGGAGAAGGTGTCGTTCGAAATACGGCAGAATGAATTCTGGAGGGGGCATAGGCATCTGGAAAGTAGGACCATCTTCACCACCGCCACCCGCCCCATGACTGACAATGGTAATCGGTTCCAGAAGAGTATGAACTCCTTCAGGTTTTCGAGAGTTTTCCCAGTATTCAGGGCGTATTGGGCTTCGGGAGAGTGAGCTATCTGCATCCCTAGATAACGAAAATAATCGTTCTTCCATGTTAGCGCTATCGGTGGGAGTGCAGTCGCTTCATGTCCCGCCAGACCCACCAGCAGGAACGCGACCGATTTTGTGGGGTTAATTACCAGTCCAGACACTATACTGAAATCGTCCAGGACGGCCAAAAGGGCCGGGATGGCCTCTGCCGGCTGACGCACATATATCAGTGCGTCATCCGCATAAAGGGACACAACATGGGTCCGTCCGTCTACCTCCAGGCCCCAGCACTCCATGTCTCTCCGGAGACGAATTGCAAGTGGCTCCATAGCAATCGCAAATAGGAGCGGGGATAGGGGTACCCCTGTCTTGTGCCCCGTTCGATGGTGATCAGATCGGAGAACAGCCCACCAGTGGGCCTCTGGTACATAAGTCGCACCTATGCCACGAAATCCGGACCCAGCCCCATTCTAAGCAGAAACTTGCCATAAATAATCCCAATGCAGGGTGTCAAAGGCCTTTTCGATGTCTAATGAAAATACTGCTGCTGTGTCTCCGAGCCTGCGACAGAGTGCATTACATGCGCTAGCCTACGTAGGTTCATATGAATGCCTTGGCCCGGCATAAACCTGCACTGGTCCTAGTGCACCAGGTGGGTCACCACCCTATTCAGCCTTGATGCCAGCAGCTTAGCCAGGACTTTGGTGTCCACTCCGAGCATGGAGAGGGGGCGGTAGCAGCTCGGCGACGTGGGGTCTCTACCTGGTTTGAATAGCATTACTATTTGAGCTTCTCTCATAGAGTTTGGGAGTATCCCCATCTGCCTAGCTTCCCGTAGAGTCTCCAGCAGTCCCGGGAGGAGCTGGTCTGTGTATGGCCTGTAAAACACTACAGGGAGACCATCAGGCCCTGGGGCTTTTCCCCCACTGTGTCCCGCACAGCCTCTTGGAGGTCTTCGAGGTCGATCTCTGCCCCAGCATCTCACCCTGCTTCTCAGTGAGTCATGGCAGGGGTATTCCATCAAGGAATTGCGCTATTGAGGCCTCTCCGGTCCTTTGGCCCCTGCTGTATACACCTGCTAGATGAGTGCGCAGCTGCAGATTTATGGTCGATTGTGTGTGTGTGTGAGGGACCCGTCTGGCTGACTAATTGATAGCATGGTCGGAGGTGGGCGCTCCCTCTTGAGAAGCCATGCTAGCAGCTTCCCAGTTTAATCGCCTTCTTTGTGTAGGAGCTGTCGGTATTCTTGTCTGACCAGACAGTCCAATCTGTCCCATAGTTCCCCTACTCGGCGATGAGCCCTAAGTCTATCTTCGTCCAGCATCCTTGAATTAGGGTTTGTACTCTGCAGAGCGTTCAGGTCATTCTAGGCAGCTACTAGGTCAGCTTCCAACCGTTGTCTCATCCCCCCCACCTTTGATAAGCCCTCCCCGCACAACACTACTTTTAACGTGTCCCACTCCGTGCCCCTAGCGTCCGTAGACAGTCAATTACTATCAAAGAAGTTGGCGATCGAGCCACTAAGCTCTGAGTGGAATTCTTCGTCCTTCAATGTCCTTGGCTGTAGTCTCCAGAGCGGGACCACGGGCCTAACCCTCCTCGCACCCCATTGCAGTAGGACTGGAGCGTGATCTGACAGAAACCTCCCGAGTATGCGTATGTTTTGGGCATGCTCAGCCGCATCTTCAGTAAGTAAGAAGCGATCAAGGCGACTATAGACCGTGTGTGTCGGGGCATAGCATGTGTACTCACCCTTTGTTGGGTGTAGCGTCCTCCACCAGTCCACACACCCAAGTCTCTGCATTACCCCCATAGGGCCCCCACCATATTGGGTTTAGTGTGCAATTTTGGGGGAGTCTGTCGATCGATCCTTCGAGCACACAATTGAAATCGCCTGCCCAGCGGAGTGGTATGCCCGCGTGGGCCACTATTAGTTCTTCGAGGTTTAAATAAAAGGCACAGTCAGTGTTGGGGGCATAGATATTTAAAAGGCAAACCTCTGACCCATCCAGTACCCCGTGCACTAGTATGTACCTCCCCTGTATGTCTGTAGTATAACTCAATACCCGAAATGGAGTCTGTGGAGCTATCCAAATTGCCACCCCACACGCATAGCTAGAATATGTTGCGTAGAACATATGTCCCCTCCATTTCTTATGTAATTTTTGGGCCTCATTGTCAGTGAGGTGTGTCTCTTGCAACATGGCTATGTGGGTCCGCTGCCTGCGGAGATATGTTTGTGTCCTATACCTTTTCACGAACGTGCCTAACCCTCGCACATTCCACGTGACAATGTTGAAACCTGCCATTTCTGGGCTATACGATTAAATGGGGATTGTCACGACCTCTCCGCCAGAGCTGTCTACGCATTAAAAACTAATAACAAAACTGTTCCCCCCCACCCACCGGGTAAACACATAAAGAACCAACCGTGCCTCCCCAATGTGATCCTAACATTGCAACACCCACTTAAAAAGTTAAATTAAACCTATCTAGCATTCAACTTATTGTATATACAATATATAAAAAAACAAGCAGAGTGCACTCTTCCACAATCAAACCTACCACACTCTTGCGCGGGGTAGCAGGGAAATCCCGTCCACCCACCAGGCGAGTAGTAGGAACTCCCGTGTCGCCACCGCTGCTACACTCACACAGTCGACCACACTCACCAGCACTCGTACATCAAAACACAATTCTCCAATATAAAAAACAAAAATGAGAGAATAAAGATAATCGAATAAGAGGAAAACAGAATAGAAGAAAGGAGGAGAGAAGGATGAGCGTGGAGAGAAAGAAGAGAATGAGAGAAAAGAGTTGGGGGGCGGCCCGCCCTTCCTGGCGATATGGCCAATCGGGCAGGGTGCAATGAGACCGAGGCCAGTTCAGTTCTACAGGAATGTTCTCAACAGGTGTCCAGTAGACCGCCAGGGGCGTAGGTCAGCTCACAGTTCCATGTGGTTAACACAGGCCGCCAACATCCCCAGGGGACCACGTAGCCGCAATCAGACTCCTGGTGACATCTTCTCCATTTGTCTAGTTTCAAGTGTTAGAGGGTTGAAGGGTTTCCTCCACTATGTCCCCAGTATGGATCTCAGAGTCAGCTGCAGTGACTACCTCCACCAGTGCTCTGGCCTCCTCTCGTTCCACCAGCAGTAGCGCCTGACTGACGCGAATCACCTGGCTTCCCTCGCCGTCCGAACTGTTGCGCTCCAGTTCTAGGGAGCCATCTTGCTGCACAACTACTCTTTGGGTGGACCGGGAGGGCTGCTTATTTTGGTGGCCTCGTTTCCGTGTCCTGCGCAGCGACCAGGGTTCTGCAGGGAGTGTACCAGCGCCCCCGGAGCCGGTATGCGTTCATCCCCTCTGACCTCCAACCATTCCCAGGCTGCTTCAGGGGTAGAGAAGTAGTGAGCTTTGTCCTGATGAATTACTCTAAGTTTAGCTGGATATAATAGCATGTATTTTAAGTTCATTGCACGGAGCTTCTGCTTCACACCACCAAAAGACATTCTCAGTTGTTTGACTCTTCGGGTGTAGTTAGGGAAAATGCGGATAGTGTGGTTTTCAAACACTGGATCGCCACTGCGTCGGGCCTCCCGGAGTATGTGATCTTGGTCCCTGTAGTTGAGGATCTTGGCTATGATGGTGCGGGGGGCCGCCCCTACTGGGGGGGGGGCACCAGCACCCTGTGTGCCCGCTCGATCACAAAACAGGGGGAGAGAGGTATCGCAGGGAAAGCAGTCTTGATCCATTTCTCTAGGAATAGCTCAGGGTCACGACCCTCCGCCCCCTCCGGGAAGCCCACAAAGCGAAGGTTACATCTGCGGGAGCGCCCCTCCGCGTCCTCTGCTCAGTTGCTCCAGTGTGGCCGCTTTTTCCGGCAGTTCCGTTAAGGCGGTCCTCAGGGAAGAGACCTCCGTCTCCAGCGTCAACACCTTCTGATCCGTCGCCAGGGTCCTCTCCCCCACTGTTCGCAGGTCAACCCGCAGCAGGCCCACATCCAGCGAATCTGCGTCAATCTTGGCCTGGACCAGCTGACTAGAGGCCTCTATGGCCGCAAGGATCTGTGCACCTGTGGCCTCAGGGCCCGCCGGGGCTGGCGCAGAGGCCCCCGGCGGCTCCGAACGCGCCACCGTGCTCTGGGCCGTGAACTGGTCCATCTTTGTTTGTTGGACCCCCTCTGGGGCCTAACCTTGCCCATGGCAGCAATCCCCCGTCCGAGTTGCGTGGGCCCAGTTCCGATCCGCACAGGCCCTGCTCCGATCTCCCTCTATCCTGATTTAACTCAGCATCTTCCCTCCGGATGGGCTCGGCTTGACCCCGGGTGCTTAGCCCCGGGACTTCAGGGACCCGCAAGGGGTTCTGGGTGGGCGGGGGGGTTTCGGCATGTGAAGGTGAGGACCGGGATTTTTGGATAGCACCAGAGGAAGCTCACTGCCCGGGTGCTGCCGGGTCCCCAGACAGACCACACTCGGCCACCAGAGGTCTGCAGTGGGCGTAATCTCTCAGGTACCGTGATGCCCGGGCTCCCCGTTGGGCCACACACCGTTCCGGCGGGGGGCACCAGCGTGGCAGGCCGACTCAAAGTCTCCCTCTAGGCCTCGTGTTTAGGCCTCTACCTCTGTGCGCAGTCCCTCCCGTGCAGCTGTGTAAGTTCACGAGGAGTGTGGGGGAGGCAGCAGCGTGGCCCCTCTCTCTCTCCAGGCCCCCCTTACTAATCCGGGGGGTCTCCTCACTTCATTCTGTCGTCTCCCGGTGTCCGGGTTGTCTGCAGGCCTCAGCGCTCCATGACGCCCTCTGGAGAGGCTCCAGCGTTTGCAGTGTTCTTTGATGGTGCAGCTTTACTCGGGGGCCGAGCCACCGCCTCCAGGCCCTGACTTCGGCACTCTGGTCTCTGTGCCTGCCACCAGGCGCCATCGCGGCCAGGCACTGGGCCCTCACCAACGGCCGCCGGGCCCTGCGCCGGGTGCTCCGCCTACATCGCGGCCGGCGGAGCTCTGCTTCTCAGCACCTTGGGCTGTCCGCAGGCCCCAGCGTCCACGCGGCGCCCTCCTCAGGCTCTTCGCCGCTCCCGAGGTCCCAATGGTGGTGCTCTGCTTAGGGGGGGAGGGGGTGGGGGAGGCTGAGCCACAGCCTGCAGAGCACTCTAGGCCCCGTTTCAGCTCCTCTGGCCTCTGCAAATACCTCCAGGCACTGTTGCAGCCCGGTCTCGGGGCCCCGTCTGTGGCCCCCAGGCCCAGCGTCGGGCGCTCTGGCCCACCTCTCGGCCAGCGGTGCTCCGTCTCCTCGCACCGCAGACCGGTCCCTCTACCTCTGTCGATCAGCAGTCTGCGATCGCCCGCTGCCCCCCCACAGCTCCGCTCCGGTCGGGAGAAGGGCCTCCGCAACCACGCCCAGCGTGTTCCTGTGGCCGAGCAGCCCTGGCCAATGTCCCGCCGCCAGTCACTCCCTCCGGGTGCCTTCGCTTGGATCAGCCCGGGGGCATCGCTCGAACCAGGACGGCCCGGGGTGTCCACAACTCCGGATGAGGGCACCCCGTATCCCGAAGGCAGGGATAATTCAGGATATTTGGCGGGCCCGCAGTGGAGCTCTCTCAAACGCGGCCGCTGCGGCCGCCATCTTGGCCACGCCCTACATTTTAAAAGTTAATAAAATACATGTTGCTTCTCATATTATTTTGCTTCTCCCATAACCCTGAATGCCGGTTTTGTCATACTTTTTTCTGTGCCTTGAATATACGAATGCAAATACTTATGTTTATATTTTTATCATGGCCTAAAAGTAACATACACACTTCCACTTGTACTTGGTGACAGTACACCTACGAGCCACAAAAATTTAGAGAACAACTCTGTTTAAATAGAAGTTTGCCTTTAAACTCTTTATTTGCCACCTTGCATGCCTACCATTGCTGTTAGTTTACCAAGAAATGAGTGGGATTATAGTAAGAAATAATGTGTAATATTAGCGCCTCCAAGCTATGAATGACACCTTCAGTCAATCCTGACTTTTTGCTAATAGGACAATCTTCATGCATATGTGGATTGTCTGTTGTTTACTATATTGTGAAGAGGAGTGTTGGCTTCTCCCCTGAGGCAGCCTCTATGAGCTACACCCTCCTGTAAGAGGTACAGAAGCTATGAGTGATGAGATTGTTGGTAGAGACCTGCAAAGGCCAGATTTCAGAAACTGGTAAATCCAAACATGCAGCAGTGCTGGACAAGCAGGAGACTGCACTGAATTGAGGGCTCGTTCACAGTATCTCAGTCAATAAATTAGTGAAATGACAGGGCTGCCAAGGTTTCAATTGGCTAATGTGTGACATTTCCATGTTTATAGTGTGCTTATTTCTGAGTTTTCTATGTTGTATGCGTGACACTTTGAGTGACACTATATAGTAATCCAGCCATGCCCTAAAGGCTGTGCAATAGCACTTACAAAAATATTCCTTTTTAATATTCAATGTGTGTCTAGAGTCATAAAACGTTCTCTCTTGAAGCCATTACACTTAGCATGGTTTCCAACTCTGTACTAAGGATGCAGTAAGACTGTGGGTAGCAGGACTTGGACTTTGCATCTGTGCGCTAAATAATCTTTAAGATATTGGAAGAGCTTTTGGGGGTGATTGAGGCAAATTAAGTATTCCTATAGACTCCTCATAACAATTTCAATAAAACGTGGGAGCAACATTTTTATTAATCATTGAGTCGTTCTTATCCGTTAGGGCCCTGTTGGATCACACTGCTTTATTAATGTCAGATTTTCATTGCACCCCTTGGAGAAAACGTAAAGATATATGTAATATTTTCATCATACTATGCCCCAAACAGATGCATTTGGAATTAAAATACTGCTACGTTACTACGAATTGTTACTGAATGCCACATTAGTCCTAAGCGTAGGCTGTGTGATTCACCTACACAGCACCCCTTAAAATCAAGGATTCATCCTTGGCTTCCTGTGCTGCAATCTTCTCGTTTACTATCTCCTCATCCTCTTCTCATTTTTAATTCAGAAACATAAGAACTGAGAAGTGGATAGGAGAATCAGTATAATGGGCACTCGTTTTACAAAAGAATATTTGGTTCCGCACTATACCTCAGACGCTGCACTCATAAATTGGGCATGTGGGCACCCGCAGCTCGGTTTGTATACCTGCAACAAATTGTAGAGGTTTGGAGCAAGCTGATGTCAGAATTAAGTGGTGGACATTTGCATTTACATCTTGTTTATTATTCCTGTTTTATAGGTGTGAATAGTTGTATAATTATCTTCATCTATCATCTTTGTAAAGTGCTTTGAAGAACCCTACCATAAAGTGCCTTTTTGTAGGATCGGCAACAGCTATTAAAAAAATCATATGCTTTTAAGAAGAGGTGCCTAATGTGATATCCTTGAAAAACAATAAGCGTAGGAAAAGGAGAACTATATCCAGCAGCCAAATCTGCAATACCCATTCTAGTTAATGCACATATGGAGCCATTGTTGCAACCACACAATATTTGGTATGTTACCCTCTTTAATATAAGGATCTTGTATATTTTATTTTCCAGTAGATTTTAGCACAGAGTTCAAGTTGCTGACACAGGCTCTCTAGTCCCATTGTTATTGGCAGCTGTGGCGTGAACAATGCTATTGTTTGCTAGGCCTGAAAACCACCCATATCACGGGTTGGTGCTGTCTCGTTAAGATCATGTAACAAACCTTTATTCATTCCTTTATACCTTGACGGAGAAAGTGTCTGACTCGCGCTTCACTGCACTTTCCTGTGATTCGTTGTCCTACCAGCCAGTGTTCCTGTGTATCAGCCATGGCCCAGGAGCACCCACAGTCAGGCGCTTTGGTCTTTTGTTTTTCGCTCTGATGACCTCTCATCGTAAAATATTTTTGAATATCAGTTCACTCCTTTCCTTTTTTTTTTTGTGTCCTCATTCCGCCAACTTTCTTGCTGGAATAGCTCTCATCCCTCAAAAGGGGGTAGATAAGCATGTCCCCGCAAAGAATACTGCTGTTTCCACATTCATCCCCCTCCTGTAGAGACAGAGGCGGAGGAGAGCCGGGACCTCCAGCATATATGACTTAATCATTGGACCCACTTATCTGTTGTCTCCAATCTACATACGGTGCCCAGACCTTCTCCAACTTTTTGGCGTCACAAGCAATATATTTGATACTTCTGAGACAGTCAACAATGAGTGGGGATTTTCCGATTTCCAAAGTCTGCATATCTCCTGCCTCACCAACAAGATCACATAAAAGACAAATTTTGTTATGACGGAATTTGCTCGTACGCATGCTTCTGGATGCAGCCCAAAAATATAAGTCGAGGGCTTACCTCTATCTGTTGTCCAATCACTTCCCTTATGAAGTTACATACCGATATCCAGAATGGGGCAATCTTCGGACACTGCATGAACATATGCAGGTCATCTACAGATGAAAACATACACTTCGGACAGCCATATGCTTTCCCAGTTACTCTTGAAAGCCTGGCCGGAGACCAATAAGCCCTGTGGGTGGTAAACAGGTGATTTCTCTTGAATGAGGCGGGTTTCACCACTGCACGTAAAATGGAGAAGGATACTTGCCATACTTGCTTTAGGTTTCCTTCCTCATATCCCTCTTCCCACAAATTGGTAATGTCTGACAGGTTCTTATCATCTGCCTCCAAAAAGCCCTTACCAGATTGAAACTTCCTTTTTAGTGGGCCAATTCTCATCGCCTGTTCTAACCATGGCTCATCTTCCTCTTCAGCCCACTCTTGGGTGGCCCACCAAGAACGTAACTGGTAATATTTAAATCTCGTTAGTTGTCCCTTGGTACAGTTTCTTAAGACCTCCCGGCCCACTTAACTTGATCCCATTCTGAGATCTGCGCAGTAGCTTAAACCCGCGGATTTTAGGGGTTGACTAAGCTGGTCGATCAGACAATCAGGGGTGCCCGGGGAGTCCCAAATCGGTGTCAAGGACGAATAGTATGGTACACCCAACCTCCTCCGAAAATATATCCATGTTCTTAGTGCAGTTTTCAGGACCTTCAATCTCACCTTTTTGAAATATTTCGGGTCCCCATATTTAAACAGAAAATGACACTGACCCTGACTCACATCTCCAAGCATTCCCTCATAAAGTCTCCCCACTGGTGAACTGTCTGGCTTATTTGCTAACATACAAAAGTTCTTAAAATGGAAAGCGTGACAATATACAAGCAAATCTGGGAGAACAAGTCCCCACCTCCAGCCTTCTCCTCAGTTTTTCCAGGCAATCCTGGGTCCCTTCGACGCCTTAATGAAACTTCCAATTTTCCCCGGGAGCTTAGCTACATCCTCCCTCCGAAATGTTAATGGTATTGAATTAAAAAGGAAAGTGATTTTGGGAAGGATAATCATCTTAAAAAGATTAACTCTACCATATATATTTAATGGAAATTTGGCCCATCTTACTAAAACTCTCCTCACCTCCTGACTCACTTTTTTCCAGTTAACTCTAGGAATTTCATCAAGCTTCTGAGTTATTAAGACACCGAGGTATCTCATTTGGGATTTTTCCCCCGACTGCTATTTTCCTGGTTCCAATCCATAACTTCAGTTTTATCTACGTTCACCTTATACCCCAATATCTTCCCAAAGTTCTGTGCCTTTGCCATCAAGTTGGGAATTGCAACCTGCGGGTTAGTGGTATATAGCACCAGGTCGTCTGCATGCAAAGCTAGTTTCGCCACTAACCCAGCTGACTTAAAGGGGATTATATTGGGGTCTGCTCTTATCTGATGTGTGAGGGGCTCAATATATAGGTTAAAAAGAAGCAGAGACAGGGGACAATCCTGCCTTGTACCCCTGATGATGTGAAACCAGTCTGAAAGCTCTCCATTGACCAGCACCCTAGCTTTATGCATGCAATAGAGGTTCTGAACGGCCGTCACTATGTTTCTGTGGGAATCCAAAGCTTTTAAGGGTTTCCCAGAAATATAACCAATGTACACAATCAAAAGCTTTAGCCGCATCTACGGCCACTACAGTTAAGGGCAATTTCTGAGCCTCAGCCATATCAATAACCCCCATCATCAGATACGTAAGCTCATTTAGCTGGCTCCCCAGAATGAAACCTCTCTGATCAGAGTGTACAATGCCCTTAATGACCTGTGCTACTCTTGAAGCTACTATCCCTGAAAAGATCTTATAATCAGTATTCAAGAGCGATATCGGTCTATACGAATCTGCTCTAGTCGGATCTTTATCTGGTTTCAGAATTAGGACTACCGTTGCCTCTGACCAGGATAGAGGTGCTCCTTCGCCCTCTAGATATATTGCATTGAATACATCTTTTTTATTTTTTATTGAGCGTAGATAGCAGACAAAATAGACATGGTATATAAAAAAAGGAACAAACTTTCATAATACCCAAATTCATATTTCAGTAGACAATAAATAGATTCACCTATATCACGGGTACTCATAGTACGGCCCGCGGGCCGCCATCGGCCCGGCAAGCCTTCCTTGGCGGCCCGCGGACCTTGCAGACATCGTACCTGTGTTTGTTTTTTTAAAGAGTGTCAGCAAACACCGCCGGTTGCAGCAGCGCGGACTCTGAGAGACTCTGCTCTATGGGGGCCGGGCGATTCTTTAAAAGACCATTCACTTATTAATGAGGCTTTGTTGTATTTCACCTCTTCTTAGCGCCCCTGCATCTCCCACTCTGACTGAGTGGAGATGCAGGGGCGCTAAGAAGAGGTGAAATACAACAAAGCCTCATTAACAAGTGAATGGTCTTTTGAAGACCTGTGAAGTACTCGGGTGTGGCTGTGTGTGTTCCCCAGGCTGACACACACGTGGGGTGAGGTGACAGAGGGTGACAGAGGACAGCAGGGTGTGAGAGCCGGGTGAGGTGACGGAGGGCAGCAGGGAGTGAGAGCAGCGGGTGAGGTGACAGAGGGCAGCAGGGAGTGAGAGCCGGGTGAAGTGACGGAGGGCAGAAGGGAGTGAGAGCAGCGGATGAGGTGACTGGAGGGCAGCAGGGAGTGAGAGCCAGGTGAGGTGTCAGAGGACAGCAGGGTGTGAGAGCAGGGTGAGGTGACGGAGGGCAGCAGGGAGTGAGAGCCAGGTGAGGTGTCAGAGGACAGCAGGGTGTGAGAGCAGGGTGAGGTGACGGAGGGCAGCAGGGAGTGAGAGCCGGGTGAGGTGACAGAGGGCAGCAGCGAGTGAGAGCCGGGTGAGGTGACGGAGGGCAGCAGGGAGTGAGAGCAGCGGGTGAGGTGACAGAGGGCAGCAGGGAGTGAGAGCCGGGTGAGGTGACGGAGGGCAGCAGGGAGTGAGAGCAGCGGGTGAGGTGACAGAGGGTAGCAGGGAGTGAGAGCCGGGTGACGTGACGGAGGGCAGCAGGGAGTGAGAGCAGTGGGTGAGGTGGGTGAGGTGGCAGAGGGTAGCAGAGGGAGGGAGACAGAGGGAGGGAGACAGAGACAGACAGAGGGAGAGAGACAGAGGGAGACAGAGAGAGGGAGAGGGAGATAGAGAGGGAGGGAGACAGAGAGAGGGAGACAGACAGAGGGAGACAGAGGGAGGGAGACAGAGGGAGGCAGAGAGAGGGAGGGAGACAGAGAGGGAGGGAGACAGAGAGGGAGACAGAGAGAGAGGGAGACAGAGAGAGGGAGACAGAGGGAGGGAGACAGAGAGAGGGAGACAGAGAGAGAGGGAGACAGACAGAGGGAGACAGAGGGAGAGAGAGAGGGAGACAGAGGGAGGGAGACAGAGAGAGGGAAACAGAGGGAGACAGAGAGAGGGAGACAGAGGGCAACAGACAGAGGGAGACAGAGGGAGACAGACAGAGGGAGGGAGACAGACAGAGGGAGGGAGACAGAGGGAGGAGGGCGACAGACAGAGGGAGACAGACAGAGGGAAGAGGGCGACAGACAGAGGGAGGGAGACAGATAGAGTGAGACAGAGGGAGGGAAACAGACAGAGGGAGAGAGACAGACAGAGGGAGACAGAGGGAGGAGAGAGAGAGGGAGGGAGACAGAGAGAGAGAGGGAGGGAGATAGAGAGAGAGAGGGAGGGAGACAGAGAGAGAGAGAGGGAGACAGACAGAGGGAGACAGAGAGAGGGAGGAGGGCGACAGACAGAGGGAGGAGGGCGACAGACAGAGGGAGGGAGACAGATAGAGGGAGACAGAGGGAGGGAGACAGACAGAGGGAGACAGAGGGAGGGAGACAGAGGGAGAGAGAGGGAGGGAGACAGAGAGAGGGAGACAGAGAGAGAGAGGGAGGGAGACAGAGAGAGAGAGGAGGGAGACAGAGAGAGAGAGAGAGGGAGACATACAGAGTGAGTGAGACAGAGGGAGAGAGAGAGAGAGAGAGAGAGGGAGAGAGGGAGGGAGAGAGAGAGAGAGGGAGAGAGAGAGAGATAGAGAGAGGGAGGGAGACGGAGAGAGAGAGGGAGGAAGAGATAGAGAGAGGGAGGGAGAGATAGAGAGAGGGAGGGAGACAGAGCGAGAGAGAGATGTGTGTATGCCGGGTCTGGTGGCTCAGTGGACGAAGGCGTCCACTGCAGGGGCCTGTGTTCAACCTCATGGTCATAGTTTTTTTGTTGCTCTAGCCCCGCCCCCTCCCCCACTGACCCCGCCCCCACCGGTGCGGCCCTCGGCCACAAACCACACTGTAAATTTGGCCCCCGAGAGAAAGTTTGTGAGTACCCATGACCTATATTATAGCCAGCATTCTAAAAACCCGACATAACTTTCATAATACCCAAATTCATATTTCAGTGGACAATAAATAGATTCACCTATATTATAGCCAGCATTCTAAAAACCCGACATAACTTTCATAATACCCAAATTCATATTTCAGTGGACAATAAATAGAATAGTATAACTAGCATTCTAAAAAGCCCAACACAGGGAAGAAACATGTTACAAACTTGCCTTGATTCAACAATTAAGAATTAAAAAGCAGGCACGATGTGAAATAAAAACCTCACGTTTCTTTTTTACCCAAAAAGATAGCCTGTCTTACACATTTCCATCTAAGCATGAGATAGCCCTCCCAAGTTATCTTGAATCTACGAAGCGCCCCTACCATTTTTGCATATGCCTCTTCAAATTGGTAGGTCCGGGCTAACTTGGAGAGCCATTGTCCCATTGTAGGCACCTTCTGAGATATCCAGTTTTGCAACACCAGAGATCTGGCTACTGCTATAGCAGCAAAAACTAAATATTGCCTATACTTTGTCAGCGGACTAGTTGTGTGAGAAAAGCCAAAAGGGCCAGCGGTGATGAAGGTAAAATAGCCATAGACATACAATCACTAATGAACCTGAACACCTCTTCCCAAAAATGTTGCAGTTTGGGACATATAAAGAATATGTGCGCCAATCACCTGCCCCCACCAGATTACATCTGAAACATTCATTCGGAAGTGCTGGAAACCATTTGTGTAGTCTGAGGGGGTATTAGACACCAACCATCTCAAAAGAAAGGACATCCTCTTGAAATTCGCCGCCCTCAATGCCTTATTCCCAAATTCGCACCCTCGATGCCATTCCTTTATATTAAACCGGAAGTTGGTTTCTTGTGCAATTTTTGAAAACATTGCCTCAACGAGATTCTGGTTCGAACCCTGTCGTAATAGACTATACCAATTACCAATACCGCTTAAGTTCAACTCTAGGGCCGCTTTTAAAATTATTCTTTCCCTCTCGTTGATTATTTTATACTTATTCGTGAGAAAACAAATTATCTGTCTAAAACTTAACCAGAGATCGCCCTCTGAGGTACACAATACAATGCGAATGCCTCCCACGATATAAGATTGGTACCATTGTAGAAATCTCTCAGTTTACAAAATCCTAGCCTATTATAGGACTGCAGTAAATTTTGTGGAACCTGGAGACCCCACAACTCACAGTCTTTAAGGGGAGTAAATGCGTGGCACAATGGAATGTTGTAAGCTTTATGGAACCGATGTATGCGGTTAGCAATTGTATTCACAACCTTATACCTTGTTCTTTTGGGTAGCTTCGCAGTACGCAGAAATGCTGGTAACTTAATTCCACTTTCTATTAACATCAGATTTTTAAAAAGTTGTTGAATTTCGAGGCAGGAGCCACCAGCTGCGTTAATAAACTAATCAACGCAGCTTGATAGTAGGTAGATAGGTGAGGTAATGCAAGTCCTCCCTGCTCCACGTTTAGTTGAAGAATAGAAAGCTTGGCCCGGGGCTTTTTTTTGCCCATATAAACTGCCGTAAAATTTTGTCTACTTCATTAAAATAAGAAATCGGTATTTTTAAAGGAAGATTTAAAAACAGGAATATCAGCAGGGGAAGGATTGACATTTTCACTAAAGAGACTCGGCCTACTATTGTCAGAGGTAAAAGCGACCATTTTTCTGAAAGATTTTTAAATTTATTGAGTGTTTTTGTGTAGTTTAAATGAAACAGTTGAGAGAAATCTGCTGTGACAAACAAGCCCAGATATCTAATAGGTCTTAATGGCCAAACTTTTAGCCCTTCAGGAAGATCGGTGTTAGAATTGGGGGTCTCTAGTTGGCACAGGTAGGTACTTGTGACAAATAGGGACCCTCGCCTCTAGTCAGGGTAAAGGGGTACACTCCTAAAATAACCCCTGCTCACCCCCTTGGTAGCTTGGCACGAGCAGACAGGCTTATCTCAGAGGCAGTGTGTAAAGCATTTGTGAACACATACAGTAATCTAGTGACGCACTACAGATGGACACCACACAAGGTTTATATCAAAAATAAGTATTCTTTATATAGTTTTAACACAAGACCATAACGACAAAAATCCACAATACTGTACTTAAAAGGGTAGGTTTAGCTTAGTTCAGTTCAGTTCTTAAGATGCGACACTTTAAGTCAATGTACCTTACGATGCGGGACGCTTCCACAACAAGCAATGTTGCAGCGATGGAAATGCGACAAAGTTCTGGTGCAAAGAAATAAAGACGTCAAGTTCTTCTTGAGGCGGCACGCTTCTCCGAGGTTGCGAGACGTCTCGACTCGATGCGTCAGCTACAGCGGCGACACCCTTGTTCAGCGATGCGACGACAGCGGCTTTGGCGGCGACCCTCTTCTCCGACGTTGCGAGACGCTTCCGCTCGATGCGACAACTGCAGCGGCGACACCCTTGTTTCGTGATGCGACGGCAGCAGCTCCGACGGCGGCACGCTTCTCCGTGGATGCGAGGCGCTTCTCTTGATGCGGTGCAATGCGACAGCTACAGCGGCGACACCCTCCTTCGGAGTTGCGACGGCAGCAGCAGCGACGGCGACACGCTTCCTCTTCGTTGCGGGACGCTTCTCTCGATGCGGTGCAATACGACAGCTACAGCGGCGACACCCTCCTTCGGAGTTGCGACGGCAGCAGCAGCGACGGCGACACGCTTCTTCCTCTTGAGTCGCGCTTCCAGCTCCTTGCGACACGCAGTCCCTTCAGAAGGCCCAAAACAGCAGCAGGCACTTCCAAAGGATTCTTGGGGAGCTGGTGGTTGAAGTCTGTTGTCCCTGAGACTTCAGCAGGAGGCAAGCTCTTTTCTCAAGCCCTTGGAGATACTTTACAAGTTGAATAAAAGTGCACACAAAGTCCTTTCTCCTCCCTTTGGCAGTCAGGCAACCACTGCAGGCAGATCCCTCTAGCTTAGGGATAGTCTTCTCCTCAGTTCCTTCTTGGTTCCGCTCCTCAGCAAAGGTTTCTTCTTGTTTTCCCAAAGTGATCTAATTTCCTAGGGGTCTGGGTCCCCTTTTTATACACCGTTTTCCTTTGTTCTCTGAAGGCAGAGAGGCCTCTGCCCAGCCCAAAACCAGTTCTGGTCAGTCCTGGAGCACTTTGTTTTTCTGTCTCCTTCTTTCCTTTCAGAATGTGGGGCAGGGTGCTCAGCCGCCCGGCAGGAGGTGGAGCCAGCATTGTGGAAGGCAGGCACAGCCCTATTCAGACCCAGGTGCAACTCCTCCCTCCACTCTGGATGCAGATCTTTCTATTCAGCCCTGTGCTGACTCACCCTGTCTCCTGTAGCCACCCCCAGCCCCTGTCACTCAATCTCCAGACAAGGAATACACAACCTAGCAGAGGCAGGCTTGGAAGTTTAGGCAAGAAAATACCCACTTTCTAAAAGTGGTATTTTCAAACACAGAATGTTAAAACCAACTTCACTAAAAGATGTATTTTATCATTCTGAGTTCAGGCATACTAAATTCGTTTTTCTACCATGTTCCCTGGGTCAGTTCTGACTATAAGGTGTAATAGTCAGTCTGCCCATTCTGGCCTATGGGGAGCAGGTAGCCTTGCAATAGTGAAAAACGAAAATGGCTGTAATTCACTATTAGGACATGCCACACACACCAGGGCATGTCCTACCTTGTACTTACAATGCACCCTGCCCTAGGGCCTACTTTAGGGGTGACCAACATGCAGCAAAGGGAAGGTTTAGGGACTGGTAAGTGGGTGTACTCACCAAGTCGACATGGCAGCCCTAGGCTGCACACAGGCTCTGCAATGGCAGGCCTGAGGCATATTTGACAAGCCGCTTCTGTGGGTGGCACAACCAGTGCTGCAAGCCCACCAGCGGCATTGGATTTACAAGCCCTGGTCACACTCCGTGCACTGTACTAGGGACTAACAAGTAACCCAATCATCCAATCATGGAGTCACTAATACATAACGCAATTTATCATAGGGAGCACTTGCACTGTGGCACTGAATAGCAGTGGCACAGTGCCCAAAGCATCTAACGCCAGCAAAAATGGATCGGTAACATAGGAGGCATCATAAAAAATGGAAGGGAGACCCACGCCAAGGATGCCAGGTCTAACACGTGTCCCCTCCAGCTGAAATGTGGGGAGAACTACCCTACCTCAGGGAGCTCTCTTCACTAAGGCGGAAAAATCTGGACAGACCATCAGCATTGGCGTGTTCTGTACCAGGGCGGTGTTCCACCGTGAAATCCATCCCCTGTAGGGAAATGGACCACCTCAACAGCTTTGGATTCTCACCCCTCATCTGCATCAACCATCTGAGGGGCCTGTGGTCTGTCTGAACCCGGAAGTGAGTCCCAAACAGGTATGGTCTCAGCTTCTTCAGTGCCCAGACCACAGCAAATGCCTCACGCTCAATAGCACTCCACCTCTGTTCCCGTGGTAGTAACCTCCTACTGATGAAGGCTACGGGTTGATCTAGGCCCTCCTCATTCATCTGTGACAGAACAGCCCCCACACCATGCTCTGAAGCGTCTGTTTGTACTACGAACTCTTTGGAGAAGTTGGGTGCCAGGAGCACGGGCGCCGTGCACATGGCAGTTTTCAGGGCCTCAAAAGCGGTCTGACAGGTGTCAGTCCAAATCACTTTCCTGGGCTGCTTCCTGGAAGTCAGCCCTGTCAGGGGTGCAACTATGCTGCCATACCCCTTGACAAACCTCCTGTAGTAACCCGTGAGTCCTAAGAAGGCCCTCACCTCTGTCTGGGTTTTGGGGGTTCCCAATTCAGGATGGTTTCAATTTTGGGTTGTAGGGGCGCCACCTGGCCGCTCCCCACCTGGTGTCCCAAGTACACCACGGAACCCTGCCCGATCTGGCACTTACTCGCCTTGATCGTGAGGCCTGCTCTCCGCAGCGCCATCAACACTTCCCAGAGGTGGCGCAGATGTTCTTCCCAACTGGCGCTGAACACTGCGATGTCATCCAGGTAGGCGGCACTGAACGAGTCCAGTCCAGCCAACACCTGGTTGACCAACCTCTGAAAAGTGGCAGGGGCATTCTTCATCCCAAAGGGCATAACCCTGAACTGATAGTGCCCATCTGGTGTGGAGAATGCTGACCTCTCTCTGGCCCCATCAGTCAAGGCGATCTGCCAGTACCCAGACGTCAAGTCAAACGTGCTGAGGTACCGTGCAGCCCCTAGCCGATCTATGAGCTCATCAGCTCTGGGGATGGGGTGCGCGTCAGTCCTGGTGACTGAATTGAGCCCTCGGTAGTCCACACAGAACCGGAGTTCTGGTGTGGCACCCGGTGCGGCAGCCTTTGGGACCAAGACCACTGGGCTGGCCCAAGGACTGTTAGAGGACTCAATCACCCCTAACGCAAGCATTTTGGAGACCTCCTCCTTGATGCAAGCTCTCACCCTGTCAGTCACCCTGTAAGATTTGTGCTTCACAGGTGTACTGTCCCCAGTGTCCACATCATGGGTGCACCAATCTGTGACACCGGGAACCAGGGAGAACAGATCAGAAAACTGTCCCAGCAACTGGCGGCAGTCATTCTGTTGTTCAGGGGTCAGGGTGGAAGAGAGGTTGACACCATCCACTGACCCATCTTGCTCTGTTGCTGACAGGAGGTCAGGAAGAGGCTCGGTCTCCTCCTCCATCCCAGCATCTGTCGCTAAGAGCATGCCCACTTGGGACCTCTCCAAGTGGGGCTTCAGGCGGTTGACATGCAGGACCCTCAAGGGGTTCCTGGGAGACCGCAAGTCCACCAAGTAGGTAACCGGACTTTTGCGCTCGACAACCTCAAAGGGTCCGGTCCACTTATCCTGGAGCGCGCAGGGCTCCACTGGGGCCATGACCCACACTTTCTGACCAGGCTGAAGCTCTACCAGAGTGGCATTCTGGTCGTACCACCGCTTCATCTCCTCCTGGCTGGCTTCCAGATTCGCCTCAGCGAGTTGCCTGAAACGCCTAGTTTGGTTCCTAAAGGCCAGCATGTAACTGTATACATCCTGGGGAGGTTTCCTGGGAGATTGCTCCCAGCCTTCTTTGACCAAACTTAGAGGTCCTCTTACTGGGTGCCCATAGAGAAGCTCAAAGGGACTGAACCCTAGAGATTTCTGTGGCACCTCACGGTAAGCAAAGAGCAGGCATGGTAAGAGGACGTCCCACTTACGCCTCATAGGTTCCTCAAGACCCATAATCATGCCTTTGAGGGTTCGGTTGAACCTTTCAACCAATCCATTTCCTTGGGGGTGGTAAGGAGTGGTAAACTTGTAGGTTACCCCACACTCCTGCCACAGGGACTTCATATACTTGGAAATGAAGTTGGTCCCCCGGTCAGACACCACCTCGCTAGGGAATCCCACTCGGGAGAAAATTCCCATCAGTGCTCGTCCCACCACGGGGCCGTCACTGTCCTCAGAGGTATGGCTTCCGGGTACCGGGTGGCATGGTCCACCAAGACCAGGATGAACCTGTTGCCCATGGCTGTCTTGGGGTCCAGTGGCCCCACAATGTCAATACCCACCCGTTCAAAGGGGGTGCTGACTACAGGGAATGGCTGGAGAGGAGCCTTGCGCTTCCTCCCACTCTTTCCACTTGCCTGGCAAGTCTGACACGTGCTGCAGTGAGTGTCTGAACTCCTGCGCATTTGGGGCCAATAAAAGTGGGTGACAAGCCTATCAAAGGTCTTGTCCTGCCCCAAATGTCCTGCCAATGGAACATCATGAGCCAGCCCCAGTAGGAAGGCTCTGAAGCACTGGGGTACCACCAGCACACGGGCTGACCCAGGCTCAGCAACCTTAGGCTCAGTATACAGGAGATCATTCTCCCAATAGACCCAATGTGACCCAGACTGATCACCTGTTGCCTGGTCTGCAGCCTGTTGCCGCAGACCCACCAGAGAAGGGCATTCTTTCTGCTCCTTGCAGAATTCCTCCCTGGAGGGTCCTCCTTCCTGCTGCCAATGGGTCAGCTCAGGCAGGTCCCCCAGTTCAGCTACCTGTTCCCCTGTAGGCTCCAGGGCATCCCCCTCAGGGTCTGCCTCCTCCTGGACCGTGGGAACCTCGGGGCCGGTTTCCCGCGCCCCTGCCTCTTCTCGTGACGGCAGGTACCTGGGCCTCCCCTCAGGCTCCAGGTCCTCTTGAGCACCTTTACTTGCTGCCATGGACCGGGTGGTCACACACGCCCAGTCAGGCAGACCCAACATCTCCAAATGAGCACTTCGCTCCACCTTCGCCCAAGGTGAGCTCTCCAAGTCATTCCCTAACAAACAGTCAACAGGCATGGCGGGCCTCACAGCTACCTGAAGAGTACCAGAGACCCCCCCACTCAAAGGGAACCTGAGCCACTTTGCAGTGACTCTCTGTGTTGTCAGCGGCAACAACTGGATAGAATGCATGGGGGACAACCTGCTCTTGAGACACCAGGTGACACTTGACAGCTGTCACACTGGCTCCTGTATCTCTAAGAGCCTCCACCCTATGGCCATTGATGGTCACCCACTGCCTGTATTTCTTAGTGTTATCAGGCAGCTGGGTCTTGGGGACCATCTCACAGTCTCCTAATGAGACAAGGGACATCTGTGCGGGGCCCCACCCCTCTGGGGCATCCATCTCCTCCCCCAGGGCTACACTAGCCATCTGCCGGGGGCTGCACCAGGGGGTGCGGTTTTTCCAAACTGGCGGCACTTGGGATCACTCGCTATGTGACCCAGGTCCCCACATTTGTAGCATCTCAGGGGTCCCCTTTGAACAGGTGGACCTGTCTGGGCCCCTGCGGGTTTCTGGGCGGGAGGCTGGGAACCTTTCCCTTGGTTCCCTTGGGGACTACTTTGGGGCCTTCTTTGGAACTCCCTCTGTTTACCCTTGTCCCCCCACTCTTCTGCTGGGGACCCTGCCCACCCTTGGCTGAGTCTCCCACGTGACCCTTGTGGACCCTGGTACTGACCCAGCGGTCCGCTCTCCTCAGCAAGCTTCCTAGGGATAGTCAGCTTGCTATCTATCAGGTGCTGGCGTAGCTCTGGAAAACAGTTACTTGACAAGTGCTCCCATGCAATCAAATCAAGGAGCCCCTGAAAATCATCAACTTTGCTACCCTTCACCCAACCATCCAATGCTCTGCAGAAAAAAGTGACATATTCAACCCAGGTACTGTTCTCTATCTTTGTGCAACCCCTGAACCTCTGCCTATACAATTCAGGAGTTAACCCATACCTAGACATTAAAGCATCCTTCATGTGGCGATATGAATTATGGACATCAGAAGGCAAATCTAGCAGTGTGTCCCGCCCTCACTAAGGAACCGTCCCCACAACCCCGCTCCCCAATCCTTCTCAGGGACCCGGTGGGAAGACATGGCTACCTCATAGGCCTTGAACCACTGCCCAATGTCATCATTTTTAAAAACTCCCTGACCACATCTTTAGGAATATATACTCTAGATTCCACAGGTATTGACGGTGTGCTGCCACCAGAGGGAGTAATTTCTAAGCTCCTAGCTTTCAAATCCAACTCCCTCAAACTTCTATCATGCTCAAGCTGCATTTTCTTTTCTTCTAGGGCCAGTTTCTTAATTTCCAATTGCCCATTCATTTTGGCCAGCTCCAACTCATGCATCCTATTTCTCTCCCTGTCCTCCAGCTCTCCTGGGGACAGGCCTTTGGCAGAAACACTGCTACCTGCTGGGGAAGGTGCCTTCCTTTCCCCTGGACCCAATGGCCCTTCCAGCTGCACATCTGCATCATTATCCCCTTCCTCATTCTCAGGGGTTTTCCTTGCTTCTACCCAGGCCCTCAGCGCCTTGTAGAACTCCTCCCTCCTGGTGAGCCCGGTAATTGCAACATTAAACTTTTTGCAGAAGTGCTTCAGCTGCCTCACTTTGTAGCATTCCAGTTTCTCCTCTTCCCACTCAGAACCAACAGATGCTATGGATGCTGTGTCTTCCATGATGGTTAAACTTGGCAAAAATGGAACGTCCTAGAAAAACAAATCTACCAACAGTATGTGGTCGCGTTTTGGTCTGCACTCACTAGTAGTGTTCACCAATCACTGTACATGAGTCACAAATGCAAGTCCAGAATCCCACCGCTGACCACCAATGTTAGAATTGGGGGTCTCTAGTTGGCACAGGTAGGTACTTGTGACAAATAGGGACCCTCGCCTCTAGTCAGGGTAAAGGGGTACACTCCTAAAATAACCCCTGCTCACCCCCTTGGTAGCTTGGCACGAGCAGACAGGCTTATCTCAGAGGCAGTGTGTAAAGCATTTGTGAACACATACAGTAATCTAGTGACGCACTACAGATGGACACCACACAAGGTTTATATCAAAAATAAGTATTCTTTATATAGTTTTAACACAAGACCATAACGACAAAAATCCACAATACTGTACTTAAAAGGGTAGGTTTAGCTTAGTTCAGTTCAGTTCTTAAGATGCGACACTTTAAGTCAATGTACCTTACGATGCGGGACGCTTCCACAACAAGCAATGTTGCAGCGATGGAAATGCGACAAAGTTCTGGTGCAAAGAAATAAAGACGTCAAGTTCTTCTTGAGGCGGCACGCTTCTCCGAGGTTGCGAGACGTCTCGACTCGATGCGTCAGCTACAGCGGCGACACCCTTGTTCAGCGATGCGACGACAGCGGCTTTGGCGGCGACCCTCTTCTCCGACGTTGCGAGACGCTTCCGCTCGATGCGACAACTGCAGCGGCGACACCCTTGTTTCGTGATGCGACGGCAGCAGCTCCGACGGCGGCACGCTTCTCCGTGGATGCGAGGCGCTTCTCTTGATGCGGTGCAATGCGACAGCTACAGCGGCGACACCCTCCTTCGGAGTTGCGACGGCAGCAGCAGCGACGGCGACACGCTTCCTCTTCGTTGCGGGACGCTTCTCTCGATGCGGTGCAATACGACAGCTACAGCGGCGACACCCTCCTTCGGAGTTGCGACGGCAGCAGCAGCGACGGCGACACGCTTCTTCCTCTTGAGTCGCGCTTCCAGCTCCTTGCGACACGCAGTCCCTTCAGAAGGCCCAAAACAGCAGCAGGCACTTCCAAAGGATTCTTGGGGAGCTGGTGGTTGAAGTCTGTTGTCCCTGAGACTTCAGCAGGAGGCAAGCTCTTTTCTCAAGCCCTTGGAGATACTTTACAAGTTGAATAAAAGTGCACACAAAGTCCTTTCTCCTCCCTTTGGCAGTCAGGCAACCACTGCAGGCAGATCCCTCTAGCTTAGGGATAGTCTTCTCCTCAGTTCCTTCTTGGTTCCGCTCCTCAGCAAAGGTTTCTTCTTGTTTTCCCAAAGTGATCTAATTTCCTAGGGGTCTGGGTCCCCTTTTATACACCGTTTTCCTTTGTTCTCTGAAGGCAGAGAGGCCTCTGCCCAGCCCAAAACCAGTTCTGGTCAGTCCTGGAGCACTTTGTTTTTCTGTCTCCTTCTTTCCTTTCAGAATGTGGGGCAGGGTGCTCAGCCGCCCGGCAGGAGGTGGAGCCAGCATTGTGGAAGGCAGGCACAGCCCTATTCAGACCCAGGTGCAACTCCTCCCTCCACTCTGGATGCAGATCTTTCTATTCAGCCCTGTGCTGACTCACCCTGTCTCCTGTAGCCACCCCCAGCCCCTGTCACTCAATCTCCAGACAAGGAATACACAACCTAGCAGAGGCAGGCTTGGAAGTTTAGGCAAGAAAATACCCACTTTCTAAAAGTGGTATTTTCAAACACAGAATGTTAAAACCAACTTCACTAAAAGATGTATTTTATCATTCTGAGTTCAGGCATACTAAATTCGTTTTTCTACCATGTTCCCTGGGTCAGTTCTGACTATAAGGTGTAATAGTCAGTCTGCCCATTCTGGCCTATGGGGAGCAGGTAGCCTTGCAATAGTGAAAAACGAAAATGGCTGTAATTCACTATTAGGACATGCCACACACACCAGGGCATGTCCTACCTTGTACTTACAATGCACCCTGCCCTAGGGCCTACTTTAGGGGTGACCAACATGCAGCAAAGGGAAGGTTTAGGGACTGGTAAGTGGGTGTACTCACCAAGTCGACATGGCAGCCCTAGGCTGCACACAGGCTCTGCAATGGCAGGCCTGAGGCATATTTGACAAGCCGCTTCTGTGGGTGGCACAACCAGTGCTGCAAGCCCACCAGCGGCATTGGATTTACAAGCCCTGGTCACACTCCGTGCACTGTACTAGGGACTAACAAGTAACCCAATCATCCAATCATGGAGTCACTAATACATAACGCAATTTATCATAGGGAGCACTTGCACTGTGGCACTGAATAGCAGTGGCACAGTGCCCAAAGCATCTAACGCCAGCAAAAATGGATCGGTAACATAGGAGGCATCATAAAAAATGGAAGGGAGACCCACGCCAAGGATGCCAGGTCTAACAATCGGCCTCTAGTGAATTGAATCGGAGAACCTCCGTTTTGGACTGGTTGACCTTATATCCCCCTAATTCTGTAAATGCTTGAATTTCCCTGAGCGCCAACAGGATATTTGCCCTATCTGGGTTCAAATATAAAATCAGACCATCCGCAAAGAGCTTAATTTTTGTAATTCCTGGTAAAGGAACCAAGATTGACGTGTTAGCCCGGATCTTTATTGCCAATGGCTCAATAAAAAGCGAAAATAAAAGGGGGGAAAGGGGACAGCCCAGCCTGGTCCCCCGTCTTATCATTACTTTCCCTGCCTGCTCTGCGTTAATTATTATTTTCGCAGTTGCCCCCGTATAGATTCTCCTTAGCATCTCTATTAGGCGGGATGGAAAGCCAAACTTCTGGAGGATAAAAAAAAAGGGCCTGCCAATCAACCAAATCGAATGCCTTTTCTGCATCCATCATTAAAATAGCTGGCCTGTCCTTCCTGGCTGAGAAATAGTCAATAGCTTGAATCAGATAAAAAGTATTTGCCGCCATTGATCTACCAGGTAAAAACCCTGTTTGGTCCGCATGTATCATGTGTTGCGCACACCCCGAAATCCTCTTCGCCCAAATTTTCATAAAGAGCTTGTAGTCCACGTTTAGTAGACTGATCGGACGATAGGAACTTGGATCCGTCGGATCCTTATCCTTCTTCAGGATAGTGATCATGACTGCTTCCTTAAATCTATCAGGGACAGGCAAGCCATCCATAATCTGATTATACAAAGACACTAGCATGGGGGAAAGTTCCTCTATGAACACCTTATAAACCTCAATTGGTAACCCGTCATTCCCACTTGCCTTCGCACTAGCCATTTCTTTTATAGTATCCCTGAGTTCTATGGATGTAATCGGTTCAGCCAGAACCTTACACTCATCCTCAGAAACCATAGGTAGCTGGACTGAGCTGAAATAGTCCTAAAGGGCCTAGGTGCTTACTAACTGGGTCTCGGCATATATTTTCTCAAAATGTGACACGACGATCTCGGCAATTCTGTCTTTGTTGGTAATCAGATTGGTGGTACTGAGGTCCCTTATTTATGGAATTAGTTGTCTACTCTGTTGCGTTTTCGTTGACCAGGCTAAGAATTTGCCTATATGTTGGCTTTCTTCGTACACCTTCTGGTTGAATGCATTACTTCCCGAGATCTCTTCCAGAGTAAAAACCAAACTTTCTCCCTCAGAGTTCCCTGAGGGCTTAGACATAAGTTCTGATCTTGCTTGATCCACAGCATTCTGAAGTCCTTGGATCTTCTGCTGTCTAGTTTTATAGAGATTTGCCCTGTATGCAATCACCCTACCCAGAAATGTGGCCTTAAAAGCTTCCCATACCATAAAACCTGATGCTGTATTAATATTTTCCTCATAAAACCATTGTATAAATTGACGAGTTTCAGTAATCCAGTTTTGAGTGCTTTATCAAAATACCATCTAGTGTTATGTTTTTTTGGGGAGGGTAAATATATAACCAAAGAGACTAATGAATGATCTGAAAATGAATTAGAAAAAATGGTGGACTCGCCTCTCTCCAATTGTTTACTTATCAAAAAAAAGTCTACGCAGGAGGCTGTTTTATATCTCGATGAGAAGCAGGTAAACTAAGCAAGGCCTAGGTGATCGAGGCGCCATGGATCAACTAAGGCGAAATCTTCTTTAATAGTTTTTAACAGTCTAGCTGTCTTTGGTTTTAGTTGTTTTTTACCCTTAGTCGATGTATCCAGACCCAGGTCTTGGATGAAATTAAAATCGCCTCCCATTAATATAATACCCTGGGCATTTATCAACAGATCATATATCTCACTCAGGGTCCCAGTATAGTCGAAAATCGGTCCATAGTAATTCAACAACACCAAGTTTACACCATTAACTGAAACCTCAATCCAGATCCACCTTGCACCTACATCTCGAATCACTTTTCCAAGCTCCCAATCTAGGGCGGAAGAGAGTAGAATAGCCACCCCCCGAACCGCAGAATGAGATGAGGCAAAGTATGAATGAGCATATTTCTTGGGGAGTGTAAAATTAGGGGAATTAGATTTCAGGTGGGTTTCTTGAAGAAAGATCACCTGCGGTGAAAAAGAGGCTATCCAATTCAACATTGGTCCTCTTTTCCTTGCATTCGAAAAACCATTTACATTACATGTAATTACTTTTATTGGTTGAGACATCCCTCACGCTAGCGCATAGCCCCTTGACGCAGCCCCCATAAACACATTCTGCTCCCTCCTTTGCCATACTTCCTTTTGCAACAACGCTCTTGTTGAAATTACCTTACATCGCCTATTGGCATAGCATCCCCCACATCTCCCTTGCTCACCAATCTTGATAACATTCCTGTCTTGATTCTGATTCTGATTCTTACTTTTTACTTGCCTGCTACTACTGCGCCCATTTTTTTATGCTTGAACCCCCAACCCCACCACCCTTGCCCACCCCAAACTACATGAGGAAGGAGGTAGCCCTTACCTCGCCTTCTTAGACCCCCCCATCGTACAAGGACGCCTTGACTTGGCGCCTGGTTGTGTGTCTATCCTCCCTTCCCTCCTCCGTGAAATATAACGTATACATTTTCCTAGCCCCTGAGGTACCTCCTAAAGAGTATCCCCTGCTTAAAGTGCAAAAAGTGTTATCCTTCTCAAGAAACGGGAGGTACTTAAGCTTTTAAATATATGTATAGGCCAACTTGCGCTGGTTCTGCTGGCCATGATCTATAAAACTTAAAACTAGAAATTTACGAAACTACCCGTCTTGGTCAGGAAAGAAAAAGTAGGGATCAGCTTTGCAATGTTCCATAGCTATTCGAAAATCGATTACTACAAGCTTGTCCCATCTGCGGCTACAAACTACCATACCTCCTCCTAATGGAGATGAAACTAAGGTGCCATAGTAGAAGTGAACACAGTGCATAAAGTGCAAATACAATAAGGTTACCCCATAGAAAAAAGGGATCCTTAAAACACAGAGGGGTAGTAGTAGCAGAATATACATATCCCCCATAGAAGAGAGCAAATACACTCGTAGAGTGCACAAAGTTAAAGTGAACAAAGTGCGAAAAGTGCGTAAAGTGCCTAAAGTACTGGAAGAAGAGAGGCCCCAGCCTATGAGAAATATCTCAAGTTCGCATTGCTATCTATAATCCCAGAGTTCTGAAGTCCTAAGGATCATGCTCTGCTAAAATAGTGGCCCTTTCCCTCTTTGCCACATGCTTGAGTAATCATTTGTAGTAGTTCTTGATCTTCCTCCAGAAAGGAGCAAAGATGGAACTTTCCCTTCCATAGAACTTACAGCTTGGACTGCTGGACGATAGAGACCTGTGCTCCTGCACTCTTAAACTGTCCCATCATACCCACAAAGTCTCTTTGTCTGCAGATGCTGACATGTCGGGGAACACTCTCACTTTGGCTCCGTCTGGTAGAACGATGTCTCTTTTTTGGATCGCTTTAGTTAAGATAGCCTCTCTAATCCGATAATCTGAAAAATTAACGATCATTGTCCTATGATACTTGGCCCCCGGAGGTCTCTGGAAGGGGACTCTGTGGGCCCTCATTATAGTAAGGTCCTCCGGTGCATTATCAAGTATGTGGTCTCTGATCAATGACTCTATGTAGACTAGAGGATTGGACTGGCCATTTAGACGTTCACTATCCTCCGGTATCCCTGTAAAACATCTTTCAATGAGGGAATTAATGTATCTATAATTTGGGTGTAGAGCTCTACTGGGAGGCCATCTGGGCCAGCTGCTTTCCCAGCGGTCATTTTCCTACATTGTGCCCTGATCTCCTCTTCAGTGATCTCTGCCTCTAAAATCACCTTTTGCTCACTTGTTAGTTTCGGAAGTTCTATCCCCCTTAACCAGGCCTCTATACATTCCTTTCTTGGTTGTAAGTCTTCTCTATTTAGGCTGCTCGTATAGCTACAGGCTCTTCCCCCCCCCCCGATATCTGCATTTGTTTTTAAGAGCACCCTAGTCTCTACATTCATCAAATTCAGTATCGAGTTCCTGGCTCTATCCATCTTGGCCTTCCATGCCAAAAGCGAGCTACACCTTTCGCCATAAGAGAAATGCTGGAGCTTACTAACTTTCCATCTATCCTGTATTCTTTTATCCAACTGAGCTTCATAGTCTGCCTGCAAGTCTTCCGATTCCCTGTGGAGCGCTGGTACCCTAGAAGTCCCCTCAAGCAAGGCCTCCTGAAGTTCGCATTCTTTAGCCTTAATTTCTGTAATTGCCTCCTCATCATTCTGCCGTGCAGCACGTTTCTTACCCGACATGATAGAGCTTATTAACGCCCTTAAGTATGCTTTAAATGCATCCCAGACTGTGGTTTTGTAGAGTCCCTGTTAAGGTGAAAAATGTCAGCTGTCTTATCCGCCAAATCAAGTACCAGCCCCTCATCTAACAAGATAGTCCTATCCAAGGTCCACCTACTTTGCCCCAGTTGTTGATAGTTATTTACACACAAGACCACCGGAGAGTGCTCAGAAAGGACTGCGGAGGCATGAGTTACAGCCTCAACCGCAGCATTCAGTTCCTGGTCCACCAAAAAATAATCAATACGAGAGTGATGGCCATACTTTTTGCTATAAAATGTGAAATCTCTAGCTGCCCCCATCCTCCTTCGCCAAACATCTACCAAATTAAGTTCAATCATCATGTTTTTTAAACTGGAGAGTGTCTTAGGGGAGCTGACATATTTTACTTTTGATGTTCTATCCAAATCTTTATTTAGAACTATGTTAAAATCCCCTCCAAGTACAATCGGGGCCGGGGCCTCCAGAAGGCAGGATTCCAACTTTATTAAAGCATCAGGAGTGTCATTATTTGGGCCATAGTACGTTGCACACGATACCAACCTGCCCTGAATCTCTATAGTAGCGACCAGCCATCTACCAGAAGCATCAGAATCATACTTTAATAGCCTTATTCCAGAGTTATTTCTGATAACTAGGGCTACTCCTCTAGTGCTACCTCTCTGATCTGAGCACACTACATCCTGTACCCAGCATAGCTTACTAAAACCGGACCCACACTCCTTCTGCTCCAAGTGGGTCTCCTGAAGCATTATAATGTGCGCCCCACTATTCTTAAGGTATTCTGCCACCATAGCTAACTTCTTCCTGGATCTCAGACCATTAACATTCCAGGATATAAACTGAACTGTATTGCTCTTATTCATATTTAATTCTCCATACCATGTGCCAATTTAGCACTCTCTGCAGGCACTCCTGTTTAGGCGTCTTGGACTGAAGAAACCCTGAAACAATCTTAAAATGACTACAAGTTAGCAAGAAGAGGACACATTTTTTCACCCATGCTCCCACCACCCTGTGCACCCCTTCACCCCCTCCCCACCCCCTGGGGAACCCCCTTCTTATCCCTAGGAGATAGAATCCGCCCTTCGCGAACCCCCCCCCCCCCGAAGAGAGATGTTCAAAGTGAACTAAACAAAAGTGAAAACCTAAATCGGGCTACTTCTATAAAGCCTTCATTTAATATTTAATATTACTAAGCTACCTAGACTAGTAGTGGACCATTATGAGCTGGATGTGGCGGCTGTGGTTCCCTCCATCTGAGTTAAGAAGGAGTCCACCTCCTCAGGGTTACCGATGTTGTGCATCTTATTCCTCCACATGATTTTTAACATAACCGGGAACTTCATCTGGACCTGAGCTCCTTTACCACGCTAATCGTTCATCCTGGTGCCCAACTCCCATTGCCTCTGTGCAGTTCTCTTTCCTATATCCGATCTCACATGATAGTTAAAGTCCTCGAACTTCAAGGATCTCTCCTTCAGTGCACGCCCCAAGACCAGTTCTTTAACCGCATAGGTGAGAAAGTTAATCAGGATTTTCCTGGGAGTCTTCCTGTTAGGGTTTAATTTAAAAGGATCTCTATGCACTCTTTGGATTTCATTCTCAAGATTGAGATCCGGCCTGTCCTGTAGTATCCCTTCTCTTAGTGTAAAGCGCTTTATGTCTCCTTTTTCTACACCTTCCGGAATATTGAGAACCTCAAATTATTCCGCTTAGATTGAGTTTCCAATTGTTCTAAATAATCTTGTAAGGTTTTGTTTTGTAATTTCAAAACCTCTATGTCCCGAGAATTCTGAGTCACTCCTGCTGACAAAACTTTCACCTCTCCTTCGAGAGTTGCAGTGCGTTGTGCGATACTGTCCAGCTTTTGCTCTAGTACCACACATTTTTCCTGTATACCTCTTTGGTTGACCTGAGATCTCAAATTTCTTAAGGATGTCCAGCCTCAGAATCAGTATTATATTTTCCAGCTGGTTTTCAGCTCTCTCCTCAACCAGGGCACTAGCCTCCAGCTGACTCGGGCTTCCCTCAATAGATATCCCTGTGGTACCTTGAGTTTGCCTTAGGCCGGCCCCATCCTGTCCTCCATCCGTCAAGTTCTCTAATGGAGAAAAACGATTGCTAAGGGATATTGCTGAAGGTCTCTCCACCCTCAAGGCAGCCTGCGTTTGGCTCACTCCACCCCCCCCCCCCCGAACAGGTGCTGCAGCCTTGGTCTGATCCGTGATTTTAAAGTAGGAGTTGAGCGAAGGTGAGGGTTTAGGAAATTAGCACACCTATTTCAACCCACAGCGTTTAGATCTACCCGCTGCTTTCCCTGATATTCTGATGGGTGACACGGTAATCTCCTCATAAGCCGTCTGCTCCCTTCCTCTCACACCCTTAGCTTTTTTCTCTGGGTCTGATCTTAGTTGATACCTATTTCTTGCTTGGAATACCTGTATCACCTATACCCCCCTTGCTCCACTGCCTGTGCTTTCAACTTCCACCACATCCAGAAGTCCCTTAGATGAAAAAAGTACATATGGGGGAGGGTTCTTTTCCATCGATACCTGCTGCCTGCAGAGATTGCGCGCTGCTGCCAACACCTTTCTCCCTCACTTTCTTCTGTCTCCATATGCCAGAATTCTCCACCTGAAAGAGGCCATTGCTGAGCCTCTGTGCCTCTTCCCCCAAACGCTGTTGTTTGCCTGCAGATTTCCGTACAGTGCTGACTCTACCGGGCCTCACCCGGAAGCCAGCAAGTGCCGTCTCAGCCCGAGACCTCTGCCAGAGAGCCGACGCCCAGTTCCACAAGACCTGATGCTGCCTCGCGTCGGGTCTGATGGAGCAGGGTTTCGCAAAATGAAACCTGCTCGGATTAACACCCCCGTAATACATACTAACAGTGTGCAGTGACTAACTAACATACAAATCCCATGAACACGAGGGAAACCGCTGTGCGTCATGTGTGCACTAATGTGAACTAATGCATGAAAGAACTAGGCCGCATACTACAATGCGTTTAGAAAGAAACCGAATTAATGCATGTTTAAGCTACATTTTATATTTCGCATCTTGCTTTAAAAATAATGAATAATGCCGCTTTTTGCCTTAAGCTTCTGCTAGGAAAACATGTAACAGGGGATAGTGCAAAGGTTGGTGGTAAACAGTGAAAAGTGCATTTCTATGTAATTAATGAATGCTTATGTTTTATTTGCCATAGTGAGCTGAAATGGGCCTCCATTATTCTTAAGTTAGCTGGATAGAGGAGGGGCTGGAAAATTGAGCGAGAATGACCTACCAAAGCAAACAGAAGTGCTGGGTGCCGCAAAGGAGGGACAAAAGTTCAAGGATGCTCTGCACAGAGTGCATTGTTCGCCTGCCAAAAGAAGAGACTGACCGTGAGATTCAAAATTCTTCCGCGGACAAAACTGAGAACTATATGAGAAAAGTAGTGAAATAGATACATGTATTAAACGTATGAACGAGTCAAAGCTTAGGTCATAAGAAGGGAAGTGGAACAATAGTCTATAGTAATTTAGAATGAAATCATGATGGTGTGACCGACCACATCCCGAATCCACCAATGAGCTGTCGTATTACATGAAATGTTTCAACTGATGTGGGACGGACATGTAGGTTTTAGGGTATAACTGGGGTGCCTTTGGGGGTGTGGTTGGGAGAGCCTTAGGTCGGATGCTGAGGAGAGAAGGGTGATGCATCGATGTCTGTCGGTTTGGAGAGAGGACTAGCTGTTCCTATCCCTATCCTGTTCCTTTCCTGAAATCTTTGTCTCCTGACTCTATTTCGGGAGACCCCCACTACTCTTTTAGCCAAGGGGGTGGTATTTCACTGAATTCCTTTGGGTTTGTATTATCTCTCTGACTCGTACTTTGCATAAATTATTTGCAAATGTATTTTATGTCTCTGAAACTTTGTCTCTTCATCTATCCACTCCGTCATATGTAAATTGTTTCGCATTATTTTGCTGAAACTTATGTCTCTTCATCTATCCACTCCGTCATATGTAAATTGTTTAGCATTATTTTGCTGAAACTTATGTCTTTTCATCTATCCACTCCTTCATTTGCATATCGTAATATTGTAGATGAGTTTGACCCCATTGCATTGTTGATTGATTTTTCTCTCTTATGTGAGATTCTTTGTTTGCATTGTAACCGTATGCGATGAGCATTAACCACTTATTATTATTATTTGAGATAAAACTTTATTAAATGTGCAGAGAGTCTGTATTATTTAGCTGATTAGATAGTCAGTCAGTTCTATTATTACCATCAACTACTCAACTAATTGGTCTATCGACCAGAGGAAAGAGAGTTGATATACAGGTCTAGTTATGTATTTAGACTTGTCAAACATGAATCTGTGAAGGAACCAAAATTCACGTCATTAAAACTTGACCCCAGCGCATCAGGGACTTGGGTGAATGTGTATGGTCCATTGTATGAATTATTGATGAGTATCGATCCCTGATTAAGTGTCGCGCTGGATCAGTTTACTGGTAGCAGAGGACGGTTTAATTATTGATTAGTTTGGTAATAATTATTGATGATTGATTATACATGAAAAGTTAGTGTACTGTTCTATGTTGTCTAGAAGTACAGGTACGGAGTTACCTGAGGAAGCCCGGGATTGGAAATTTAGCCTGAAGTAGGCAGAAGAAGAGTGTGGATAAAGAAATCACACTGCAGAAGTACTTTGTCTGTTGTTATAATACTGTACAGTGAAGGCTGTAGTTTTTATATTTAGGGACAATTTCATATGTGAGTAGAGTGTCTGAAATAGCGAAGGGTCCACTTCTGAAACTCTAGCCTTATCCCCAGGGGATTAACAAGACCTCTTTTAAATAAAAGTCCTCTTGTGAAACTTTGGCCTTATCCCTAGAGGAGTACCAAGTCCACCTGTAGCTTGTTTGGGTGTAAAATAGCGCTGGTAGTTGTTTTACTTGAAGTAAAGAAATTTCTCGTTTGAAGTGAAGAACTATCTCTTTATTTAGAGGAACAGACAAGGTAGCATTGTTTTATGTTGTTACTTACAAGAATTTTGATTAAGAAGATTTAGAAATGCATTGCCTTATTATTTTGTAAAGGGAGGGTCAGTAGAAGGAGTAATACTGACGTCACAAAAGGCCGCGCTGGCATTGGTCAGACAGCGAGCGTAAAGTAAGCTCTGATTGGTCGGTTGGTGTGAGCCGCGCTAGTATTGGTTGAAATAGTAGATACGTAGAGAGCCGTGATTGGACGGTTGGTGTGAGTCGCGCTGGTATTGGACGAGAACTGACAAATAGAATAGTTAGTATGCGGAAAACCTTTCCGTATTCTAACTATTCTATTTGTCAGTGCGTTTTGTTGAGGTACATTTGCGTAAAGAGTCAGAAAAATGAAGTTGTTATAGAAAATAAAGAATTTCTTTAAGAAAGATGAACCAATAGTGACTAGAGAGGGAGTTCTTGTTCCACCTCCAGGAACGCCAGCTGCTTATATGATGTTGGAGCGAGGATACCATACGTGCACTTGGTTAGAGAATTGGGTGGAATATACAAAGGATGTGGTGTTATAGCTTTCCCACAGCATGGTTCGTTTAATATGAGGATTTTGCTGAATTTGAGGAATCGAGTGAGTTCATTAGAGCCAAATCTCAGACCTACACAGTATGAAGCGTTAGAGGAATGGGAGGTAGAAGCATACGAAAGAGAGAGATATCAAGGTGGTAGGCGATACAGAGGTTTTGGGCCTAGGTACCCTTTTGAGAGAAGAGAGGATACAATGAAAAGATGGAGGAGAGATGTGGTAACCGAAGGTTTGTATCCATTTTTAGTTGCTGAAGATCAGACAGGAGGCAAATGTAAAGAGAAAAAGAAAAATATAGAAACTTCAAGTCTAAGAGATGATTCAAACGATTCTGATGATGAATTGTTAGAGGATATTATGACCAAAAGACCTCCGCCATATCAAGAAAATTCAGATGAGATGACTCCGAGTGCACCACAAATGGGAACTCCTAAAAGAGATGATTATAACGCATTAGCCACAGATAGAGCCAAAACACTGGGAAGAGAAAAAGAGGGTAGACTATATGACCTAGGGGACAAGGCTGGGAAACTAATCGCGTGGCTGGACAGGAAAGAGCTAGCGAGCAGACTGGTGTCAGAACTGCTGGATGGGAGGGGCGAGACAATCACCGACCCACAAGCTATTGTTAACGAGTTCGCCGCTCACTATAGTGCAACATATCACACGAGTACCCCATACACCGAAGACGACTCACAGTTGATGCTTAGAGACATAACACTACCAACCCTATCGGCAGATGACCTTAATCTATTGGAGAGCAAGTTCACGGACGATGAAATAGCGCAAGCGATCAGGAGTCTCCAACCTGGCAAGGCCCTGGGCCTCAACGGCCTACCCATTGAGCTCTATAAACTGCGACCAGATAAATTAGCCATGTTTGAAGAGAGCAAGAGATTGGGGACACTCCCTCTAGATCAAAGAATAGCAACTCTGGTTACCATCCACAAGGAGGGCAAACCGAAAAACGAGTGTGCCTCCTACAGGCCCATCTCCTTACTCAATGCCGACCCCAAAATCCTAGCTAAACTCCTGGCCAACCGTCTTATCCGAGTAATAAATGACCTGGTACACCCAGATCAATTGGGCTTTATGCCCAACCGTAACACTGCGCTAAACCTGCGGAGAGTGTACGGAGTAATGGGGAGAACAGCCACAATCCAGGAGGCAGCAGTGATAGTCTTGTTAGATGCCACCATGGCATTTGATACTATCGAATGGCCATACCTTTTCGCAGTCCTAGCAAAAATGGGGTTCGGGCCTAGTTTCTTCCAATGGGTCAAGCTCCTTTACTCGGAGCCCCTGGCTCAAGTGGTGGTTAACAACAAAAAATCTGACGTGTTCACACTCCACCGAGGGACCCGCCAGGGCTGTCCACTGTCCCCCCTCCTCTTTGCCCTCGCCCTAGAGCCGCTAGCGGCGTGGATTCGCAGGGACCCGGTGATAAGAGGTCTGCGCTGGTCGGCATCCTGGGAGGACCGCATCTCCTTGTATGCAGACGACATTCTTCTGTTCCTCGCCTCCCCAAAAGCGTCACTTGGCAGAGTGCTAGACATCTTTGCAACCTTTGGCAGATACTCTGGGTATTCAATCAACTGGAGTAAGTCCCTCCTGTATGCATTTAGCGGAGCCCCACCCCCACCACCCAGGGACTGCCCTATACAAATCACCACATCCGGCTTTAAATACCTGGGTATCTTTGTCACCTCCGACCCCACACTACGATTTGCCAACAATCTGCTTCCGCCTCTACAACGGCTGAAGCGAGATATTGCAAATTGAAAGAAGCTCACGCTGTCACTGCTAGGCAGGGCAGCGCTTTTCAAGATGATGTCATTGCCCCGCTTCCTCTACGCACTGCAGAACTTCCCTGACCTAGTCCCAGCGCGATATTTCAGGGAGATAGAGGGCCTGCAGAGGGACTTGCTATGGGACGGAAAACCCTGAATAGCTCTGACTAAACTTGCCCTAAATTGGTATGACGGAGGGATCAGTCTCCCTGACCTCAAGAAATATTACTGGGCTTCCCACCTAGCCGCCATTAACCAGGGCACTTACCGTCGCCCAGATTACCCGGGATATGCCATGGACAGATGGTTACTACCAGGGGGGAATTATAATAGGGCATTATACACTAAACCCCGGCGGCTCCCTCTGACGGGGCCGACTAAGCACTCAGTTCAGATATGGCATGCAGCGAACAGAAGCCTGGGGTGGGAGGGGAAACTGACATTGGCGACTCCCTGAGCAGCTGGGCACCCTGCAGACCACCAGAGGGTTCGACAAATGGGACCTAATTGGGATCTCAAAAGTAGGGGACCTGTGGGTAAAAGGCGATATGATAACGTTTGCTTCTCCACGGAGGGACTACGACCTAGCTGACTCTGAGTATTTCAGATATTTGCAAGTTCGCCACGCACTACAGACACACCTCCAAAAAGGCTCCTCCCCTCCGCAATCCTCGCCCCTCGAAGACAGGTTACTTGACGGCTACCTGCCGAAAAAAGCTATTTCCCTGACCTACAAGAAACTGATCAATAATACTGGTGAACCCCTCCAAAAAACGAGAGAGAAATGGGAGAGAGATGGCCTAGAATTAGATGTTGAGGAATGGAAAGAAGCAGTGGCCTCCCAGAGAGAGGTGGCAATCTCGGCCAAACTGCGGCTTGTCCAACTTAAAATACTGCACGGGGCCCTGTCTGGTGCGTATGGGGCGGGCAGAGAGTGGGGATTGCAGGAGACAATGCGGTTGGGAGGGCACCTTCATGCATACACTGTGGGAATGTGAGCACATACAGCAGTACTGGCCCAAAATTCACAATGTCCTTAGCGAAGTACTCGCACTTACTATCCGCCCTGAAGCCAAAAGGTGCCTTCTGAACGTGTGGGAGCCTACAGACCTGACCAGTAAACGCAAACTCTGGGTCACACTTGGTCTGATGATAGCAAAGCGCAACATCGTGCAAATGTGGGGGGCCGCGCACGCACCCAAGGTAGAAGCCTGGAAGGCAAACTTGGACTGGTGTATGTTCCGGGAAAAAACTGTGTATGTAGCGCGGGGATGCCCCAAAAAGTGGTCCTGCATCTGGAGTGATTGGAACGCATATCGAGGTGACATTTGTAGCCCCCCTAATGTTCCCTTGTTTGATGATCTCCCCTCACCATGAGCACCTAAAGTACTCCCACATTCTTGTGCTGTAACGATTAGTGCTAAGAATTATTGATATGTGATTGATCTATCTCCTCAAAATGTAAATGGATTTGTCGTATTGTTATGACTAATAAAAAGAATTATAAAAAACAAACAAATGGGAACTCTATTAACCCCACAGGTTACGGAAATAGCTAGGGTAGTACGAGAAAAAGAATTGGACTTATTAAATAAGGCAAGAGTAGAACAGATCCAGAAAATAAACCAGTTACGTCTAAATGCAGAAGCATTGACGGTACCGGTAACAATTGGTCCCGTAGTTCCATTGTATGGGGGAAAACAGAATGTATCAAAAGTTCATACATTGACAGTTCCAAGAAGTAGCGACAGGAGTGGAATGGTGACGATAGTGAATGAGGATGGACAGGCTGACACTAATACTACTTTGTTAGAATTTCCGGTTTGTGAGATGATAACAGAAACCCCTTGAAGAATTATACAAATAGATCCAAGGAGAATAGGGCTGAATGTTATTACAGTGACAGAGAGTTCAGCAGGTCCTTCTCCAGAGGAATTGAATGATTGGATAAAGGGAATGGAAAAGCGAAAACCTCAAGCACAGAGTATAAATGTGAGCCAATTGAAAGTGGATTTGGAAGAGATGATTATTGGTACAATAAGTCCAGACAGACTAGGGACTTACCGAGATGAAAAGCTGTTGTTTTCGTGTAAAAGTATTACTTGGAGAGCGAGAAATCTTCATGAGAAAATAGCAGAGGCTGCTAGTGAATATGGAATAGACATAGAGAAGTCAAAGGTGTTGCAGAAATCATACAGATTGGCTTTTACTGAAAAAGATTTGGAGAGTTTGAATGCGTCTGGGAAAAGATTGCAAATAAAAGAGTTGATGAATATTCTGAAAAAATGGGGAGATGTTGAACGGTGGAAAGGTAGATGGACGAAGAAGAAAGAAGGGGCAACTGGAAAGGAGACATCAATGTTTCCATTAAGAGAGACAGAACAAGTTGAAAGGGCGTGTCCGATGAGAGAAGTTCCAGGGGGTGGAGATGTTCACGTTCCTTGGACAAGACAGGATATATTATCCTTTACAAATGATTTTCCCAGGTTAAGAGAAAAACCAGTTGAGTGGTATAAACAGTTAGAGAGGTTTGTGAAAGTTTCAAAGGTTTTGTTAAAAGATTTAGATGGTTTGTTTGAGATTGTCGTTCCAGCTGATTTGTGGACAGAATGTAAAATTACTGTCGATTGGCCAAAAGAAGAATACCCTAGAGATCCTAAAACAGGTGCACCATCCGATGAGGTGATGAAAAAGTACAATCAGGTGATCACTTTCTTGAAAGGGAAAATTTCCCCTAAAGAAACAGATTGGGTTAAGATAGACAGAGCGACCCAAGAACCAAAAGAGTCAGTACATGCTTATTATGAAAGGTTTTTGTAGGTATTTAAACAGTACAGCGGGTTTGAGAACATTGGAGACAAAGATATGGGACATTTTGTGTATCGTTTTGTGTTTGGATTAAAACCGGATATTAGTAATATGATTCAGCAGCATTTGATTTGTTGGCAGAGCAAAACAATTGACGAAATCTTAAGGTATGCAAAATATTGTAGTGATGACATTGAATCAAGACATAGAAAGTTAAAAGAGAAAATGATGTGGGCACAAGTGAAGGTAGCAGAGCAGCAAGAAGTAAATAATAATTCTCAAACAGGTTACCAGATGAATGGTCAGAATCAAAATGGTCAGGTACCCAGTGGAGGTAGAGGTAGAGAAAAATGAGTAAAGAAGAAGTTAAGAAGAAATTTCCTTGTCATGCGTGTGGAAAGTATGGACATTGGAAGAACAAGTGTAGATCCGCTCAAAAGAATAATGGGGTAAATCAAAATTTAAATCCACAGATGCAGAATGAGGTGGGTGTGAATCAACAGCAGCAGCAGCAAGTAGTTGCTCCACAGTTACAGGTGCCACAAGCTCCTATGCCCAATAATGTGAATGCTCAAGTGCAGAGGTACAGTAAGAAAACTGGATTTCACGGCGGTGACCAAGTTGGTAAGAATCAAAATGTGCAAATGGTTCCGCAATACTGGTTGCAGTGCAATGAGAGTGATTCAGACTCATCTCAATGACGGTGCCTGAGGGGGGAGGAAGAGTGCGCACTTCGCGCATCTTTAGCGGTAGATCAGTCAGGTCCATTTGTTGATGGAAAAGTGGAAGGTAATGATATTACATTCCTAGTGGACACTGGGGCTACCCGTTCTACTGTGAGAGCAGCAGAAATTCCAAACCTACCCCTCTCTGGAGAAACTATCCAAGTTGTAGGAGTCTCAAGTAAGCAGATTAGAACACCAGTCACAAATCCAATGGAAGTTCATATTGGGAGTTTCAGAGACATGCATCCTTTCGTGGTATGTGACTCGAGTCCAGTTAATCTCTTGGGAAGAGATTTATTGTGTAAGATGAATTGTACCATCTATTGTACGCCAGATGGTATTGCATTTCAGACACCTGATGAGGATGTCGAATTCAAAATGATGTTAGCAAAGCAAGGGACAGAAGTGGATGAGTTGTTTTCACTTCTCACAGAAGAGAGTTTGCCTGACTAATTAAAAAGTACAGTGAGGTCGGATGTATGGGACTTTACAGGAAAGGAGATTGGCCTAATGACAAATGTAGATCCGATTCAGGTCACAGTAAAAGAGGGTGCTGTGTATCCAAACACACTCAGTACAAAATGAATCCAGAAGTAATTGCTGGAGTCACTCCTGTGATTGACCAAATGATTGAACAGGGAATTCTAAAAGAAATAATGAGTAGTCCTTGTAATTCGCCTATTATAGAAATTAAAAAGCCCAGTGGCAAATATAGGATAGTGCAGGATTTGAGAAAAATTAATAAAATTGTAGTACCCTGTTGTCCAGTAGTACCAAATCCAGCAGTGATCCTTTACCAAATCCCATGTGATTCTGAATGGTACACGTTGATTGATTTATGCCAAGCATTTTTCTAGATTCCTTTACATCCGGAAAGCCAATATCTTTTTGCATTCCGGTTTGGAGACCGTGTTTTGGCATGGTGCTGAGTTCCTCAAGGGTACACAGAGAGTCCTTCAATCTTTAATCAGATTTTGAAAAACTGTCTAGAGACCTTAGTCATGCCAGGAAATTCAGTTTTGGTTCAGTACATTGATGACCTGCTAGTGGCATCAAAGACACGAGAGGTATGTGTGACAGATACCATTGCCTTACTGAACCATTTAGCAGAGGGAGGACACAAAGTGTCACCAGCAAAATTGCAATTTTATAAACAGGAAGTCCAGTACCTAGGACACAAAATAGAAAAAGGAGTCAGAAAGGTGACACCAGAGAGAATTAATGTGAATAAACAGATGAACCCACCCAAAACTCAGAGAGAAGTCCGAACGTTTTTGGGAATGGTTGGATACTGTAGGCAATGGATCAGTTGCTTCTCAATGATTGCAAAACCTCTACAAAGGTTGACACGAAAAGATGTGAAAGATCCGATTGTGTTGGATGATGAAAGTATGGAAGCTTTTACTAAACTGTGAAACAGTCTTTGTCGAGCACCTGCATTGGGAATGCCAGATTATGCAAAGGATTTTGCATTACACTGTTGTGAAAGAAATGGGTGTGCACTTTCAGTTTTAACTCAAAAACATGGAATGGCACGACGTCCAGTAGCATATTTCTCTGCTGCTTTGGATTCAGTGGCTGCAGCGTTCCCAGGCTGTTTGAAAGCAGTAGCTGCTACTTGTGTGAGTCTGGAACAGAGTGAAACAATTGTGTTGGGACATCCAATCAAGGTGTTTGTGCCACATTCAGTTGAGATCCTTTTGACATGCACCAGGACGCAGTATATGACCTCTAGTCGGCTGACTAAGTATGAAAGAGTGATCTTGGGTGCTGAAAATATGACCGTGGTAAGGTGCACTACAGTAAATCCGGCAACTCTTTTGCCGAATTCATATTGTGAGGAAGTGAGAGAGGAGGTGGATCATGATTGTTTGGATGTGACAGAATTGTGCACAAAACCCAGGCCTGATATTGAGGACGTCCCATTAGAGGAATCAGACTGTGAGATGTTTGTGGATGGATCATGTTTAAGAAATGAAAAGGGAGAATTGTGTACTGTCTATGCTGTTTGCACCATAGCGGGAGTTCTAGAAGCATCCTGTCTAAAAGGGGTAAACTCTGCTCAAATTGCTGAATTAATAGCTCTGATTAGAGCGTGCAAAATTGCCAAAAGCCTGAGGGTAACCATATTTACTGATAGTCAATATGGATTCGGGGTTGTCCATGATTTTGGGCAGCTATGGATGCAAAGGGGATTTCTGACTTCTTCAGGTTCCTCTATAAGGAACAGCAAAACTGTAAAGGATTTATTGGATGCTTTACAATTGCCCAAAAGAATTGCAGTGGTCAAATGTTCCGCACATAAGTCAGGAGATGACTATGTGACGAGGGGCAACAGATACGCAGATCAAGTAGCGCGTTTCTGTGCACGAAATTTGATTGCCATAAACAGAAGGATTGAAAAGGAAAATACAAATTGCCATCTTATGTTCTCTTCTTCTTTTGAAACTTGGGATGAGATTAGGCAGTTACAGGAAGAGGCAAGTGATGAAGAAAAGGAAATCTGGAAAAATTCAGGCTGCAGAAAGAGAGCTGAGGACGAAGTGTGGGTTTATGTAAACGAAAGACCAGTCATGCCAGATAGTTTACTATCCCATATGGCAAGGGTATACCATGGAATTGCACATGTTGGAAGAGATGCAATGATCAGGCTCTTCAAGAAGTCATGGCATAACCCCAAGTTCAGGGTCATTGCAGAGAGTCTTTGCCAGAGGTGTGTCACCTGCCAGCAGCAGAATCCAGGCAGGAAGACAGTTGTTAGTTGGGGACGAATTAGAAAAGCAGCAGGTCCATTCACCCAACTTCAGTTGGACTTCTTAGAGCTACCCCCGTGCAACGGGCTTAAATATGTGTTGGTTGTTGTTTGCTTGTTTTCTCGCTGGGTGGAAGCCTATTCAACAAGAAGAAATGACGGTCTAACCGTCACAAAGCTACTTCTGAGAGAACTGATCTCTAGATTTAGATTTCCAGTCACTTTAGAAACAGAGAGAGGAACTCATTTCAATAACGAGATAATTCGGATGATTTGTGCAGCATTACAGATTGAGCAGAAGCTGCATTGTGCCTATCGACCCGAAGAATCTGGAGTGGTTGAACAGATTAATGGCACTATAAAATCTAGATTAGGAAAGGTGTGTGCATCCACAACACTGAAATGGCCTGATGCTTTACCCTTTGGATTGATGAGTCTTAGAAGCCTTCCTGACAAAAAGACGGGTTTGAGTCCACATGAAGTCCTGATGGGAAGAGCAATGAGACAAGCATTTATAACAGCGAACAAACTGATGAATATATCTGATGATCTAGTGCTTGATTATTGCAGAGGATTGGCTGATCTGGTGCATTCTGTGTCTCGCCAGGTTGGAGAAGATGCCCTTGTAAACACAGCCGAATCAAGCTCATGATCTGAGTCCTGGTGAGTGGGCTCTCGTCAAAAAGCACGTGAGGAAATCGTGTTTAGAACCCAGGTGGAACGGACCTTACCAGGTAATTCTGGTGACGACAATGGCAGTGAAGTGTGGTGGTTTGTCAAATTGGATGCATGCCAGCCATACCAGACGAGTCCCAAGTCCACTTGAAAGGCAAGAAGAGCAGCAACTGGTAAACCAAAGCCAAAGACCAGAGGCTGAAGTGTGTGAAGCTCAAGAATCTAGAGTAACAGATTCTGAAGAACAAACAGATGATGAACAGCCAAGCACAAATCAAGTAGAGTGGACGCCAGTTACTGGGTCTCATGAGACTGCTGTTGAACTGGAAGAAAGAGAAATTACTGAAAATCAAGAAGAAGAGTAGGTAGAACAAAGGCCAAATAAAAGAACCTGTGAACCAGATGAAGGAGGTGAAAAAGTAGTACAAGTAAAAAGGCCAAGAAAGGGTGACAATTGGCCAGGTGGAGTGAAAAGACTGAAATACACTCTTGTGAGGAGGAGAAAGTCAAAGAAAAGACCAGAGCAAATTAATGAGGTCTCAAGTCAAGCAGAACAAGAAGAGTCAGAAGAAGATTCAGTTCGAAAAGCAAGGAGAGTAAGAATTCCAAGCAGGAAATACACAGCACCAGAATGGACTTACGTTATCTTGGAGGAAATTGAAAGCTCAGATCCGAGTGAAGAAAAAGACAGTGCTGACACTGAGCAAGTGGGTGAAAACAAATTGAAACCACCTTAAATGAACTGTGAAGAATTAAGGTGCAACCTTGCCAGATGAAATGAATTAAAAGGACTCAGAAGATTTAAAGAAAATAAAAGAAAGGGGTAAAGAAGAAAGCCGTGAAGTGTAGGATTACACTATTTTTCAGAAAATAATTTTTAGTAAGTTTAGAGTTTCTATAGATTTAGATTTTTATATTTTTCTAGTAGAATACAGAAATGGCCGAAGCAAAAGTGACGGAACATCCAAAGTCTAGTCTAAAACGTAGATGTATTAAAGCTTACTTATGTAGTGTCTTTCTACAAACATCCATGTGGATATTATTATCTGTCATTGTACCTATTCTAATGGTAACTAATAATAGAAACAGTATGTGAGTATTCTGACTTCTAGGTTAGGTCAGCATAGAATCTTATGACTACCTCATGTTATGTCAAACCAGAATCATACGTATGTCATGGGGTTCTGGGCATGAGAATGTTCTGTAATAAAGTCAGTTGATACTGTTGCCTGCTTGTAGATGGATGGGATTTTCTCTTGGAATAAATTACTTCGAAACAGCCTTCCTGTGTCCTGAGTTTATCCATCAGGAATGCTTCACTGGCGTAGTCGGCAGGATACAAGAGAAGATCTCAACACACGAAGGATTGATGAGAGATAACCTTTCTTATTAACTGTGGATTTAAGAACCAAACTATATTTGAACTCACCTAACTGGCAAGCTCCTTTTATTATTAACTGCTCCTTAAATTTAAGAGCTAAAGTTAACTAACTTGCGTGACTAACAAGCCTCTTTTAATTTGACTTATGAGAGCAACATCATCTATCCTATTTAAACGGGCTTTCTTGTACCGTTTTGTTATTGGAACCTCTACTATATTTGGACTTTGTCTCTGGATTCTCCTTGTCGGGAGATTTTCGTGGCTGTGATGTTGCCGATGCGAGCTTGCTCTTCGAGTGATCGAAATAAGTGAACTTTCTAATTTTTGGCAACAGTGACCTTTAATGGGAGTTCATCATTAGTGGTGTTGTTTATGGAGTTTATGGAAATCTCCTCAAACCGCTAATTTTTCTCTGGCACTGGCGCGAGCTTGCAATTTAAAACTTGCCAACTTGATCGAGATCCAGCGCGAGTATTGTTCAAAAATAAACTTCACTTCAACGCTCTGCGCTTACCTCATTCTTTACGATCCAGAGTGTCCGGAGTCCTGACATTCCTTCTCAGACTTCAAGATTGCTTTGATTCTACGTTACGTTCTGCGTTCCTCGTCAGCACGTAACCTACGTTTGTGTGGCGGCCATGTTGATTTTGGTTGCTTAGTAACGGAGGATGCATAGTAACATCGCCCGAAGACACATCGGTGTCATATGTATTAAGCCAGCGTGTCTTAAATACGAAGTCTCAGTGATGCGCACACTAGTTTATTGTTGTTTTTCTTACAACGTAGTGTACAGCGCACAGTGACACGCACACTTGAATTGCATCAGCGTGTCTCGCAGTAGCGTATCTGTTTATAACGTCCACAGTGACACGCACACTTGAATTAAGCCAGCGTGTCTTGGATATAACATCTCGGTGACACGCACACTTGTAATTGTGGCTTTGCTGGCAACATGGTATACAGCGCTACAGTGACACGCACACTCCTGAATTTCATCAGCGTGTCCCGCTTACGACTTCTCAGTGGCACGCACACTAGTCACTTGTGGTCTCCAGGAATCCAGCACACCTTCAGTGATTTAGTGTACTTGTATTATTAATAATTGTCTCTGATATTATATTCTACTATTGCATGGTTTAGTCTCTTGCTGAGTTGTTCATTATATTTACAATATGCAGAATGTTTACAGCAGCTCCTTTCTTTTTGTCCAGTCCTGGAAATCCTCCTATACAATGGAAAAAATGGAAAGTTGTTTTTGAAAAGATATGCTAGGGTTTGTGGTTCTTCGCTTAGCGCTGAGAGAAAGTCCTCATTGCTCCTTCATTGTTTAGGGTCAGAAGGACAGGATGTTTTTGACCATTTACCTGACCTGTCTCCTACAGAAGCCAGAGACTTAAACGAATATGAAATATGCATTAAAAAAACTTGATAAACATTATCTGCCTAAGGTCAGTACAATCCTGGAAAGATACCAGTTTGCTAAGCGTATGCAGGGAGGCGATGAGACTATTGACGGATATGTGACCCATTTAAGAAAGCTAGCTTCCTGGTATAAATTTGAGAATCTCACTGATGAACGCATCCGTGATCAATTCATGTTCGGGTGCAATATGGAAAGGGTCAGGGAGGAATTGTGGCTGCGAGATGAGCCTACTCTCGATAGAGGTTTTAACAGTAGCAAGCGTGTAGAACATTCCCTTAAATGTGTTGCTGTGATAAAAAGGACTGTGAGAAGGATCTAAAGGTACATGTGATTAAAGACAAGAGCAGAAAAAACTTTGTAAAGGATAAAAAAGAAAATATTAAAACATGGGTAGAGAGAAAATGTTATAGGTGTGGCAAAGTGGGGCATCTTGCCAATGATAAAAAGTGTCCAGCACTTAATCAAACTTGCTCGAAATGTAAGAGAAAGGACATTTTACAGAGTTATGCAAAAGTAGACCCAAACCTAAAGTTAAGGAAGTGGAAATTTACTGATGGTGGTACGGCTGGATCAAGTTCTGAAGATTTTGATTGTGGTCAGATAGTGATTCAAGTTGAGAATAAATCCAGTAATAAATCCTGCCCTTTTGACAAGATCATGGTTGAAGGGGAAAGCACTGAGAGTTCTATTCGACTCTGGTGCTAAAATCTCCATAATTTCTAATGAGTTTTATTTAAAAAAATTAAAAGATAAAGTTTCTTTAATGAAGCCTGACATTATCCCTTTAGCATATGGAGGTGAGCCAATTAAATTACAAGGGTATTTTGTGGGCCTCATAGAATATAAAGACAGGCTAGATCTCTGGAAAAATCTATGTATCCAAAAGAGGGAGACAGCATAATCAGCTGGATACACCAAGGTGATCTGGGTGTGTTTCTTGACCCAAATGCTGAACCCCTATTCAAGTTAGAGATAGAGTTTACTCTGTAGTGAAAAATAGTGACAATGATTTCGCATGCAATCTAAAAGCAGAATTTCCTAGTGTTTTTAGAGAAAATTTAGGATGTCTTAAGGGTTATCTGCCATAAAATTAAACTTAAAAAGGATGCCACACCTGTGTGTTGTAAAGTTCGGAATGTACCTCTCTCTGTTAGAGAAGATATGAAAAAAGAGATTTCTAAATTGAAAGATGGGGGCATCATTGAAGAAGTTGAGGGCACAGAATGGTTGGCTCCGGTTGTGGCTGCACGGAAACCCAATGGAGATTTACGTCTCTGCATTGATTTGAGACAACTTAACAAATGTGTGGTGGTGGATCGATACCCCTTACCAAATATTACCGAATTGTTAGTTCTACTTGGTGGTGCGAAAGTCTTCAGCACTATCGACCTCACATCAGCTTACCACAAGATTGAACTAGAAGAGACATGCAGAGATTATACATCGTTCATAACACCTTTTGGCACGTTTAGATTTATGCAAATACCTTTTGGTTTAGTGTCCGCTTCATCTGTGTTCCAGCGAGTAATGGAAAGTGTGCTTAAAGGTCTGCCTGGTGTATGTGTATATCAGGATGATATATTGTTTTTTGCTGATGATGTAGTTGAGCATGATTCAAGGCTGAGATCAGTTTTAAAGAGCCTGTGTGATCACAATCTCACTATTAAAGCGGAGAAATGTAAATTTAGATCTAACTCGATTAATTACTTGGGGCATAATATAACTGGTGAAGGAGTTAAGCCAAAGGCTGATCTGATCAACACCATAAAAAAGGTGTTCTTCCTCAAATAAATCTGAACTCATGAAATTCTTAGGCATGATTGAGTATTATGCGAAATTTGTGAAGGGTTTTGCTGATGCTACCGTGAATATGAGGTGTTTGTTGCGCAAGGGTGTAGATTTTGTGTGGTCTGATCTTTGTGAAAAGGAATTCATTGCCATCAAAGAAAAGCTCAATGAGGCACCCTCTCTTAGAAGCTTCAACCCTGCAATTAAACTCTATTCTCATCACTGATGCCAGTGAAAAGGGGTTAGGAGCTGTATTACAATAACATGGTCCTATGGGAACACAAACCATAATGTTCTTTGTCACGCAGTTTGAGGGGATCCTGAAACTCGTTACTCGTTGCTAGAAAGGAGTCGCTTGCAGTGTTTTGGAGCCATAAAAAGTTAAAAATTCCTTTGGGGAGTTGGACTTTGAGGTACGCACGGACCACAAGCCCTTAGTGGAGATATTTAATAAAAAGGGCTTGGACTTAATCTCTAGTAGAATCACTAAATGGATCATTGGGCTCCAAGAGTATAGTTTTTGCTCAAATATATTCCTGGAGTTGACAATGGTGTTTGCGGATGTGTTGTCACGTCTTGTATCTGATGATTTCTCGCATGAAGATTAATCTGAAGATGATGATGAATGGGTTTGCCTTGTGGATCAGTGACATTATTTCTGAGAAAAGGTGGTGTGAGGAATTAGCTTCTGACTCTACTTTATCTGAGGTAATGTCTTTGGTTCTAAAAAGGATGGAATAGTAGCAAGGATGGATCTGAGTTCACTGAAACCATTTTGGATCATGCGAAATGAGTTGTCTGTGGACAATGGGTTGCTTTGCTTCGTGGTACCAGATTAATTCCACCCAACAGTCTTAGGAAGGAACTGGTTGACTTAGTTCACTCTTCCCATTCCGGACTCTCTAAGAGCAAAAGAGAGGTTACGATGTCATATTGGTGGCCTGGAATGGATAAGATTGTTGAGCGTGTTATAAGAGACTGTATTCCATGCACTTTAAGCGACAAATCTAAGTGTACTCATGTACAACCTATGGTATTAAGAAGGCGTCCTAGTGGACCTTGGCAAGATATTGCACTAGATATTGTTGGTCCTATACATAGTAAAGGGGCACAAATCTACATATTAGTTGTGATTGACATGTACTCGAGATGGCCTGAAATTTTCTTTTTATCTGTTATTGATTCTAATAACGTGATTCAATGTTTGAAAGATTTATTTGGCAAAGAAGGATTACCTGAATCTATATTAACAGACAATGGGGTACAGTTAATTTCTAAGGAAATGGAAGATTTTCTGTCCTCAAAGGTATTTTACATAAAACCTGTTCTCTTTACCATCCCGAGGCAAACGGAATGGTTGAGAGATTTAACAAAGATCTTAAAGAAACCATTGTATTAGCCAAATCTCTTTCTTTAGACTGGAAAAACGAGGTCATAAAGAAAGTGGAGGAGTATAGACTATCTCCACATGCAACCACTGGAAAGACACCCTTCTTGTTGTTCAGGGGTAGAGTACCAAATACTAATGTTGAACCATCTTGGGTTAACAAATACTGAATTAGCAAAAGGCAAAGAGGGGTGTGTGATGGATTGTTGGTGCAAAGGAAGGAAGAAGAGAAAGCCAGGCAGAGGAAAAAATATTTTAATCTCAAGAAAGCTGGCAAGAAAACTGAAGTAAAAGTAGGTGATTGGGTGATGGTCAAGCACCCTGGATTAGTAGAGAAGTCTTTATCTAAATTTATGAAACCTATAAGAGTCATTAAAGTTTTCAATAATGCGATCCAAACTCAAGATCATCGAATTTGGAATCTAAATAGAGTTGTAGTAGTCAAAGGCAATCTTGGCAGTAATGTGAATGTTAATTCACCCAATGAATATCACTCTTCCATTCATCCTACTGTCATTGTTGATAGGACATCAAAGAATACTCGATGTTCATCCAGGGTAATTAGACGACCTGGACATCTTGCTGATTTTGTTTAACTGCTATGTGCACTGTTGAATTTATGTGTGTTTTATTTTAATTTGTTAAGGAAGGGAGATATGTGGTATTCTGTCTTCTAGGTTAGGTCAGCATAGAATCTTATGAATACCTCATGTTATGTCAAACCAGAATCAGAAGTATGTCATGGGGTTCTGGGCATGAGAATGTTCTGTAATAAAGTCAGTTGATACTGTTGCCTGCTTGTAGATGGATGGGATTTTCTCTTGGAATAAATTACTTCAAAACAGCCTTCCTGTGTCCTGAGTTTATCCATCAGGAATGCTTCACAGTACTAATGATGTAATAAGTGAAAGAGTGAGTGATGTTACTAAAGAAACCCCTAATACTAACATAGAACAAATAGATGGAAGCATTCTCCATCATGATAAATCAATTAGTGATTTCTCGTTAAATTTGTTTACTGAATTGCTGTATGAATATGTTAATACCATGAATGTGAGTGATTTCTATGTGTGCATGCAATTACCTTCGGCTCTGTCTCAGAGGGGGTGACTTATCACCACCTTCCTTTAACCTATGAGTGTGTCTTGCAGTGTCTTAACCAGTTTATTTTATGTGACGGGGAAGTTGAGTACCATTATTCTAATATAGATTTAGTATTTTCAGAGATACCAATTATAAAAGAACTGAACAAGGTTTTAAGTAGTAAAAATGCACGTTATATGGGAGAATTTTTTCATATTACTAAGACACTAGATATAGAATATGCTTACAAAAACAACCTAACTTGTAGTTATGTGGTTAGAAGAAAAAGTATTCATAGATATGGTAGAATATAGAAGAGAAAGTTTCCAAAGAAAAGCTGCTGAACAAAAGTCACAGGTACCACCATGGGCATATAGAGAAGGAAATTATGAGAAAGGCAAGACATACGCTGCAATGTCCTTGGACTGGCATAAAAGGGGGAAAAATCTGTTTACTTAGACTAAGAACTAACTATAATAATTATTTAATTGGTACTAGTGAATGGGAGCATACCTTCCAAATTACTGGAGGTTGGGGATTGAAGGGTGGAACTGATCCTGTTTTTCAGGGAGTCTATTATGTGTGTGGTAAGAAAGCCTATTACAGGTTGCCTTCACATTGGTATGGTAGCTGTTATTTTGCAATTGTTTTCCCGAAGGTCTACCATGTAGACAAAAGTAACAATAGAATTAATGAAATAAAACAAGGACTAACACGTAACAAGAGAGCTAGTTTTTCGGAAATAGTAGGTGATATCTTTGGTGCACTGATACCCTCAGTTGGAATCGTTCTGAATTCACATAAAATTCAAAAATTGTCCACAGTGGTTGATCGTTTATCGACAGATACTGCTGGTGGGGTCTGATTGACACTGAAATGGTTGCAATCAGATCAATGGTTTTGCAAAATCGACTTGCCCTTGATATTTTATTGGCAAAAGAGGGTGGAGTCTGTGGCATGTTGAAAATTCAACTCTGCTGTACTTATATACCTGACCAAAGTAAAGGTATTAAAGGATATATTAAGAATATTACGAAATTACATGAAGACTTGACCCAACTGGGGGTTGACGGTGTCTGGGAGAGACTTGGTAAGAGTTTCTCTTCTGTAGGTAAATGGTTCTCTACCTTTGGAAGTAGTTTATTAGGAAAGTAATAATGCCAATCATTGCGCATGTGTGCACTAATGTGAACTAATGCATGAAAGAACTAGGCCGCATACTACAATGCGTTTCGAAAGAAACCGAATTAATGCATGTTTAAGCTGCATTTTATATTTACGCATCTTTGCATCTTGCTTTAAAAATAATGAATAATGCCGCTTTTGCCTTAAGCTTCTGCTAGGAAAACATGTAACAGGGGATAGTGCAAAGGTGGGTGGTAAACAGTGAAAAGTGCATTTCTATGTAATTAATGAATGCTTATGTTTTATTTGCCGTAGTGAGCTGAAATGGGCTTCCATTATTCTTAAGTTAGCTGGATAGAGGAGGGGCTGGAAAATTGAGCGAGGATGACCTACCAAAGCAAACAGAAGTGCTGAGTGCCGCAAAGGAGGGACAAAAGTTCAAGGATGCTCTACACAGAGTGCATTGTTCGCTTGCTAAAAGAAGAGACTGACCGTGGGATTCAAACTTCTTCCGCGGACAAAACTGAGAACCATATGAGAAAAGTAGTGCAATTGATACATGTATTAAACGTGTGAACGAGTCAAAGCTTAGGTCAATCAATCAATCACAGAATTTGTAGAGCGCACTACTTACCCGCGAGAATCTCAAGGCGCTGGGGAGAAAAAAAGGGGGGGGGGGTTGCTGCTACTGGTCGAACAGCCAGGTCTTGAGTAGCCTCCTGAAGGTCAGCAGGTCTTGGGTCTGTCGTAGGCTTAGTGGAAGGGTGTTCCAGGTCTTGGCGGCGAGGTGTGAGAAGGATCTGCCGCCGGTGGTTGTTCTTCGAATGCGAGGGACGGTGGCGAGGAGAGGTCGGCGGAGCGGAGCTGGCGGTTGGGGACGTAGAAGAAGAGTCGTCTGTTGAGGTAGGCTGGGCCAGTCTTGTGGAGTGCCTTGTGTGCGTGGATGAGGAGTTTGAAGGAGATTCTCCTGTCGACGGGAGCCAGTGCAGGTTCCTCAGGTGGGGGGTGATGTGGCTGTGGCGTGGTACGTCGAGGATCAGGCGTGCGGAGGCGTTTTGTATGCGTTGCAGTCGCTTGATGAGCTTGGCCGGGGCTCCGCGTGGAGGGCGTTCCCATAGTCAAGTCTGCTACTGACGAGGGCCTGGGTGACTGTTCTTCTTGTATCTGTCGGGATCCACCTGTAGATCTTGCGAAGCATGCGGAGGGTGTTGAAGCAGGAGGAGGAGACTGCGTTGACTTGCTTGGCCATGGAGAGCGTTGAGTCGGGGATGACTCCCAGGATGCGTGCGTGGTCGGTGGGTGTCGGGGCTGCTCCCAGTGTCGTTGGCCACCAGGAGTCGTCCCAGGCTGAGGGGTTGGAGCCGAGGATGAGGACCTCTGTCTTGTCCGTGTTCAGCTTTAGTCGGCTGATCTTCATCCAATCGGCGACGGCCTTCATTCCTTCATGGAGGTTGGATTTGGCGGCTAGGGGTCCTTGGTGAGGGAGAGGATCAGTTGAGTGTCGTCGGCGTAGGAGATTATGTTGAGGTCGTGCTGTCGGGCGATGGCGTGCGAGCGGGGCCATGTAGATGTTGAACAGTGTTGGGCTGAGGGATGATCCCTGGGGTACGCCGCAGATGATCTCGGAGGCTTCGGATCGGAATGGTGGGAGGCGGACTCTCTGGGTTCTGCCGGCGAGGAAGGAGGTGGCCCATTCCAGGGCCTTGTCTCGGATCCCTGCGTCGTGGAGGCGTGCGCGTAGAGTGCGGTGGCAGACAGTGTCGAAGGCGGCGGAGAGGTCCAGCAGGATGAGGGCTGCGGTCTCACCGTTGTCCAGCAGAGGTCCTGATGTCGTCGGTGGCGGCGATGAGGGCAGTCTCAGTGCTGTGGTTGCTGCGGAACCCTGATTGGGATGGGTCCAGGATGCTGTTTTCTTCGAGGTATCGGGTTAGCTGTTTGTTGACGATCTTCTCGATGACCTTGGCTGGGAACGGAAGCAGGGAGATGGGCCGGAAGTTCTTGAGGTCTCTCGGGTCCGCCTTGGGTTTTTGAGTAGGGCGTTGATCTCTGCGTGTTTCCAGCTCTCTGGGAAGGTCGCGGTCTCGAAGGAGAGATTGATAACGTTGCACAGGTGGGGTGCGATGGAGCTGCTGGCCTTGTTGAAGATGTGGTGCGGGAAAGGGTCTGACGGGGAGCCGGAGTGTATTGTGCTCATGGTCTTGATGGTGTCATCGATGTTCACGCTGGCCCAGGCTGGCAAGGGGTCGTGGTCGATGGTGTGCGGCGGGTCTGGTGCATCGATCTTAGTTGGGGCTGTCTGGGTGTTGAAGCTGTCGTGGATGTCGGCGATCTTGCGGTGGAAGAAGGTGGTGAGGAATCGCACAGGGCTTGCGACGGCGGGATGTCGTTGGTGTTGGAGCTGGGGTTGGAGAGTTCCTTCACGATGTTGAAGAGCTCCTTGCTGTTGTGTGCGTTGTTGTCGAGGCGGTCTTTGAAGGAGATTCTCTTGGCGGACCTGATGAGGTGGTGGTGGTTACGGAGGGCGTCTTTGTGGGCTGCGTGGCTGTCCGGTGTCTTATCACTGTGCCATTTCTTCTCTAGTTTCCGGCAGGTACGCTTGGACGCTAGGAGTTCCGGGGTGAACCAGCTGGCTCTTTTGGTGGTGTCACTGTAGGTGAGTTTTTTCAGCGGGGCGAGGGTGTTGGCACAGTCGCTCTATCCATCGTCTGAGGTTGCAGGCAGCGTCGTCGGTGTTGAATGGGTCGGAGGGAGGGCTGAGAGCGAGGTTTGCCCGTAGTTGGTCTTCGGTGACTTTGCTCCAGCAGCGGCGTGGGATCTGTTGGGTGCGGTGGTGTGTGGTGGGTTTCTGGAAGGTGAAGTGGATGCAGCGGTGGTCGGTCCAGAGGAGTTCCGTGGTGTGGCTGAAGGAGACGTGGGAGCTTGAGGAGAAGACGGGGTCGAGCGTGAGAAGGGAAGTGGAACAATAGTCTATAGTAATTTAGAAAGAAATCATGATGGTGTGACCGACCACCTCCCGAATCCACCAATGAGCTGTCGTATTACATGAATTGTTTCAAATGATGTGGGACGGACATGTAGGTTTTAGGGTATAACTGGGGTGCCTCTGGGGGTGTGGTTGGGAGAGCCTTAGGTCGGATGCTGAGGAGAGAAGGGTGATGCGTCGCTGTCCGTCGGTTTGCAGAGAGGACTAGCTGTTCCTGTCCCTATCCTGTCCCGTTCCTGAAATCTTTGTCTCCTGACTATTTCGGGAGACCCCCACTACTCTTTTAGCCAAGGGGATGATATTTCACTGAATTCCTTTGGGTTTGTATTATCTCTCTGACTTGTACTTTGCATAAATTATTTGCAAATGTATTTTATATCTCTGAAACTTATGTCTCTTCATCTATCCACTCCGTCATATGTAAATTGTTTCGCATTATTTTGCTGAAACTTATGTCTCTTCATCTATCCACTCCTTCATTTGCATATCGTAATATTGTAGATGAGTTTGACCCCATTGCATTGTTGATTGATTTTTCTCTCTTATGTGAGATTCTTTCTTTGCATTGTAACCGTATGCAATGAGCATTAACCACTTATTATTATTATTATTTGAGATAAAACTTTATTAAATTTACCGAGAGTCTGTGATTATTTAGCTGATTAGATAGTCAGTTAGTTCTATTAGTACCATCAACTACTCAACTAATTGGTCTATCGACGGAGAGGAAAGAGTTGATATACAGGTCTAGTTATGTATTTAGACTTGTCAAACATGAATCTGTGAAGGAACCAAAATTCACGTCATTAAAACTTGACCCCAGCGCATCAGGGACTTGGGTGAATGTGTATGGGCCATTGTATGAATTATTGATGAGTATCGATCCCTGATTAAGTGTCGCGCTGGATCAGGTCCCATCTACGCAGTAGCACGGAGGCAGAAACAAAATGAAGGTTTCCCCTGAGCCGCCACACTCGAAACACCAAAAGAAAAATACAAAAAAGAAACAACCCTGGTGATATCTAAGCATAGTCCGGTAAGTTTATCATCATTCCAGTCCACGTCTCTCTCTTCGTTTCGGGAGCTCCCGCGACCGGCGTCAGCCTGCCGCCATGTTCCCCGACCTGTATTAGGAGTTCACTCCTTTCCTGTAAAAGTTATCTGAGTGTTTGGTGTGCGAGCAGGGTATCACCTCCCAGCCGTGGGTGTATTTCGTATTGATAGGTCAGCAATGTTCCTTTGCTGGGGCAGTCTCCCCCCCCTGCATTACAGTCATTCCTAATGGGACTCTCCTTATAAAACCCTATTTTCGTAAAGTTATTAATACATTTTTTGTAAGATCGTTTGAAATATGCTTCACATCAATATATTAGTATACAACTTTGAAATAAACCCCTCAGATGATTTCTTTGTTATCGACCATTTATTCCAATTCAAAGCATATGAATATGATATTTCTTTTGGATCACATCTGTCCCCTTAGACCCAAGTGCATTTGGAACCTTGATTGGTCCTTCATCAGCGTTTATTTTCCTGAAAAAAATAATAACTGTAATCAATAACCACCAGTGCAAGCAAAAAGGAATGATGGAAAGCATTTAGCTGTGCAAACATTCTTCAAAAATCAAATCGATCAAATCAATTAATACACTTCACAAGTGTGAATTTCTTTTAACCAAAATCTCAGCATTAATATAGCTACTGTTATTGTGGTACCACCATGAGTCTGAAATCTGAATAGTGCCAATCAGCAAGAATAAGAAATCAATTGGATAAACAACATCGATTGGTGTTCGCGCCATTCTAATAACATGAATGATTTCAGTCAACCCCTCAAAACAGCCTACACCAAATTATACTCAAAATCTAATACAATATTAAGTTCATGTATTGACGATGGTACAAAGCTTTCCCTTGGGATTACACTCTCAAGTTCTGTTTGGATGACTTACATGAGTCAAACAGGGACAAAGGAGCAACATGACTGCGGTTCTATACGCTTATAAGCCTGTCCATCGCAGTTTAAGGATCCCGAGGAAAAGATGTGCACATGGCCGCCACATTTATGAAGAGATAAGAGATTTTAAGTTAGCCCTTTTTCAATTTTTACAAAGCAACGGATTTTAAGAGCTTCAAACACTCGGCTGTATTCTCTGTTGTATTTATTAACTTGGAGAGTGCAGTGCATAGCTTGATGTTGTACCTCACTAGCACCCTAAGATTAATTCCCATTGTCACACTACAAAGTGAAGCACAGTTTGTGCACGTACGTGAGATGTCATGAGTGGTGGCCATGTTGGTGTTAGGCAGCACTTCACAGACGTGGTGGAGTTAGGATTAGGTTTTGTCTGACTACCACCGTCTCTTGGAGACTGCAAGGCTTGCAGCTGCATTTCTGTTTTTAGGTTGCAGCCTACCAGACAGAACAGCTGTCTGGTTTGATAAAGACATCTTGGGGACATTTAGAAAGTTGACCTAGGAATGTATTCTGCCCGTTGCTTACCATTGGCTATGTGGTTTGTAACTCATTTTCTGGCTTTCTATTTGCTGGCTTTATTTGCTTTAAGCTGTCCACCTTGAGTTCAAAAGGTTGCCCAAACCTTGTTTACTGTATTCTTCCACAAACTTGCTTTCTGTTCACAAGCCTTTAATCTTGTTCTTATCTTGTCACATTTGGTGTGCATTCAAAAACGGAGTTCAAATGTCAGGCTGTGTCTTCCAGGGAGATTGGTGTTTATTTTTCTTTCTCTGACTTCAAAGTGAGAGGACTTCTGTGACAATCATGCTGGCTACTGGGGTCTGCTTGAGGAAGGCTGTACTATACTAGCACATAACAAAAATTAAATGTCTGTAAATGAACTGTGCTGACGATCAAATCAAATGCAAAAAGAACAATTGATGGACAGAATTCAGAACAATGCCATACATTCACCCCAGTACAGAGATGTGGGCCTAAATCCATCGTTTTTTTGCTCACCATGCCATTCCAATTTGAACCCAGCCATATGCAAATCAGTCTTGACCCTGCACCCAATGGGAACAGTCCAGCCTGAACTGCCAGGCCAGGTCCTCCCTGAACTGGAAACAAGCATCCTAGGACCGGTTTCGGGGTTTCACCCCTCATCAGCCAGGATAGCTTGAGTCCAGTGGCATGGAGAGCACGGGACCCACGTCTGGGCATACCCGTCCCCCTCGGGGTGACAAATGCAAAAAGAACAATTGATGGACAGAATGCAGAACAATGCCATACATTCACCCCAGTACAGAGATCTGGGCCTAAATCCATCGTTTTTTTTGCTCACCATGCCATTCCAGTTTGAACCCAGCCATATGCAAATCAGTCTTGACCCTGCGCCCAATGGGAATAGTCCAGCCCGAACTGCCAGGCCAGGTCCTCCAAGGACTGGAAACAAGCATCCTAGGACCGGTTTCGGGGTTTCACCCCTCATCAGCCAGGATAGCTTGAGTCCAGTGACATGGAGAGCATGAGACCCATGTCTGGGCATACCCGTCCCAATCGGGGTGACAAATGCAAAAAGAACAATTGAGGGACAGAATGCAGAACAATGCCATACATTCACCCCATTTGCTTTGTTCGCTTTAAGTTGGCAGGGTATGCCCAGACGTGTGTCCCTTGCTCACTTTGCCACTGGATTCAAGCTAGCCTGGCTGATGAGGGTGTTACCCCGAAACCGGTCCCAGGATGCTTGTTTCCGGTCCAGGGAAGCCCTGGCTTGGCAGTTCGGTCTGGACTGTTCCCATGAGGCACAGGGTCAAGACTGATTTGCTTATGGCTGGGTCTCAACTGGGGTGGCGAAGTGAGCTAAAGAACGATGATGGATTCAACCCAGATCTGTGACTGGGGGCGAGTGTCTGGAAGGTTTCAGCGCTCCGTCCATCATCTCCTTGTGTTTGCTTTGTTCGCCCTAAGTTGGCAGGGTATGCCCAGACGTTGGTCCCTTGCTCACTTTGCTACTGAATTCAAGCTAGCCTGGCTGATGAGGGGTGTTACCCCGAAACCGGTCCCAGGATGCTTGTTTCCGGTCCAGGGAAGCCCTGGCTTGGCAGTTCGGTCTGGACTGTTCCCATGAGGCACAGGGTCAAGACTGATTTGCATATGGCTGGGTCTGAATTGGGGTGGCGAAGTGAGCTAAAGAACGATGATGGATTCAACCCAGATCTGTGACTGGGGGTGAGTGTCTGAAAAGTTTCAGCGCTCCGTCCATCATCAAATCAATACATTGGATGATGACATTTTCACACATATTATCGTTTGTGTGCTGTATACTTGTATCAGTAAAACTGAATATGAGTGCAAATGTAATGGTCATTTCAATTGAAGATGTGTTGTCTGTAATGGCAGTAGGCTACCATACCATGCATACTTCACGTTATCCATCCCACTCTGCACCACCCCATGCGACTGCACTCCACTCTACACTACTCCACACTACGCCATTCAATTCCACACTGTCACTGCACTCTTATCTGACACCACTACACTCTACGCCTCTCTCCTTTACACCACTCCACTCTTTGCCAATGCACTCTACCCCATTCTACCCCACTATGCGCACTGCACCCATCACAACTGCACTCTACACCACTCTATTCCACCCTACTCTGCAACACTGCGCTCTACCCTAATGCACTCTCCTCTGTACCACTCCACTGTACGCCAGTGCACTCTATGCCAGTCCCCTCTACACCACACTAATTACTCTGCACCACTGCACTCCACTCTGAAACAATCTACCTACGCCATTGCACTCGCCGCAACTGCATTCACCGCCACTCCACTCTACTCTACTATACACCTCTCTATGCCACTGCACTCTATGCCAATGCACTCTACGCCACTTTACTCAAAACCAATGTACTCTACGCCAGTGTACAGTGCACTGCACGCCACTATACTCTGCACCATTGTACTCTGTCACTGCACTCTACTCCACTCTATTTTACTCTGTGTCACTATACTCTACGCCACTGCTCTCTGCACCACTCTACTCTGTGCCACTGCATTCTACGCCAATGCATTCCACGGCTCTCTAATATACACCAATGCACTCTACGACAGTATACTCTGCTACACTGCACTCTACTTTATGCTACTACACTCTACGCCAATGCTCACCACACAACTTTACTCAAAATCAATACACTCTACGCCACTGCACTCCATGCCAATCTACTCTGCACCACTGCAATATACGCCACTATAGTCTACACCATTGCACTCTACACCACTCTATGCCACTGCACTCTACACAATGCACTCTATCACACTCTACTCTACACAATGCACTCTATCACACTCTACTCTGCAGCACTGCACTCTATGCCACTCTACTCTATGCCACTCTACTCTATGCCACTCTACTCTATGCCACTCTACTCTATGCCACTCTACTCTATGCCACTCTACTCTATGCCACAGCATGCTACACCACTACACTCTATGCCTCTCTAATCTACTGTGCACCACTGCACTCTGACACTGCACTCTATGCCACTTCCCTCTATGCCTCTCTACTCTACACCACTCTTCTCTATGCCAGTGCACTGTACCCCACTCTGCTATGCACCACTGCACTCTATACCACTCCAGTCTAGGCCACTCCACTCTGCAGCACTCCACTCTACGCCAATGCACTCTACGTCAATGCACCCTAAACCACTCCATTCTACCCTGCACCACTCCAATTCACTCTACTCTGAAACAATCTACTGTACGCCACTGCACTCTTCACTACGCCACTCTACTCTAAACCACTGCACTCTACTCCAATTCACTCTACAACACTTTACTCAAAACCAATGCCAACGCACCCTACGCCTCTGCGCCTATGTCAACTACTTTGCACCACTGCACTTTATGCACTCTACGACAGGGCACTTGATGCCACTGCACTCTACGCCACTGCGCTCTATGACACTACCCTCTGACACTCTACTTTGCATGACTGCACTCTATAACACTACATCTCTTCATGACTGCACTCTACTCTGTACCACTCAACTCTATGCCACTCTAGGCCACTGCACTCTACAACACTACATCTCTTCATGACTGCACTTTACTCTGCACCACTCTACTCTATGCCAATGCACTCTTCTCCCACTCTAATCTGCATCACTCCACTGTATGCCACGCACTCTACCCTGCACCGCTCCACTATGCATCACTCTACTCTATGCCTTTTCACTCTACTCTGCAACACTGCTCACTCCGTCACTGATCTCCACACCACTCTACTCTGTATCGCTCCACTCTACGCTACTATACTCTATGCCAATTCACTCTAAACCACTGTAATCTACTCTGCACCACTGCACTCTACGACACTACTCTATACCACTGTACTCTACGCCACTTCACTCTACTCTGAAACAATCTACTCTCTGCCACTGCAGTCTATGCCACTCTATTGCACTCTGTGCCACCCCACTCTGTCACTCCACACTACGCCACTCTATTCTACACCGCTGCACTCTACTCCACTGCACTCTACACCAATGCTCTCTACACTTTACTCAAAACCAATACACTCTACACCACTGCAATCCATACCAATTTACTCTACACCACTGCACTGTATGCCACTATACTCTACTCCACACCATTGCACTCTTTCACTTTACTCTGCACCACTCTACGCCACTGCACTCTACACCAATGCAGTCTACAACACCCTTCTCTGCAGCACTGCAATCTCAGACACTGAACTCTATGCCACTTTACTCTATGCCACTTTATTTTGTCACTGCACTCTACTCTGCACCACTCTGTGCCACTCTCCTGCACTCTAAACCAATGCACTCTATGCCACTCTAATCTCCTGTGCACCACTGCACACTATGACATTGTACTATATGCCTTTCTACTCTACTCTGCACCACTCTACTATGCACCACTGCACTCTACACCAATGCAGTCTACAACACTCTACTCTGCAGCACTGCAATCTCTGACACTGAACTCTATGCCACTACTCTACGCCACTTTTTTCTGTCACTGCACTCTACTCTGCACCACTCTAAACCAATGCACTCTACGCCACTCTAATCTCCTGTGCACCACTGCACACTATGACATTGTACTCTACGCCTTTCTACTCTACTCTGCACCACTCTGCTATGCACCACTGCACTCTTTGCCAATGCACTCTACGCCACTCCAGTCTAGGCCACTCTACTCTGCGCCACTGCACTCTGCAACACTTATCTCCACGCCAATGCACTCAACGCTACTGCTCTATACCACTCCACACTTCCCTGAACCACTCCACTCTGCCATGCACCACTCCACCATACTCTGAAACAATATACTCTAAGCCACTGCACTTTACACCACTCTACTCTGCAACACTCCACAACACTGCACTCTATAACAATGCACTCTACGCCACTACTCTACACCACTCCTCTCTATGCAACTGCAATCAACGCTGTGCCCCTCTACACCACTCCGCTCTATGCCACTGCGCTCTACGCCACTACTCTATGCTTCTGCATTCTACCCTGAACCACTATACTATACCCTGCACCACTCCACTCTGAAACCATCTACGCCACTCTGCACTATGCCACTGCACTCAACACTGTGCCACTCTACTCTGCAACACTGCACTCTACGCCAATGCACTCTACGCTGCTACTCTATACCACTCCACTCTACTCCATGCCACTCTGCGCCACTCCACTCTATGCCACTGCAATCAACGCTATGCCACTCTACGCCAATCAGCTCTATGCCACTGCGCTCTACGCCCCTACTCTATGCTACTGCATTCTACCCGGAACCACTATACTCTACCCTGAACCACTCCACTCTGAAACAATCTACTCTACGCCACTGCACTCTATGCCACTCCACTCTATGCCACTGCAATCAACGCTGTGCCACTCTACTCTGCGGCACTCCACTCTGCAACACTGCACTCTACGCTACTACTCTATACCACTCCACACTTCTATGAACCACTCTGCCCTGCACCACTCCACTCGGAAACAATCTACTGCTCTCTACGCCACTCTGCGCCACTCCACTCTATGCCACTACAATCAATGATGTGCCACTCTACTCTGTGCCACTACTCTATGCCAGTGCATTCTACCCTGCACCACTATACTCTACCCTCCACCACTATACTCTGAAACAATCTACTATACACAACTGCACTCTTTGCCACTGCACTCTACTTCACTCTATGATGCACCACTCTATGCCTCTGCAGTCTATGCTCTGCCACTGTACTCTAAACCACTGCACTCTACATCAATGCACTCTACACCATTTTACTCAAAACCAATGCATCCTACACCACTGAACCAACACTAACTACTTTGCACCACTGAACTTTACGCCACTATACTCTACAACATTCTACTCTATGCTGTCAGGGACTGTCCGGGACTATGTCAGGAACACAGTCAGAGACTTGAGCAAGGACTGGGGAGAAAACGTACCGTGCACAGAAAGAGTAGTACAGTGCTGCCCAGGATCACACAAGGAGTCAGATGAGAAAAAGGGATCCAAAGGGGAAGCCTGTACAAGATGGCTAAGACTCAGAGAGGAAGGGCACTCACAAGGCAATTTAGCATTCAGACTAACTACACCCAGGACGGGCGTGCAAGACATATATATAATACAACATTAACAATAAAGGGAATGTGGGGTAAAGCACTCAGGAGCTCCACATGGTAAGACTGAAGCTCAGTAAGTTCCTCACCCACAATTGCTGTTACAGATACTGACTGAAAATACCCACATTTAGGATATGTATGCAAAGGCAGGGTCTGTGGAGCTTGTACCTATGGTGATGTTATAACAGTAACTCAAAGACAATACTCACAGTGAACAAGAAACACCACCTAGGTAATCAGCTGTGCTCACGGATCCTGGCGATCAAACAGGAACACGCAAGGCAGTAACAGCAATGGGGTAGAACTAAACACAAGCACAATAGCCAAGGAGCTAGCAAGGAGGAGTGCTTAACAGGAAAGGAAGGAAATCACAGGGCACACTTGGCAGAAAGCAGGTAACAAACATACAAGGTAACAGAAGCAAGACAGCAGAATAGAAAGACAGCAAACTAGAACTGGAACCAAGAAAATGGGAAGAAAGGCAGGGACTGGAAAAGGATACACAGAAGGGGAGGCTACAATGGTATACTAGAATAGTGCAGGTTCAGGAATCAAGAAAACAAAGTAGCATAGAAGGCAGAGCTGGGGCAGGAACAAGAATTGAGCAAAAGCTCAGGAGTCAAAGTAGCACTGCAGGTAGTGCTAGTTCAGGAGAAGGGAAACTGCTGCAGGACAGGAACAAGGAATGCCAAGGCTGAGGAGTCAAGGTAGCACTGCAGGCAGTGCTAGTTCAGGAGAAGGGAAACTGCTGCAGGTCAGGAACAAGGAATGCTAAGGCTCAGGAGTCAAGGTAGCACTGCAGGCAGTACTGGTTCAAGGAAACAGGAAATAGCTACAGCTCAGGAAACAAGGAGTCAAGAGAGCACTGCAAGCAGTGCAAATCAGGAACAAGAAATAGCTGAAGCCCATGAACAGGAAAAAAGAATAACTATAGCTCAGGAACCCAGGAAACAAGGTAGCACTGCAGGCAGTGGTAATTCAGGCACAAGGAATAACTATAGCTCAGGAATCAAGGAACAAGGCTTAACTATAGCTCAGGAACTCAGGAAACAAGGGTATCAAAAGCTCAGGAAACACTGGAAACAAGGATCGGCCTCACCGGTATACAACTACAATGACCAACACTGGGCTGAAGGGAGCTGGGGCTTAAAAGAGCTCACAGTAATCACATGCAGCAGGTGTGAGCAGGCTAGCAGCAGCCAGCCACAGGTGAGCTGAATTCCTCCACCCATCCTTGGCCTGCAGGGGTGGAGACAAAGCAGTGAGCAGGGAATTCTAGGTAGTGGAGTTCCAAACATGAGCAGGCTGGCTTCAAGTATGAGCAGGCTGGCTTTCACAAAACCCGGCATGGATTGGGAATGGATGTCAATTCCCAAATAGTGTCCAAATGGCTGGAAGTCAGTATATACATGAAGGGGAGGGTCTGGAAGCTTATTAGAACACTGGAGAATCCCACAGTTCAGCCCCCTGGTGGTGGACACGAGAACGCAGGGAGCAAGTCGTGACAGTACACCCCCTCCAAGGACCGGCTCCCGGAATCTGGGACTCGATTTAAAGCCTTTGCTGCTTTGAAATAAGTCCATTTCCATCAGAGATGTAGTGCAAGATACTAGAGGACTGCAGGAAAAATGTGATATTCTGGAGAGTAGGACAATAGGCTGTAAATTAACAGCAGTATTGAAGGCAGAACCTGAAGAGTCCAAATCCAGTAACAGGGGCTTAGAAGCCTGAATTAAAGGTGTTTGAGGTCTTGATGATGGCAGGCTAGAGTAGCACTCTGAAAACAAAGGAAGATTTACTGTAGGATCAAAAGCATATAACGGATTGGCAGGAGGCACAGAGGTCAACGGCAAACTGGCTGAAGACAAAGGAGACAACGAGCAGCAGACCTGAGGCTCTGGCCCTGGATGAAAACATACAGAAGACTCACATGCAGGAGACTATGGAAGCAGGTATGCAGGAGACCCAGGCCCTTGAGGCTTACATGTTGAGAGTTTTGTCTCTGATGCTGGAGATTCAGTCTCTGAATGTATACGTACTGAGACCTCTGAAGGCTGGCAAACTGGAAGCACAGGGTCAAAAAGTAGGCAAGATAGAGGCTCAAGGCCTGAAGGCAGGGAGCCTGGAAGCTCTGGTGCTGAAGTCAGCCAGGCTAGAAGCTCTGGTTCGGAAGTCAGCCAGGCTGGAAGCTCTGGTTCGGAAGTCAGCCAGGCTGGAAGCTCTGGTTCGGAAGTCAGCCAGGCTGGAAGCTCTGGTTCGGAAGTCAGCCAGGCTGGAAGCTCTGGTTCGGAAGTCAGCCAGGCTGGAAGCTCTGGTTCGGTAGTCAGCCAGGCTGGAAGCTCTGGCTCGGACGTCAGGCAGGCTGGAAGCTCTGGCTCGGACGTCAGACAGGCTGGAGACTCTGACTTAGTAGGCAGGTGAGCTGAGGGCTTGTGCTCTGAATGCAGGCAGTCTGGAGGCTCCGGTACTAATGGCAGGCAGGCTGCAGGCTCGGGCTCAGATGGCAGGCAGGCTGCAGGCTCGGGCTCAGATGGCAGGCAGGCTGCAGGCTTGGGCTCAGATGGCAGGCAGGCTGCAGGCTCACATGGCAGGCAGGCTGTAGGCTGAAGTTCAGAAGGCTGCAGGCCGGCTGAGGACTCTGGAGACTCTGAGAGCAGCAGGCCGGTAGAGGATTCTGGAGACTTTGCAAAAAGACAAGCTGATGACAGAGGCACAAGAATGATGGACTTTAAACTCTGGGAATGGCGATAGCCCGTGAACAGTAGATTTCCTATTGTCAATATTGAAATCTTCACAGTTCCTTGGCTCATTAAAACACACTGAAGGGCTTTCTTCGGGATGGCTAAGAATACTGCTTATCTTAGAGTCTCTGTTGATCAGACTTCCTTTACTTTTTGGCACTTCACATCTCTTAGTCAGAGGAAATAGGTCAGAGACTTCTTGGTCATGGGAGATTTGTTCAATTCCTTCTGCATTACAAAGTGGTACAGATGCATCAGAGCATAGAGTAATATTTCCTGACTTTTCAATATGTGGCGTGCTTGAAGGCGAGAGAGCAAACAAGGGGTCAGGATTTTGTTCCTTCTCAGTGAGGAGGTTGGCTTCAGTCGCAGAAGTTAGACCAAGAGCATAGACTGAGTCAGAGGGTGTTGTCACATCAGGGATTATGTTGGGCACTGGTTCAGGTTTTGTCTGTATGTCAATGGCCGGTGTATGTGATACCCCCGGAGTGGAACTGACCTCACTACCAGGAAGAGAAAGCAAACAAGTATTTAGTGTCTTTCCTGGCATCTGGGGTTCCTTAGAAGTGGAGGGACACATCTCAGATGTAGTGCCTATACACAGTTTAGCACTAGAAGACAACACATCAGAGGAGGTAGAAATTTCAGAATTCAAACAAATACTTTCATTAACTGGACTGTGAGACAAGGTACTATGGTTTTTCTGAATGGAATCTGAGGGATCAGCCACTGTATTGTTCACACAATCGCTGGACCAGCTCTGAGGGGAACGCAAAAGAGAGCGCAAGGCTTCATTCTCCATTTCTAAGGAGGCTAACATAGAGGTGGAAAAGTTGTTTTCTATAGGGGTTTTAGATTCCCACTTGAACTTTGGTTATAATTTTTTAACAGAGTCTGAAACATTTTATTCTCTCGTTGTAATTCAAGAATCTTAGATGTAATTATATCCTGTGAAGACTGCAGATCTTTATCTACAAGGACTGTGGTAGACTTGGCAACTTCACAACAAGCAACAGAGCTATACCTTGGATTTTGTACAAAGTGGCTATTAGCCGCCTGTGTTCTAGTAGGTCTTTTCTCTCTTTTGTTAAACTGATTATGGTTTACTTTGAATGTGGTATTTAACAAGGTCCCTTTAGTATCCAGGACTGTGTTCTTTACTGGACTACAAGACTGGGTAACATTATTTGAATGGAGACCAGAGGTTATAAAATGCATCTGCTCTCTCTTTGGTTGTGTGGTTGAATACTGTATTTTACAACCACTTACAGCAGACATGCGAGATACAGAATTCTTGTTCAACAAACTGAGTAAGGTAGCATTCTCCTTGTGCAATGCTGATACAGACATTGAATCAGGATCAGAACAGAAGATTAAGTCCGGATCTGGCAAAGAGGTGTTTGAGAGCTAATGAGTAAAATATTCAGAACGTAAATGTCCATTTCTCATAAGAGGATTCATTGTTTCAGGACTAGGGTGAACAAACTGTAAAGTAGACCCTAAATGCCTCTCGTTGTTGGGCACTGGGGAATTGCCCTGCACAACCCTAAATGATGTACTGGTGTGTTTCTTTCTTAAACCTCTCATTAGGACACAGCTTCAATCTTTTCACACACAAATGTAACAGAAAAATCGTAGCTAACTGAACGCAAAGAAACCTCACAAGTAACCCTGGAAATGTGGGTTGGTCATTCTCTCAGGGACTGTCCGGGACTATGTCAGGAACACAGTCAGGGACTTGAGCAAGGACTGGGGGCTGGGTAGAAAACGTACCGTGCACAGAAAGAGTAGTACAGCGCTGCCCAGGATCACACAAGGAGTCAGAGGAGAAAAAGGGATCCAACGGGGAAGCCTGTACAAGATGGCTAAGACTCAGAGAGGAAGGGCACTCACAAGGCAATTTAGCATTCAGACTAACTACACCCAGGACGGACGTGCAAGACATATATATAATGCAACATTAACAATAAAGGGAATGTGGGGTAAAGCACTCAGGAGCTCCACACGGTAAGACTGAAGCTCAGTAAGTTCCTCACCCACAATTGCTGTTACAGATACTGACTGAAAATACCCACATTTAGGATATGTATGCAAAGGCAGGGTCTGTGGAGCTTGTACCTATGGTGATGTTATAACAGTAACTCAAAGACAATACTCACAGTGAACAAGAAACACCACCTAGGTAATCAGCTGTGCCCACGGATCCTGGCGATCAAACAGGAACACGCAAGGCAGTAACAGCAAAGGGGTAGAACTAAACACAAGCACAATAGACAAGGAGCTAGCAAGGAGGAGTGCTTAACAGGAAAGGAAGGAAATCACAGGGCACACTTGGCAGAAGGCAGGTAACAAACATACAAGGTAACAGAAGCAAGACAGCAGAATAGAAAGACAGCAAACTAGAACTGGAACCAAGAAAATGGGAAGAAAGGCAGGGACTGGAAAAGGATACACAGAAGGGGAGGCTACAATGGTATACTAGAATAGTGCAGGTTCAGGAATCAAGAAAACAAAGTAGCATAGAAGGCAGAGCTGGGGCAGGAACAAGAATTGAGCAAAAGCTCAGGAGTCAAAGTAGCACTGCAGGTAGTGCTAGTTCAAGAGAAGGGAAACTGCTGCAGGACAGGAACAAGGAATGCCAAGGCTCAGGAGTCAAGGTAGCACTGCTGGCAGTGCTAGTTCAGGAGAAGGGAAAGTGCTGCAGGTCAGGAACAAAGAATGCTAAGGCTCAGGAGTCAAGGTAGCACTGCAGGCAGTACTGGTTCAAGGAAACAGGAAATAGCTACAGCTCAGGAAACAAGGAGTCAAGAGAGCACTGCAAGCAGTGCAAATCAGGAACAAGAAATAGCTGAAGCCCAGGAACAGGAATAAAGAATAACTATAGCTCAGGAACTCAGGAAACAAGGTAGCACTGCAGGCAGTGCTAATTCAGGCACAGGGAATAACTATAGTTCAGGAATCAAGGTAGCACTGCAGGCAGTGCTAATTCAGGCACAAGGAATAGCTATAGCTATAGCTCAGGAAACAAGGTAGCACTGCAGGCAGTGCTAATTCAGGCACAAGGAATAGCTATAGCTCAGGAATCAAGGAACAAGGATTAACTATAGCTCAGGAACTCAGGAAAAAAGGGTATCAAAAGCTCAGGAAACACTGGAAACACGGATCAGCCCCACCGGTATACAGCTACAATGACCAACACTGGGCTGAAGGGAGCTGGGGCTTAAAAGAGCTCACAGTAATCACATGCAGCAGGTGTGAGCAGGCTAGCAGCAGCCAGCCACAGGTGAGCTGAATTCCTCCACCCATCCTTGGCCTGCAGGGGTGGAGACAAAGCAGTGAGCAGGGAATTCTAGGTAGTGGAGTTCCAAACATGAGCAGGCTGGCTTCAAGTATGAGCAGGCTGGCTTTCACAAAACCCGGCATGGATTGGGAATGGATGTCAATTCCCAAATAGTGTCCAAATGGCTGGAAGTCAGTATATACATGAAGGGGAGGGTCTGGAAGCTTATTAGAACACTGGAGAGTCCCACAGTTCAGCCCCCTGGTGGTGGACACGAGAACGCAGGGAGCAAGTCGTGACATATGCCACTGCACGCTATGTCACTCTACACCATGGCACTCTGCTTCGCGGCACCCTGTACCACTCTGCATCACTTTACTGCCTGGTCATCTAGCTGGTGGCTGGAAAACTGGGATCCCCTCCTATCCCAGTTACAAAGGCAAAAAATTTAGGTTTGATAATAGACGACAAGCTTAACTTCAAACCTCAAGTTAACTCTGTGATCTCTTTGTGTTTTTCTCTGCTTAGAAAGATCAAAAAACTCTTTCCTTTCATCCCAGCAGCCACAAGAAAGACAGTAATTACAGCACTGGTTTTATCTAAGCTGGATTACTGTAACAGTCTTTACTTTAATACGCTGGAAAATAACCTTAATAGGCTTCAGATGGTGCAGAATGCGGCCGCCAGGATTCTCACGGCGACCCCTAAATTCATATCAGTAGCCAAAGAAATTCAGAAGTTGCATTGGCTCCCTGTAAAAAGCTGCATTAAGTTTAGGGCTCTGTGCATAGCCTATAAGGCTTTACACAATATGGGCCCAGGGTTTCTGAAACACTCTTTTCAGATATATACGCCGGGTAGATAGCTTCGATCACTAGGGGCAAACCTTATGACCACTTCCAGATTTTCCAAAGTCCGCTGGGGAGGCAGAAGCTTTGCTTTTGCAACTACTAAGCTGTGGAACAATCTGCCATCCTATATGAGAGCTCTGCCCACCCTTATATCTTTCAGGAAAGAACTAAAAACGTGGCTCTTCAATGACTAGGCTCCATCCTGCTCAGGTGTAGACAGCACCAAGACACCCCAGGGTATATGTGCGCTTAACAAATTGTGGTAACATAACATAAAATAACATACTCTGCATCACTGCACTCTATGTGATCTGCTCTCTACACCACTCTACGCCCCTGCACTCCACTGTGCACCACTCCACTCTACTCCACTGCACGCTATGCCATTACACTCTACACCACTGCAGTCCACACCACTCTACTCTACACCACTCTACTCTACACCTCTGCACTCTACCTTGCACTACTCCACTCTACCCTGCACCACTCCACTCTACCCTGCACCACTCCTCTCCATGCAACTGTACTCCACTCTACTCTACTCTAATCTACTCTGCACCACTCTACTCTATGCCACTACACTGTACGTCACTGCACTCTACGCCAATGCACTGTACACCACTTTCCTCAAAATCAATGCACTCTACACCAGTCTACTCTGCACCACTGTACTTTACGCCACTTCACTCTAAGCCACTCCACGATACTCCACTCCTATGATGCTCTACTCCGTTAAACTCTGCTCCACTGACACTTTACTTCACCCTCTGCCACTCCACTCTACTCCACTCTATGCCATTCCACGACCGTACTCCACTCTGCGATGCTCTACGCAACTTCCTCTATGCCACTCCATGCCACGTTACTCCACTCTATTCTATGACACACTTCTCCACTCTACTATATGCCACTCCACTCTGACACTCTATGCCACTCAACTCTATAACATTCTCTCTATGCCACTCCACTCTATTACAATCTACTCTGCTCTTCAATACTCTACTCCACTCTTCGCAACAACCTCTACGCCTCTCCACTCTGCTCTACACCACTCCATGACTCTGTGCTGCTCCACTCTACTCAACTCCGACACTGTACTCCACGCCACTCAACTCTACTCCCTCAACGACACTTCACAACACTGTCTGCTACTCTGTGACTATACTCCTCTGCTCTCCACAAAACACAACTCTACTGTATGCCACTCCATAACACTCCACTTTACAACACTCCACTCCTTGCCACTCTCCTTTAGCCCACTAACTTTTAGCCATGCTGAACAGCAGCCACTGTGGGGTACAACCTTGCTTAAACTGTGTAGTTTCTTCATGTTTTTTTCAGTTTACTTTTGGTTTAACAAAGTCAGTCATGTGGTTGGGTTCAATTAAATAGGTCACACCTGTGGTGACTCAAATGGGTTTAAAATGCACAGTTTAATTTATTTTGTGAACATCTTCTGTTGGTGCAGGAATGTGAATCAAATGAGTTAAGCAGACGGTTTTCGGCGCTGAGAAATGGAAAATTCTACTTTTACATCTGTGGCACAGTAAACTTGAAATAAGGTTTATGATGTGTTTGGCATTTTTATTTGAGTTCAACACGCAGCACTGTTTATTTTGAGTTCACTTTGAGGTTGTAGCATTACATCACATATTTTTCGGTGCAGCAGCACACATGTTTTCGGTCACTCCAGTATTTGTGTTTGTATTTGGCACATATCTCTCACAGTACAATTAGGTACATGGAGGGTGATATATTGCACATTAAGGTAATGGACTGTATGTTTTGAAGGTTTGTTTTGGTTGCTGTTGTCTAAGATTGTCTACAACACTAATGGGCTTTCCTTAAATTTCAGTTATCCCTGAAGAAGTGCTTTTAGCCTGAAATACATTGGGTCAATATCTTTGTGATTAACCAGGATTTATTATTAATTCCATTGTGTCGCAAGATAAAGCCTGGATGGGCATGTCTGTAGCATTTGAAGCTTGGAATGAAGTTGCCTCCGTTGCGAATTAAAAAATACTGATGAACATGGAATAAACATGGTTTAGCTGGAAGAAAATTGGAGTTTCGTTTTCACTTGAGTAACTCAGAACAGTATGGCTGTGCAGCTTGCAACTGGAGCGAAATGATGCACCAGCCAATTTGGAGTACAGCATTGCTAAAACATATTGGCAAAGCCAATAGCTCTTGCATAGGTGAGACCTATTGGCTTTGCCATTGCTTGTTTCACATTACTTTTGTAAAGTTTCTCAATCCAAAAAAGCCTTCGATTAATGCACTTTTTCAGTCAGTGAGGGGTGAATTGCATAGTGGGACTGCAGAGGCATGTATTGGCACAGCATTAGGCGAAATCTGCCACAGTATAGCGGGCATATTGGTATGTGGTGGAACATGTGGCTGTACGTGTGTGCATTCCACCCTTTTTCAGTCTGCTATGCACAGATCAGACAAAATGCCATCACTCATAGTGTGCGGGAGCCAATGGCTGAAGTAGGCTGATCCATTGCACCATGCTCTATGCTGTGGTGAGCAATAGCAAAATGCAGGGCACGAGTCGGGGGTACACGCGGGTGGACGGCGTCCACTGACTATTTTCACAGGGTGAACTCCGTCCACCCTGCCAAGAAGTTGGCCCAACTAAATAATGTGCTGAACTCGTCCCGGTGTAATTTCCAAACACTGGGACACTTTCAGCAGCGCCTGCACATTGTCTGCACCGCAACTACGTGCAGGGGCTTTCTTATTTTAGACTCCTGCTGGGCCCACAACAAAGGCTGAGTCTGAGGGGTCATCAGGCCTCCTTTTGTTCGAGTCTCCTGGCTGGGAGCAGTCAGGAGCCTCACACCTAGAAGCAAATGTAGCAGAGGGGAAACAAAGGTTAGCACTTCACACATACTTAAGAGAGGCAGCTTTTCACTTTGTTCAGGCTCTGTTTACTAGATATGCATGCACTATAAGAATGTCAGATTTGTTGGTCTCTCCCAGTATTTACATAATACTAAATCTAATTTATATAGCGCTTACTACCCCTGAGGAGGCGTTGAAATAATTTAAGTACCACTATTTTTTCTTGTATAGCGCTACTCATCCCAAAGCAGTGTGTTATATCCTGGCTTGGTTGTCATGCTTGCAATCTCTTGCTCTGCCAGTGGAATGTTCATCCAATGATGCGTTACAGAATGTTGGGTGCCAGAGATGTCAGTTGAGAAGGGCTGAGCACCATCCTGGCTGCTCCTGGTGGGGTCTTGTATTGGATTTAACTGGATGACTTGTGACTTACTACTAATAAACATCTAAAGATCCTCTACACGTCTGGACTCAGTTACTACAAGTTTTTGGCGACGATCCTGAGGCGAACCTACTGCAACTCAAGTTAAGATCTCCTAAAGAACCTGCTACTTCCACCTTTTAAAACTTCAATCATCTACTAGAGACTTAACAGTAACTGGTGCTGTTTCTACTTTCAACTGGCACACTTGACCCCACCAGTGACCTCCCATCGGTCGCCCTCAACGCAAAGTGCCAGTGCCACTCTACACAGCACAGCATGTTCAACATAAAGAGCTGTTCATCCCCCAAGGCTGTCAACACTCCTGACTCCTAATCGTGCTGAGCCTTCTGTCAGGGCTTGTGAGTACCCGGCTACACTTTTCAGGCATGGAATGCCTCTCTACTGCTTGCTTCCTAGCTGACTACTCCCTCGGAGCAACGTGTTTTTTTCTGCCCCTGCATGCCGCCCCGGCTTGCTCGTCCCTCACAGAGTGACACGCAGTGTTTGTAACCTGCAAGGCTTTGGGGCCTCTACTTTCCTCCACGCTGCCTCACTATTCATTTAAAACCCCTACGAACTTAACAAGGAGTCCCGCCTGACTCAGACCGAAGACAGAGTGTGCAAACAGTCACCGACACCCACAGTTGCAAGAATTTCCCACCCAGGTGAGCTTATGCGCCTATTTAAGTTTGTTGGCCGTGACTGTGAGTTTTTCTTACTTTCTTTGTTTTATGCGCATTGGCACTCTAATGTGTATGCGCCTTGGCAGTTGAACCGCTTCTGCCATATTTTCAAATACCTCTCGAGCGCACACAGAGCCCGCTCGCGCTCTCACCATCATTTCTGCTGCTTAGCGACTCCTGCCTCCGTTTCCTTGTGACGTCTCCAGCATTTAGAGCTGCGTTCCTTCCTCTGCATCCCAGTATGCATCAACGTGCCTGGAGCCACCCGGCGCGCCGTCGCGCTACGTGCCTCCATTTTGTCTGGCACCACCGGAGCACTTCGACTACCACCGGAGCACTTCAACTACCACCGGAGCACTTCGACTTCCTATTGTGCTGCCAACCACGCTGTGCAAGCTGTTTACAACGTCGTCATTTCGTCCTCACCGGCACATCAAGCACTTCCAGTCCTTCGCTGAGTGCCAATGCTGAGGTGTTTTCCAGCTTGCGATAGGCACTTTAATTTCATTTTCAGTCTTCTTGCCAGTTGGTTGGACCATAATTTTCATCTTCAAAGCTCCGTGAGTACACCATGTGCAGTTTTATTAACAATGTAACAGTGCCATCTAGCGGCCAACCGCCACCACTGCACCTCTACAAGGAAAATAAAGTCCACTTGTTTTAGACATTATAAATACACTCCCTCCAGTGTTTTATCTCGTATCAATTTTCCTACCAAGGTACTATTTCATTCCTTTTCATTGTTTTTCACCGAAACTCAACACAGTTCTTCATCTGCTTCCAAACCACGGTGACCACTTCATTTATTTCATTATTTTCTTGGGACATTGCCACACCTCATCTAAGCAGAGTGTCACTAAGTACTAATATGCCATGCCCTATACATCTTGCCGTGCTGCAATTTCATTCATGCTCATAATGTGTACTTTATGGTGTTTTTACAGTAATATTTACATTATTTTTTTTATTGCTCTGTACATTGCATTTTCACTGGAATGGGATCTTTCATTTAAGGTATGTGAATAACGTTACACGTTCTACACAGGGGTGGACTCTTGCACGGGGTATGTATTACAAGTTAATGTTCCAGGGGTGTCCATGTGTGCTTAAGACGCCTTGCGCCGCACAAGTTTTTGTACCTCAACCTGAGGTGTCTCGCTGGGGTTTTAATCCCGTCATTACGGTGCACAACATTTTTTTGTCTCTCAAGAGATGTCTCACATGGGTTACAGTCCCATCTTCTACGGTGCACAACATTTTTTTTTATCTCTCAAGAGATGTTTCACATGGATCACAGTCCCATCTTCTACGGTGCACATCATCTTTGCCTCAAAACGGGGTGTCACATGGGTTACAGTGCCATCTGTTTTGTGCACACGAAATGACCTCCTAGGTATTTCCTTCATTACAGTGCACAACTATTTTATGTTTTACCCTTCTTAGGGTGTGTCGTTTGGGTTTTGTAGTCCCTTCACAACAGTGCACAATATTTTGACGTGGTGCGTTTAATGGGTTTGGTCTCATTCAGTTCAGTGCACAGCGTGCACCCGTTCACCACATGTTTTTTTTAATACCAATTGTTGATTTTCTCATGTTTCATGTGTTTTGTTTACAGCTTTCAATTGGTGTTCAACGTCATCATTTTTTATATTGAGATTTTTATGTATGGGAAGTATGAGTGATTTATCTTATTGGCTCACTATTTCCTGTTACTGTCCAGTTTTACTTTTGATATCTCTTATTGGTGTCATCTGTGGATTCTGGTTTCTTTTCTTCTCTGGTTTTTCTCTTACTGTTGTGCTCCTTCATTCATTGGAGGTTTTCTTCTCCCACTATTTTTCAGTGTCTGGTATGACTGGTCTCTTTTTATACATGCCTGGCCAGCTAGTGTATCTTGAGATAGTTATTGGCGTTTCTCTTTTCGTTTCTGTCGTTGTGGTAGAAGGGAGGATGGCTTTCTCACCTTTTGTCTTTCTTATGGCATTCTCACCTTTTATTTTTCTTCTCTGTTTTCCTCACTTATAGTTTCGCATCGTCTTTTGGTTGTTCTGTTATCTCATTGGTTTGCGGTGTTTCTGATTTACTCCTTGTCTTTCCTCTATCTTTCTTTTTGGTTCTCTTTTCTTTCTTCAATGTTTAATATGGAAGGAAAGGGATATGTTATATCCTGGCTTGGTTGTCATGCTTGCAATCTCTTGCTCTGCCAGTGGAATGTTCATCCAATGATGCGTTACAGAATGTTGGGTGCCAGAGATGTCAGTTGAGAAGGGCTGAGCACCATCCTGGCTGCTCCTGGTGGGGTCTTGTATTGGATTTAACTGGATGACTTGTGACTTACTACTAATAAACATCTAAAGATCCTCTACACGTCTGGACTCAGTTACTACACAGTGTCAGAGCGCTTTACATCACACCTACATATTAAAGTCGTGGCCTGTGATGCCACTTTCTATGATGTCAATTCCTGTGATGCCACATGTAATGTCATGCGCTGTGATGTCATGTGCCGTGATGTCACGCGTCGTGATGTCGCAAGCCGTGATGTCACTTGCATACTGCCAAACTAGGTTAGTCCCCCCACTTCTTTTTGTAGGACTTGTGCCCTGGCAAAATGTGAATAACAACTGCACTTTCAAATCGATGAAGAGGACTGCCCAAATCCCGTTTTTATATATATATATATATATATTGTATGATTTTTTTTGGAGGGGGCATTAGACTGGCGAGGCTATGGACCGAAAAACTGCCTTGACCTTAAATCAAGTGTTTAAATCTGCTTCTTAAAACATTTTCGATAAGTCTTCCACTCAGAAAATTAATTTCTTCGAGGCTGGGGCTTATCTTTCATTAATGTGAATTTTTATGGGCAAACCCGGGGTTTGGTGCCTATTGAGGAATATGGGGAGAAACCTGAGTTTTAGATTAACGACTCCCTTTCGAGAAGAGCCTGGTATAAACACTGGCTTTCTTATAGCAAGGTGATGTTTTGATCCGTTTTTTTTTTTGCTAAAGCTGGCTTAAGGCGCTATTCTACGTTATGAAGTAATTGTTTACATGAAGAGGAAGCAGTCATTTGGAGCATGCGCATAATTTACTACGCCCTAGTAATTGGGATACCAACGGTTATATTAAGCCCGCCTGTGCTGCAGCTCTCATCTGACAGTCTCCTGGCGGTGGCGCTCCGTGTGCTGGTGTCAGTGAGCCTCAGCACAGTGACAATAAAGGACCATAGCTTACAAAGATTCAATGCACACAGCTGAACATATAAAACTACTTATTATAGTTCATCAATCTGTTCCGGGGCGAGGGCGCTATCACTTCCGGCAGAGCAGAGGGTGGGACCATGTATGTTTTACGGGGCCGGATATTTTAGCTCTCTTTAGCCAATCGCAGAGCCAGCCCTCCAGTAGAATCGTAACTTGGTCTGTCAATCATTACAACTAGCTGTCTAACAGCTGTGCCCGTGCTTTCAGTTTCATTTGGGGGCGAAAAGGAAGGCAACCGTAAATCCGTAATCGGGTTTCATAGGTGAGCCGATGGCAAGTGGGAGGTAAGGACCGCGCGCGTGGACACCTCCCATCTCATTCGGGAGAGTTGAAGTGTGTGCGAATATAAATTGACAACAGCCGTTACTCTAAAATGACATAGTTGGCTTCATAAGATGTTGAGTTAGTTGAAGTGAGCTAGGATTGCAACTCACAGAAGGCATTTAGTTTTTACAGGTACGCTCCGACACACATAGCAATAACATGCAGATGTTTTACTTCAACACATAGCAATAACATGCAGATGTTTTACTTCAGTTTTTCGACTGGTGTTATGATTATCCAGTGCAAAGCTCTCAAGTTTCCCATGTCTGTTTATCCCTGAGCAGATGAGCCAGTTCAAGTTTTTGCTTGGTAAAACACAGGAAGAATACAATTAAAGTTTTCAATGCATTTCTTGAAACAATCGTAGTCTTGCATAGAAAGAATGTGGTGCGATTATTAGGCAGATAAAACAGAGCAAAGTAACCAGCATTGTGAACATGGTGAAAAGAATAAACAGTCCAACTGTGACAGTCTTATTTCTATATATCTATAATCCTACCTAACGCTACCCCTTTTCTGAGAGCAGAGTGGGTGTACCCTCTGCCCGATCTCTTGTGATTGCCTGAGACCCCATACCTGCGTGAATTGGTTTGGAGTTGGATTGGCAATCCCTCTCTGCAGGATAAGCATGGAAGATCAGCATTGGCAGAGCTGCATGTCGAACATGGCATTCGTCCCAGGACCGTTGTGGCTGGAGTGCCCCCTCTGACCTACTAAGGGACAAAGCACTGTTTATATAATAAAACCACTGTGTTAGTGAAACAGCTCTGATGCAATAGTGTGTCTTGATGTGGACAACGCATGTACTAGGACATCTCGATTTATGTTCCTAGCCTTGAATGAAGAGTACAGATTGTGTAGCAGGAAAGGTTTGGAGTTGGATTGGCAATCCCTCTCTGCAGGATCAGCATGGAAGATCAGCATTGGCAGAGCTACATGTCGAACACGGCATTCGTCCCAGGACCGTTGTGGCTGGAGTGCCCCCTCTGACCTACTAAGGGACAAAGCACTGTTTATATAATAAAACCACCGTGTTAGTGATACAGCTCTGATGCAATGGTGTGTCTTGATGCGGACAACGCATGTACTGGGATATCTCGATCTATGTTCCTAGCCTCGAATGAAGAGTACAGATTGTGTAGCAGGAAAGGCTTTCTAAAGACAAGCAACATTCAACGTTACTTAGAATCATATCATGAAAATAAAATATGTAAATAGTAACAGTACTAAAACAAAGTCTGCCAAAATGTCTAAAATGTAAAACTAAAAGGAGAGTGTGGTGGGCGCAAAAGGGCTTCACTGCACCCTCTTGGCTGTGAAAAGACTCAGCTTCTTCAAAAAACTATTCTTAAAATAAAGCCTATATTTAATAATGGATACTTTCACGACCCAAGCAAACTAAAATATGTCAATTTAAATTGTTATATAAAAAGAGAAGACTTAAAAATTAATTTATAAAATAATGTCCAAATTAAAAAATCTCAGAAGGCTCCAAAATGTTATCCATGCTTCCAGTGTTAAGAGAATCCAAGAAGGATTCGTCATCCACAGACGATATTTCCACAATGGCCGCATTAATTAGTTCCAAAAAACACACGTGGTCTGCACCCCCAGTCACCACTGAAGGCGCGTTATCCTGCAGTGCATCTACATTAGGAGAGCTGGAATCCATATCAAAAGAAGATCGCTCATAGAATGCATCCCGAAGCAATGGCAAGTTCATGGAACAGCTCCAAAAATGGGCCATCATTGGACGCAATAGCAGATCCATACCATATACAGTACTGATTGCATTGCAAGGCAGATGTCGGGTGCACACTCAAAAGTGGGCACCGCGGACAGTGGAACGCGGATTGCACGAGGTAAACCACACAGCTTGAAATGTTAGGAACCAGACATAGTTCAGTTCCTGTAGAACAGAAACTCCAAAAAACTGTATCATGCGTTAACGACAGAGTTCAATGTGCGGTAGATCCACCACCATTTGGCCTCGAGGTGAAACATCCGTTGCGGAGCAACAAAAATAGAACCAAAATGCTACAAATAAGTAATAACACAAGTGGTATGCCTCCTAATACAATAGAAAATATTGAATGAATGAAGGACGGAATCACTCCAAAAATGATCTGAAACGTGCTGACAAAGCCAGCCCCAGCCGCTTTATAGAAATATACCACACCAGCGGTGTTGGAAGTGTTAAATATGTGTCGCACAAGTTTGCCAAAATAGTGAGGAAATGTTGTGCACAGTAGTGATTGTATTTTGGAGGACGACCTTGCTACTTGTAAGTCCAAGGTTTCTCAGGCAGATGTTAGAGCCACGTCCTTCTGAAATAATAAAGCTTTTAGTCTGCTCAGTTTGTCAAAGTTGGCCATCAACGTTTGAATGGAAGGCCACAAGCTCACTCCTGAAACCATGTGCATTGCAGGGAATAGCACAGGATCGCAACATGTGACTATCTGAGAGACCAAAACCCCTATGGGACACCTGCTCTCATCTCACAGCAACTGTGATCGTTCAACATCAAATAACTTCTATTCGAAAATAATCTAATGATTGAACTAATCGAAGAAGCTGGTACTCTTTTTAAGTACCACGCCAGACTGGCGTTCGAAACATTGCATTTTCCGTGAAGTGTCACCTCTTTGCAAAGGAGTGAGTGGCCGATCGAAGATTCACATTTGTTTCCTATACTGAACACGTCTCGTTCCCACTGACACATTTGTAATCAAAGGGTAATGACCATACTTCTTGGATAAAACTCTCTCCTAAAGACTCATATCTATCTATTGGAAAATGTTTCATGCAAGATGTAAAGTGAAATATGGATATTGGTAGCAAGATTACCCCATGTATCAACCATACTGCTGGCGGTGTTTCAGCTGCTGTGAAAGGCAACTTTTCTAGTTTCTCGATGTTTAACATTGCGTATGTATCTTCTTTCTTAGCCATTAATTGTTGCCTACGTGCCAAATCAAAGAGCAAAAATAGCTCTGTTGATTTCAAGTATTTGAAGGGCACCCAGCGAGATTTTAAGGCCTGTAGTGTCCAGCTCAACTGCATAACTGACCTAAGCTGACTCTGCCCCTGGTATGAAGAAGACGTCATTTTGTATAATGTCAATAGCAGATGATACAATGTTATTCAAATTGCAAATACAAGTTGACAACGTATTCATACTATTATCTACAACAGCCAGTGCTTTTTCAACATTTTCTTGATCAGTTTACATTATACGAACAGCAGCTTCCATTTGTGATACTTTCCATATTTCATTGTAGGTAGCATAAATAAATCTTTTAGAACGCAGAGACCTAGGACCCAAAAAGAAATCTTGCAAATCTATCTCTTCCGATAGAAGAGAAAGATGTTCCTTCACTGCAGACAAAGTGGAATGTTGCAACTATTGCTGGCAGAATTCCCCTACGGAATAGGTGGTGACGACCCCTGAGTGTGAGGACAGGATTAACGAGGGTCTGGTCTGCTAGCTTTAAAACCCTGTGTAGAGTTAAAAAGAAAAATGTGCATAACAACCATTTGTGTCCACTGACCACAATAACCACCTGTCAGGACCTGAAAGTGTTCAGTTGTATGTACCATTTAACACCATTCTATTGAGCTGTTCCTCAGTGTAATTTAATAAGTGTTGGCAATTATCAAAGCGAGCAATTGAGGGAATACTGGGCAAATTAATTTTTCATTTTAGCTAGACCCAGGCAAGTGGTCTGTTGCACTGTTTTATTTAAGAAAATATTTTGTCTTGGAATCAAGCAGGCTGTGAATAAATTGTCTATTCCCTGAACTTGCCATTCTTTTATTCCCCAAATCGAATTTAAGTCGATGGTGTCTTTCCAATAATCATAGCCTCTTAGGGCAAGCTGAGAAATAAATGAGTCCAAATTAATCAATTTAGTGTCTTTGAGCATATTTTTCTTTGCCTGTGAAGGGGTGAATGTAAAATAAAAGGAAACTGGATCTAAAGGATTATGCCCAGAAAAATATGCAAATTTGGCAATGTATGTTTTGAAACTACCCACCCGGGGGGAGTCGGCCAATGTTCCCATTGTCAAAATTAAAAACTGCATGTGGAAAACTAGTTCTGTATAAATAATGATGTGCATAGTAATGGTGACAATACATTGCTCCACAATTAGCAGAATTTAGGCACAAGTCCTCACTTTCAAATACAGTATAATATTTAAGCTCTGAGAGCATTGAGTTCACTGTACTTACATCCCAATCATCAGGAACAAATCCAGGGGTGATCACATCACCCATCGCGACCTCAAAGATATTAGGTATCTGCTGTGTTTGTGGCACTAAAAATATCACATGGGACCTTATCCCGAACAGTTCCATCATGTACTGGAAAGGCAGAAATGTTCACAAGGGCCAAGTCTGTTCGCACTTTGTGTGTAGACGAATGAGGTTTCAGTACCTCTACTACCAGTTCTGCAGCAGAGCGTTCTGGGAGATAGTGTCCGTTTATTAGCATAAAGAAAACAACTACAAATCCAATCCAAAGAAGCAGAAAAAATAGTGAGATGGCATCCAAATGTAACGCCATGGAGGAATCAGATAAGTGTGTTTCAACCAAAGAAGAAAGTCAAGTACACCATGTATTGAAGCGTGAGAAGAGTCAGAAAAAGTAATCGACAAAGTAGCTGGAAGCAGTCTGTTGAAAAACAGGAGCTGTAGTAAGCAGAAGAGAACTCGTAGACATCTCCAAAGGTGGTTCATCATAACTGTGTTGTTAGAAGTAGCAGAAGCAAGCTGTATGCTCACATTGTATGTGTAGCAGTAACTGGAATGAACAATAGTTCATTCACCACCCTCCCCAGCAGGGGGAAACAACATTGGTGTTACTTAAAACATGTAGAGGAAGTTCCTGTAGGGTAGCGAGAGGGGCAAGGTAACAACCCAGGAATCCTCATGGCCTACTGTGTAGAATTGGCCACATGATGTAACTTAACTTGATCAGTGGAGACAAATCTTTTTTCTTTACAACCAGCAAGCAGTGACAAAATCACAGCTCTTGTACCTTGAATGCAGAGGACTGGCACCGGTGAACGGTAATGGGTCAAATTCCTTCTTTACGGCAGTCTTCTCTTGAACTAGATCCCCAACTTTTGGAATCCCATCTGAAAGGCTCTGGTTGCTCTTCACTCGATCAGTGGCAGGCTTTTTAGAAAGGTAATTAAAACGCTCGTCCTGGAAGTCTTGTAATTCCTGTAAGACAGCGAAACGTTCATTGATGTCAAAAGGTGTATCTGCCGCCACTGCGCTAAGCTAGTCAAGATCTGGATGCCAAATAAGACCTCGCACAGGGTCCAGCCACCCAAAGACCGTCTAGGCAGACTATTTAATGCTTTCTGAACACCATACAAGTGATGGACCCAACTACGACCTGAACCTAATACTCTAGCTGTTAAGGATTGCTTTAAGTCACTGTTTTTCCTCTCCACAATCGAATTTCCCTCAGGATGATATGGAGAAGAGTAATGCACAGCCACAACCTGGGTTCCCATAGTATCTCTGTAGGCCTTCGAGACAAAGCAGGGCCCTGGTCCGAATGGCATGCTGCTACTGTATATGTGCCTATGAAGACTTGCAAATCTTTAATAATAGTGCGAGCATTAGCTGATCGTTGTGGCCACAACCATAGGAATTGGGAGCATGTATCGCCTGCAAGCAGAATAAACGTAAAAGCGCCGTTTGATTTAGAGGACCGCCATGGTCTAGATACTCACATTGGAGAGGTGTGCTAGAAACGAGGAGGGGTGTCTGCGGTGGGCGTGCAACGGTCGAGCTCTTTATTTGTTGGCAGATGTCACAACTAAGGACATACTGTTTTGTATGCTTGTACAGACCATGCCACCAATAGCGTTTTCACAATAGTGAAATTGTGGCTGCCACACCAGCATGGGCAAATGCTATACCCTCATGGGCAGCTATGATTAATTCTAGCCTGCGGACTTGGTTGGGAATCACACGATCACCCACCCCAGGGTTGGTAGCAGAGGGAATGTTTTGGGCACTTAAGTGGTATGTGGGAAACTGGGCTCTTGTTGCAGCATCCCGCCACTTTTTGCCTGGCTTTTGATGCAACTTTGACTGAGGTATACTGGGCCCTTGCTAACCAGTGTTCCCAGTACCAGTGTACTTTCCCTAAAACTGTACCACAATTGGCACAACTTCAGCAACCTCTGTAAGTCCCTAGTAAATGGTACCCCTGGTACCTAGGGCATTGGCACTGAAGAGGGTCCACTGGGGCTGCAGCACCAATTGTGCCACCCCATAGACCCCTCACCAAGACCATGCAAACTGCCATTGCAGGCTGCGTGTTTTGGTGCAGAGAAAACCGGAGATTCAACATGGCACCCAGCCCTGTGTGTCATGCCCTCATACACTGCATGAGGTATAGGTAAGTCACCCCTACTGCAGACCTTATAGCTCTAAGGTAGGTAGCACTATATCCCATGTGTGGACATATATCTGCATGAGCAGATATGACCCTACAATATCAAGTTCATTCTTGGATATTGTAAGTGCACAGGGAAGCCATGAAGAGTGCATGGGCTGGATACTTGTCATTACGAGTTTCCTAGCTCCATGATGTCTTCACTGTACCCTAAGATGTTTGGTAACAAACATCTCATCTTAAATCCTCACTGATGCCAGTGTTGGATTTATTGATAAATGCACACAGGAGACTCTTTAGACTAGGGTCCCCTGAAAACCTACCAAGCACTGGTGTGGTCTCTGACTAGTCTTAGACAGCCTGCCACCACCAGACATGTTTCTGACCTCATGGGGTGAGAGCCTGCGCTCTGAGGGCAGAATCAAAGGCTGCTGTGGGCTGAGGTGCTTCACAACTCCTCCAGGCCAGGATGGTCTTCTAGGGCAGGAAGCTTCAAAGGCGATGCCGCCTTTGAAATGCAACCCAGGCAGCTCCAGTTAGTGGAGGATGCCAACCCCCCTTTCCTGCTCCACATTCGGCGTGAGGACAGACGGGAAAATTAGTTCAGTTAAAAGGTGGGTCCCCATTCAGCAAGCACCACATCTAAGATGGGGCAGGTGATGTGGAGCCCACTTTTCATTTCCCTCCATCTTGGTTTGTGAGGGGATTAGCCAGTTAGGGTCTTGGCAGTGCCCCTTCCCACAGGAAGGGGTCACCTAGAGGGCGTAAACACCCTAAAGGTAGGTAGCCAATTAGCTACTACCTGTCTCCCCCTATAACACCCCTAAATTCAGTATTTAGGTGGCATCCCTGGATCCTGAACTTAGATTCGACGGACACAAAGAAGAAAAGGACAAAGAAAAGCTGCTGACCCAAAGACTGAAGCCCTGCTGCAGAAAATTGGTCTAAAACGCTACCTGCTGCCTGAAGAACTCAACAATCGTGGTGTGAAGTCTCGTCCTGGCACTTTGAGGCATCTCCAGCCTACTACAAATCGCCAAAGAACTCCCTTGGAGTATAGGTACTACTTCCCTGCAGTTCACAGGCACCGAACCCCCGAAGTCCGGTTTGTCGACTTGCTGCTCCCCTGCGACTCCGGTGCAACACCCGAACCAAAAGTGGTACATCAGCTCTGGAGGATCAGATCTGTCTCCACACCAAGTTTGGAGAAACCAGGATCTACCGAAGCCGGGCTGCACCAATGCCTGGGGTTACGTACCCCCCACAGCATACAGGAAGCAAGCACCCGTCGAGGGATGTCGAATCTCACTTCATGAGTTGCCCAGCTATCCCGGAATCGCCTGTCCAAGCTGCCTGCCCCTGACCGCGAGGACATCTTGATGCGCACCGCCCGGCTGACCTATCTTCTCTGCACCCACCCGACTGGCCTTGGTAACGACGATCAAGCTGTGCTCCCGTGGTCCTGAGGCCCTTGCGACCTGCTCCCTCGAGTGGGACCCCTCGGACTTACCTTTAAATGCCTTTGTGCAGAGTTTTTTTAAGTGACCTCCTTCTTCGTAGCAGACCAGCTACCAACGACCTCAGCACCCTGCTCCGGTATGCTCCAGAAAATCCGCTGGTGGAAGATTAGGCCTGGCCTGAAATCCAATTGTGTGATTTAATATGCATTTTTTTATTTTCTCCCATTGACTTCAATGGTGCGTAATTGGGCACAAAAGTAATTCATTTTGTGAACTTTGAAAATTGTTCTCTCAAAAAGTGCTTACTGCAGAACACACTTCTTGGGTCTGAAAAACTACATAAAAATTGGTGTTATTTTTATAAATTGGTCTCAGATTTATTCTTGAGTGTGTCTCATTTATTGCCTCTGTGAGTAAAACAAATGCTGATAAACCTAACTGCATGCCCACACTACCACAAATAGAGCATTAGTATTATCTACGTTTGCCTCGGTATACCAATCTGAGTCTCACTGAACTCTCTACACAGTGCACTTCATTTTAGTGCACTATATAGAGAGCCAGCGTCTTACATGGTAGGAATATTTTGCTGAATATTTTTTAGGCAAAGGGGTGCCATTGCACGAAGCATTGACAGTAGCCATGATATCTTCATCTACCCTTGTGTGAGAACGAGTAATCGCAGCTACAGTTGCAGTCTTGGCTGCAGATTTGGCAGCTTCATCTGCCAATAAATTCCCTACAACGTGTATTCCAACACACTGATGACTCAATGATTCAATCAATGTAGGGTTGGGACTAGGGCTAGGGTTATGATTTCTATTGGAAGTAGGGACTAGGGCTTCCTGTGTTATTGGTTGTTGGACTAGGTGTGGTACTAAGAGTAGGGCTAGGCTTTCTATTGGAAGGAGGGACTAGGGCTTCCTGTCCCATTGGTTGCTTGGACTAGGGTTGGAACTACTGGAGGGCTAGGGCCTCTATTGGACGTAGAGATCAGGGGTTTGAACTTATTGGGTGCTTGGACTAGGGCTAATATTTGCTGTAAGGTCCTGATCTCCTATTGGTTCTAGATTTTTAGGGCTAGTGTTGTGATTGGATAGTGTTAGGGCTAGGGTTCCCATTGGCTGACGGGGTCACCTAATTACTAGGGCTATGAAAGGCCAGGGTTAGGGCGTCTCAGCCCGGGCGTCGAGGCTAAGGGCAGAGAAGACAAGGGCAGTTGCCTGTTTGAGCCTGTTAAGGGCAGAGAGGACAAGGGCAGTTGCCTGTTTGAGCCTGTTAAGGGCAGAGAGGACAAGGGCAGTTGCCTGTTTGAGCCTGTTCGAGACTGGCCAGGGCCAGGGCCAGAAATGCTGTCCATCTTTCCATTAAGCAACACCCAGCCCACACCATCCATATCCACAAACAGAGCAACACACACACACCAAATGTACACCACGCACAACACTATGCACAGATTAATGTACCAGCATGCACTACAAAACCAACCAAACCACATCTATACACCCTGCTATCCCAACTACCACACATATCCACCATCACCTACAAAAAGTACACAACCCTATCCTATACCACTAACCAATACACTCATCACTAACACAACGCCAATCGACACCATACATAACTACATCCCATCCAGACACACGCTCCCTGCTGTAATTACACCTAACATACCACCTTTTATCACTAACAAACATATAATCATCCTTCCATCATTTGTCCAACAAACACCCTCCTCTCCCTTCTACCATAATAACACTAACGTACAACACACACACTGCAGACCACCACACTTTTTAGGTCTCGCGCCTAGCGTTGCACTGCGTAGCAGTGCTCGGGCAGCGCGAGACATTTAGTAGGTGAAAAACGGGGATTCAGCACTGACCTAGGAATCGCACACGCTCGTGCGTGTGCGATTCCTTTTGTGCTCTCCCATTGGCCTTTTCGTGCGTCTTTGTATAAAAGACTGCACGCAATTGGCCAAATGCGGGCGCATTGCTCCGCCCATGGCCTATTGGTGTCTATTTCACGCACCAAGCGCGTAATAGACACCAATGCTCCTCCCATGGCCTTTTGGTGTCTATTACGCGCTTGTTTACGAAGCCCATGAGCAACGGACTCTGATAGTAAAGTGTATCGGCCTGATTCCAAAGCGCATGCGCACAATAGCATGCCGGGTAGCAGCACTTGAGGTGTCGCTGCGAGTGAAGCCACGGCACGCGACTATTTCCTATCCATCACGGGATTGGCTGGGAGAAGAGCGGGATAAAGCCTGGAAATCATTCGCTGGAGTGGCTGTGATGTATTGCCCTTGTAATACTTAACGACATGGTGGGCGCAGATGTCACACTTTAATTCAGCGGGCATCATTCAGCCAACTGCATCAAGTTCGCGCCAAGGACTTGCTCCAAATTCTGCTGCAGGCCTCGGTATGTGCTTCTGCATATTGTTAATCCGTTCCCTGCGAGGCTTTATTCTGCCCTCTCCTCTGCCTGTGTGTACAGTACTGTACCACACAAAGTACTCCTTAGAAGCGAAGATGATACCCGCGTCATAACAATCCTAAAAAGGTTTAGATGGGAAGTCCTGAGATGAAGAGACCCACTACGGAGTGGGGAAGGAAACAATTCCTTTTGTTTTAAATACCCTCACACACCCTAGTGGTGTCATGCTTCATCATCGGGTCACCCTAACGCCTAAAAGTCAGGGTGGGCTCGACCGTTTTTTCAGGGAGCTCTTAGGAATAATAAGACCAGGGGGGGAAAAAATTAAAAAAATTAAAAAAAATTAAAAAAACCACCAACAAATCCCAGTATCCCTTTAATATTGGATTCGTTAGGGTTATTAAAAATATGTAAACAGGGGTCAGAATAGGAGTATTTATGGTCCTATGACCCTTCAGCCGACATGTTTCAGTCCTACTAGGCCATAAAGGTCCCGGACTTTCTTCAGGGCAACAATACAACCTCCCTGGACAGCGCAAGAGGAAAATCCCTACACTGCTGTTTCTCTAAGGGCAGATAGCTGCTCCTTAGTTAATTTGAAGATAATTTATCTTCTTGATCCTGTTAACGCTCCATCTGTAAGAACAAACAAAGACAAACAAGGCCAACAACATATATTACTCAAAGAGTACATTAAATTACTTCCCAATAGTGATGTGCTGGCCAGTGCACCAGTGTCATTAACTTGGTGTCAACAAACCCATCATCTCTTGTAACCACGCGGATCCGTGGTTATTACACACATATATAGTTTAATTTTTACCACACTCTCATAGGTGGCACAATATGGTGTAGTGGCGATATTTGTCGCATCCTATTGATTTTCACACTCTCGTGTTTGTGGTCTCAAAGTGTATACACCCGTGTCACTCTCACACTACAGCACTAGGCTGCTATCAATCACCGTGTTTTAGTCTCTCATACACAACATTCAGATTTATACCCTTACCCAGACATGGGCTAGGGAACTCTTCTCCGGGCACCTCGCAGAGTTAGGGGTAGCCCTGTTGTCAAACACTGCATATTGGCAAGCAGTAACGCACCAAAAAGGAAAGATAAAATCACCATAGCCTGTGAGCAGAAGGAAATACTCAAAATGCATGTTTGAAAGCAGGCGCGCACATACCTGTAATCCCATTCAGTGCTAGAATTACTCACGTCATCAAGGGTCCTCCCCGCTCTCTCACCTACTCGGTGCGGGTCCCACGGGCCTTTGTGTGGAGACGCCAGGTATACGGTGTATAAATACCTCTAATGGGCGCGCCATTACTAATTCAACAGAACTAATTGGAGCGATCACGTGCGTGCGTCTACAGGTCAGGCGCCGTCGCGCAGCGTCACATCTGTGAATAGGATGCTGGGAAATGTAGTATTTTAACAAGTCTATTATGAATGCGCAGTACTGGATGGACTAGAACATACACCAGTGTGCGCGTCATCCAACAGATGCCGTCGCGGCCCGTATAAAGTATAAGTAGAGTGCCAAGTTGTGTAAATTAAATAAATTTCAAACCTACTAAGATTTAATGAACGAAAGCCAATTCTATTAGCACATTACCAGTTAAAGTGCTAGTGACTGGCGGCCAAAGCTGAAAACAAACGGACTCGTTTGGAGAATACTGAACCTATTGGCAACCCAACACTGTCTTGAACAAAAACACAGTGACACAGATATTAAATGGACAGTCATAGAGAAAGTGAGTGGCACAAGTAACCTCAGCAGTAGATTACTGGAACGTGAGCAACGTTGGGTTTACCGTTTGAGGACACACGTTATCGGCCTGAATGATTCCATTCCGTGGAATCAAATATATAGGAGGTAACACTTGTGCGTCCTTCTATATGTTGGGTGATCATTCTTCCCATATTGCATTGACTCCTAGATGTAACACAGCACGGCAGTTACTGATACTTTAACAGCAACAGCCCTTAATACTAGGACTAGCAATATTGGGTGTCTCAATAAAGTTTTCCAGTTTGTTTTGATATTAGAATGCCCTGATTTGGATTTACGAATAAGACTTATTTCACCAGTGTTGGGTTGCCAATAGGTTCAGTATTCTCCAAACGAGTCCGTTTGTTTTCAGCTTTGGACGCCAGTCACTAACACTTTAACTGGTAATGTGCTAATAGAATTGGCTTTCGTTCATTAAATCTTAGTAGGTTTGTAATTTATTTAATTTACACAACTTGGCACTCTACTTATACTTTATACGGGCCGCGACGGCATCTGTTGGATGACGCGCACACTGGTGTATGTTCTAGTCCATCCAGTACTGCGCATTCATAATAGACTTGTTAAAATACTACATTTCCCAGCATCCTATTCACAGATGTGACGCTGCGCGACGGCGCCTGACCTGTAGACGCACGCACGTGATCGCTCCAATTAGTTCTGTTGAATTAGTAATGGCGCGCCCATTAGAGGTATTTATACACAGTATACCTGGCGTCTCCACACAAAGGCCCGTGGGACCCGCACTGAGTAGGTGAGAGAGCGGGGGAGGACCCTTGATGACGTGAGTAATTCTAGCACTGAATGGGATTACAGGTATGTGCGCGCCTGCTTTCAAACATGCATTTTGAGTATTTCCTTCTGCTCACAGACTATGGTGATTTTATCTTTCCTTTTTGGTGCGTTACTGCTTGCCAATATGCAGTGTTTGACAACAGGGCTACCCCTAACTCTGCGAGGTGCCCGGAGAAGAGTTCCCTAGCCCATGTCTGGGTAAGGGTATAAATCTGAATGTTGTGTATGAGAGACTAAAACACGGTGATTGATAGCAGCCTAGTGCTGTAGTGTGAGAGTGACACGGGTGTATACACTTTGAGACCACAAACACGAGAGTGTGAAAATCAATAGGATGCGACAAATATCGCCACTACACCATATTGTGCCACCTATGAGAGTGTGGTAAAAAATTAAACTATATATGTGTGTAATAACCACGGATCCGCGTGGTTACAAGAGATGATGGGTTTGTTGACACCAAGTTAATGACACTGGTGCACTGGCCAGCACATCACTATTGGGAAGTAATTTAATGTACTCTTTGAGTAATATATGTTGTTGGCCTTGTTTGTCTTTGTTTGTTCTTACAGATGGAGCGTTAACAGGATCAAGAAGATAAATTATCTTCAAATTAACTAAGGAGCAGCTATCTGCCCTTAGAGAAACAGCAGTGTAGGGATTTTCCTCTTGCGCTGTCCAGGAGGTTGTATTGTTGCCCTGAAGAAAGTCCGGGACCTTTATGGCCCTAGTAGGACTGAAACATGTCGGCTGAAGGGTCATAGGACCATAAATACTCCTATTCTGACCCCTGTTTACATATTTTTAATAACCCTAACGAATCCAATATTAAAGGGATACTGGGATTTGTTGGTGGTTTTTTAAATTTTTCCCCCTGGTCTTATTATTCCTAAGAGCTCCCTGAAAAACGGTCGAGCCCACCCTGACTTTTAGGCGTTAGGGTGACCCGATGATGAAGCATGACACCACTAGGGTGTGTGAGGGTATTTAAAACCAAAGGAATTGTTTCCTTCCCACTCCGTAGTGGGTCTCTTCATCTCAGGACTTCCCATCTAAACCTTTTTAGGATTGTTATGACGCGGGTATCATCTTCGCTTCTAAGGAGTACTTTGTGTGGTACAGTGTTGTAAACACGGGAGGGTGTACTCCCTTATGAGTTTTCCTCTCGGCCCTCACGACATTGGGAGAGGGTTCTTTCCCATTTCTGTCGGTAGTGTGATAGTGTGTGTACAGTACACCTGGGAAGCGGCGCTTCAGTGACAGACCCCCACCTCTTCACATCGAAGAAGATGAAAGTCTTTGAATCTGGTGATTACATTTGTCGACGGTCGCAGCATAAGACATTCTTAATTGTATTGCTGGTGAAATCCCAAAGCAGGGAACAAAACTAGGGCGTGCTCGGCACAAGAGAATGTCGATAAAAGGCTCTGTGAGTGGAAGAATGGTTGGCGGCGATATTGGGATCATGTTTATGAGTTGCTGTAGGCAAACCTGTGTACACGCTCGTGTTTCTGTGTGTGTATCACAATGCGTGTTTATGTACAAGTGCCTGAGACAGCTGCCCTGTCTGGACTGGGAGCCAAAAGTAACACTGACTAAATAAAATGTTCCACACAGCTCCTTACGCGTCTGTCTTCCGTTCAGTGGCGTACCCTCACGCTTCGATCCAGTCAGGAGCTCTCGGGCCAGGGGCCCGTGTACAGTGCCGGAGGGGGCCCCCTAGAACTCACACCACTCCCACGCCCTCCCCTCACACACACACACACCGCTGGGGCTGCCCCGGCTATTGTTATGCCACTGCTTCCGTTCATTTCTCTCTCTTACGCTCTCCCTCCCTGCTACCGCAACTGACCCCCCCATACCCACCTGGAAACGCCTTATGAACTAAATGGCCAGTCCGCCCTCCGGTGGTTGTTGGTGATTTGGTTGAAGTAAATGGCACTCTTACTCTTCAATTAACACCAAACGCCCCCTTATGAAGACGCCAGACAATGGAGTCGATAAAACCTCCTGGAAGAAATATTTTTAGCACATGTTGCAGTATTACCCTCTGATAGTTTTACTGGGAAATTCTGAGTTTTGCCTGTTACAATCGCAGTTTTATTCTTACTATTAAAACTGCAAGATTTCCCTCATTAAGATATTTTCTCCTCGTCAAAATTCTCTGCACAATAACTGGAGAAATTTGCATGAGAAAAACTCATGATCAAAGCAAAAATTGCACTCAATTTAGAACGCGCTAATGAGCACAAATACTGTTCCTATTGAAAAGTGCTTCTCCCTAGAGACATGCTTTGGAGCAGCTTGTCTCCTCATCATGTATGTAACAAATGGAAACGTTCAGTAGTCAAACATATAAAAGGGGTATTAGACGCATTCTACCCACACATGCTGGGTATGACAGAGCTTGTATCCAGCATATGGTAATGCAGTGGGAGAGGTGGTCATCCATTTTATCTTTCGGGCCTCTAACCTCGACAGACAGGGTCGCCCTACGCCTCATGGTTTATAGGGATTTATATTTTAGCGGACAGGATATTTGTCACCGTTGTGACGGAGTGCCCTGTCCATCAAGATCTAAACCAGGCCCTAAGTTCCTTGTTTTCTAAGAAGTGACCCACTCCTGGATTAAGTGGTACTCTAGGTATGTATCAAAGCAGCACTAGTCATATTGTTATGTTCCTTCAGGTAAAGAAAGCGTTTGCATTGGTGCGGTAAGCAAGATAGTCTGTCTGTGCAGTGGCGGCTCCTCCATTGGGGCGTGGGGGCGTCGCCCCACTGCTTTCTCGCAGTGCGAGAAGCAGAAACATAAAATGGTAAAACTACCATTTTATGTTTCTGCTTCTCGCACTGCGGAAAGCTGGAGTGCCTGGTTGTGGGCGGGCGGGTAGGTGGTCCTGCTCAAGGGTTGGGGGGGAGTGGCTTGCCCACTGTTGTGGGCCCTGACTGCTTTGGTCGGCCTGGGGCCGACCAAAGCAGTCATGCGCACTCTCCCTTTTCTCTATGTAGGCTGCATGCAGCCTACATAGAGAAAAGGGCCTCCCGTTAGGCGACCGGCTGGGGCGCTGTGCGCCTGCACCGCACCAATCACAACGCTGCCATTGCAGCGTTGTGATTGGCGGAGGGGAGGGAGGCTGCCTGTGGGTGGCTTTCCTCCTGATGAGAGCTGCAGGGTTCGAAAACGCGGGACGGTGGGAGTCGGGACCGGCCAGGAGCTGAGGCGGCGCGGGACGGTGAGTTATATTTTAATTAAACCCCTCCCGCCTCCCTCCTCATCTCCCCGCGACGACCCCATTTACATCCACCACCCCCACCCGCCCGTCATGCCGGCCGCAGTAAGTGTAGGTCTCAAATGCTTTACACTGCCGAGTACACGTTTACACTGAAGACAGGAAGAATGCAGTTTTTGTTAGTTAATTACTAGTCTGATTCTAAAATGCGGCTTGAGTTAATTTATCCGGAAGCCCAGATGTTTCAGGTTGCGATCTTTCCGTAACCCTTCCCAACCACCCACCGTCAGCACCACCTGCGGCGTCACCAAACTCAAACCTGGAGCAGGCCTAATGCGTGCTGCATGCTTTACAACTTTTCGATATCATCACGTAACGCTTCAAGGTGTTTCTAGCTTGGAGGTGTGGGGGCATACGAAGTTATAGTAGAGGCAACCCTATTCCCTGGCTCAGACCAAGGCCGCTGGTATCTTCAAACTATTTTCGGCGGTCTCCAACTTAAGAAATCTGCATAAAATGGCATAAATATGTACATGCTCACTTCGAATATTTGGGGAAAATATGAGGCAGAAAAGGGTTAAGTGGTGTTGCCTGAAAATAGTTCATTTTTTGCAGTTTTATATATTTGATAGGCATTGCAGCGCTATACATGAGCACCAGTTACATTATACAAGTTCACATTCATTGTGTTTTTAATCAGTCAGTGCTTCACAGGACCTCTGCAGTGCACGCCCAGTGCGTACATAACATATATTTTACAGTTACGGCCCAGGAGTTCCATCCTCTGGCCTGCCGGCTCAGGTAAGGTGACGAGCTGGTATTGGTGCCATTTTTAATTGGCAAGACGCTGTGGGCAATACTTTCAGACAGCAGTACAGTGACGTGACTCGGTCAGTGGAGCGTTCAGAATCGGGCCAGTTTCTAACTTATCTACAGCGCAGAGTGGCTTGATCATGGCATAGGTATGCAGTTAGTCTTGAGTTTTTGACCCTAGGACATGCACCGATTTATTTTACAAGCTGCTTGCTATAGAATTGTTTCTTGGCTTTTAGTATTGGGCAATGAGACACCCTGGTGTTTTTGTTTTTATCTGGCTAATGCTAGTTGAAAAAGGAATTAGCCACTGAATAAGGTGACAAGTAGCAGAGGCAACAATTTTCTTGAGGGCGAGTACTATTTCCCAGCTGCTTGTGTAGAAAAAATAAAACTTTATATGATTTTTTTTCTTAGGTCTATTTTAACCCCATTATACTCCTAATTACTGGCATTATTACAGTATAAATCGCTATATTAAAACAAGCATTTACAATGCAATAGGTCTCGCATTTACAAGAGTTTGAGCTATTGGCATCGTAAATAACAATGCCTTTTATTTATGTGTTTGGAAAACTTGCAAGCGGTGCGTAAACACGCACTTTGTACTTATAGTCCTTGCTCAGGAGAAGCAAGGATGGCAGTAAAAGAGGCGCAGTTACTGCCATCCTTGCTTCTTGTGAGCAACCACTATAAGTTCCAAGTGCGTGTTTACGCACAACTTTCAGGTTTTCAAAACACATAAATAAAAGGCATTGTCATTTACAATGCCAATAGCTCAAACTCTTGCAAATGCGAGACCTATTGCATTGCAAATGCTTGTTAACTCTTGCAACAAACCAGTCTAAGACAAACACTCTTACCTCTACTTCATTCCCACCTACACACATCATACACTCTACTCATAAACACATCACCACCCCCTCTACCGTACAACCTCCTCTCACAAACAATACTATACAACCAAATCCATTGCATGAAACGTATACATCAGCACCCCTTTTCACTACTCCTCAAAAACAAAACATATCACACTGACCAGCACAACAAGATCTTCAAAGCACAACACCTCATAATACTTACCATCACAAAATACAAACATACACCCACCTATCAAACACAAAGGAACCAACTCCAATGCCAAGCTTTCTCTCTTCCACCACACCTAACACAGATAAAGCAACACAGCAACTCTCTTCTAACCGCCTCTCATCCATTGGACAATTTAGAACCTTACTACATGACCCACATGCTGCACCACCACCCCTGACTCATACACCTTCCGCATTAAACACACGCAAACAATATAAGCAACATGCCATACCTCACAACTTCGCTTCCCCATGTCTACTTCACAATGTTACACCACGAAAACAACACAGCACTCCAACTCACTCTCAAACACCATCTCCACCACATACACACGCAGACCCATCAAAATGCCTTCTTAGCATGCTGGATGAGGAACATGATACAGAACAGCTACACGATTGCTATCCTAATACAGCTAATGCCAGCTCTAAAAACACACCTGCTACAAACCCACACAATACTGACCACTCTTCTACAAAACAAAGTCTCACAATCACCAAAGGCCACTCTCTAAACTGTCTACTAATAAATGCTCGATCCCTCTCTAAAAACAAGCATCACATCTACGACCTTCTCACAGATGCAAAACCAGACATACTATTCATAACCGAATCATGGTTGGGAGAGGATATGGCTCCAGTCCTGCATGAAGCCATTCCTCTAGGCTATCAAACAATCACCCAAAATCGTACAGCCAAAAAAGGAGGTGGTCTAGCTGTTGTATTCAGGCAAACAATACATATCACTAAAATTGACGACATCTCCATAAAGAATTGTGAGGCTCTTCTAACAAGATGCAATCCTACACCGTCTTCCTCCTATAACTTCCTGCTCCTTTACAGACCTCCACCTAGCAAGACAACATTCCCAGACGCACTTCTAGACACAGTTTCAAACCTGATGATAATACACTCCAACCTATGCGTTCTGGGTGACCTCAACATTTGGTTTGACAAACCCAATATGACCCATCCAAAAACAATAATCACTGGCCTAGACGCACTGAACCTCCATCAGATTGTCCACAAACCGACACACACCGCTGGACATATCCTAGATGTCATTTTTCTCATACTGAACTAGTTACCTTTCAAACTATAACTCCAGTCACATGGTCAAACCACCACTTGCTTGCTTTCCAACATAAAACAACACTAAGCGACTCACCTAAAACTACCTTACATCCATCCACCTATCGGCCGTGGAACAAACTCAATTTGGAACACTTAGAAACACAACTAACATCAAGTACAAATCTAGAAACAATAAATTCTGTTAAAAAACGATATGAGTGGCTACAAGAAGCTTTTGACATCCTGATACCACTCAAAAACACACAACAGAACAAAAGAAAAAAAGCACCTTGGAGAAACATAGAAATAAAAGACATAAAACAACAAATTAGAAAGCTGCAACGTACCTGGCTCAAAACAAACGCCAAACAAGACAAACTTCACCTACAAAAAATTAACAGATTATACAAGTCGGCTATCAAAAAAGCTAAGAAAAGGTACTATTCAGACAGAATTCAAAACGCTAAATGTGCAAATAAAGAATTCTATAAAATACTCAATGAATTTCGCAAACCGAATTGCCTAGAAGGAACTCATCCTGTTACTCAAGATTTCACAGACAAACTGGCAAACCATTACACGGACAAAGCAGACACGTTGGACTCATACTTAAAACAGAAACAAAGCACCAGCACTAACCCTTGTACAAAACAACAATCCAAGAATACTCTAACCAAGCCTCTCCGTTCCTTCCAACACATCTCACACGATGAATTTATGGACCTGGTCAAAGCAAGCAGGCCTGCCGGCAGCCCTTCTGACCGCTGTCCACCACAAATTTTCAAAACAATTCTTTTAACAACCTCTGCTGCCACTCCAGTAAGAAGAATCATCAACGATTCCTTCACTACCGGAATATTTCCAGAAGAACTAAAAAAATCACACATACGCCCTTTACTGAAGAAAACAAACTTGGACCCGCTGAACCCTGACAACTACAGACCCATTACAAATGGACCTTTCCTGGGCAAACTGATAGAAAGAGCAGCGTTCGCCCAGATGTCTTAATTCATTGAAGAGAATGACATACTTTCAGACTTCCAAACAGGATTCCGTCCGGGGAGAGGCACTGAATCTGCCCTCCTTGCCATCTGGGATGACCTGAAAAATACAGTTGACCGCAACGGAGTTGCTGCGCTACTCCTCTTGGACCTCTCGGCTGCCTTTGACACGGTTGACCATGACACTCTGAAACAAAGACTCTATGAAGCCGGCATAGAGGGAACTGCTCTAGACTGGATCGCGTCCTACCTTCGAAACAGAACTAATGTCATCCATACCCCACCTTTCTTGTCCAAACTGTACTCCACAAAAGCAGGGGTCCCTCAAGGTTCTATCATCTCGCCCATGCTTTTCAACATCTACATGAAGTCATTACCAGTACTGATCAATAAATTTCACCTCACGTGCTATAACTATGCAGCTGACACGCAAATACTCCTTCAACTGGAATGCCCCAAAGACATTGGAAAATCACCAATTTTCAGCTGTCTCAGAGCCGTGGATCAGTGGATGACTTGGAGCCATCTCAAATTGAATACTTCAAAAACGGAAATACTCACGTGTGGCGATTGGAAACATTACAACCCGCTTGCCGCATGGCCTAATGAACTGGGATCACCACCTAAAGTATCGAAGGAAGTAAGAAACCTCGGAATGACCATGAACTCCAAGCTGTCGATGAATGCCCAAGTGGACAAACTAGCAAGATCAAGCTTTGTCACTATAAAAACGCTGCAACGAATTTTCCCTCATTTGGGATTTTTGCACAAGGTCCAAGCTACCATCTCCCTTGTTCTGTCCAAACTCGATTACGCCAATAGCCTCTACCACGGATCACCTTTAACAACCATGAAAAGACTACAACGGATTCAGAACTCGGCTGCCAGACTACTCTTGCATATCAAACCGCGAGACCACATCTCCCCTGCCTTGAAAGCCCTGCATTGGTTACCGGTTGCCAGAAGATCCACGTTCAAGCTGCTTTGTATCACCCACAAAGCAATACATGGAATGGGACCGCTCTTCATCAGGAATAAAATCACCAAACACATTCAACAGAGTAACCTCCGCTCTAAAGGAGCATCTCGCCTCAAAATCCCAAGATACAAGAAAAAAACCATGGGTGGCACATCCTTCTCTGTTCAAGCAGCCAAACTATGGAACTCTTTACCCCCAACATAAGATCCACCGACAACCACCTTATCTTCAGAAAACTACTCAAGAATTGGCTCTTCCCCACATAAGCACCATACGCAAACAGAAATTTACAGCATATCCCTCTGTATATAAGCATTTGTTTTCACTATAGACATGTACCTATCTTTGTGTATTGCTTTGTATAAACATGTAGAATAATTATGTTGTTGAGAGAAAAAAAAATAATAAATAAATAAATATCTTTGGTCTACATGTACTTACTTCCATTGTGCATCTATGTACCTTCCATGTACTTGGATCTGTGTCTCTGTTACTTTTCTCCTGAAAAAGCATATCCAATGCACTACCCTATTTCTCATCCTGTGCCTCTATCAATATCTTTAATCTACATATACTTACCTCCTTTATGTATCTATATACTTTCAATGTACTTATGGATCTATATATTTATCACTTTCTTCTAATTTAGCATTTCCAAGGCACTACCCTAGTTCTCAGCCTATACTTATCTCAATATATCTTCTAGCCCAACCTTCTGACTCATCTCAAACTTCTTTCTACTACTCTTTCCAATGCACTACCCTATCTCTCATCCTATACATTTATCAATATATCCTCTACATCCACACTCTCATTTATCCCAAACCCCATACCAGTACTATGATCCCCAAAATAACCCTTTCTAGACTCTCTCCTACTCTACCCTCCTTGCATCATCTGACACCTCTTTTACTATACCGATCCCCTAAAACAAACCTTTCTAAACTCTTCCCTGACTAACATGTTCAATTCTCAAATTCCATTTTCAACTATACTAATTCACCACTAATCCTTTATGGGTTCCAGAGTAGCGTGCTACTCGCCAATAAAGCGCCTCAACACCCCATCAGGGTTACAAGCGCTATATAAATGCAAACCTTTTCCCTTTCTACCCTCCCCAACCCTTCTCAATCCAAATAACTGACTGCAACACCCATCAGGGGTAACAAGTGCTATATGAATGCAAACCTTTCTTCCCTTTTTTATCCCTCCGCTATCCTTCTCACTCCAAATAACTGACTAATATCCACCACTGAAACTACTTTCATATTTCACCATATTAATTAACCACTAATCCTTTATGGGCTTCCGGAGTAGCGTGCTTCAACACCCCATCAGGGGTAACAAGCGCTATATAAATACAAACCTTTTTTTCCTCCTCTATCCTTCTGCTATCATTCCAAATCCAAATAACTGACTAACCTATCCACCACTTAAAATGTACTTGCATGTTTCACTATACTAATTCAACACTAATCCTCTATGGGTCCCGGAGTAGCGTGCTACTCGGCGAAAAAGCGCTTTGACGCCTCGTCAATGGTAGTAAGCGCTATATAAATGCAATTACAATACAATACAATGTGTGTATTTCTTGAGCGTGTGGCAAACTGTCTTTCAGTTGTGCCACCTTTCCCCAAAGCAGTTTGTGCATGATAGTATTAGCCTTTGAGTCTCTGAATCCATTCAGGCGCCAGTAATGTATGTTTTCATTGAAAGACTGAACACAGTAATACGAATCACACACTATGAATGTGGGGAATCCAGGATCTGCATTTTCTAGTGCCAGAATCAATGCTTTTATAGTTCAGCCAGTTGCGCAGTACAATCCCCTAGGGCAGAGGTCTTCAAACATTATGATGCAGAGACCCCCCTGTCAAAATTCTTTAGGTTTAAGGACCCTCCCCCCTGATGAAACCTAGAAGTTGGTACTCTGCATCATCGACAACCATCATCGCCCCCAATTCCCATTGCAAATCATTTTTATGGTGGTCCATGCTACAATGAAGAAGATTCCCAGGATGGCTTCGACTAAACATAAAGCTGTTTACCGTCATATAGGCCACAGAAATGCATACAACAATCCAGTTCATTGAGCAGATTCAGATATCCAATGGGTTGTAAACATGCTGTTATTACCCTTTGGAAACAAGTAAAATGCTTTAAACAAGCTGCCCCTCTCAATCTGGGCCTTCTTTAGGGTGGTGTGGCAAGTGCCACTGCACCTCGTGCCAACCTCGGGGTGGGGGGCATGTAGATAGCTCAGTGAGTTATGGGTTTTGTCACAGAGATCCTTTTGTTACTTGCAGTTCATAAGTTAAAATCCTAATCTAGCACAGCGAGCTATGAACTGACAACAAAGAGCTGCATGGAAACATGCTAAAAAGGGTTAGTTTGGGTGAGAATACATTTTTATTAGTCAAGCCAACCCAACCACTGTATTACATTTAAAATCTTGAGTTTGTACTTCTCCTGATCAAGCACTCCTAAAATATAACGCCTACCAGAATGGATGACATGTGACTCCTACACCTTGTAGTCCTCATTGTCTTATGCAACATTTCCTATAAGTTGAGTTACACATGCATGATTCATTCTCTATATAATTTGTGTGTGTTGTAAAGGAGGAAGAAACATGGAGGGGGCAAGATTAACAATGGAGCCAGCTGAAAAAGACACTCTCTGGTAAAGTTCAGGAAAAAAATTGCGCCTTAAAAAAATGAGCAGTGGACGACACGAGTAATGTGTCCATGCTGCAGGGGAGGGACAAATACGCAAGGAGTAAGAAAGCCGGTAATTTTGTAACTTATCAGTAAAAGCTCAAAAGACTAAGCACAAGAAGAAACAGTGGCGTAGATAGTGTGCCAGGGCCGTAGCGCAGGGAAAGAAATGGGCCCCCTAGCCGCTGTTTAGAGTGAGAAATACAGCAATAATCAGGGTTCTGTGGGTCCCTCAGGCATATGGGGCTTGGTGCCACTGCACCTGCTGAACCAATGGAAGCTACACCCTTGCAAAAGCATTTGAATTGTGTTCTAAAGCAGCCATAATGATCCTTGACAGATATTTCAAGTAAACAAAGGCATAAATGCTATGCTAAAATAAATACAGACGATTTTATTTATAGTTGTATTTAAATAAGTCCAGGTTTTTGCAGAATACACAATTTTACATGTCATTGTCATATGTGCAGACTGTGGTGAGAGGCAATGAAATGACGTTCAAGCAATTCTCATTCATTTATGTTCCTCAGGATACCTGATGTGTGTCCTACAGCATACCAAATGGGCAGTGCTTGTATAATCTATAACTGTGCATGCCCTGCACGTGAGCAGATGGACGAGCATGTACATATATAAACTTATAATCCTTTTGCGATAAAGTGGAGCTTAAACAACACTTTACATAAAAATAGTAACTGGAAGTTGAGTCACGGAGGTCTCTGAAAAGAGTAGGATTCACAGGTATCTCCCCAAAACCAAGATCGAGGAGCTATGATTATTAGACAGAATGAGTAGTGGTTGGAATAGGCAACATGGGGGTTAAAAAATAGAAGTCAGTATGGTGGCGAAAAGAAAATATGCAGCACGGATCAGCTCTGGCTGGCCAGTAGAGAAATGTAATGCTCATTAGCCCCATAGGAAGAGTTTATGCATGCAAACTGTTCTGTGAAAACTATAAGCGATTCAAAATCTGAATCTATGTCCAAAAGTGGCTTTCTACAGTACAACTGATATTCCTGGCATTATTCATGTTGCATTTTTGTGATGCTGTCTTTCCCAGTCCTATGCAGTATAAAATGTGCAATCTGGTTTGTTGATTTATCACACATGCTGCTACAACAACAAAAACATAATTTACATTTCACCACATTGCAATATATTGCCTCAACCCCCGGCATGGCCCAGTTCTTCAAGTGAATAATCGATCAGGTAAACAAATAAGAATGAGTGTGAGTGTTTGTGCGTGTGTATATGATAGTCTGTGTGTCTGCCTGCGAGGTGAAAAGAAGGGCATGGGGAATCAGGCGTGGGAAGAGGCGAAGAGAAAGCTTACCTTCTAATTCTGGAAAGCTTCCGTTGCCTTGGAAACCAGGAGGGAAAGCAACATGGAGCTCCAACTGCAGAGGCAGCCACGAGGATGAAGCAGACACCGATGAAAACAGAGGAGCAGCAATGCCGCCCAAGAACAGTAACAGCACGGAATGAAAGGCAGCAGCTGCGATGAAGAAGAACTCCCACAAAGTACAGCCAGTATTCTAGAGATGCACTTTGCTGGCATTTCCTGATATCCATGCTGCAGTCTCTCTGATTGGAGGACAGAAGTTCATGACTTTGCCACACTATGATTGGCTTCTTTTACGATGTCCTCCAATCAGGGAGGCCCCATGAGCTGCACACCATTTGAAACCAAAACGAAAAGCAAACGTTTTGGATTACAGGCGGAAGTAAGGCAGGGGAATGCGCGCCCTCCTTTTCCACGACTCCATGGCCTCCCTGGGGGTCGCACATCACAGATTGAAGACCTCTGCCGTAGGGACTGCATACATGTTTTTTGATGCTGGAACTTTCCATCCATCATGACACCGTGTACCGCAGTGCAAGCTGCTGAATATTGGTGCTTTCTACTTATAGCAGGTTGGGCTGAACCATCAGTGTATATGATGTGTTTGTATTGATCAAGAGGCAAAATGTTACTGGGCATGGGGTATTCATGTTCATATTGGAGAAATTCTTGAGTTTGTAGAGTAGGGTCAAAAACATAGTCTACGTCAGTAGCCGGTAGGGAAGTGGCCCATTATATCCATCTAGGATGTAAGGCTTTTGCGTTAGGAATATTGGCAGATACTAGGATATCTTGTTCTATGTACCTAACCTTGAACGAAGAGTACAGATTGTGTTGCAGGGAACACTTTCTAAAAACAAGCATCATAAGCAGCGTTACGAATCATATCGTGAAAATAAAATATGAAAAATGTAACAGGACTAAAGCAAAGTCTGCTAAAATGTGTCAAATTTAAAACTAAAAGGAGAACCATATGGGGCTCAAGAGGGCTGCACCACACACTTGTGTCACAGAGCACAGAGACAGATCTGAGAAAAGCAGTCATTGACCTGCTCCCTCACTGCAGGCTTTAGCCTCGTTTGAGCTGCTTTGCTAGACTTTGTGACTTCTGACGTAGATTACACACACAACTAGAAACCTCACTTCTTTACTTGATCTTCTTACTCATCCTCTGTCATCTTCCCTGGCCAAATAAGAAGAACATGGTTTACCTCTTAAGTGGCTAGAATGCGTAATGAACAAACACGCCCTCCCATAAACCCTCCCATGCCCCAAAAAGAACTCTTGATGGTAAACCATCTATTCTCATGTGAAAGATGAATCTTCTAATGTTGTGTTCGCGAATCATACCAAGATAGAGCTGTGGCTTCCCTGGGAGTGTAGAGTATGTTAGTCGAGTCATTGTTTAATCTAATGCAGTGCACCATATCTAACATATTTAAGACTATGCTATAAAACATATTTCATTTGATTCACTGTTGTCCACCTGTCTATGTCTTTTTGCAAAACATAACATGTGTATTTGTAAAGCGCATGTTCACCCAAGGGTATCTTGGCGCTGAATAACAGATGTTTATTGGTAACCAACTCAATGGTCCTCATTTTGTCTACCTGAGAAGGATAAAAGGCTGAAGGGACCCGCCAGGATTTGAACCTGTGACCATGAGGTCGAACACAGGCCTCTACAGTGGAGGCATTAGTCCACTAAGCCACCAAACCCTAAGAGCAAATAGTTAGTTAGAGGACAGTTATCCTTTTTGGCAAGATCATGTGTTCATTTCTCTTTTTACAAGTTCTCTCACAGTGCCAGGAATAGCAGAAAAGATAGGGTAGTATCACAGTTAGAAACATGTTCCAGTGGGGTACTCTGGAAGTTATTCTGAGCTCTGGTGCTTTTGATTTTCTTCCCAATCCCCACCCAGTGTATTACATTCCTTACTCCCTTTAGAGTAACTTGAGAATAAAGCTACCCTTTTTCACCTAATGTGTATTTAGCCTATCCTGGTGTAAATTCTAGTTAGTTATTCAAAATCCCTATATAGAGTTTTGGGGATAGGTAAATTCTGATCAAGCTGAAAAACAGAAGTGAAGATCTACTTGTTAAAGTGAAACACCTACTGAACAAAAGGAGCAGATTTGCAGAAAAAGCACTGTAACAAATTCCAAGGTGGAACTAAAGTCATCACAACAGTCCTACCCTGTCAACCGTTGCATCAGAAACCATTTGGATATAGTCAACTGAAATGTAATCATTGTATTCAATACCCTGTGTCCATCTAGATCTATCTCAAAAGTCTGCTGGCTTTTGTTGACTAACAAGAGTGTTTTTTCTGTTTGTTTTTTAGAAATATGCATTATGCAATGGGGATTCATTTGCTGCTGAGTACGCTACTGCTGCTGGCAGATTCAAGGGCTCAGGATGATGAATGGATTGATCCTACTGATATGCTTAATTATGATGCAGCCTCAGGAAAAATGAAGCCTACAGTGGTATGTTTGTACTGCAACATTTTTATGTTCTGTGTTTCTCAATATTGTTTTATAGCATGTCAGCAGTTTGTATTAGTTTGATAAGGCTACAATGTCCGGTTTTCCATTACAACCTATGTTTGTTTCCATTTAGAGGCCCACCGTTCTAAAATATTTTAAGAATGTTCCTTTAGCGCATTCTAGGTCTCAAGGACAATAATTTAGTTTCTAATTATGTGCTCCTTTTTGGACACCTTGTTAGATTCTGTCCTTTTCGTGGCGCTTGCTCAATTATTACAACCACTTTTCATATTGAGGGAGGACTGTTCAGCGTGTTGGCTTTGACACAGATCTGAGAAAAAAACAGTACAGCAGTTAGCTGCAGGGCATGGAATGACAATCTCTCGCAATGTTTGGCTTGAAAGATGGAATCTGAGGCAGGGGGTCACTAGAAGACGATTCAGAGTCAGAGCAGTTACTTACCTTGTTTGAGTAGAGGACGTTAGCACAGCTGTAGGGGACTCCCACCCATCAAATAAGCATTGATTCCAAAGGTGATTTGGCCACTGACCAGCTTGTAACCACTAGAATTATGGAGACCAATGAAGGTAGTCTATTTTGCGAAGTCACCCTTGTGGCACACCCTCATACTATTGAGTTATCATTTCAGTAAGAACATGCCCACTAGACTAATTGGTTCATTTCTGTTGGGTAGCGCATGAAGGGTTTGCCAAGATAGACACCCAGAAGAGTCTATCAGAGACCTGGTGCTAAGATATTGGTCAGGTATCATTGGATTTCATGCTTTATTTCGAAGTAGTCAAACCTGCGATTTTCTAGTTTTAGATCAGCTTGTTTGACTGCTACCTTTAACTGTGTCTTCTTGGGCTTCTCTAAAGAATCCTACTGTATACAATAGTAGCACCCCTATTTTACATAGATAAGTCACTGTCCGAGTATTGTCTCAAATACTTGCATTAAAGCCAAAAATGTTATAAACAGAAATTCCACTGTTCTCCCACCCCAAACCAAAATAGGGTATCCACCTCACTCCATGTCTTGATGGATCCTGCTTCATGAGAAAATAGGGTAGCCACCTCACTCCATGTCTTGATGGATCCTAATTCCAGAACTGAGTCCCCACTAATAATTCATTGCCTTTCAGGTGTGTTAGTCAAATTAGTTAAAGGAAACCAAGATTACAAACCAGGAAGTCATACAAGAGCGCAAGACTGGGGAAAATGTCCATGATGGCATTGAGTGAGGTGATCAGTCTACTTGAAAAGTTGACCTCTCAGCGACCCTTGAAAACATAGGGCCTGATTTAGATGTTGGCAGATCTGGTCCTGCCGTCGCTTTTTCAACGGTTTTCCAGCATGCCGACTTGGCGGGCCGTCCGCTGTATTTAGATGTTGGCAGGTCTTAGGAGGGAAGCCCCGCCGCCTCCGCCAGTATCTTGCTCCCGTGTCGACGGTGTCAAAGGCAGAAGCAACTGTCAGAGGGAGTCTCGACAAGAATACTGCCGTACCCATTACGATGTGCCTTTCCATCAAGGCAACTGTGGTGGGGAAACCTTCAAACTCGAGTTGGCGGAATGGAAGAAAAAGAGGTGAAAACTTCTGTGTCCCTCTTGAACCCCATTGTCCAGGTCCTTCCTGTGCTGTTGCTACTGTGCCACGACGCTCAGCAATCCCATTGTCGCCAGAATCTAAGGTAGGCTTCTGTGTCACTTGTCTCACTATGAATCGTGTGTTAACATTTGCTTTCGCCTAGTGTATTTTTACATTGCTCTCACATGCAATTTTTTTGTGTGTCATGCATATCTGTTAATCTTACTATTTATAATGGTAAAATGAACACGTCTGTATTGACACACAAACATTTTTAGGTCTCGCAGACCTGCGTTGCAGCGTGCATGCGCTGCTCGCTCTGCGAGGCTTCTTGTAATCAAGCAGATTTCAGAAGTGGAGTGTAGGCTCCGCCCCTTCTTTCAATTGGCTTGCATCATCGTGCATGCTAAACGCTGGCTTTCCATTGTAAGTGAGGCTTTTTAGTCACTCCTTGTTACCGCCCTGTCTCCTTTGGGCCCCGCCCACCCGGACTGGATCGTTTGCTTGCGGCGTTAGACTGTCTCCTTTATTAGTCCGTAAGCACTATTTTGTTGTTTATTCGGCTTTGGCAATAGCGGCCAGCAGACGTGAATCCGCATGCACAGACAGGCAGGAAACTGAGCACAAGAGCAGTAGCATCGCGTCAGTGTACAGATGTGGATTCGAACCAATACTAGTTTCAGTTTATAGTGAAGTGTCATTCCCCACATAGCTGGATCGCACATCCTGACACCAGCGTGGCGCTAGATCAGCCTTTGAAATTTGCCCGAGTGAGGATGGGACTGTGTGAGAGCTCCCCTTAAGCTATTCGGCTGCTTGAAACCAACGATCCTCAACTCAAACCAGCACGCCCACTTCCACCACGGCCCTTCGTGTGCATTGTGCGCCCCAGAACGAGGCAGGCTTTCATCGCCTGGCTTTGCTTGTTTATTTTTAGTATTCAGCTTGCACTGAGAGACTGCATACCTCTGCAGTGCCTCATCATATCTCCCCCAGCACCTCCTGCTCTACTTTGGACCACCCGTCCTCGCGCTCTCTGTCAGTGACTTGTTATATATACCACAACGGAAAGATAAGAAGCATATACGGCAACCACCTAAACTACCCTGCCCCGTCTTGTCCCGTATCAGAGTCGGATCAACATCCTGTGATTATGGGCAAATCACTTGAGGTAAAAACAAAAAAAAATGAGTAACGTGACTGGTGTTCATGTAAAGCGCTCCGAACACCTTCGGGTCGATTTCGCGCTATATACAACTGCAAAAAAAAAATAGTGGACATCTGTAAATTATGTAATCCGCTTCTTCACAAAACTCCAGTTTAAGGCAGTAGACCGCCTATCTAATTGTTTGATATTTTTAGAGACATTGCACGCGAAGAAATCATTAGCCTCGCACCTAAATGCGTCACATGGCAGAGTACCTTTATATTTTCAAAAAATATTTTTATGTCCGTGCAGCAGGAGCAAGGATAGGCTTCTGCAGTAACTATCACGATGTGATCTATATGAACTCTAGTGGCGGGAAGTCGTTTCAACAAATAAATGCTCTCCCTGCTCTGCACAGATTACCTGCTTTCATCTCCGGGGAATGCAACAGAAAAACACCGTCTGCGCAGAGGGGCGGGTCTGCGCCATTGCCTCACAAGTAACCTGTATTCCAGACTGCATGAAAGCGGCCTTTAATACCTCACAGAGGTCCTGTCTTTCCGAGGTCACACACTCCTTAACCACCAGAGTCAGGCAAACTTTGTACCTCAGTTTGGCCCCCGGGGCTCACCTTTCCCTCCTCCACACTTTCAGAGGACACATGTTTTTCTTAGAAAGGCACATCTAATCTGAAGGGGTCTACTTGTCCCCTCTTTATCACCCAGCATACCCAATGTCAGAAAACTACCGACCCCAGAAACAATGCCAGCTAAAATATTAATTTGGGGGCAGGACACACTCTCTCCTATCGCTTTTTTAAAAACAATTTATCGGACGGGCGTTGAGCGCATTTGCGAGAGTTTAAGCTATTGGCATTGTAAATGACAATGCCTTTTATTCATCTGTTTTAAAACAACACATAAATAAAAGGCATTGTCATTTACAATGCCAATAGCTTAAACTCTTGTAAATGCGAGACCTATTGCATTGCAAATGCTTGTTTATTTGGTGGTGGTTGTGGATGTTGTGCTTGTGGTGCATGTGGGTGTACATTCAATAGTGTGTGCATGTTGTTGGTGTGCAATGCTATATGTAAAAAAAAAGGGCATTACACATTACCTATATATACATTATAACACATTCACAACATCTACGTGTAGTAAGATAATGATGAGTAGTACTTACCTTTCTCCTCACCACCATGCCCTTACTCCGTCAGGATTCCGCTGCCAGGACACCGCCAGCACAATGGGAACATCTAAATCGGCACGGCGCAAACCTGCCGGCCTGAGAGCGACGGAGTACAGTTAGCCAGCAGAGAAGACCGCTTCTGTGGCGGAACACTGTCTAATGCTGCAACATCTAAATACGGCGGGCGCCCCTCGTCAGCTCAACTGAGTATTTGGAACCGCTGCGGGATGACAGTAGTCCCGCCAAGATCTAAATCAGGCCCATAGATGTATCTGCTTAGTTAGAGGCCTGCCAGCTACACCGGTGACTGCTAAGCTGAAAGAAACTGTGGCTGTAAGGGTTGTAAAGCAAGCTTCTGTTGCTGACCTTTATATAAAGGGCCAGTTAATATTAAGTTCAGGTTGTAAAAAGTTGAAGGAACAATTGTGGAATCAATACCACTGTGCTCTAATGTACAGCCAAAGCCTGACCAGATATATGGACTCTAGTTGGCTGTACATGACCATGGCTGAGGAAGCACATAAGGGAACACAGTAGTGATCATCTATAAAGAGAGAATTTGATTACTGAAATCAAAGTCTTGTGTCGTGTTCTTATGTGTGTACCTAAACCAAAAATCCAGGAGCGATTGGAAACCAGAGCCAATTGCTTGAAGACTAGGGAAGCTTGAAGGTGGGAGTAGAGAGGGACAGTCTTGAATTTAGGCATCATAAGAAATTAAGGATAACGCAAAGTAAGACACCAGAATTCTAATAGTCGGAGACTGTGGATCATGGTTTCTGTTGAGGGTCCAGTCAAAGGCCAAGTGAGCAGGTTAGGCCAAGATGAAGTATAAGGGACATGTGTAGAAAAGAAAGCCCAAAAGCAAGTTTTTAACTGCTACCAATCTCAACGGGAAGCTAACAGAAGATATCCCCTTATAAGGTAAAAGACGACTTCATTGTCTGGGTAAATGCCCTACATTGTTGTCCCGAGGTTGCCTTACTCCTGAAGTGTCTCAGGTCCCTTGACTTCAGTCAGCTCATTCATTGATGTTCTTACTCATAGGGCTGCATACACACTGGATCCATTAATTCCCCATACTCTACTTGCATTCACAAATTGCATATCCTTGGTCTGTTTTCTCACATTTTAGCAGCAGGGGTTTGCCCCTGAAATGCATAGCTGCTATTGGAGCATAAATGCCTTTCGGATGGCTCTAGTAGGTCAAGGTTCTTAGTCAGGCCTTTCCAACGGGGTCCAACCTGGGCACTGTAATAAAGGCTTTAAGTGCTGCAGAAAGTTCTTTCCAGTTTATGTTCTGCAGGGCTGAAATAAACACATTTTAATTTTATTCTTGGAAACTTTTGCCAATGAGACACATACTTACCTCATCTGTCTTTTAGCACCAAACCAAGGGGTGCCAACTGAAGGTCAAAGGGAGGGATGCACATAAAAAGGTCGAGCATGGTAAACTCCATGCACTGCGCTTAAGGACTTGTGGTGTTTAGACTCCAGCAGCAAAACAATTCCACAACTCCAACAATGAGGCACCACTGTGTGGGAATCTTTCTTTTCGTTAATATCATTTATATTTTGTTGACGCATAACTTCCACCAAGACAATAACATTCTGTAATAACTATTGAGTTTTCACCCAGTGGCTATGTAAACAAAAGACTGTTACACCATAAAAGGTTGGGACACACAACCAGACAGTAAGTGTGCAAAAAACGAAAGAGAAAAGAACCACCCCAGAACACATGACCAACATTAAGATGTACTAGATGATCACGTTTGAAAAACTGCAAAGTGACACTCTTATTTTAAATGCTGTTTACTACTTTGCTGCATGTTTGCTCAATTTTTCGCACCAATCGCAAGTTGTCCATATTTAATGTGGTGACACATTTTCAGTTGCTAAGTATTTCATTTCTGGCAATACAAATAGATCTCAACACAAAAGCTTTGACACCTGTATTCAGATGAGACACTGTTGCTAAATCCCTACTATTGCAAGAGCTATGTGTTGCCCAGAAATAACGCCCAATCTGCAAAGTGTCTGTCTTAAACATGCAACTCCACATGAAATGCTTCACAAGTCTAGTGCTTGACTGACAGTGCAGACACAAGTGTTTATCCCCCATACCAGTTGAATATCTGACACATGTCCAGACCAATCTCATATGCTTTATGAAGGATTTGGATATAGAGACAGACTTAATTTTTCCAATCTCTAGCTCAGTTTTCTACTTCTATTGGATCAGCACTAAGTAATTCGAACAGTTTGTAATGACTGCTCACAACTAGAATTGTAGCTCGCTCGGCAGCTCATTGTTGTATATTGATTGTTCAAAAGGAAACCTCATAATACAGATCTGTTCAGTTTTCAAAGAATCTACTTTAATCCAGTTTTTTCCATATAGTTTTCTATTTAAAATGAGATCATTACATATCCACACCCCTGAATTAACCAAGGTTTCATTACTAACTTGTCTGCTCATTTGGGACCATGTTACCCTGGCATTATTTAGCATGGGGCATGTATATTTTAACATTCAACATACATTATTTTGTTGGCAAATCCAGCTATGTTGTTGCCAAAGTCAGCTTTTCTGAAATTGGGGCCATAGGGATATTTTCAGTCTTCATCCAACTAGCATCTGCATTAGATGCTCTTTCAAAATATGTTTCAGCCTCTTGTAGTACAGTTACCTTATAATTATTACTAAAATTGGAAGTTCCAAAACTCCTTATGCTAAGTAGAGCTTGATTTTTTTACAAATATCTTGGATTCTTTCTCACCACGCAACTCTGCAATCATTTTGTTTAATTTACTAAACTATTTGTCAAACATTTAGTAGTAGACCTGGTGAACAGGTCATCCGAACACAAATAATAGCTTAGGCAGGTTTACCATTTCACCAAACTGTTAAATGCAGTGGATTCCATTATGTTTTGCCCTGATGTCCTCTAAGGTGTGTCCCAAACCATTTTTTTTTTTATTCTCTTACTTTTTTCCATAATAACAGTAACAGTACAAAGGCATTCTATCCCCCCCCCCCACAGGAGTTCTAGTTACACATGCAGCAAACTGATTAGACTTTACCTTTTACATTTTGAGACACCCCCAGATTTTTGTATGCAGCCCAGAATAAAAACAAATAGATCTCTGCACATCTCTGGAGGCCTGCTGACCCCACACAGCAATGGATCTCTCTCCCCGATCAGGAAGGTATGTCATTTAAAGGATCTAATACTTCAGTCAAAATTTCAGCCCATTCCGCTAGATCTTCTACCACATTATCATCTCTTCTCGACAGCACGTTTCTCATCCAACAGGACCCATTGCTATAAATCTTTTTGCCACTTCTCAAATACAGGGGGGCGTGGTGCAGCCCAATGAATTGCTATACAATGTTTTGCTACAATTGTCCCCAGCGCTAACATTTGCAACCTCATTTTATGCTCTTTCTTGACAGAAAATACACTCAATAAGCATTTTTTGACCGATGCCTCAAGTTCCACCCCTGTCACATGAAACAGACATCTACGTACTTGTTGCCAAACGTTTGCCAGCCTTGGGCAGCTCCAGGTAACATGCAAAAACGTCGCCTCATGCTCCCCACATATCCCATACAAGGTCTGCTTATAAGGGTAAACTCAAGCCAGCCTGTGGTGAGTGAGGTATGTTTTATGCAGAAAGTGAAACTGGATCAACTTAACACGGGCATTCAGGTAGACCTCCTTCACCTGTTTGCAGGCTTCTTTCCAATCCCCGACAGTTAGGGACTCAGGACTTTCCTCCACCCATCTATTACAGGCGGCTCTGTCTGTATTTCCCTCCCTATCTTCTGCCAAAGTTACGTATAGTAGTGTGATAAACCTTCTACACCACCCATATCCCAAGATTTGTTTCATAAAGACATATTATGGCGGAGCCTCAGGATAGGTAGGCCAAGTACAACATCCGGTTTGTTCTATTTTGGCATATTGCTGGAATTGCGCCGGGTCCACACCAAACACTTCCTGACACTGGGCTACGGACATGAATCTGACATTCATGAACAAATCACCTATAGTAGTGCAGACCCCCTCTTTCCAGTTCTAGAAGGACATCTGTTGTTGTATAATCTGGAATGGCCTAAATGTCCACAATGGGATGCCTAATGCAAATAGGGACCTCTTAAGCTCCCATACAACCACTGTGTACTATACCTTATCCATCTGCCACACCAAGTAAGGCATCTCCTATGACACTTTTCGCTCTCTCAAAAATAGTTCTCGCAGGGTATAATCTCCTCAGGTACCTGCCAACAAAGATTATTCCCAGTTCGGACCTCCTCGAACCAACATGTTTCCAGTTTCACTGGAGCTACCTCATAATATAAGATGTCAGGCAACCCCAGTTCCCCCTTCAGTGCTTCTACCTTCACCCTACTCCTCTTGTATGCCCAAACCATGCCACCAAATAAAATATCTAACCCATGAAATGTCACCATGGGTAAGGGGCATATGGTGGCTGTAGGATGTATAAGCCCCTTGTTAAATAACACCATCTTTGCCAGTAAGATCTGGCCCATATTAAAAAACGTAAGGGTCTTCCAAAAACCCACCGAACTCTGTAGCCCTGCCATCACTCTGCCCATGTTTCGAGTATAGTGTTTTCTTGGATCCTGTGAGACCCAGATTCCAAAATATCAGAATGCTCCTGGTTTCCACTTTAGGCCTAGTTCCGTCAGTTGGACCTCCGGGGGATGCCTCAACCTTCCAAGTGTAAATAGGCACGACTTGGATTAGTTTGTTATCCAGATATCCTTCCAAACAATTCCAGTTGTGTATGCGCATGGGGTACTGATTGGTTAGGGTCTCTCAAATATAATAATGCATCCTTGGCATAGAGACACACAGTATGTAACTGGGTTCCCTCTTGGATTCCCCAGATCCCCAAATTCTCTGACAACTGGGATGCAAGTGGCTCCACCTTCAAGCATGAGGACCACAGGGGAGAACGGGCATCCCTGTCTAGCACCCTTTTCTAAGGCCCGGGCATCTGAGATCTAACCTCCCATTCTCACCTTAGCAGTTGGGTCTGTGTAGACCAATTTTACCCAGACAATGAAATTAGCACCAAACCGCATGCATTCTAACACTACCCATAAATATGTCCAGCTCACTGAGTCAAACGCAAGCTCCAGGGCAACAAGCACCCCTTCATGCTCAGAGTAGCACCTGCATAATACTCATCAGTCCTCTAATATTAAGCATCGTACTTATGTACGAGATAAGCCCCGTTTAGTCTTCATGCATAAATGGCATAATGACGCCCAATAACCTGTTGGCTAGGGTCTTGCTCAGCACCTTGGTGTCTGTACTTATCAGCAATATCGGATGGCAGGACAATACTTGAGTATGATCGTTGTCCTCTTTGGTCACCTGGACTATCACCGCTTCCCGCATTGTGGGCAGTAAGCAACCTGATACTAAGGACTGTGAAAAAAGATGGCGGCAGCCTGAGCCCGCTGCGAAATCACTCCCACTCCCCTCCCCACCCGCCGTACAGGCAACATTGTTTCTTTCTGACCGGAGCTGCCCAGTAAAGGTCTGCGGGGTTGCTACAGTGTGTCAACGGTCTCCGGCTTTGCTGGGCAGTCAACTAGCAACATATCTGGAAAATCTGTAGCTATATGCGCATTCGGACTGCCAGGAGGTACCGTCCGCTACCACTTAATGTATCATTGCTGAGTTGGAGAGTCACAGAGCCGTAGTGTGGTGGAGAAGCGGAGCCGGGTACTCGGCTGAAAAGCATTTACTTAACCTAACGGCCCCCTCTCAATCTTGATGTTGCTGCTTTGCCTTCACTCCCCAGTCATTTCCTGGTCTCTGCTGGTCTGAATTGCATATATCTGGGTGTGGAGGTGTCCACTAATGGCTCCTTTGAGATTTATTTCAAACCGTGGGGAACGTGGTGCCCGAGCCCCCTTTTGCCAGGCGACGTGGGGGAGCAGCTTGTGTAGACGACAATGTAACTCCGGCATGCCACAGCAGATGCGGTGACATTTCAACTAAGATTGGATGCCCTGTGCTTAAATTCCTGACTAGTTGCCCTGTCTCTGTGATTGGCACTAGCACTTTGACTTCTGCATCTGAGGCTGTTTCTGCCCGTGACGCTTCTGACTCCACTTCCCCAGTGGCAATTCAGGTACTGAACGCCATCCGGGAGCTCAAGAGCTTTGGTTTTCTCTCACATCTCCCTTTTCTATCTGAGCCTTCAACATTTCTGGCTAGGATTAGTGAGATACAGCAGCAGATCACTCTTCAAAGCAGTGAGTTTGCTGTGGCTAATGCTGGTAATGCTGCTAATACTGCTGGTGTGGGTGAGAGGGATACTCCTACTAATGCCTTTGGTCCAGACCTGGCTTTGCTCTAGGATACATTGGAGCGCAGACTGTGCTGCAGAGGGGGCTACCATCCACTGTGTGAGCTATGCTGATGTTGCCGAGGTGGTAAGGTGGAGCAATGAGATATCTGCGGAGAGTAAAAATATGGATGAGGTTGGTGGGACGGTGCAGTCTAATGGTGCAGGCCTGCTCACCACAGCTGCTGTTGTTGGGTCCCCTCTAACTTCTCCGAACTCCGGCCTGGTTGTGGATGCAAATAAAGCTAATATGAATGTGAACCCTACAACAATGAGCTGTCAAAATTCTTAGGAAAAAAGTGAGGGCATTTATGGGGAATCTGACGCCGAAGGTGTCTCGTGATAATCCAAAGTCTGACTGTGACATGGCTAATGGCAGACTTAGTGTAGCAAAAGTGCAAGCACAGAATACACAGCATGACAACACTGATGTAGAGCCTGGCCTTGTTGGCGGTGTGGCTTAAGCGATGTATGCAAACAAAGATTTTTGCAACAGATAAATGCCTCTGCAGCAGTATCTGCAAATGTGGGCAAAGAAGAGAGTGGTCCCCTGGTGACACCACTGTGAGACAGTGCCTCTTTTGACATGGTTAGCCCCCCATCTTTTGCCTGAAAAAGGACGTGGTTTCGATTGTAGTGCACTGGGAGCCTGCCAAACAGTTCCCCTTTGCAAGTGCTTCTTCCCTAAAACTGTTCCACAATTGGCCCTTTAGGCCTCCTGTAAGTCCCATTGGGACTGAAGAGGGTCCCCTTGGGACCCCTCATCTAGGCCATGCAGACTGCCACTGCAGCATGCATGACCTGGTGCAGACAAAAAGACAAAGTAGATATGACACACTACCTGTGGGCCATGCTAACTAGCACTGCGTAAGGTATAGGTAAGTCACCCCTCTAGCAGGCCTTACAGCCCTAAAGCAGGGTGCACTATATCACAGGTGTGTGCATATCTACATGGACAGATATGCCCCTACAATATTTAAGTGTATTCTTAGATATTGTAAGTGACAGGGAAGCCATAGAGAGTACATGGGCTGGAAACTCGACAACTCAAGCTCCACAGCACCATGATGGATTCTCTGAACACAGGAGGGTTTGGTACCAAACTACTCCTCTCAATAAACCCACACTGATGCCAGTGTGGGAGTTATTGAAACGTACTCAGAGGGCACTTCGGAGGTGCCCCCGGAAAAGCTACCAACCCTGGTGTGGTCACAGACTGGCTTTAGGCAGCCTACCACACCAGACATGTTTCTGGACCCCTGGGTCGAGAGCCCCCGCTCTCTGGGACTAGAAACCAAGCACATCCTGGGCTTGGGTGTCACACCTCCTCCCCCAGGATGGGCACTGTGCTCGAGAGGGACGCTTCAAAGGCCTGCTGCCTTTGCAGTGCAACCCCAGCTAGCAGCAGATGGCAGCCCCTTCAAGCTGGGAAAACCAGTGGGAAAAACCAGGACGAATAGGAGGTGTGCCCACCTCTGCCAACTTCACCCCTAAGGTGAAGGAGGCAAGGTGAACCACATCTTTCAGTCCCGCCATCTTGAAGGTGGGGGGGACTCCTCCAATTAGGGCTAGGACTATGCCCCCCACAGGAGGGTGGCATAATTAAGGGTGTAGATACTCCAGGTAAGGTGCCCATTGGCCCTACCTGTCACTCCCTTAAAACGCCCCTAAATCTAGTATTTATGTGGCTCCCCCAGACCCTGAAACTAGTTCCTGCTGACCTAAGAAGGAGAAGAACGAAGAAGACGCCGTGCAGAGAAGACTGTCGATGCCCACTGACTTGGCCCCAGCCCTACCGGCCTGTCTGCAGCCCTCGAAGATCCTGCGAAGAAAGGACGCCTGTCCTGCAGCGACCTCCACAACCCCTGGGAAGACTGCCTGCCTCTGAAGAAGACCAGAACTTCCGAGGTCAGCGGCTCTGTCCATAAGAAATCGACACAAAGGACTCTGGTGCCCTCCGGATCCGCGATCCCTGACCACTCTGCAACTGCCGCCTCTGGCCTGTGTCCAGGTGGCCCACAATGCAGAAAAGATTCCCCAGCGATCCTGAGTCCAAGTCCAGCGTTGGCTGACCCCTCCTGGACTCCACGACAGCTCCTGCACTGTGAATCTAAAGGCTCCCCCAGACTGCAACCGGCTCTGGTAAGAGAAACCCGACATCAAAGGATACCCCTGCACCCGAAGCCCCTGGGTCTTTAAGGGCTCGACTGACGGTGACCCTATGACCTACAGCATCCCAACTTACCTCTGCTGTCGCTGGTTTTCTTCGTGGAGCCTCCAGTTCGTTGCCTGCAGCCTGTTTCCAAACCAAGTTTCTCCATTGAATTGCATTGGGCGCCCAACACAGTGTTTGCACCCTGCACCCGGCCGCCCTGTGCCCCTGGTGGTGTATGTTTTGGTGTTACCTTGTGGCCCCCCGTGCTTGCTTTAACCTCCAAAGCTTGCCCCCTGCAACTGATTTACTTACCTGCAGCAGTATGTCTTCAAGCACCCCCAGTCTCGATTGGGTAACATTGGGCCTGATCTTCAAATTTAATCTCTGCATCCAGCGGCCCCTGTGCCACTGGTGGTGCAGTGTCTGTGCTTACCTGAACCTTGCCCTCTGCTGACCCTGCAACCGGAAGACTGGAACTGTAAGTTGGTTACTTACCTGCAAAACCGCATTGTTGTTTTCCTTCATAGGTCAACATCGCAAAGACTGAAAATTGTCCACTTTTGAAACTGAAAAGAATTTCTATGTAAAAATGTACTTACCTTTTTGCGAAGATCTAGGTCTTAAAATAAATCTTAAGAAAAACTTATTTTTATGAAATTGGTGTGGATCTCCTTTTTGAGTCGTGTGTCATTTATTGGTCATTGTGTGCACAACAAATGTCTTCCACTCCTCTGTGTTAGGCCTAAGGCTGCTCGCCCACACTATCACAAATCGAGCACTTTGGGTTTGCATGGAGCCTTGGACACTTCTGGGGGAATCTCTGGACTCTGTGCACTGTATAACCACCTGGTGGTATACCATATACAGAGCCAGCTTCCTACAACCACATTTGTATTTTCTGAGCCTTCACTTGCCTCAAATTTTCAGCTCATCCAGACTCATCGTGTTGAAACCACTATGCGGAGGCTAGAGTTGACTATGCACGACTGCAGCTTATGATCATCGACATAGCTGGGAAAGTGACTGCAAACTTCTCTCAACAATAAGACCTTCAGCAGAGAGTAGCTGAGGTGGAAGAAACCACAACATCTACATCTATGTTAAGGAGCATCACTCCCAGATTACACTCCTACAATCCAAATTGAAAGTTCTTGAAAATCGCCAGCGAAGGTGTAACCTCTGGATCTTGGGGGTATCGGAGGACAGGGAAGGCGACAATGCTCGTCAATTTGTGGTTCAACTGTTCCAAAAGAGTTTCCCTGACCTGGCGGACTTGGAGTGGTATTGTCAGATACAGTGTGTGCATCGGCTCCCTTTGATGTTGGTGGCGAAACCTGCTGGCTCTGGGGCCAGACCATGCCCCATCTTAATTTGTGTTGGGAATGTTCTGCTTCGCCAGGCTATTTTTCTTAAAGCCCGCCCATCTACTCTTGTATCAGTTGACCCTATTTTGTTTTTTGTCCTCTCTGACTACTGTAAATTAACGAGGGAACGAAGATGGAGGCTTAAGCAAATGATTGATCCATTCAAAGCAGCCGATATCCTGGCATTTCTACAGGAACTTGTGCATCTTAAAAAATCCAAAGAGATGGGAAGACGAGGATCTGGGTCACTGAATTAGAAGCTAAGGACATTCTTCAGCAGTGGCTGAAATAAAAAAGGGGGAGTGGTCGTGAACAGTGGTGGATCTGAATGTACATGATTTTATTTGATCATGCTTGGCGAGCTACCTAGGCCCTTCACTGGTTAAGGTCTAGTCCTGTCTATCTTCTCCCTCTCTTCTTTTTTTCTTTTGGATATGTTTCTCTATTTTTGGCTCCATTAGATTGGCTCTCTCAAAGACTCCGCACCTCTTCATTACTCTGTTTCTTGTATTATTTGTCTGATTTTCTTAAGTGTCTTCGATGGTGGCTGGTGGCTGGTGGGAGAGGAGTGTGGATTGCGGAGTCTGTCTTGTCTTCTGACGGCCAAGGCAAGGAGATGGTTTTTTTCCCCTTTCTTTGGGTGGGGAATTCAGGGAGGGCTTCAGGGTTGGTTTTTAGGTGGTGTTACGTTATGCATGATCGTTGGGTTGATATAAGATATAAAAAAGGGAAAGAATCAGAGCGCTCAATAGACTTTATTAGACTTCTTAAAACACTCAAAATATCAAATAGGACTTATCGGTTTCAAATTGGGAGATGGCCCAGGAGAAGGGGAGCTGGAGACATTAGATGTAATCCCGATCTGGAGGGATACCGTTGGGCTCATATTGCCTTTATTATTCCTTATGGCACAATTTCAAGTAATGTGTTGGAACATGGCCAGCCTAAACCATCCTCTGGAGTGACGGAAACCTCATATTCCTTGCCTAACCAAAACTCATCTAGCTTACAAAGATTGGATGCTATTATAGCAGTTAGGCTATAAAATCATTGTGTGTACGATACAGCAGGGTTCAATTCGTGGGGTTGTGATATTAAGCTCCCGTCTATTGGATTATAAAATTATCCGGACCGCATCTGATCCTTGGGGTAGGTGGGCAGTTGCTCAGGTTATGGTTAACTGTAGAGTCTACATTCTATGTACTGTATATGGGCCTAATAGAGATGACCCAAAAATGTTAGACTTTCTAAATTTTGAGCTATAATGTTGAACTGGAGAGATATTGATATTAGGCAATTTTAATTGCATAATGAGCTATAAGCAAGATACAACAAATAGGACAGGCACTCTATGTATGATTAATGTTAGGCATGCTATTAACGAGTTAGTGAGAGTACATAGGCTTGTCGATCTCTGGAGACCTCTATATCCAACCATTCCAGGCTATACATACTGCTCTGCTCCCCATGGCACTATTCTAGGATTAAAGAAAACACAAGGAGTTGATGGACGGAGCGCTGAAACTTTTCAGACACTCGCCCCCAGTCACAGATCTGGGTTGAATCCAACATCGTCCTTTAGCTCACTTCGCCACCCCAGTTCAGACACAGCTGTATGCAAATCAGTCTTGACCCTGTGCCTCATGGGAACAGTCCAGCCCGAACTGCCAAGCCATGTCTTCCCTGGACTGGAAACAAGCACCCTGGGACCGGTTTCGGGCTAACAGCCCTCATCAGCCAGGCTAGTTTGAATCCAGTGGCAAATTGAGCAAGGGACCCACGTCTGGGCATACCCTGCCAACTTAGGGCGAACAAAGCAAACACAAGGAGATGATGGACGGAGCGCTGAAACTTTTCAGACACTCACCCCCAGTCACAGATCTGGGTTGAATCCATCATCGTTCTTTAGCTCACTTCGCCACTCCAGTTCAGACACAGCTATATGCAAATCAGTCTTGACCCTGTGCCTCATGGGAACAGTCCAGCCCGAACTGCCAAGCCATGTCTTCCCTGGACCGGAAACAATCATCCTGGGACCGGATTCGGGCTAACAGCCATCATCAGCCAGGCTCGCTTGAATCCAGTGGCAAAGTGAGCAAGGGACCCACGTCTGGGCATACCCTGCCAGCTTAGGGCGAACAAAGCAAACACAAGGAGATGATGGACGGAGCGCTGAAACTTTTCAGACACTCACCCCCAGTCACAGATCTGGGTTGCTTCCATCATCGTTCTTTAGCTCACTTCGCCACCCCAGTTCAGACACAGCTATATGCAAATCAGTCTTGATCCTGTGCCTCATGGGAACAGTCCAGCCCGAACTGCCAAGCCATGTCTTCCCTGGACCGGAAACAAGCATCCTGGGACCGGTTTCGGGCTAACAGCCCTCATCAGCCAGGCTAGCTTGAATCCAGTGGCAAAGTGAGCAAGGGACCCACGTCTGGGCATACCCTGCCAACTTAGGGCGAACGAAGCAAACACAAGGAGATGATGGACGGAGCGCTGAAACTTTTCAGACACTCACCCCCAGTCACAGATCTGGGTTGAATCCATCATCGTTTTTTCGCTCACTTTGCCACCCCAGTTCAGACACCGCTATATGCAAATCAGTCTTGACCCTGTGCCTCATGGGAACAGTCCAGCCCGAACTGCCAAGCCATGTCTTCCCTGGACCGGAAACAAGCATCCTGGGACCGGTTTCGGGCTAACAGCCCTCATCAGCCAGGCTAGCTTGAATCCAGTGGCAAAGTGAGCAAGGGACCCACGTCTGGGCATACCCTGCCAACTTAGGGCGAACAAAGCAAACACAAGGAGATAAATAAAGTCCCAGGCACACGTTATTGGGTAACTACAATGGTTAGCAAAGTCTCTTGCATCAAGAATGTTGCCATACAAGGTCCACTCAAGTTGTTAAGAATTTTCTTCAATTTGTTTAATCTTTATCATTAATGGACACAACCAGCCAATACGTGTTTCGTCACAATGGGAAGTACCCCGTGACTTCTTCAGGGCTGTATGGTAAAGCGTGGATATCTTGGTGAGATCGCTCCGCCGGTGATAATTCCGACCCGGCTGGTCTGGTTAAAGTAAAAAGAAAACGGATTCGTCCTTGTGAGTGAAAATTATGAAAAAGAAAATCCGGTGTACCGGAGATCCCAGGACGTAAGTGCCTGTAATCCAGTTGAACGGCGGGTCCGCCGCTAAAAAGGAACCTCAAGCGTGTGTGCTAAGGCGGAGCACAGGCACTGGTTCACCTCTCTTCCGGAAGTGGACCACAAGGAGATGATGGACAGAGCGCTGAAACTTTTCAGAAGATATGCTGCAGATATTATTCATATGTTTGTCAGTTGTCCACATATCTCGTAGTTCTGGGACGATATTGTCCTCGCTCTCTCTCAGCATTTACAATATGATCTGCAATTTAATATTGGGGACATTATGCTGGGTTATAAACGGATTGCAGATAGCCACATTTCTATGATTGCCTCTATCGCTATTTTCACAGCTCGATTATACAGTGTGGGAGAGTGATCATTGCCAACACCTCCCACTATTTGGCCAGATATATGAGATAGAGATCAATCCTCCGGTGCAGGGCGAGAAAGAGGGCTAGAACTATCTGCCAGCTATTGGCTCCACTTTTTATATAAACAATTTTGGCTGTTTTTGTTGTTTAATTCTTCCTGATTAATCCCTGGTTCCACCGTGGTAATGGAAGGGCGATAAGCAATTTCTGAATTATATGGAATGTGAAGCTATAAAAGTGATGATTACTATTCCCTTGCTCCTCCATCTTTCTTCAGTTTTTTTCTCTTTTGGTTTTGTGTTCTTTTTAAAGGAATTCTTGCATGTACTATTGTATCATTTATTTTTGTATTGGCTTGACTGCTACGATTCCCCCCCTCCCCAATAGAAAAATTAATAAATTATAAAAAGTAAGCAACCCACCTCCTTGGCTTCTTCGAAAACCCCCAACAGTCTATCTAGGATCAGTGTGAAGATTTCTTGAGATTGGGATACCATCTTCTCCTGGGCTTCTTTCAATTCAGGCACTCCGGTTGGGGCCTCCTACACCTCTCGCTGCGCCGCTATAAGTCTCGCCAGCCTCATCCTGCCCATGAATGCCTTTACCTTTTGTTCATCTGCCAGAGAAGGGCTCTATTTCTCCACCTTCCCCACCCCTTTCCCAGGAATTCCTTACAAATATTGTTTATCTGCTTACTTACAATAAAAATTCTCCCATCACTCTTTTGTAATTAAAATATATGCGTATGGGGTTTCTCACATTTTTACAGCCATGCTAAAAGGCGGCCCAGTCTACCCCTCTCCCTAAATATTCTGTGTCATGAGTAGGTGTATCTATCAAGCCGGGTCCCGGTATCTTCCATCTGTGTTTTTGCTTCTAACAGCTGCTGTTTATGATCCGGGTCTGTCACTGCCCTTGCCTGTAAGCTAGCCAGTACACTTTGTGTTCACCAGGTTCCTCTCCAAGTTCCCTTGTACTCCAAATACTTGTGATATGTCCTCTTCCCTGAGAGTCACCTTATAGGCATCCCACTCTGTAGCCCTGCTATTTTTGGGTCTCTGGTCATCCATGGAAGTAGCGCCCAGTAAAGTCCCAGACATGAGCAAGGAAGGTGGAATCAGTCAGAACCTCAGGCGCAACCTCCATGTAGGTACTTTAGGTCTGTGTTATTGTATTTTTCTGATGCAAATCAGTCGGGAATGGTCCCATAAAAATCTATTTAAATATGTTGCAGTTTCAAACAGGACCGTATCCTCCCTTTTACCTGGCACAAAATCGATCCTCATATACATATTGTGTACTGGACAGTGAAACAAGTATACCCCATCTGTGCGATGCTGGTCCAAAAGATCAAATTCTGTGAAGAACTTCAACACTTCCATTCCAGGTTTAAGCCCTGGTTTAGGAGGATGCTTGTTGATCGTTCAATTCAACACACAATTATACTCTCCCACTCAAGTTAATCTAGCACCTACGTACTGCGAGGCAATCCACATAATAGAGGGGAAGAACTGCTTACATGTTCACCAAACACATCTCCCATGTGTGTCCTTCACCTCCTCCTGCAATTTTAAATGGGACCTCAGGCGCGACCCAGGTTAGTACCCCCCCAGGCAAAGTTAGAATAACTCGCGACATAGACGTGACCCACCAATTTTTAGCAAGACTGGTCACCGCTGCCCTCAGCAAATGAGTTTCCAGGAGGACGACTATTTGAAGAGCATGCCTTTTCATGAAAGAGTAGACCCTGTATCTCTTGGAAAATACGTTAAGTCTCTGCACTTCCAGCAAATAAATGTCCTATTTATCTTCGTCTCTCCTCCTGTGGTATGGGAACTTCCCCGGCCGACCCATGTTTGCGATAGAAAACATCTAACTTCTCAACAACCCCCTCATTACAGGCCTCCCTCAACTCGACGTTCGCCCGGTTTGTCCTGATCCTCTTCGAACTGCTGATGGGCGCGACATGGAATCCCATCCAATCCATATAAGAACTGTATGACTCCGAACTACTTTGTGCGTATTGCAGGTAGCTTTCAGTCGGCCAGAAAAAATTCCCAAGTGAATCTGAATCCACCAGCGTGTCTACCATCACTACTCAATATAGTGGCTATCCTTATTCCCACCTCCCCCCGCCTACCCAGCTGGAATTGGCATAATTGATATTGTACAACAACCTGAAAAGTAATTCACATTTTATGAAACGTATACCTGAGGGCTAACATTTCACATATATACAGGCATCTGCAATTTCCATTACAAATTATCCACATTCACCAAAAAACACCTTTAACTGACCAGCTCAGGCTCCACACAGAAGCTAACGTGGCATCAGCTCCTTCTTCCTTGCCCATCATTTCCGGAACAACTCCAGCCAATCTCTCAGGTGACCTGACTGGGTGTCCGCTTCCCCTGAAGAGGACCCATCCACTGGCTTCAAAGTCCCTTCATACTGCACCACCACGTGGGGAGTCCAGTCACCACTGTTCCGCTGGCTTCTGGATCATCTCCAGCCTCTAGATCCCCTCTATCTGTAATTTCCTCACCCAAGGCCATCTCGAAGATGGCAAATCCGTCTAGGACCACCTTTGTCCCAGAGCTCCAGCCAAGACCAGAAAACATCTTGGGTATCAAAGAAGTGGGTTCCCCAGCGCCACCACTCGTAGCCAAGCAGGAAACAGCAGCATGTACTCATGTACTTGAGGTTGGTTGCCTGGAGCTTTTGCTTAACTTCTATGTATGATTTTCATTGGGCTTAAACCCCTCTGGCATAATCTGAGTGAATAGCAATGACATGAGTCTTAAACTGCAGGTGCCCTCTCAAGTCATGCGTAGGATTCAGTCTCAATACCTGTAATTAAGAGTTTGTGCTATGAGAGTCCTAGGGGCGTGCAAGGAAGCAGCGCCAGAACCATCGTCCCATGTGCTCATTCCGCCACAAACAGTTTAGAGAGTTCTTGCAGGGGCAGCTCATGTCATCTTGACTTAGTCACTCCGTCACAAACCATTCTTAACCAAATCCCTGTCCCCAAATATTTAATTGAATATTGTGCACATGTAAAGTTCCAATTTAAGAAGTTTCCCTTAAAACAATTCACATGTAGACACAATTCTTCTCATGTATTTTATAACCAGCTTAAGACCTGTATTTGTTCTTTATAATGTGATGCGGTCATGGATCTCTTGAATACTTATATGAAAATTTATTTGCATCCGCCTGTTTCGTATCTGAGGAATATGTAGTCTCCTTACTTTCCTTTGCTAAAAATCCAATGTGGCATCTGAGTTTTAGAAGGGACAACAAAGCACACTGGTGTGGCAGACTTTTACTTTGATTAAAATAATAATTTCCCTAGTATTATCTTTAACTTACAATTACCTAAGAAACCTTTCACACTATGTGAGCAAGTGCTATAAACCTTTACACGTTGGATGTAGATTTTAATGAATCAATACACACTGCTTAAATGTTATTCTTTTTGTAATAGGCAGGTGATCGAGAATTGGCCAAGAAGAGGTCATCTGAAATTGACAGACAGATTGCTTGTGAAAGAGAAAAAAATGAGTGTGAAAATAAGTATGCAGTTTTACTTCAAGAGGTAAGTCATAAGTCTTGCTTTTACCATTGAACTGATGCTGAGTGGTTGTTGAGAAAGGACGTGTGTGTACCTCTGATATATTGTTGATACACACACAATCACTATATTTGCACTCGGGTATCCATATAATTTGCAATAATGAGAGATCTCATGACACTAATTCTTGCCATTGCACCAGCCAGTCAACTTGGATGAATACAGTAAAAACAAGCATTTGCAATGTAATTGGTCTCGCCTTTGGGATCTTATATGTATTTAGCTATGCAGCACATTAGCCTGGGTGCTGAAACATCTACTGTTCTTTAACATGGAGGGAAAGTAAGCACCAAACTGCGTGACACGCCAGGTATGGGAACACATGGAGAGAAATATTGCCTTTCAGCGGGAAATGGTATAGTACAAGCTCTGTTTTTATTATAAAATCAATCGGGGCCTTCGGTGGTCATATCACTGAAAATACAAGATTTGAAAAAAATATTATTGTCTACGGGTGCTCGTGGAAGACAATTTCTATGGACTGGAATCTAGAGAATGCTAAAGTGATTCTGGTATTTTACTGACCTCTGCTGGTCGTTTTCTATCAAGACAGTTAAATAGAGGCAGTTGAACAGAAATAAAAGTCCCTAAGCGGAAGCAGACAAGTCCTAGGGCTGATCTCCAGAGTCCACAAAGTACATACACATATAAGTATATACTAAAGTATATAAGTATATACTAAAGTATATACAAGAGGTCTCGAATGCTCGACCTAAAAATCAACATAAATTTCAGAACATGTACTTTTTTTCATCTATGCAGTCCCATTCAATTATATAAAGTTGTCAGGTGTCCTCTTAACCCTGTTCTCTATTGAAGGCTTGATCCCTCGACCGCCCATGTTTATATGCAACTTAGGATATGGCAAATAAGCATTTTCCCTGACAAAATAAAGTATGTGCTATACTCTCAGACTCATGTGAGCTTAAACATGCACTCTGAAACACCCAAAGAAACACAAATTCAGAGTGTGCTAGTTTTTAAGAAAATATATTTTTCTATTACAGTTTTCAAGTAAACAGTTTTACATAAACATACAAGTGAAAAGCAGGTGTGTGCATTTGGGGTAATAGTTGCCGCCTTATGTGCCAAACATGAGAGAAAAAACAATGAAAGAAGGGACACAAAAAGCACCAAGCCGGAACATTAAAATAAAGCTGAGGCAGCAGCTCTTGATGTTGCCCCGACTCGGGGGTGCGAAATTGAGGATATGAGCCTGGGACAAGCCACAGTGGCCCTGCGCCACACCCAACACCTACAACACCAACAGCAGCAAGCAAGCAAATACCACTCACTCAGCAGCGGCCTCCCCACCTGAATATAGGCAGTAAGGGAAGGGGACAGCAGTGTTACACCTTTGGCGATGACACCACAGAGTCCACCACCTCAGGCAATAACCGCCCCAAGCATCCAGTCTTGGGCAAGCAACCATTATCGCATCCCAAGAAGGTAAAATCAGGACTCTACGCACTCCCCTGGTCTCTTCCTTCCAAAGCTCCTCCCACTCACAGTCTTCCCATCTAGTCCATTCCTTCCCCCATTTACCCTGGTCAGGACCGTTGGTGGATTTCTAGCTCATCGTCAATTGCCATTGGGCAAGTACAAGCTCCAGTTCCGTAAACATGTCTGCCGTCTTCCGGGCCTCACTGCGAGCATGGAGACCCAGTAAACAAAGCTGCAGAGAGCAGTTAAAGTGTCTGTGGTTTGGCAAATAACTTGCAGTACGGTGGCCTAGTACAGAGCCAGTACCAGGCAAGTCCATACCATGTGGAAAAACCCAGCCTCAGCCACATGACAGCGGGGAAATGCAGATGAAGCCTCAGGAAACATGGTGTGAAGGCGTTGAGGGGTGAGACACTCCTGGTGCAGGAAATATAACGGAATACGTTTAAATCTAGCATTTCGGGACTCCTTTGGGGTAAACACCAGGATTTTCTTCCAGGCAGAATCACTGAGCACAGGGCCCAGGTCTGTGGCCCAGCTTTCGTGTAGTTACAACAGGTCCATCTAAGCCCCCTCACCAGAGCTCGACAGAGCAGTGTGACCGGCCTCGTCATCCCCGTGATGAGGAACAGATAGCGGAGGCACTCGTGCACCGTTCCTTTGTCATAGCTTTCCAGCCAATCTCATGCCGCTGCTGGATCCAGGAAGAAATGCGTCTTGTCCTCCTTCACTACCAAAGGGGGCTAGGAAAAGCAGGGAGTAGGGCAACCTCAACTCGCGGAGAATTCTCTTAACTGTAATAAATGAAGAACACTGAGTTTGTTCTTGGAGGGTAAAGTCTGGATAAAGCGATACCTTCGCTTTCTCCACTACGAAGGGGCCAGGATTTAATAGCAACTGATCAATTAGAAATACAGCAGTTAGCACAGTAACCAGAACAAGTTCTATAACATTTATTTAATCGCCCTTAAAAATTAACTAAGCATTAGATCTAATATATAGCAATAAAATATTTTAAAAATAGCAAATCACAACTGCTTCTCATAGTGACGTCAGTGATATTACTGTTGAGGTCATGAATAATGCAAAAAGGACAATTGATGGACAGAATGCAGAACAATGTCATACATTCACCCCAGTACAGAGATCTGGGCCTAAATCCATCGTTTCTTTGCTCCCCTTGCCATTCCAGTTTGAACCCAGCCATATGCAAATCGGTCTTGACCCTGCGCCCAATGGGAACAGTCCAGCCCAAACTGCTAGGCCGGGTCCTCCCTGGACTGGAAACAAGCATCCTAGGACCGGTTTCGGGGTTTCACCCCTCATCAGCCGAGATAGCTTGACTCCAGCGGCATGGAGAGCAGGGGGCCCACGTCTGGGCTTACTCGTCCCACTCGGGGTGACAAATGCAAAAAGAACAATTGATGGACAGAATTCAGAACAATGTCATACATTCACCCCAGTATAGAGATCTGGGCCTAAATCCATCGTTTTTTTGCTCCCCATGCCATTCCAATTTGAACCCAGGATGCTTGTATCCGGTTCAGGGAAGACCTGGCTTGGCAGTTCGGGCTGGACTGTTCCCATGAGGCACAGGGTCAAGACTGATTTGCATATAGCTGGGTCTGAACTGAGGTGGCGAAGTGAGCTAAAGAACGATGATGGATTCAACCCAGATCTGTGACTGGGGGTGAGTGTCTGAAAATTTCATCATCATCATCAAATACTTTATTTTCGATCACAAAAGATCTTATAAAGTGCGAAGTGCCATACAGAATAAAAATGATATGCACAGTAAAAGTTATACACAGAGCAATATGCAGCAATGGTTAAAAGAACAATACAAAGATAAAAATCGATAAAAATAGCCCAATGCTCTTGATTTTATGGTGGAAAAAGGTGCTGAGTTTGTCGCAGAGGTCTTGTGAGGGAGGGATGTCGGTAGACTCGCTAGTGGGTTGGGCGAACTCCTTGATGATGCTGAAGAGTTCCTTGCTGTTGTGCGCGTGGGTGGAGATTCTGTCTTCAATTGCTTTTTTCCTCGTTTCTCTGATGAGTTGATGGTGGGCGTTGGTGGCGGCTCTGAAGTTGTCGTGGGCTTCGGGATTTGGTGTTCCTCCAGGCCTTTTCGAGGCGGCGGCATGTGCTTCTGGACTCTCGAAGTTCGGTGGTAAACCATCTGGCTTTCTTGGCGTGGGTATTGTTGTTTTTCTTGAGGGGGGCTATGGTGTTGGTGCTGTCCGAGATCTATCTATGCAGGGTTCGGGCTGCGGTGTTGGGGTCGTCGTTTTCCGCGATGGTTGGGGTGGAGTTGTTGAGTGAGGAGGTGAGCTGGTCGTCGGTGATTTTGGTCCAGTTGAAGCAGGTGCTGGTGTCTGTGGATGGTGGGTGTTCTGAAGGTGAAGTGGACGCAACGATGGTCGGTCCATGGGAGTTCGGTGGTGTGGCTGAAGGTGATGGAGTTTCCTGTAGTGAAGAGGGGGTCGAGGGTGTGTCCTGCTGAGTGCTTGGGCTCGGTCACGATCTGGCGCAGTCCAATGTTGTGGAGGTTGTCCAGGAGGGATGTGGTGTTGGGGTCCAGTTGGTTGTTGAGATGGAAGTTGAGGTCTCCCAGAAGGGTGTAGTTGGTGGATGCGATGGCCTGCGGGGAGATAATGTCCGTGATGGAGTTGGCGAAGGGTCCGCGGGGTCCAGGGGGTCGGTAGATGAGGGTTCCTCGGAGGGTGGCGGTGGGGCTGGCCAGTATCTTGAAGTGAAGGTGTTCCATCAGTTCTGTGGGCTCGTCAGGGAGTGTGCTCAGGTGGAGGCTGGATTTGTGGACGATGGCGATTCCTCCTCCTGGGCGGGTGGGGCGGTCCTTCCTGGAGATCTTGTATCCTTGGGGGATGGCGATGGCGATGTCCGGTCCCGAGGTGGTGTTGGTCCAGGTTTCGGTGAAGAACGCTACGTCCGGGGTGGTGCTGTCGAGGAGGTCCCAGATTTCTGTGGCGTGTTTGTGGAGGGATCGGACGTTGAGGAGGATGCATTGCAGGGTCTTCGGTTCGGTTGTGTTCTTGTGGGCGGGTTGTGCTGGATCCGTGTTCTTGATCCGTGTTCTTGGCGGTGCTGCAGGTGTGCCGGCAGCGGTGACAGCTGAAGGGTCCGTGGGAGTCGGCTGGTGATGCTAGCTTCCAGTTGTTGTTGCGGCCTGGGTTGAGTGCGTGGAGTGCTGCTGGGTCGTAGCGTTGGCGGGGCGGAGGTCCAGGGTTCCTGGCGCTGGTCGTGGTCGGGTCGCGGACGGGCGCAGACGGGCTTGCCTTTGACGCGCCTTCGGCGCGCCCGCGGCCCGCAGCCGCTGTGCGGCCGCGCAGTGGCCGGCATTAAGTAGGGGTCGGGGAGGGCTGGACAGCTGGGAGGCGGGAGCGGGGAGGGGAGCTGGATTGGGCCGGTCGCGCTGGGGGAGGGGCCGCGGGGGCAGCAGCGGCGGGAAAGGTAAAGGGAGGAAATAAGGGATAAAGAAAAACGGAAAATAGGCAGAAATAAGGCACAAAAGAGCAGAGATGCAGAAAGGTGAAAGATAAAAGAGGGTAGAAAAACGAGTGAAAACAAGTGAAAGGGCAGAGCGAGAGGAAGGGAAAATGAGCAGAAATAAGGCACAAAAGAGCAGAGATGCAGAAAAGTGCAGAAAGGTGAAAGATAAAAAGGGTAGAAAAACGAGTGAAAGAGCAGAGTTAGAGGAAGGAGACAGAGGTCCACTGGACCACCAGGGATGAGGCGCAGGGAAACCTGCGGGTGGAGGAGGGCCTCGATCACCAACACTCGAGAGTGCAGGGACAGGCCTCACTTAATGGTGGAGCTGGGAGGGTGGGAGAGCAATTTCACTGACAATGAGTCAGTGGTCTTGCTCGCCTGTCCCCGCAGTGGCCGCCATTAAGTAGGGGTCGGGGAGGGCTGAACAGCTGGGAGGCGGGAGCGGGGAGGGGAGCTGGATTGGGCCGGTCGCGCTGGGGGGAGTGGCCACGGGGGCAGCAGCGGCGGGGAAAGGTAAAGGGAGGAAATAAGGGATAAAGAAAAAGGGAAAATAGGCAGAAATAAGGCACAAAAGAGCAGAGATGCAGAAAAGTGCAGAAAGGTGAAAGATAAAAGAGGGTAGAAAAACGAGTGAAAACTAGTGAAAGGGCAGAGCGAGAGGAAGGGAAAATGAGCAGAAATAAGGCACAAAAGAGCAGAGATGCAGAAAAGTGCAGAAAGGTGAAAGATAAAAGAGGGTAGAAAAACGAGTGAAAACAAGTGAAAGGGCAGAGCGAGAGGAAGGGAAAATGAGCAGAAATAAGGCACAAAAGAGCAGAAAAGTGCAGAAAGGTGAAAGATAAAAAAGGGTAGAAAAACGAGTGAAAGAGCAGAGTTAGAGGAAGGAGACAGAGGTCCACTGGACCACCAGGGATGAGGCGCAGGGAAACCTGCGGGTAGAAGAGGGCCTCGATCACCAACACTCTAGAGTGCTGGGGCAGGGGCAGGCCTCACTTAATGGTGGAGCTGCGAGGGTGGGAGAGCAATTTCACTGACAATGAGTCAGTGGTCTTGCCCCCCACATCTTCAACAGAGCCGCCGACACCATCGCACCCATGCTCCGCCACACCATCAACCGCTCCCTGGCGACCGCCTCGTTCCCCGACGACTGGAAACATGCCGAGGTCAACCCCCTCCTAAAGAAACCCTCAGCGGACCCCACCGACCTCAAAAACTACAGACCCATCTCCCTGCTCCCGTTCCCAGCGAAAGTCATCGAGAAAGCCATCAACAGCCAACTCGCCACATTCATTGAAGAACACAACATCCTCGACTCCTCCCAATCCGGCTTCAGAAAAAACCACAGTACGGAAACCGCCCTCCTCGCCGCAACAGACGACATCCGCACCCTACTGGACAAAGGAGAAACAGTAGCCCTCATCCTCCTCGACCTATCAGCGGCGTTCGACACAGTCTCCCACCGCACCCTAATACGCAGACTCTACGACGCAGGAATCCAGGACAAGGCCCTCGACTGGATCCGCTCCTTCCTCTCCGGCAGGACGCAGCGGGTCAGACTCCCCCCTTTCCTCTCGGACCCCACACCTACCACCTGCGGAGTCCCCCAGGGCTCCTCCCTCAGCCCGACGCTCTTCAACGTCTACATGGCTCCACTCGGCCCCATCGCCAGAACCTACGGACACAACATCGTGTCATACGCAGACGACATCCAGCTCATCCTCTCCCTATCCAACAAGCCCAACACCGCCAGACGCAACTTTCGAGAAGGCATGGAAGCCATCGCCAAATTGATGAAAAACAGCTGCCTACAACTAAACACCAACAAAACAGAAGTACTCATCATGGGCCCAAACCCCGATGCCTGGAGCGACACCTGTTGGCCACCCGCCCTCGGAAACCCACCAACCCCCACGGACCACGCACGCAACCTGGGAATCATCCTGGACTCCGAGCTCAAAATGGACCGCCAGATCAACTCTGTCTCGTCTTCCTGCTTCCACACCCTCCGCCTCCTTCGTAAGACCTTCAAATGGATCCCCCTCGAACACCGAAAGACCGTCACTCACGCCCTGGTCACCAGCAGACTCGACTACGGCAACGCACTTTATGCCGGAATAAACAAAAACCTCACCCGCAAGCTACAGAACATCCAGAACGCCGCCGCAAGACTGGTCCTCAACCTGCCAAAACACTGCCACATCACCCAGCACCTGCGCACCCTCCACTGGCTCCCTGTCGAGGCGAGAATCACCTTCAAGATGCTCACCCACGCACACAAGGCCCTCCACGGCACCGGACCAGCATACCTGAACAGCCGACTCAAATTCCACGCACCCCAAAGGACCCTACGATCAGCCCAGCTCTCCTACGCCGTGGTCCCCCGCACCAGAAAGACCAGATCGGGAGGCCGCTCCTTCTCCTTCCTCGCGGCCAAAGCATGGAACGCCCTTCCGCTCCACCTCAGACAGACAACATCGCTCCCCATCTTCGCAAGAAACCTCAAAACCTGGCTCTTCGACAGACCCCTCCTTGATGGATGGAACCTGCACCCCCCACCCCTAGCGCCTTGAGACCCTTACGGGTGAGTAGTCGCGCTTTAACAAACCCCTGATTGATTGATTTTTATAAGAGCGGAATAAAACATTTGGAACGCTTGATCCATAATGCATGCCAGAATCTAGCCAATCCAAAGACCACCACCCTGCACGTATCGGTGGCTAGGATTCTCTTAACCTCCAAATAATGCTCAGGTTCTACCAGTCTACATAAGGGCACAATCCACTTGGCTCGCAGGGTTTTATAATAGGGGCAGAAGAATAACAAGTGGACTATTGTCTCTGGGCAAGTGTTACATGCAGGGCAATTATTGTCAACAGAGGAATTACTACACCACTTTTTACAAAATACTTTTGTTGGCAAAGTTTTAAAACGGTATTGAATAAATAATTTCCGAGCCAACGGCGGTACGATTTCATCAATGGTTTCCTCATAAAAGGGTACGGATTTAAAATTAATAAAAACTTCGGTCAGAGAACCCGCCTGTTTGGTCGCTTCCGTCTCCATGATACTATCCCAGTATATCTTTTTGAGTCTGCATTTTGGGATTTCACACAAGTTTTCGGGGGTAGACCAATATTCATCCATCCCAAGGCCCATCAGTAATTTCTTCAAACGTATAAACCATGGGATAGAATTGACCTGGGGCACTTTTAATAGGTCAATCGTCTCCGCTTTATATGGGATAAGTTCGTCTACAGACAGACCACAGGCGGTGCCAAAACATAATCTGCTTATAACCCATCTTGTGCTCTAGCTCTTTCTGGCCTAGATCTAAAAATAGAGGAGCCAGGGGAGTACTGGTGGGGAGGTTTACCATTGATCGAATTAACCTGTTTTCAACCCGTGCAAGGGGGTTAGTATTCCCAGTTCCCCACAATTCCGCCCCATAAAGGATTCCTCCCAATATTTTAAAGTTATAAATATCTAACGCTGGGGCCACTCTCCTGGACACTGTTTTTTTGTGTAACTTGCCGATATGAGCAGTTTGCTGAATTAAAGATACTTTGGCTTTTTCGATTTGGGGAACCCAACTAAGATTAGAGGTAAGATGAATACCCAAATAATCAAATTCAGAGACTTGTTCGAGGGCAATACCTCCTACATACATCTGCCTCTTGGGTTGCTTCGAGGACCCCTTCGAAAAAATCATGTATTTGGTCTTTTGCTCATTTAACACCAGGCCATAGTCGTTGCAGAATTTGATAAAATTATTCAGTAATTTTTGCAACCCAAAGGGGGACTTGGATATTAAATGAGTATCATCTGCGAAGAGTAGGGCTGGCACTCTTCGCCCTCCTACCTTTGGGGCATCACATCCATCTTTGTCCAGGTAGTCAATCACCCCATTAATAAAAAGCGAAAACAAGGTAGGTGCTAGAACGCACCCTTTTCTTACTCCACGGTTGACGTGGAATAGCTCAGTGAGCTCATTATTATCCCCCCACCTAACTTGAGCGGTGTTGGAGCAGTGAAGCCGAATTAAGATTTCTAATAAATTGTGTGGCAACCCCATTTCGGCCAACACTCTCCACAACTTTGCACGTGGTACCAGGTCAAACGCAGTTCGTAGATCCACGAAAGCTACATATAATTTGCCCCCTCTGACATTAACCTCCCTCCAATAGATGCACAGGAAGCGAAAGACCTGGTCCAGTGTGCTAATATTAGCACAAAACCCTGCTTGTAAATCGCTCAGGATGTGGTGTTCAGTGATCCATCCCTGCACTCGTTGCAATACCTGCTTACAAAACATTTTCTGCAGTGAATCAATTAGACTTATGGGCCTATAACTGGCCGGGCTTACTCTATTACCCTTTTTAAAAATGGGGACAATCTCCGCTATTTTCCATGATGGGGGGATGTCCATTCCTGCTAATACTGCATTTGAGATCATATTAATGTATGGGACCCAAGTAGTAAGATCATCTTTATATAGGTCATTTGGGATGCGGTCAGGTCCTGGGGCTCTAGCTAAAACACAAGAACAGATTTCCGCCCTGGTTTCTTCCATGGAGAACACCAGGTCCTCCTCAGGTTTTTCCCCGTTGTTCCCCCAATCACCTGGTGGTGGTATCTCCTGCTCATGATCACCCTGGGCGTAAAGCCCCCCAAAGTGAGTCACCCATTCACCTGGTTGGACTGTATACTCCAATTTTGGTACCCTACCATTAAGCCAAAAGACCGCCTGTTTCCAGAAAGATTTATAGTCCTTAGCTACCGCTGACTTTTGGAGCGCGGACCAGAGGGAGTTTTCCCATTCCTTCCTAGCCGTCTCTAAGGCTATCTTGTAATTCCTTCTACACTTCACTAGCTCTGGGTGGACATTTGATTTAGCTGCCCGTATCAGATCATTCTTTGCTTTCCGGCAGTTCTTATCATACCACCCTGCCGGAGTCTGTCTATATTCCGACTTCTTCCCCCTGCATGGTTTTGCCAGACTGTCCCTTATTTTGTTAAAGGTAATTTCGTGCCTAGTAGGCAACTCCTCAATCAACCTCTCTTTGGGGCATTTAGTCATTTCTTCCACAATCTGGTGTACCATACCCTTCACTAGTTCGAGTGCCTCGGGATGTTTCTCCACCCAATCCCATCTAATAGTTCTAATATTGTTGGTAATAGAGAGTATTCCCAGTTCCCTTTCACCACAGTTATCTTTTTCTGGAGTATTGGCTCCCAGTTTGGTTAGGGACAAGGTCAATGCGTTGTGGTCACTATCTGAACGTTTGGTCACTACCATATCATATACTAGGGGCCAAAGGCTGAGTGCAACCAGACAGTAGTCGATCCTGCTGGGGTAACCAGGTCTGTTGTAGGTTACCTCACCTTTCTGGTCAGATTTTGTTCTCCCGTTTGTTGCTCTTAGATCATGTTGTAACGAGAGGGCCAGCACCTGGCTACCTCTCTTGGTCCACCTAACTGAGGGGAGATCTAGCTGGGGGACATTCCAAAGCCTATCCCATTCCTCAGTCAGATCTCTAGGGGTCGATACTATGGGTTCAAAAGTACAATTTAGGTCCCCTGCTACCAGGACTACCAGGACTCTCACTCCATCGATGGTTTCCGATAGCATATGGTCTAAAAATTTGATAGTATTTGTATCTTCGGCGCCCCGTTCTACTCTATTGTAAACATTATAGATTCTAATTTGGGGCACCGCACATAGTTAAATCTATGGCTAATATGTCAGGTGAGTCTATATGCACCAGTTTTATTTCTAGACCAAGGGTGTTTCTGACCCAAATCACCAGACCCCCCGATGGCCTACCCCTCTTGTTCCTAGTGGCATTTTGCCCATAGGTAGAGAACCCGTTCCTGTAGGGGGTGTGCAAGCTCCAAGTCTCTTGGAAAAGTATTATATCATGAGAGTCCACAAAGGACCCCCAGCCGGGATCATTTAATAGCTTGGCGATCCCTGCTACATTCCAAACTAGAATTCTTACCTGGCTTTGGCGGGTGTTCGAAGTTGCACAGTCAATATTACTTCCTACACCTTCCTCGGGCCCTGCATTTTCGCTATGCCCCTCTCCTCCTCCCATATTCCAGTCCCCACTACTACCCACCCCAGTGACAAGTGCTCCTACAGATAATTTTCTTGTCTCTTCTCGGGTTTCACCAGGCGAGATCAAAAATTCATCTGGGTGTGGGCAATCTCCTCTGTGCACACTACTACCCACCCCAGTGACAAGTGCTCCTACAGATAGTTTTCTTGTCTCTTCTCGGGTTTCACCAGGCGAGATCCAAAATTCATCTGAGTGTGGACATTCTCCTCTCTGTAGTCATACATGTGTACCTGGGCCATTTAGTTTTTTCCATGGGTCCCCACTCTGTGCAGATCCAGATAGCGCTGGATCCATTACTGCCGGACGTTTGTACCTGATCATAATAGATGTGTTATCATTGGGGATAGTGCGGGAATCAATTGACATGAGATCGTCAACAGAGGCCAAGGAAAAGAAAGTGACTATGATCACATCTTGAGTATGGCTCGGGTCTGCTACTCGCCTAACGTCTTTGATATCATCCCTTATAAGTGAGTAGCAGTGCCGAGTTTCCCTAAGCCAGTGGATAACTTTATTTTTCAATGATTCGGGGTCTTCATATCCGTTCTTTGTCAATCTCGGTACTTCAGTTAAATAAATGTCATTAGTGGAGGGGGCGTGGTTTGACGCGCAACCAAGATGGCCGCGTCCTTCTAAGCTCCGTCAGATCGCGGGTGCGACCGCTCATCGGAACATGCTGTATCGGTGATTTTTCGATCACCATGCGGCGGATTTGAGTGGCGGAACACCTGGGGAAGGCTGCATATCACTTTCGGGCTGTTTGGAGTCCTTTTGGAGTTCTTTTCGTTTCGGCGATTTTCTCCTCAAGCTCGAGCTTCAAAATGGCGGCGGAAGTGAAAGTCCCTGCTGCTTCACGGATCACTTCAGTAGGTCATTGATCTGCATCACGGCTTTTCCTGACCTTTCTCCCTTCATGTATGAGGTATTACGTGGATATCCTTTATGCTTCACTATGTCATGCTCTGATTTTCTTTAAAAAGACGCTATGCTGAGGAGACATTATTTTTTTTTAACAAAAGGGCAGCAATTATTGAGTGCTGAGTGAAGTACTTGCGACCTGCTTTCGGTTGGTTTTACCTCATTGGGGGGGACTACACATGTCAAATTGCGAACTTTAAACTTTGCGACGCTTGAAGTTCATATTTGCTCTGACTGAGTGAGCAGTCTGTACCTCACACTATTTCCTGATACCAGTGGTTGCTTGTTTTTCTGTTGGCGATTCATTTGTCTGTGTGGGAATTTTAATTCTCCACAAGTCTTCCTTTGTGCTTGCTCCTCCTTGCTGTGCGCTACAGTGGCGTGTTCTTCAATATACTTCACAGCACTTTCGTCTGCTCTACGACTTCTCCACATTGATACAGTCACTCTGTGAGGTGTTTTTGTTGTTGGGCACGGCAATGGCGGAGGGCATGGGTGTGACCACCAAGGATAGAGATTCGAAAGGGAATCTGAAGCGGTCTAAACAGATCTCACCCACGCCCGACACTTCAGCGAGAAGCAATATGGATTCTGCTTCAGCATTAGATACTATTCTAACTAAACTTAATGCAGTTCATGACATAGCACAAAGCACCAAAACAAATACAGACTTACTTCAGGTTGAGGTGGCGGCTATCCGAAATGACCTCAAGAATCTCTCATTACGTGTCTCCAATGCAGAAACACGAATAAGTTCTGTGGAAGACTTCACGAATAAGCAAGCTAAACAGGCGCAAAGTTTAGAGCGTTCCTTGGCCTCATTGAGAAGAGACCTGACTGAGCAGGAAGATAGGAACCGCAGAAGTAATCTTCGAATTTTTGGCCTACCGGAGGACTGTGAGAACTCTGCTCCGTCAATGTTGGATTTCTTGCTTACATGGATCCCTACGGTCTTGAACATTTCATTTGTTAAAGACTTTGAAATAGAACGTGCTCATAGGGTTCCCACCTTTAAGCCTAAAACGTTAGCTTATCCAAGACCAGTGATTCTGAAACCTCTGCGCCACCAACATTCTGAGCAAATCCTAGCTCACATGAGGAAGATTAAATCATTACAGTGGGAGGGGCACAGAATATCAATATCACAGGATTTTGCTAGAGATACTGTCATTCGCCGTAAAGGTTTCTTGAATTTACGAAGAAGGCTAATTGATATGAGCATTCCATTTTCCTTTGCAGGTCCCTCGCGTTTTAAAATAACTTTTAGAGGTCGCTCTCAGATTTTTATGAACCTGCAGAGCTTTCCACTTTTTGGATAACCAGTCTGAATCACAGATGGATCAGTTGGCTTCTGGAACACTTCCTAGCTCGTCTCATGGTTAATGTATCTCAATGTTGTTAACCTGGATTCATTTGCCCTGTGCTCTTGCCATGATATATGGCCTTATCGTGCCTATGTGTTCCTTGCGGATATAATAAGATTCAGTAGCGTTGTTGTTAGTTCATTGTGGTTACTCTCTCTTGACTGACTTTTTCTTCACAGGTATTTTATCTGTTTTTTCTTCACAGGTCCTAAAATTGCTCATACCTCTAGGCAGGTTTCTTAAGAGTTATTGTTGTCTTGTGGACAGGGTTTAGGTATTGTCCTATTACATAAGGAGGGCTATTATGTCTCTATTCTCTTCTCCGTAGTCTCTTCTTCATCTCTTGTCATTTCTGGCCTACTCCAACTCTGTCTATTTTTCTATTTTCGGTCATCCTCCTCTGCTGTTCTGATGAATTTTTGTTGATTTGTACTTCTAAATAGTTGTTTTTTGGGTTCTCTTTCTTCCTATTAACATGTTATTGGGGTTCTGTCTTTTCCACCTTCTTCAATATCTTTTATATGCTTTTTATCCGTTTAGCTTGCACTTTCTCTTTTCTTCTTTTTCTGACTGTGCTGGTATCTAATCTTTTTCTTGTGGATAGTACTCATTTGTATCTTCCTCTGTTTCCTTTCTTCCTATATTCATCTATTTGGTGTTTGTATAATTTTTATAATGTGAATATATTCTCTTATCTACATATTTAGCTCATGAATTATTTTTTATTGATATTTCTAACACCTCACTTTATTAATAATTACATTATTTATGACTGTTTACCATGCCTTAGGCTCTTATCTATAATATTTAGTTCTGTTATTTAGGATGCATTAATTTATTCATTATTACATCACTTATGAATACTTACCATGCCTTAGGCTCTTATCTATAATATCTAGTACTGTTATTTAGGATATCTTAATTTGATATTGTCTTAGCCTGACATTCATACTATTTATTAGTTATTTGTAATGTCTTATTGCTGTTTATGAGGCCTGAATTGATTATTGAACTGAATATTGCCTTAAATTGTTATTTATAATATCTATTACTGGTATTTATGATGCATTATTTATTGTTGCCTTAGCTTGATATTCATAATATTCATTATGGTTATTTATGATGCCTAAATTAATATTGCCTTAGTCTAGTGCTCACAATATTTATTATTGTTATCTATGACTGGACTATTTATTTTTGCATTAATGTTCTGTTGCTCAATGTAATATCAATTTTAGTACTGAGCGGTCCACAATATCGGTGCGCGCCTCTGTGGTTGCTCCTCTACGTTTTTTCCCCCATGCAAATTGTCTGTTACAGACATCCCCTGGTGGGGTTTTGCTTGTTTTTATGCTCCTTCTCTTTTCTCTGGAGCATTTTTTCTCTCTCCTTTCTTTTTTCTAGCCTTTTCCTCTTCTATCTCTATCCTTTTTTCCCTGGGGACTCCTGCTTCGGCTCCTGTTTGTTATGTTGTCCTTGCAGTCCATCTATTTATGTGCTTGTCGATATGTTGTATAGTGCTCCCTTTCTCTTTTATCAGATACTATTATTTGTTTACTGGCGTGCCTCCTCATGTCTGGTCTAAATGTAGTATCTCTTAATGTCCGTGGATTGAATCATTCTGTTAAGAGGGCCAAGATACTAGACTACTGCAAAAGCCTATCTGGTGATGTTGTTCTTCTCCAAGAGACTAAGATAGCCTTTAAGGAAGCTTTGCTTCTAAGGAAACAGTGGGTTCTTGATGTTGCTTGCTCGGAAGCCTCCGGTAAGAGGAATGGGGTTGTAACCTTGATTTCTAAAAATTCTGGTCTGTCCATTGTCACGACGGAACATGATACGGATGGCAGATGGTTGCTTTCTCGTTTGTCCAATGGCTCAGACGAATTATATGTCATGAATATTTATGCTCCCAACATTGATGATCAACTCTTTTGGCGTTCAATAACCAAAAAGCTCTCTGACATCCCTCAAAGTGCTAGAACCATTGTTGGAGGTGACTTTAATTTGCCTTTAGATCCTATTTTAGATAGACATTCTGCTTTTAAATTTCGCCCTCCTAGGTCACATAAACAAATGCTCAATATGTGCTCCTCTCATCAACTTGCTGATGTTTGGAGGTTACATAACCCGAAGGGTAGTGATTTCACGTTTTTTTCCTCTCCACATTCTAGTTTCTCACGTATTGACTATATTTTAGTTGATGCTGCACTTCTAAAACACACTAGTAATGCTATAATTCACCCAATAGTTGTTTCCGATCATGCAGCCGTATCTTTTACTCTTCTTAACTTGACGGATAAACAAGGCCCTCGTACTTGGAGTCTCAATACAGAGATTTTGGAAGATAAGGATGAAGTTAAAGAAATATCTGTGGAGATTGACAATTTCTTCAATGATAATGAGTCTTCGGTTAACTCCCCAGTTGTGTTATGGGACGCATTTAAATGCACTATTAGGGGTCATATTATCAAAAAAATGTCAAAAAGGAATAGTGATATCAGAAAATCATTACAATCTTTAGGGGATGAGATCAAATGTAAAGAGATTTTATATAGAGGCTCTAATGATAAGTCTCTCTTGCAAGACATCAAGAATTTGAAATATACGTTTAACTCCATTGTTACTAAGAGAGCTTACCTTGGTGTACATGCTCAAAAGTCTAGACGCTTACTCTTACAGAATAGAGCTGGTAAAATGTTGGCTACCACTTTAAAGTACCAAACTGATAATGTTAAAACTACTCAGATCTCTTATATTAATGACACTAAGGGCTCTAGGAAATTCCATACTCAAGAAATCCTTCAAGTTTCCGTGATTTTTACGAAAAACTGTACACTCCTAAGGATCAATGTGACATATCTGGGTGTCAGAATTTCTTGTCCTCGATTCCTACACATACTATTTCACAGTCGGAGATGAATGCTCTGGGGCAACCGATTGACTCTGAAGAGATAATTCAGGCCATTAGGTCGACTCGATCTGGGAAGGCTCCAGGGCCTGATGGTTACCCTATTGCTTTCTACAAGACTTTTTCATCATCAATAATAAAATATCTTAAGAACGCTCTCGATAACTTTGTAATGTCGGGTAAAGTCTCTGGTTCAGCTGCTGAGGCTACTATTGTTGTGATTCCGAAAGAAGGGAAAGATCATTCTGACCCGAAAAATTTCCGTCCAATCTCGCTTCTGAATATGGAGGCTAAGATTTTTGCCAAAATCCTGGCTAAGCGATTAGAGCGCCATATCCCTAGCCTTATTCATAACTCCCAAACTAGCTTTGTAAAAGGAAGACTTGCTAGGGATAATATCCGAACCTTTTGCCATATATTGGAGAAAGCGAAACTTTCTGCCTTGCCATCAGCTGCGATTGCTCTTGATGCCGAAAAGGCTTTTGATAAAGTTTCTTGGCCTTTTTACACGCAGTACTCCAGGCTCATAATTTAGGAGATTCTTTTATAAACATGGTAATGTCCCTATATTCCCAGCCTAAAGCCAACATCAGAGTTAATGGGGCTACGTCTTCCTTTTTCAACCTTCGTCAGGGAACTAGACAAGGTTGCCCGTTATCACCCCTTCTTTTTCTATTGACCATTGACCCACTCCTTCGGTTACTCAACTCAAATGACAACATCAAAGGCTTCCAATTTGGTACACATACACTTAAAACGGCTGCGTATGCAGATGATGTTCTCATATTCTCTGAAGACATTGCTACTGCCATCCCTGCCATCTCTAATACCATTAAAGAATTTTCAATCGTTTCAGGGTACACTTTAAACAGAGACAAAACGGAGATGTTCCCTCTTAATGCGTTGTGCTTCCCTTCTCATATGGGTGAGGCTGGCTTTAAATGGCAATCGACTCGAATTAAATACTTAGGAATTTGGTTTTGCAATAACCTTGTAGATACTATTTCTTATAATGAATCTCACATTTTAGCTAAGATTAAAGATCTTTTGTCCTCTTGGTCTCCGAAATATATTTCCTGGTGGGGAAGGCTCCAAACTCTCAAGATGATGATAACGCCGATTATTAACTTCTTATCCTCAATGCTACCTGTGAGGCTGTCCTCATCCTTTTTCCGTGAGATTGATCTACTCACCTCAAAGTTTCTATGGGGTGATAAACGTGCTAGAATTGCATACAAACATCTTAGGAAGCCATCGGTCGTGTGTGGTTGTAATCTTCCAGATTGGAATTTGTATCAAATTGCTTTCTTAGCGTCTCAGGGTGCTCTCTGGTTTGTATCGAATTCACAACATACTCCTCCGTGGATTTATATTGAACAAGTGTTGTGTTCTCCTCTCTCTACCCCCTCTTTTCTCACTGCCTCTAAACTTGTGTTACCTCATTCAAGCCGTATTATTTCTGACACAATTATTGCTCTGAAACATATAGATAAAAAGGTTTCCAACCCCATTCATAAATCGAGATGGTCCTCATTATGGTATAATCCTAAAATTGTTACTGATATCGATCCTGCCACAATGTCTTCCTGGGCTAATAGAGGTCTTACGTTGGTCAAACATCTTTATGATTCCAGTCATGATCCTCTTCCCTTTTCTTCTTTGGCCAGTAAATATAATCTTAACAATATGGATTTCTACTATTTTTTTAAATTAAAGGTTGCCCTCTCTAAAGTGACCCTCTGTACAGATTCGGTTACTATTTCACTTCTGTCTATGTGGTCTCGTTCAGGTCATACTGCCTCGAAAATATACAAATTTTTATCTGTGCCACTGCCTTCACAGGCTACTATTACACAAGATAAATGGTCACATCATTTTGATAGTGATATTTTTAAACATATCACACAAGAGTCATGGCAGTTAATTGGGAAAGTTTCATTACGAAATAAGATTGCTCCTTCCCTTATGCAATCTAAATTTTTTTCGATTAATCTTCTGCATTGGACCCCTGCTCGTTTACATAAACTAAGGCTGAGGGATGGGGATCTTTGTTGGAATTGCAATTTGGTCCCAGGCACTTACCAACATATGTTTTTTGAATGCTCGTTATTACAACCCTTTTGGGATTTAGTTCAGAAACACTTATCACTAATTTTTGACATTCCAGTGGAACTTTCATTCCCTATGATCTTATTGGGTCCATGGGCCGCATGTTCCCCTCTTCCTCTGGATGATACGGATATGCAGCTATTAGATCTTCTTATTTCAATTGCTGTCAAAATTATTCTAACTGAGTGGAAATCCTTTAATCTACTGTCCTATCATACTTGGTGGGCTTGGGTATCATTTCTCCGTGGGGCCCATACTTCGGTTGAAGAGAGACACGGTACTCCTTCCATTTCCAATATTATCTGGAGGTCACTGGATAACTATATGAAGTTGTCATCTCAGGGGTTGGTGGCCCAATATCCCTTTGTCTCTATTGCTTAATTTATTTTTCATACTGTAGCAGGTGTCCCCATTTACCCATCTATCCATTTATCCATCTGTATTATTTACTTATCTGTCTATCTACCCATTCATCTATCTATCTACCGTCCCCTTTCTCTTTCTTTCTTCCTTTCCTTGTTCCTGCTTTTTATTCTCTTTCTCTATTCTTTCCTTGTTTCTTTCGCTTATCCTGGCACTTTTTTGGTATCTATGCAATACAACTAATTTTTTGCTATTAATCCAGTATAAGATACTCTCTTTATATGACATATTGAACCGGTACTATGTGTGACTTCATTATTTTCTGACATAAATTTTACCTTTGTGTATACTTTTTGTTAAACGTCTTAATTATCTATTGACCATGTTGTTCTGTTGTATTGCATTTTATTATAACTATATGAACTCTTACTTTTTAAAAACAATAAAGATATTGAACAAAATAAATGTCATTAGTGTTACCCTGCTGGGGTCTCCTATAGATTCCGTTCACTATTTTACCCTTCTGTACTGGCCCCGTTGGCCCAGACATACTAGAATGCCTCTCCAGGCATACAAAATTTTCCATGGCCACCCTCAACTCCCTGTTACCCTGGTAAGAACACGGGGATATTGACCACCGTATTTGGAGGCTCATTGCGGACCAACCTATTTTTCTGATAGATGGGACAATCTGGGATAGGTCTTGGTCGAGGATCATAATCAAGCAAGTTTGGGCCAATGTAAGTAGGCCTTCCTCTTTCCCCCCAAAAAAGGCTCTGGAACTGTAGACTTTGCACTCTGATAATGATTGGGCGAGAAGGCAGTGGCTACTTCCCTAGGGTTTGGTTTATTTGTGTTGCCTCTTTGTGCTAGATCTTTAACCTCTTTAACCTCTTTCCTTAGGGCAGCTACCTCTTTTCTCAGGGACTCGTTGGTGATTTTTAGTACCTGCAATAGGTCTATTAACTCAGGGTTTCCACCACCCAGTTCATCTACCCCACCTCTGTTGTCCCCTATGGCTTGGCAGTTCAGGCTGGACTGTTCCCATGAGGCACAGGGTCAAGACTGATTTGCATATAGCTGGGTCTGAACTGAGGTGGCGAAGTGAGTTAAAGAACGATGATGGATTCAACGCAGATCTGTGACTGAGCTAAAGAACTATGATGGATTCAACCCAGATCTGTGACTGGGGGTGAGTGTCTGAAAAGTTTCAGCGCTCCGTCCATCATCTCCTTGTCTTTGCTTTGTTCGCCCTAAGTTGGCAGGGTATGCCCACACGTGGGACCCTTGCTCACTTTGCCACTGGATTCAAGCTAGCCTGGCTGATGAGGGGTGTTACCACGAAACCGGTCCCAGGATGCTTATATCCGGCTCAGGGAAGACCTGGCTTGGCAGTTCGGGTGGACTGTTCCACGAGGCACAGGGTCAAGACTGATTTACATATAGATGGGTCTGAACCGAGGTGGCGAAGTGAGCTAAAGAACGATGATAGAGTCAACCCAGATCTGTGACTGGGGGTGAGTGTCTGAAAAGGTTTAGCGCTCCGTCCATCATCTCCTTGTGTTTGCTGAGGTCATGAGTAATGCCATCAATTATGTCCCTTATGATGTTATCGCTGACTAGTCTGATGTCACTGGAGGCTCAATGGGTGGTGCAAGTTATGGTTTGAGCAGTCATGTAAGAGGTGATGTCATAATTGTTGCTTATGATGTCATCAAGGATGTGTTGGATGACATTTGCGATGCAAGAAGGAGGGGATTGTTATGATTTGTGCTACAAACCATAACTGGCGAATTTCAGTGATTTGACGAATTTGAGCCATAACTAGTGCTCAGTTTTTAACTGTTTTTTCCTGTTAAAATCTTTATATGCATATATAATATACATGTAGAGTGCAATATGACATTTATTGCAATTGTTAAATGGGGGAGATATTGTAATTTCAGCAAATGATGATAATCCATGGAACAACTTGCAAGACAGTGAGGTAATTTTATTGACCATACCTCAGCAAGCCTTTTCAGCTTCAACCCCGCAAGTTCTCAACTGACAAATCTAGAGTGGAAGGGGAGGCAAGAAGATGGGAACTACAGTTCTGAAACTAAGGACAAAAAGGGAGATACCATTAGGGGAATAATAAATAAAAGTAGAGAGAAAAAGTGAGTAGCATTTCCATGACAAAAGGAATGTTACCGTATAAAGCCTTCACATAGCGATGTAACAGGTTGGTGACAATTGTTTTTTATACAGAACTAAAAAATGAATGTTACATAGCAAACATTATGACATCTAGGAGTTGTGAAAATTCCTCTAGACCATTGAACACTTGTGGCATCAAAAAATAAAGTGATTGATGGAATGCTTGAATTAATCTCAGCACTGGTGATTGCTCTGGGCCCCATTCCAATCCATTGTTTTTCACCTACCGTGCTACCTCAGTTTGGACCCAGTCATATGCAAATCAGCCTTGACCCTTCTTCAATGGGAACAGTCCTGCCCGAACTGCCAGGCAGGTCATCCCTGAGCCGGAATACAAGCAACCCAGGACCGTTTTCCTTCTTGTTATGGACTCATCAGCCAGGAATAGATTGATTCCAGTGGCACAATGAGCACAGGACCCACGTCTGGGCATACTCCTCACACTTGGGGCATCCAAAAACAAAGTGATGTATGGAATGCTTGAATTAATCTCAGCGACTGGTGATCGCTCGGGCCGCATTCCAGTCCATCGTTTTTTGCCCACCATGCCTCCACAGTTTAGAACCAGCCATATGCAAATCAACCATGGCCCTGCCAGTCTGATCTGCCAGGCCAGGTCCTCCCTGAACCGGAATACAAGTAACTTGTGGCATGGACACTCTGTGGTGAGAGGTGTGATTGGGTGACCCCCATAGGAGTCTGAGTAAGTGTTGAAGTTGGGTAATTGGTTCCCAGTTGGGTGTTTCACAATAGGCGACACTAGTGGCAAAAGATCCCAGGAGTTACAATGGGGGTCCACTAGACCCCATCTGCGCTGGGACACTCACACCCAGATTTGTGACAGAAATTTTTTTTAGTGTATGTGGCACTAACTGCAGATTCAGTCTTCCTGGCATTGATGAAATTGTTAAAAACTGAACCTGCAACACACCAGTGAGTCAAAACACTAATGCAGAACAGTAGTGTGTTCACAGATTCCGGAAGCATCTTAAGGTCCATGGTATACATGGGACTGCGCTACAATGCTTTTGGCAATGTTCTTTTCTTCTAACCAACAGAACCCAAACTATCACTCTGGGTTCTTATAAATCACGCACCATGTTACTGGATAAGGGGGTACCCCAGGGCTCCTGGCTTAGCCCTATGCTTTTTAATATATATGTTGCTCCCCTGGCCAAGATTGTCAAAGCCTTTGGCTTTGAAATACTATCTTATGCTGATGATACACAGCTAATAATCTCCTTCGACAAAGATCTGGCCAAAGTGAATTATAGCTTTTCTGCTGGGATGAAAGCTATAGCTGCTTGAATGAGGGAGAATTGTCTCCAGCGGAAGGCTGGTAAAACAGAGAGGATGCTGTTTGTAAGGCCCAACAGCTCTTGGCCCCGATTGGTGGCCCACAGAATTAGGCATGGCCCAACTCCCAAACAGGTAGTGAAGAACTTGGGCATCTGACTTAATCAATCTCTCACTATGAAAGAACAGACTCTGTCTATTACAGGTACCGGCTTTCATATGATGCGCTTACTAGGTAGAGCCTTCCCTTTTCACCCACTTTCAGCGAGGAAAACCTTATTTCAGGCTATTGTTATTACCCTTCTGGCCTCTGCAAATGAGATCTTGCTATCTGAGCTGAAAGTTGTTCAGGACACTGTGACCCGTCTCATTTGCAATCTTCCTTACGTCTTCTCCCCTCTTGAGTTTACTACATTGGCTGCCAGTCAGAAAATAATTATTTTTAAAATCTGTTGCCTTACTCATGAATCTCTGATGGGGAAAGGTCTCAGCTATTTATCTGCTAAACGTATTCATTATTGCCCAGTCAGAATTTTACGATCTAGTGACAAATCCCTACTTACCGTCCCACGAGTCTGAAAGTGCACTGATCATTTTAAGTTTAGGAAATTACTCAAAGCAGTGGTGTTTTAATGCTTAGATTCCTGTTGCCTGTGACCTGTTCTGCACTGACATACCCCTCCCAGGGTGATTTGTGCCTATTATAAATTAAATTCATAATAATTTTAAAAAAAAAGGGAACAGAGAAGAGTATTCCAATGAGAGGATGCATGGACTGAGAATCTCTCGAACCCTCTCCACCTGGGGCGCAAATTGGGACTGGCCAGAATGACCCTTTCACTTGAATTCCAAGAATTTTAAGGGTTTTAAGGTGAGATCTTCTCCCTTAGGTAGTAGATGTGATGACATGGATACCTATCAAACAAAGAGCCTTGAAGATAACTCTCTTTTTATGGGCAACCAGTTCCAGTGAAAAAAGAATGTAACAGGAACTAGGAGGGAATGGAATGCTGAAGTTTCAAGCACATCAGAATCATGTGCATGTGTATGTCTGGGGATTGTAAAACCAGGCTATGAAAAAAGGAAAAGAAAGATTATAAAACAGTGCACTATAGGAGGCCAGATAGGTGTGAAAATAGCTCAAAATGTATATGAGCCCAGAGCAACTTGCTAAAACTCAAAGATGCTCTAAAAAGCTTCTGGGTGAGATAGTAGGCCTGCAGGATAAGCATCGTTCAAGTGTGTGGGAGAATTAGGCTCTCACTTTTGGGAGTGATCACTAAAAGGACAAAAAAGCGACAGACTCACAGTGATGGTGGATACTTGGTATGATCAGAACTAGCACTGACGCAATGTGAACAAAATGTGCTATACCTTTGATAAAACAAGATACAGTTGCACTTTCAGATGATTATTCTTTAAAAGTATATATTTTAAAAAGAAAGGAAGTTACAGAAATCTGAGTTATCTTGAATAAGGCTATAAAGAGCGAACAATGCAACAAATTGTGGATTTGTATAGCAAACACTACTAGTTCCACCTACAACAATGGAAATTTGAATTTTCTAAGCAATTATATATCAACCGAACTTTCATGGAGTGAATCCCAATCTCCTTGAGGTGCAATATGTTGAAAACTGTTACGTGGACCTCCTGCACTCAGTAATCAAAGGCTATCTAGACAACTGATAATTCAGATACAACTTTTATTCAGAAGGCTAACTCCCCCAAACGAAGCCTGCATACATCCCTTCTGTAGTGGTTTGACAAAAAGAGAAATGATGTGCTACAAATTTATTTCAGTTGTACTCTGTATAAATGCCGATATATTTAGTTAATTAATTTCTTATTCCTGGAAAGGCAATACTGTGATGTAATTTTCCAGAAGAGTCTGCAAAGAGCATTGTTGTACTTTCCAGGTGATAGTACACACTTTATTTTGGCATTTAAAACGCATACTTGCCATTCCATAAGCTGCCTATAAGAATGAGTGGAGAAGAGGTCAATCCTCAGTAGAGCAAATGTGCTTTAGAGCGCCCCAGTCACATGCATATTCTTATATAATTGTATGGTACTGCATGGATAACTGAAAAAGTACATACATCTCCGATGTTTATGTTCATTTCTTAACTGGCAGATGCTGTGGCAAAAATTAGTGTTCAAGGGTCTTTCAATATTGTAATGCATACAGACACCTGTGAGCAAGTATAGATGGAAGAGGGCTTACGTTAAAAAAAATACCTGTAATTGACTCTAAAGCATGCCGATTTATTGCCACCCTTCATATTGCCATTCTGTACATAGCGGGTATGCAAGTATCTTTTTGATTGATGAGAACGTTTCGTCTTAAAGAGAAAGGTGCCACTATCTAGGTATTCCGCTATTGTTGACAAAGTTCAGTTGTTTTGCAGCCTGCGTTATATATTACTGGAGAATTCTGGTAGGATTTGTTCTTACTATAAGCCGCAAGAAGACTACGTCAATGGTATTCATTAAATGCAGGTAGAAAACTGGGCATAATTTGAAAATTCAAATTACAAAAGGGGATGTTATCCAGAAATATCTTGGTGTGATGTTGGTGGAGGATGTAAAATGGAAATCCCATATAAAAAGTGTAACTAATATAGAACCAATGGAAAGGGAATTCTCCATATATTTCTAGCAACATGTGCCAGAAAAGTGCTGGCTCTCAAAAATGTGTCCGACTTAGATATGCTTTATTTATTCGCTTCGTGGAGCTCGAAGTTAAAGAAATAAACCCATGCATGATTTCAGAGGATAATACAAAGTGGCAAGTATTTAACTATAGAAGTTTTAGTCTTTGACTAGAACTAGGAATGTTGAGAATTTTATTGAAAACATGTAGTCAGATTATCTGTTTTTTGTTTCCTCTATAGAAAATTGAAAATAGCTTGATACTATCAATTTGGGGGCAAACTCATATGTCTGGGTCAATTCCTCACTGTTCCTTGTGTCTATTGTAAAATTCATTTTGGAGACTGACAAGCAGTGGTTCCTGGATGGTATTTTGTTTGGGGGAACATGGCATTGTCTGTCCAATCTTTGGGCACCAGATGTGATCTGAAAATGAAGCCCAGATTGGCTTCCTTGGCACTCCTCCTATCTTTGTTTTTGAACAGGGGTTCCCTGCCCCCCTGCCTTCTCCGCTACCATTTAGGTCTAACCCAGAGACCGCTATAGCTGTCTAGCTAGCCGTGGAGGGTAACCCTCTTCATCTTTTAATCTGCTCAGTTGTGATTCACAATTTGCTTCCTCCCACCAGAGCATACAGTAAGGGGCAGTGGATCAGATCCACTTCATCCAACGGCTGTCGTGCAGTGTAGTGACAGCATTTTTCCTGATCACATGTGCTCAACCGCCGCAAAATAAGTGCTCTTTGAGGGCTGAGCTCATATCCGTGGGCTGATGGGATACTTCTTTATTGTTTATATTTATTCATTTGCCAGTTTAATTTGCATATGGCTTGCTTTGAAAACAATAAAAAAATACACAGTTGGAGGGCCAGACCTATTGGCTTTGCCAATGCTGGTTTTTTCACAGTGTAATCCAGACAGGGAAACGACTGGTGAAGTGAATTTAGCAGCTCACCACAGTCCACATTCCACAGTCAATGTATTGACCAGTGTGAGAGCAAAGTGAGATAAAGTGTGAGCCAGTCAACAAATTCAACTTTGGCTTACAGATTCCAGGGATAGTGAGAGACAGCTGTGTGCAAGTAGTGCTGGAGGTTTACTCAACAAACCTAGCGTATTTAGGCCAGATTTGTATCTATCAGTTTTAAATTGGCCCAACTGTCCATTCGTGCCGTGGAATGAGCTTACATGGGACTTTATTTATGTTATGCAGTAGCACTGTTCAAGACCTGTCCCAAGTGCAATTTATCTCCCCGGCCCTAACTAATTTTAGGAAAATATATTAAAACCTTTATTTTCAAATGATGGCTAATGGGAATGAAATGATGTAATGTAGAAGTATTTGCATATTTTAACTCCTTTTGATGTAAAGCGGGATGGAGGAAACAATTTGCGCTTTATATGGCAAAGGGCCATTAACAAATAAATGAATAATAAACTTGAGTAAAACGCTTGATTTCCAAGCTATCAAGAAGGAAAATTCTGAATATATTAAAGACACGTAGGTGAGGATTATACATCCTCCTTCTTCACTTAATTTCACAGCAGCTATTGCCAAGTTTACTTTTCTAAAGTAACAAAACTACATTTCCCAAAACCAAAGTTAACATCAAAATAACAACACTGTCCACCGATCATCTGTCGGTATCCACTATGAGCCCTTGTCGACTCCTGCTCCTCTTTCTTTACATTAATCTTTTATGACCAACCAAAAACTCATTGTTCTTTCTTCTGACCTGCACATATTAAAATGGAACATAAACACTGTTACAGCATTTTTGCTAAAATCAAATATACAACGCGCAATGTACATCATCACAGTCTATATCTAATATTGAACAATCCCATTGCTCAGAAATATCAAAGAATAAAAATTATTTACTTCCACTTAAAACATAACAAGGATTGGGAGGGAATGATTTTCTTTAAATGATCTTTAGGTGGGTAATCTGCGCCTACGTGTCCTTAATAGAATCAAAACATCAACTTTTGTATAGTTAGGACATTTTATATTCTATGTCAGGACTGGAAGCGAGGCTTAAGCATGCTCAAAGCCTACTTACCACCAACGGTGCCCACTCTGATTTTGGCTTAAAATAAAACAAAAATAAGGCCGATTCCAAAGACCAATATGCCACATTCTCAATATTTTCCAGGCACCCTCCAAATGAAAACATAATGAAAACCATAGCACCCCTATCTGAATGGGTGCCAAAATGTTTTGCATCAATACCTTCCTCCTCCATAATCCATTTTACCCTCCTGTCAATGGAGGGTGAGGATACTGCTTTGAAAGGTTTCCCTCACTGACCTTCACTTCCCTGTCAATCTTCATAGGCCTTGATAAATCTTACCATACATAATTTTGGTTTCTCCGCAAATTCCGGGTACACGTTTAATCTAGTATTCAGTTTTTGTCCTCTTGGCAATAGTAAATGTCACCTCATCTGGTGCAATCATTCTGCCAAAGAAATTCAAAGCTCTGATGTCTGAAATTAGTCTGCATGGCACTAAGAACAACAGCATCACAAGTTCAGTAGACCACTTTTTTCTAGATAAGAACTGTTATCCTGCAAAGAAAGTATCACATTTAGAAACTTATCAAGGTCTCAGAGAGACAAATACTTAAACTCCGGGGACCTAACTTGACAAATTCCCCTTATCTATTTACAGCCATATGGATGTTCTCCCACCTGTATTTCATTCACTGCGAAATGGCCAGATGAAATTGCAGCCGTAAATGTGTTCACTATCCTGTACGCTAATCCACCTTCCACTGATTCCGATAAGGAATACAGAACATACACAACTCCTGACCCCACTAGATCCTGATTCCTCTCCAAACTCCAACGTAACCATCTGCTCTAAGCAGACCAGTATTTCTTAATGGTATCCTCTTCCCCGGTCTATTGGATGAGGCTTACAGCGACTTCCAAAAAGGCCCTTGTTCGGCCAGCATCCCCTGTAATCCTCCATGCTGTCAGCTTTGAGGATCCTTGTAGGGCAAACGGATGTGGGTCCTCTCTTGACAATTGGCCAAGATAGAGGGAAATAGAGGAAGAACCACAGGAACATCTCAAGAAAACTCCACCATTCTCCACCGGGAACCATGTTTTCAATCTCCAGATTTAAGTCACCAGAATCAGATCCACTGTCTGGTGCCTCATCTGCTTCAATACCCTTTATTTCATGGTGATAGGTGTAATTCCGAACTCCTGTCCAGTCCTCTAAGAGCGTGTCTGCTGCTCTTGCTTCTGGATTCGGCTTCCAACTGAAATACTCCTGCATCTATTTGTTCAATCTGAATGCAAAGAAGTTGGTCTCGCAAGAACTCCCATCTCTACATTGGAGAAGTGAAGGCAGTGCGGTCTAGCATCCAGTAGTTCAAATCCTGAATGACCATGGAGTTCCAGTCTGCCACCAACCACTATCATCTTGGATTATATACCTGACACCTCACACGTTGTCCATTTTCAGAAGGATACAGCAAGACAGTGTTTCCCTTGTCTCAAACAATCATGCTGACTTTCCAAACAGTGGATGTGTAGATTAGAAATTTGTCCGCATCTGGCCTCCCTCCCCCTCTCCCAACCCCAATGACTGGTGTCTGAATCTATAATCAAATCCAGGGCGCATCTGAAAATGGCTTTGCCATTTCATGCTTACATGTGATCAAACCACCACTGGATTTCTGTCCTGGCCTCCTGTGACAGAGTGACCAAGTCCAAATACGTTACCGTCCTCTCAAAATACTTTGGCTTTCAACCTCTGTAGCATCCTGTAATGGATTGGACACAGAAAAATGGCCTCTATGGACAACAACAGGTGTCCCTGGACAATTGTCTGAGAGAATATGTCTGTCAGCTGTCTTTTTTTGATGTGTGGGTCAGACTGGCTGCCTCAGAGTCTATAACGACAACCCCAAAGGCCATGAACTGACTCAATACCAGTGCTAACTTCTCCTTATTGATCACAAAGCTCCGATCCTTGAGCAGTGCAACAGTTTTGTTCAAATTGCACTGTAGTTGCCGAGGACATGGATCCGTATGTAGAATATTGTCTAGATAAATAATCTGATGTCCCTCACTGTCAGATGGTCCACAACTGGTCGCTGTAATTTGGTGACACACCATAGCACCAATGGTAACCTTAAATCTCCTGTTAGAAGAAATAATAGGAAGTTACAGGGAGGCATCTTTCAAGTTCAACCTGACCATCCAATCCCCTGGAAGAAGAATACTTTTAAAAGATGGATTTCCCCCCATCTTGAAGCAGTGGTAGACTGACCAGCCACTTGTGTATTACCAACCTGCAAATGGCTCCTTTCTGTTCTATCTCTGTCACTTCCATGGCTATAAGAGCCGACTCTTGGGTTGAGAACCTGAGTGGTTTGGGTCTTATTGTTTACACTGAGGAACTGCAAACGTCTTTGTGAGACCTTTGTACTATCTCTAGCACCCATAGGTCCACTGCACTCTCCTTCCATTTCCTTGGAAAAACTTCATTCTATCCCTCCAACTTTAGAAGAGACAAAGGGATAATCCTTATAGAAATAACTTCCTCCTCTGAAACAAGCTCTGCCATCTTTGCCTCTGCTGTATACCCTTTAGTTGGAAAGAAAACCTAAAACTGTCTTCCATCCTCCCATCTGTTTCTCCAGCTGCCCTGTGCTCTCTAGGGTCTTTGTTGGATGGAATGGCCAAAGAACTCCCCCCTGTCTTTTCTAGCCCCTGCAAAAATCTGCTGAATCGAAGTTTTGGCTTTGTCTGGGGCTGAGAAAGTTGCCACAAACGTGCCCAACTTTCATAAAAGGATCTCCGAATAGGAATTCCTGTGCAACAGGTCTGGTCTCTGATTTATCCAGTTCCCCCAACTTGGCATCCACCTTAATAAATAACAACCTGCAACATTCAGCTGACTGAACATAATTTTTATTCCCCAAGCAGATAGCCCTCTGGACTCACCCAGAAATCATTTCAGTGGATTTGGGAGTACCTGACGCCATGGCCTCTTACGCCATGCCCAGGATTTTCATGAACAGGTCTACCACATCCAAGAGTTTATCCTGTCCTGCTCGCCAAGAACGGTCTATCCCCTTCTTGGGGTCCTTCATATATTTCGCCATGAAGGTGCACGTTTTGATGTTGGTGTCTGGGTAACCTTGCCCTCCAGTGAAGGGAGGGGATACTCCACCTTAAATATAGCCTTAATCTCGCTCTCTTTCTCTAGTGGCTGATGGATTTTTTTTGCCACATAATCCATTACCTTAGGAGCATGCATCCATTCAGACAATAGCTGATGATACAGTTGTTTGGGTTTGAACATGGCGGACGTGGGAGTATTCATCATCCACCCCAAAGATGGAGAAGGTTCAGGCTGACAGGGCTTCCTGCATACCGGTTATTCATCAAATGAAACCCCATTGTACAACCCGCCCTCCCCTCCAGCGGGGGGTCTTCTCATTGGGGAAGGTGTTTACAACAAAAGGGTTGTAGTTTTTCCCCAGTGATTCCAGCATCTCAGGAGGACAAGGCCGATTGGAGTGTGTATGCACTGTTAAGGATGGTCTCCCTTAGTTTATTGAACTTTTCCAGGTCCTCTTGCTATGCTTTTTTCAGGCTGCCTTCAGCTGTGCACTTTCCAGGGGACCTATAGTATCTGCGGTCTCTTGGTCAACAGCCACCTCTTCCCTCCCCAGGAGTTCAGAGAGCCTTTCAGTTAGCATGATTAGATCATTGATGAGCTTAAGAGTTTCTTTAATTACCCATTTGAGAGAAATAGCAAATTCCTCAGTCATAGCCTGGGCAGCAAGGGATAATTCCACATCCTGATAATACAAATATCATTGAAAGAGGCCATAATGGCTCTGACAGTAAGGCGTTCAGGCACAAACAAAGCTAATTATCTATTAAGAGATCGCCATTCCAATAAACTAGGTTATCTGCCCCCCCCCCCTCCTGTGCCTAGTCAAATCTGCTGACAACAGAATAACGTACTAAAACACATGATATCGAGAGGCAGAAAAAAATTAACCTTTCCAAATAAAAGTCAATTGGCTGTCAACAGGAGCTCCTTCCACTCTTCACCTTGTGCTTCCTTCTCACGACATGTGTCGGCACAATAAAGAGAACTGTGATCACTGATCTGCGCAGCACCCCCCAACTGTTTTACTCCACGATCTCTGTTCCCTGCTTAATATGTGTTCAAACTCCAAGCCTGGAGGGATGGGGCTGCATCTAAAGTGCCAGCATAAATGCCTGTGCATGCAGATTGCACCTTCACTATTCTGCAAGGAGAAGACACGTTAACTAAATGACTGGCAAACCTCAATACAGAATTAGAGTCGTACAGAACTGTGGTATGCACGTAAGTTCAAGCTGAGCAGCTAAGAAAGAGGAAGAGGAGGAATTGATACTAGGGGTTGTAGTGGACAGAGACAGATGATTAGTGAACTGTGTTGTTACTTTGTTAGCTTCTCTCTTTGATTTTAGGAAATGTCGTTTTGTTAATGTTAGAAAAGTGCACATGGGAGCGTGGCCTGGATGAGGACCCAAGATGGCGTGCCTCGCCTGAGGTCCCGGGCTGTAGCTCCCAATTATGCCTGCACCGCCGAATTGAGACCTCAGGGAAGATGGTAAGCGGCTATTGACCCTGCGTGGATTGGCGTGGCAGATGCGGAGCGCGCTGCCGTGCCGGGCCTACGCCTCTGAGAACCCAAGATGGCCACCTGCATCGGAGTGCGGTTTTCGGCTACGAAGGGCCGACACTGAGTGACACTGCCCGGTCTCTTCCGCAGGCTTGAGGCTGGGGCTGCGGGGCCCACTTGAACTCCCACTGCTACCTGACGGTCGCCAGTAATGGTGGCCTGCAGGACCATCAGCCCTCAGTACTTGAGCCACAGGGAGCCATATGATCACCTGTACCACTACCTGTGGCCTGTAAGTGATTTTCTGGAATACTTGAGTCAGTTCCTTATCTCTGCACAACTCGTTACAAGTGGGGCTATCGGCCCAGAGTATTTGATCTACAGGGAGCCCGCTGATCCCCTGCGCCACTACATATGGCCTGTATGTGACTTCTGGGCAATTTATGGGACACTTGAGACAGTTCTCCTGCCGCTCGGGGTTCCTACTACGCTTGCATTTCACGATAGCATGTCGCTGCATGAACACCAGATGAGGCTCGTGCCTTACTGAATATGGTCCCCTCTGCTGCATGCGATGAGGCCCGGACAACAGCCCCTAGCTCTCCTGGGGGTGGCGGATGGCAGCGACCAGCATTGAAAGCAACACGGAAGACCGCTAATAAGGCTAAGTGATGCGACCTGCCTTCCTCAGACAATGACTAATGGACCCCTGGTTGCTTGATTTCTTAAAGTCTACAATTTAGCTTGTGGGTCCCATGTGTACTGGTCTGCAGGGTTGCTTCGATGGCCTGGATATTCGACCTAGGAAGCTTGCCAGTTATCTTCAAAACTCACTTGTTTTTGTGGGCTGGTGGGACCATGGGGATCTCCCGCAAGCTGCGCCCACACGTTTCGGCAGAGGTATATCACTTGGCTTCCATGACTGATTTCCCCCACTGAGCATGGTTCTGTTCTTTTGGTTATTGTTGCTGTTCCAGGAAGCACATCACTTCTCACTGCATGTGCGGATGGGATGTTGAGCGCCTTCATCGGGGTGGATGTCGTGACACCTATGGAGCACGCTTTTTCGACAGCGAGATCACATTACACCTTGTCTAGATGGTACAGCACCGTCGCATAGTCTCTCTGAATGTTAAGAGACTTAATTCTCCGCTGAAATGGAAGGTACTTTTGAAGTGGCTCCACCTCAAGGAGGTAGACATCGCTATACTACAGGAGACTTGCCTCCTGGCACCCGACACTGAGGCACTGGAACCCACTTCAGTTTCACGCCCCTGGTCCCACCAAAACCAAGGGGGTGGCCCTGTTAATTAAGCGAGCTTGCCCATACACATTGACTCATCACATGTGGATAAAGGTGGCAGGGTGGTGGGTTTAAGAACCCGCCTGGGGACTTGGCCGACCACACTTTTTCTCCATTTATGGGCCCAGTGATGGCAAAGATGAGTTTTATAGTTTCCCTAATCCCATTTGTTGCAAACTTCACCAGGGGGGACTTACTCACTGGGGGGAGGGTGTTTAGGGACTTTAACAGAGTCTTTATTGCTACCCTAGACTGGTCTGTGGCACGTTACAACTCTTACCCGATTCCACCATCTTTGCAACAGAGCATTGAGGACCTCCACCTCATAGACATCTGGCGAGCAATCCATGCGGGTGAGAAAGTTTACACCCGTTATTCGAATGGCCATAAAACCCACACGCAAATTGATTATTTTTTCATTGCCACCTCCCTTCAACCACGGATCTAGTTGCCACCATAGGCACCCAAACCTTTTTGTATCACGCTCCGGTGTTCTTGTCACTAGATGCAGGAACTTCCTTGCAGCGTACGGCCCGATGTGGTATATAAACGAAATAGCATTCTGAGATCTAGCGCTGCGGAACTCGGTGCTAGAGTTCCTAGAGCATTACTTTAAGGAAAACAACACTGGGGAGGTGCTCTATGCCACTATGTGGGACGCAGCCAAGGCGGTCCTATGGGGCCAACTCTTAAAGCATACATCCACCTCTGTTAAATTAGCGAAAGCCAAGAAGGTGGATCTTGAGGCTCGTCTTTCCCGGCCTCGAAGCCCAACAGAAGGGTCTACATGGAGCTGCCGCGGGCTCAGGGTGATTAGAGCAACTCTACCTGACTGATGCCGCGCGCAAACTCTTATACATCATTCAGAAATGCTACGAAAAGGGAGACATGGCTCATGGATTGTTAGCATACAAACTGCGTCACAAGTAGACTACAAATCCCATTTCTTCCATCCGGGATGAAGCGGGGACATCATATCGGATATCCTCATGTTCTTTGAGAGCTATTGCGCATCATTATACCAAGCCCACCCAGGACTGGTACCTGCAGAATTTTGCCTTTCCTCATATCGACCCCTCGCTGCTCCAGGAATTGGAGCAACCTATCAGTTCTGAAGAGGCGAGGTCCGCCATACATCAATTAAAAGCCAATAAGGCATCCAAGCAGGGTGGGTTTTCAGTCTCCTTCTATAAGGCTTACTGTGAGTTGCTGGTTGAGCCCTTGGCTAAGGTGTTTATCTTCTTTCTTCTAACTAAAGCAGTAACACCCACTATGACGGACTCTATAGTAACACTGCTTTTAAAACCGGGCAGAGACCCCACAGCTCGTTTTTTGTATAGACCCATTGCTTTACTGAACTTTGACATTAAAATTAAAAACCAGGGGCTCTCACATGATGACCTATCTGCTCGCCAGCTGCAAAACTCCATCCTTGCACTAAAGAGTTAACAGCGCCCTCTCCCCCCAGATGCCCCTAGGTAGAGGCACTAGATAGGGCTACCCGCCGTGCTAATCTTTGCCCTAACCATGGAGCCCCCGGTCCATCATTTTGAAACCTACCCGGAGATCCTGGGGATCGAGGTGGACGGAGAAACCTACTAAATACCAATGCTTGCGGATGATATCCTATGCTTTCTTATTGCCCGGAAATGTCCCTTCCGGCGTTGCTGGAAGAATTACAACTATTCGAGGAAGCTCCTGGCTTCCACATCAATTATGCAAAGTCCACAAGTCTTGGGATGAGTGATCAGACTCACAGAACTCGGGCTCTGCTCTCCTCCGTTGGTCTAGCCTGGGAGGTTACCTCCTTACGCTATTTGGTGATATCCCTGACTTATTGTATCCTGGCGTTTCACTATCGCAATATTCCCCAGGTGTTGGCGGCTCTCCTCAAAGACCTCTACCATTGGGGTAGTTTATAGATATCATGGCTGGGCTGCATTAACGCCGTGAAAATGAATTATCTGTCCCGACTGCTCTACGTGTCGCACACCTTGCCCCTTTGGATTCCTCGCAATACCATCGCACACACCCAAAAACAGCTATTGCAGTTCGTGTGGCATGTTGCCATTTAGGAAGGCATTAAAGACGTGGCTTTTTAATCTTTGAGGCGGTCTCTACTGGTCTTGTCTGTTTTGTGCTGAGCCAGCGCCATGATACCTTTGGGTGAATGTTTTGCGCTTTATAAGTCTCCTTTTCATTTCATTACTCCACTCCTAGAATATCACAAGCGACGACACTGCACAAGAAAACGTCAGCTGGAGGCCTGGGATTCCCCAATATAGAATATTACATCCACGCATCACAGTTGCAGTCTCCTCTGGACTGGTATCACCTCCCTCATACCAAGCCCTGGGTGCTATTGAAGCAGGCGTGCTCCCCCGCCCCCTTACAACACATATTGTGGCTGAGGCCATGTGACCGCTTCCCTCCTTCACACACTCCATTGTATGCCCCTGCTACTCTTCTTAGATACTGAGATAGAATCAACCACCAGTCGAAAATAGATTCCTAGGCAATGTGCAAATTTTCAAACATAACGATGTGACTTTTAAAAAGAAGAAACTCAGTGTAAAAGGAAAAGGAAAAAGAAAAAAAAGATATATTTTAATATAAATTTTTAATCTCGATCAATTGAGTACAATAATAATATGGAAAACGAGACAAGATCCCAGGTGACCTCGAGACAGTGAGAGGGGAGAACATGGCGGCCGGCGAGTAGCGGGTCGCGGAGGCTCCCGCAGGTCCGGAAGATGAAAATGCGCTAACTATGCATTAAACACTATTATTTCGGCGCAATGTATCAAGGAGGTTATAAGAATTAAGGAACTCATCGATAAGTATTATTTTCAGGATTCCATTTATGTAAATTAATTTCCAGTTATTTTTCCTGCACTGAATCGTATGCCGCCTCGATCTGTGCTGGTTATTGGAGGGCGCTGGTGTTGCGATAGCGGCGGAGGTGGCGCCAAGATCGTGGAGGGGAGGCTGGCGGTATTTGACGGACTCGGGCTCTTGGCGTGGCATCCTACACAGTGTCAGTGCTGGGAAGCCGCTGGCGTTGAGACCGCGGAGTTGGAGCAGGCGGGGATTGCTGGTCCGGTGTGCTCGGCGGGGAGCGAGCCTGGAGAGGTCGCTGGACGTCCGTGGGAGCTTGGGACTGCTCTGGTCCCGCGCCGCGTGTGGATTGAGCCGAGGGCGGAGAGCCGTGACTCGAATCCCCCTCCAGAGCTTCCAAAACGGGAGAGGGAGCGAGAAAGGCGGAGGCAGAGACGGAAGCAGAGGCAGTGTAGCCTCGACGAGTCCGACAAGATCAAACTCTCAAACCTTCGATACGAAGTGTCAGTTACCACAGAACAAGGGTAAGGAGAGGGGGCCAAGGCTGGAAAGCCTGTGTGAAAACTCTTGGGAGAGGAGGGTGAGGAGGGGACATAAGGAAGAAGAACAGAGTGTTATAGGAGTGAAACTGGCTAATAGTTCAATAAATACAGATTTAGGGCGGACAGAGTCTAGATACTCTTTAAGAAGCTCCAAACTAAAATTTCATATGTTAGACTCACAGGACATTGAAGTCAGTCAAAGTCAAGGAGTACAATCTAACACCCTAAAGGAACTACCAGTACAAAGCAAACCAAAAAACTCAGGTGCACGCAAGCATAAAGTTTTTGGAAAAAAAGAACTGTATTACCGGTCCAACAAGCACCTAAATTAACACCGTCCCTTAGAATTTTTTTTAAGGTTACTCCCACCACATTAGTGCTAAAACCAGGAGCCGAGATCCTGGCACAGGACTCTACACACGCCCCAAGTGACTCCCAAATCATCTTGAATAGCATTCCTACGTCTAATAGGTTTTACCCGTTTATGGATAAAGGAGGGTTGCAAGAAAATACTTTACAGACTACAGAGATGACAGATATAGTAGAGAAAATATCTGTAGAGTTGGAACAGGGGACCCAGGGCAGCCCTAGAGAGTTAGACACACCACATACAATACAGATATTGCAGGCACCATCAATAAATCACCAAGCCATGATCGCCAGAGCTAACGTAGGAGACCATGATGCTGTGCAAATTGGAGAAGCTTCTAATAACCCCCAATCGTATTCAATGTGCAATTTACTACAAGCACTAGCGGAAGAGATGAGAGAGAGATTTTTGGTCTCTGAGAACAACCAGGTGGATATCAAAACCTTGTGTGAAAAATTTGAAGCTAAATTGGACTCTCTAGCTGCTAGGACCACTGCGTTTGAACTGACTGTAGCTGACTTAGTTACTCAGACGGGGGATAATACGAAACACATAGCTGTGCTGAAGGAGAAAGGACTAGAAATGCAAGATAAACTAGAGTCGTTAGAGAACTCACAAAGAAGAAATAACATTCGCCTACTCAAGGTCCCGGAAGGGGCGGAGGGGAACAATCTGAAAGAATTCGTAATAAAACTTATAAAACAGGCTACCCTTATTGATTGCTCAGAGGAAGCACTCAGGGCTGACATACAAAGAGTGCATAGAGATCCTTTCAGACTCAACCCTAATAAATCGAGACCTAGGAAGATCTTAGTACATTTCTTGACATACAGTCTAAAAGAAGAAATTGTGAATAAAGCTCTTAAATTAAATTCTCTTTGTGTAGAAGATGTTGCATTTCAAATACGGTCAGATGTCTCCGCAATCACAGCATCCAGACAATGGGAACTGGGGAAGTTGCTTGATCCCCTAAAGAAAATGGGAACCACAGCACAATTAAAATTCCCAGCATCACTGAAAGTAATGCATAATAACAAAATGCAGGTATTCAGAAGGGTGGAAGATGCTGAAATTTTTTTACAATCAATATCGAGAGATCATGAGACAACAAAATAAGGAAACAATAGCCTCCGAGATACATAAGTTTCTTTACATTTTTTAAATCATCTTTGAGTCCTGACCTGAGGGGGGGGCTCCATAGGCCTAGGGAGAGGTCATGGAAGAAGGAAAGGGGGGTTCTCCAGGGGAGGGTTCACTAGAGGGGGAGAGGGAGGGGAGCATAGGGTGGGGAGCATTGGAAAAAAACAACAAAAAATGTCCAAATCGCCATAATAGAATCAATAATATAGCGAAGATATCTAAGAGATGACTTGTCCAATAGGGAATCAAGATTTCAAATTAAAACTGCTTACCTGGAATTTAAATGGGCTAAGAACGAAATATAGAATGGAATTTATTTTCCAATATTTAAGAGATACCCCGGAGCAGATTCTCATATTACAAGAAACCCATCTATTAGAAAATGAGTTAAGATCACTATGTAAACCTAGGAAGTGGATCCAAGACGTAGTTTGTACAACTCAAGCATTTCCATCTAAAGGCGTAGCAATTATCATAAAGAAAAATTCGGCTATCTCCCTGGAGACCAGCACGGTGGATAAAATGGGGAGATGGGCTATAGCCAAAATTAAAATCCACGCTTATAAGTTTACAGTTGTGGGCTATTATGGTCCAAATACGGATGACACGACTTCTCTTAAGAACTTATTATCGGAATTGTTAAACTATACAGACCCGCTAATATTAGCGGGAGATTTTAATGTAGTTCTAGATCAGGTATTAGACAAATCAAGAACAAGTAGATCCATTCAAAACTTTAAAGTAAGAGCATTAATTAAGAATGAGGTGAAACAACTAGCGTGGTATGATGTTTGGAGGTCAAAAATGGGCAATGAGAGGTTATACCTTTCATAACAAAAAATATGGACATAAGTCTAGATTAGACTATTTTCTTCTAAATACAGCTTTAAAACAATGGGTCCAGGATGTCAAACATGTGGGGAAGCACCTGTCTGATCATTCAGCAGTATCTTTAATACTTAATATTCCAATTAGACCGACCTCCAGGAGATGGACATTAGAGCGTGCCATTCTTCGGGAGGAAAGCACAATTGAGAAGCTAATTTTGGAAACAGAGAGTTTTTTCCAGATGAACTTAGATACTGCCCCGATACAAGTGGTCTGGGATGCTTACAAAGCTTTTATAAGGGGTCAAATAACCTCTATACAATTCGCTAGACATAAAAAATATAAAGCGGAAATAGAGGATATAGAAAGAAATATACAGAAAATAGAGTATGACCTTAATACACAGCAAAGTAATTCACTGAATGCTAATATTTCTCGAAAACTAGAATCTCTTAAATCAGACTTATATATATATATATATATATATATATATACACGTGAAGCACAGATTGAGGATTTGAACTTATTCGATATATCAAATCGAATGTACCAACCTTTACTCAAGAGAAGGCCATCTAATAAGCCTTGAAAGTGAATTTGTGGCAATTCCTGACGAAGGCGCTACTGCGCCGAAACGCGCGTCGAAGATTTACTTTCTGCCACCTATGGTTTTTAATTGAAGATTTATTTTCTGCCACTTATGGTTTTTAATTGTATCTTAGATAGGTCGTACATGTATTGAATGATTGTATAATGTTGATTCATGTATGGTATTTTACAATGTCATTAATCTGATGTCTTTTTAAATCGTTTTCCATATTATTATTGTACTCAATTGATCGAGATAAAAAATTTATATTAAAATATATCCTTTTTTTCTTTTTCCTTTTACACTGAGTTTCTTCTTTTTAAAAGTCACATCGTTATGTTTGAAAATTTGCACATTGCCTAGGAATCTATTTTCGACTGTATATTTACCCTGTCCTAGGAATTGTGAATACAATTTTACAGGGGGTCCTTGATATTTCATTTTTTTTTTATAGAATCAACCACCGTCAGGCAGCCACCACATACCCTTACCCCCTTTGCCCCATTATACACAAACCAGAGTTTGTGCCAAGTTTGCCAGATACCCGCTTTGCGGACTGAAGGAGTGGAAAGCCCCATCTTTTGGGTGGCCTATACCCAGATGGGAACACATTAGACAGGCAGACATGCAGACAGTGCATCGTTCAATTTGACTACTGCGGATGAGTTCTGCCTCACTCGACTCCTCCACTGGGCGAACACGCCATCAGTGAAAGGCGAGGGTAGCAGACCCAATACGTCATTGGAGCAGCTCGTCTCCCAGCATCACCAGCCTATACTCCGCGATGAGAGACCTTTCCCAGCCATGGCGACCCCTGATCAGTTACGATGGGAGCAGGATTTAGGGATTACTGTAGCTGATGACACTTGGCAGCGGCTTTGGTCGCGAGTGTCTAGGACATCTATTTGTCTCCAACATAAAGCCAACACTTACACGATTCTTACAAGATGGTACTTCACACCGGTCCGACGGCATTCAGTGGTGGGAACCCCATATCTTTGTTAGAGGGAATGTGGGTTCTGGGGCACCTACCTACACATGTGGCACTGTGAGCACGCGACGCGCTTTTGGTCGGAGGTCCCCCCGAGATCCGTCAGATTTGTACAGTGACTTTGCCAATGGACCCCTTGGTGCTTAGCTGGGGGAGGCAGGGGAGGTCTCAGTGTATCCATACACTACTCTCAGGGGCAAGATGCTTCCCTTCTTCCTCTTGGCGGCACGCCTAACAAGTGGCCATACCTGGAAGAACCCTCTCACATCGGGCCTCGTGCTTTGGTGGACTGAGTTGTGGCGCACATATGCCATGGGACGCCTGACTGCGATAGTCACTCACAAACAAGATGTGCAAGTTTGAACGCATCTTGCTGCCTTTGACGGCTTACGTGAAGAGAGACAGGGCAGGCTTGTACCCTTCTCCATCATGCCTGATATCCTTCGGCGAGCCCGGCTGGGGGGCCTCTTGTCGTCGGACAGTGGGTCTGAGGTCTTGGGAGGTGTTTCTGATCATGTTACCCCGGATATCGATGCCCCAGAGTTTTACACTGTACCCACACCTGTTGCCACCGAATACTGCCCCGCCCACCGATGCGATGAGATTCAAACGGTCGAACAATGCCCTTCTATGCTTGGAATTGTTTGTACTCCAGAGCTGTGCTGTAATCACCCTGGAACTTCCCTTTCCCTTAAAAACCTAATAAAGAGATGGTTAAAAGAAAAATGAACTAGGCAACAGCTATTGGGAAATAAAGTGAAGAAAGATATTGTGTGATCGTTGCCTTCGGTGCTGATGTTCAATTGTTTTTTACTGTAGGTTGTTAGTTTAGATTCTGCCTTTTGCTTCATCAAAGTCCTGTCCTCTTCTCTCCACTCCAGTTTCCTCTCCTGTATGGTTTCCTCTCATTGCCTCTTTTCTCTCATGTAAGGTTTCCTGTGCTGCCTTTTGCTTCATCCCTTCTTTATTTTCATATCGCTCCGCCATTCTTTCCCCTTTTTTCCTTGAATGCTCCTCCTTCTTTCTACCCCTCCTTCCTCTTTTCTCTCCTGCCCCTCCCCCTTTTCCTGTCATTTTATATTCTTGAGCCCCTCCCCTCATTCCAACTTTTCCTTTCCTATCTTGCTCACCCCCTTTCCTCCCTCTATCTTCTCATGCTCCCCCCTTCTTTTCTCACCACTTTCCTCTCCTAATTGATTCCCCTTTTGCCCTCCGCTGGTTTCTCCTGCTTCAGCCTCTTTACCCCTCTTTACTTCCCCTGCTCCCATCTTGATCTTCTTACCCCTCCTCTCCCTTCCACATCTCCCCTTTCCTCCCATCTTTCCTCTCCCGCCCCTCTTGTTTTTCCTGATGTCTTACCCCTCCCCTTTCTCCCATTTTCTCTTCTGCCCCGTCTTTTTTTTTGTCTTTTTCTCTTTCACTGCTCTCCTTTGTGTACCCTCTTTCCTCTGCTTCTGCTATTCAAGACCATTTTACTTTAGCAAATCGCACCTTTCCTCACCAGCTCTCTTCTCCCCCTTGTCCCCCCATCATTCCAATATTGCTGCGCTCCTCTCTCCTGAAGTGCCTCTCTCACATTCAAACGCTCTTTCTTCACCGGCCCCTCTGCTATTTCTCCTCTTGCACTTCCCCTTTCCTCATTTCTTCCCTTTCTTGTGCCTCCCAAATCTGACTGTCTTTCTGAACCAGATTCCCCTCCTTCAATTCCCCTTTTTCCAGCCATCTTTTCTCGCCTCTGCTCCCCCTTTTATCCTCTCTTCCCTTTCTTGTCACTCTTTCCAATTTGTCTCCACTTTTACTCCCCTCTTCCATCGTCTCTTACGTCTCTTCTGCCTCCCTTTCTCTCTTCTCTTCACCCATCCTTCTGCCCTCTCTTTTCTCAAAACATCTTTCCTTTCTTGCATCAAAACTTTTCCTCCACTCTTAACTCTTCTGCCTCTCCTTTTTCCTACTCTTTCCTCTCTTGCCCCTCTCATTTCCAGATTCCTTCACTTCAGCTGCCAGAAATCAAGTTTGAACGAAGGCTATAGACATCCCAGTACACACATATCAATACATTCAGCAAAGCTGTTGGAAGTTTAATGCAAGTTTAAACAACCAAATAATCGTAACTTATAAATAAACATACAAGTGTTTTAAAAAAAAAATGTCAATGCCTATTTTCCCTTAACTGGGCAATAAAGAAGACATCACTCTCTATCACTCTTTTTGTTAAAGTCAGATTGCTACTGATTCATTATTGGACATTTTGGGGGCTCAGTTACTATTAAAGTATGTTAGAGCTCAAGTGGGGTACAAGTACAGATGCTGTTGTGTAGTTGTAAATCTATGCTATTGTTTTATAATTACCAATAAAATGTTTGCTTTACTGTTCCAGGTTGATTATTTTCAGAAAAAGGAGAAGTCTAGATCACATGAAAGTAGCAGTATCCCTATTTTCAAGCGGTATTTGAACAAGATTTTAATTGAAACAGGAAAGCTTGGACTTGTAAGTACGAGACTACCGAAAACAATATTAATTCATAATGCATAATAACACTTGCAATAAAACAATCTACATGAAATGTTGAACCTGCTGCTGTTCATTTCAGTTTTGTTCAGTCTAGTTTCTTTTTTAATGACATTTTGAGACTGAGAGCCTGCACATATCCGAGAAGGAAACATGATTCTTAATTTGCACAGAAGTGCTGATATTTTTACTCTTTCATTATATGCCAGATTTCTTTCTTTGTCCTGGCATTCTCTTGCATTCTTACCGCTTAAGAATGAGAACTAAAACACAATTGGTTAAATTAAAATAAGACTGGCAATTTTGTCACTGCCTTCACCTCTCTGATAAAGATCCATTCTCTTCTTTGCCTCTTTATATGTGCGTAGCTCAAAAAACAAATGAGAATAGCCAGAACATAGACATTCGATGAGAAAGGTAAACATGTGTAAACATTCATACTTGGGTAACCTATAGGAGAAGTTTAGGAACCAGCCAAAAGACAAACACTTCTGGATCTTTTAAACCAATCCGACAAAATCATCAGGCTGGAAGGTAAAAGGTGAAAAAAACACAATTAAGAAAGAGGCTGCAGAAACCCCATGATAAGGAAAGAAAATGCTTTGAAAAGACACCACAATGTGAACTTTACATTAATGGAAAGTAGATAGACGGAAGGCTCACATGCCACATACCGTTAACAGAAAGAAGGTAGGTACCAGATGTCAGAGAGGTGTCCAACGGGAGGGTTCACAGCTTTCCACTTTCCTGTCTTCAAAGAAATTTAGATTTCCTTGGCACAATCTAGGAAAATCCTTATTTTATGGTAGGGACTAGGAGGCGTCATTAAAGGGTATGTTCATATCCTAGCAAGCATAGCATTTGCTGCACGCTCAATTGGTATGACGTAGAAGGTCTGGAAAGTGGATGCTTTGTGCCAAACCATTTCTTTCAAAATGCTGTCCAGGCTATAGCCAGTGAAGTAGGCATTGGAGGCCATGGCTGTGCGAGTTGAATGAGTACCGAGCTGGGAAACATCAATGCCCATTTCTGATAACAACTAGCGAATCCATCTGTCAAGGGTAGGAGTGCTTGCCACGTAGTGGGACTTCCTGAAGAATATAAGCAGCTGTGAAACAGAGGGATGTCTGTGGGAGCTTCTACACCTCTTGTGCTCTCCTAGATACCTAGCAAAGCAAAGTTGAGGGTTGTTTGGAAAGTAAGGGTACAGAATGGAATGGTACAGAAGCAGTTTTAGATCGGCCTTGAAATGAAGACGGAAACTCCATCAGGAGAGAAGAAGCTCTCATGGATGTAAAGGGCCTTGAGGTTGGACACTTGGTTGATGATGCTTAAATTGAGAAGGGAGGTTAGCTTAGCTTAGCTGACTGTTGTTTGAGGGACAACTCTGGTGTAAAAGGCCAGGCAGGGAGGACTGTGCTCGCATCCATATTGAGGAGTAATGAGGTGAAAGAGAATGTGAAAGGATGATGCCTTTCATAAACCTGCATATAAGTACACTCTTTCCCAATGGATAACAGTCTAAGGAAGTGTGTCCAGCAGAAACTTCTGACTAGAAAACATTAACGGTCCTATAGGAGAGACCCATCTCGAATAGGGAAATTGGCTACACTGAGATAAGAGGCATGAAGAGGGAGCCACATTCCCTTCCGTGCATCAGCAAACCCAAGCAGCCCAGTTTAAGCAGTAGGACTTATTGGTTTCAGGGGCCCATGAGACTTGCACGAGTAGAGAAGCCATAAATGGTGGGCCAGTGTTCACATATTCGTGACATAAGCTAAGCCAGTGTCACCATTCAACTAGCAGTCAACGAGTTTCTTTCCTGTTGTTTAAAGCCTTGTTATCAAAGGGACCCTTCCAACTGGATAACCTAAATCTAACTACTGCATGTGCAGTGTTGTGCAGTAGCATTCTTAAGATCAACCATGTATACCAGTGGATAACAGGATAATGAGATTGTTAGAAAATTTTCCTTTAGAAATCAGTCAGAGAATGAAATTAATTAAAACGGACCTCATTTTGTACCTATAGTAGCACAACAGTGTTGTAGAAAGAAGTTGATGCTCCCGGTGTCAACTTCCATATACACCTTAACCACCAAAATACACCAGAACACTTTATCACCGAAAACACATATTTGTGAGGTGATCAACATATCATAACAGTATTCGATATTGTCATTGTCTCACCTAGGCTCAGTTTAGCCACTGTAGTATGGGAGTAGGGGTGATTGGCTGCATAACTCTCTGGGAATCTAATGAGTGATGGGTATGAGGCAAAGGGTGCAGGTATGAAATCCAAGTTGAGTATCGTCAGAGCCTCGTCTTTACTTATGCCTTTGATAGCCATCTTATCTCATATGATCCTGTATTTGATTCAACTGGAACCAATCCCCGAGTATCCTGCACATTGGAGAAGCTTGGGAGCCAATTATTTATTGTTATTGTGGTCTATTGTGACAGGTTAGCTAAGAGTAGTACGTTAGGGTGTAGTATATTGTGTAAGCATGAAAACTATCGCTGACGTGAGGGGCCTAAGTGTGTTGGCCTGTCTTTGTGAGAAATATAGTTCAAGACTTATCGTGTCACACCTATCTTATTCTGACTATATTGTAATATCAGTATATGCTCCTCATGAGGAACATTTGTACACTGTAAGATCATTCATCGTAGACATTTTGCACATGCATTATAATATTATATTAGGCGAGTTTGTTTATTTGGAAGGAATGAGGGATTAAAGAGTGGTAAATACTGTATCTGTTCCCTATCTAGAATTCAGACATTCTCAAGGATGGTCTTTGCTAGGTGTTGAATAACAATAATATTTTGTATAAAGACCTTCTCATGTGTCACTATGACCATGGCCCTTTAGAGTTCATATTTCTCTATGCATTAGGAAGTAGCCATGTCTTGAGTACATACATTGTGTAATTTGTGTTCAGTTTTTGTGGCGCTAAAAGGGAGGAAAATCAACCTCATATCTGGTATTGAGGGTGTCTTATCGATGGAAAAAGCCACACCTGGTCTATACTAGGTCTAGATCAACCTAATAAAATAGAGCATTCCCCGCCACTTCATAATTTAAGGTATGGGTATCAGTAGCCAATTTGAAAATCCGACCCTGTTCTATATGCAATAGACAGCACTTCAGATTGCCTTCATTACCACTGTTGTCCAATCTCTCAAATACTGTCCACTGTATATCAGTGCCTGTATGTTGTCTCTCTATAAATATTTTAACAAGTTTCATTGTTAATTTGGCTCACTTGATGCTCGATATATTTTTCAAAACCCTGTTTCTAACTTTTTGGGGTACCCTCCATATACATTTCAAGTGACAATGACGTGAGCATGTTCACAACATTGTGGTAATTACAGTGTGTGGAACCTCTGCTCCCACAATGTGTTGATTGTGCACACACTCACACAAACTACAAGATCCACAAGGGAATGTGGAAGCTTCCACAGTGTATTCCACAATTGTTGTTAAAGTTTCCCCTCCTTTGAAGGTGAATAGGGCTTTAGCCATCATTTTCATTTGTTCAATGCTTAGTCTTGTGGACTAGTGTGGAAAGTGTAGTGTCATAGGGCATTCCAGTTCAAGTAAACATATTTAGGTGTGGAAGTGATCCTCGTTATTCCATGCACATTTGTGTGCTCTTTTTACCAGTTTCTTAGGCTAGCATTGTACTTCCAATTGTTGCTAAGAGTTTGTTTGTGGCTTCCAAATGTGTTGATGTCAGAACGGATCCTGCGTGGTACCTGCGTTTTCTAAGAAACACTTGATAAGTTTGCATGTAAATCCTGTGGTTGATGACTGACAAAGCTTAATAATGAGTTGCAGTCTATGTGTTTGATATAGACTCCTTTATGTAGTTTGTCCTCCCTTGCTGTAATCTTCTGATCAGCAAAGGTAAGCTCCTGCTTGCTCATGTTAGAAGGGAATTTCAGATGTGGATCCTTAGGATTTTATTAGTATAGAGATCCAAATTGGTACTCAGCATTACCTCCCGTCCCTCCCTCGCCTTCCTTCATCACCAATGAGGCCCCGCCTCCCACCCAGACCCACCCCCAGCATAAAAACTCTGCCCGCCCCCACCTCCACCTGTTTTTTTCTGTCTCCCTAGTGAGACTTACCTTCAGTTCCTCCCTGTGGCGGTGCCGGGGAGTCTTCGAGTTGGTTCTCTGCGACGGCGGTGCCCTCGACAGCGTTCTCCTGGCGGTGCCTCCTCTCCTCGTCTCCCTCGTGGTATGGGGGCGGAGCGGTGGCTGAGGAAGCTGCTGCGTTGTTTGGCGGTCCTCCTGTGGCTGGGGCTGTGTTTCCGGGTCGGGCTGTCTTGGCTGCCTCCTCTCGGACTGCACTCTTCTGGGAGACCTGGTAGGACGGGTTTGTGCCCGATCTTTTATTTTGGCTGCGTTTTTGTGGTTTTATTCCTGTTTTTGGCAGTTTCCTGGCCTGGGCTTTCATTGGATGGTTCCTGGTGGGTTTTCTCTACATTTAGGTGACGGGGTGTTGCTTCTCCATTCCTCTGCTGCCATGGGTCGCAAAAGGGTGTTTAAGAGGAACAACCTGGTTTCTTCTTCCTCTACTTCCTCTCCTGATGGTTCTCCTGTTCCCCCCAAGCGCCCTCGGGGTCGGGGCCTTTCTGGGGGTGATGTGCCTCTCATGTCCAAGGATGAAGTGCAGGGCATGATTGAGGCTGCGGTGGCTAAGGCTCTCTTGGCTCGTCCGGTGCCTGCTGCTCCTTCGCGTCCTCGCTCGCTGGATTCTGCTGGGGCTGTTTCCCTGTCGGACGAGGAGGGTCCTTCTACCTCCTCTGGGGGAAAGTATATCTCCAGGGCGGAGCGCTGGGATGTTCTGGCTCATGTGCGGGACAATTTGGGGTTCCCTCCGTTCCAGCTGGGGGAGAGGGATGGGAGTCTTTTTCCTCAGTATGCTTCTCCCTCCAAGTTGGGCATGCCCTTTCAGGGTCCGGTCAAGGACATGGTGTTGAGGAGTGGCGTGAGATCGATAAGTTGCAGGTCCCTCGCTTCCTTCAGAAGCTGTACCTTTTGGAGGGGGAGGATCCCTTGCCTCACAGTTTGAAACTGGACTCTATCCTGGCCACTCTGATTGGCAAAACTGCGATTCTGCCTGAGGATTGTACCCGGCGGATGCTACTGATAGGAAGGTGGACTCTGGCCTTAAACGCTCCTTTGCTGCTGGGAACCTGGCGCTGCGGGCTAGCCTTTTCTCTGCCTACTCGGCGCAGTCTCTGGTGCAGGATTTCGAAAAGTTGGCTGCCGCGGTTCAGGAGGGGTCTGAATGCTCTGACCTCCTGGCTGCTATGGAGCAGCAGGCTCGGCTGCTGGCGGACATTTCGTCTGACGTGCTCAAGTCTTCCGCTATGTCCACTGGAGCTTTGGTGGCGGCGCGTCGTTCCCTCTGGCTCCGATCCTGGAAGGCTGATCCTGGTGAGAAGGCGGCTCTGTTGAAGTTGCCTTTTGATGGACTGGCTCTGTTTGGGGAACAATTGCCTGCCCTGATTTCGAAGGCTTTCAAGGAGCGGAAGCATGCCTTGCCCTATAAGGGCGGTTCGGCTCCGTCTGGCAGGCCTTGGAATAGGGCCCCTCGTTCTTCCCCTAAGCGTGATTCTCGTCAGTCTTTTCGCAGGCGGCGTTTTCAGCCCCGTTTTTCTCCCAAGCACGCTGCCTCCGCGCCTAAAGGCCCTGCCAAGAAGCGTCCCTGACAACTACTGTCTGGCCGGTTCCCTGCCGGTGGGTGGCCGTCTTCGGCATTTTCTTCCTCGGTGGCAGCAGGACGTTTCGGATGGCTGGGTCCTGAGCACTGTGGGTCATGGGTACGTGATCGACTTTGTGCTGGTTCCGCCGGATTCGGCTGACTCCGGTGCCTGTCTCCGGTCCCCGCAGGGTGGCTCTGCTGGACGGGGTGTCCTGTTTGCTTGCCAAAAATGCCATCTGCCGGGTTCCTGTCACGGAGATAGGGACGGGGACCTACTCCATTCTGTTTCTGGTGCGGAAGGTGACCGGCGGCTTTCGGCCTGTCCTGGATCTCAAGTGGTCAACTCCTGGGTTCGGCCCGTTCACTTCCGCATGTTGACCCTTCAGGCCATCATTCCTCTGGTTCAACCTGGCGACTTCCTGGCTTCCGTGGATCTCGAGGACGCCTATCTCCACATCCCTGTGGCCGCTTCTTCTCAGCGTTTCCTGCGGTTCGCTGTGGGAGACGCCCATTTTCAGTTTTGCGTGCTTCCCTTCGGCCTCAGGTCCGCTCCCAGGGTTTTCACAAAGGTCCTGGCGCCTCTCATGGCTCTCCTTCATGCAGAGGGGGTTTTCATTCATCCTTATCTGGACGACCTCTTGCTGCATGCTGCGGGGGGGTCTCTTTTGCTCGCTCACATCGGGAGGGCCTTGGAGGTTCTTCAGGGGCACAGGTTCTTGGTGAACTGGGGAAAGTCTTCTTTGGTCCCCTCTCAAGACATGGTGTTCATCGGGGCTCGTTTTCAGACTTTGCTCAGCCTTGTTACCTTGTCCGACAAGCGCTTGCTCTCTCTTCAGTCCCAGGTTCGGGCCTTGATGTCCCGGGCGGCCTCTCCGGCGGTCCAGTGGCTGCGGGTGCAGGGGCACATGGCTTCCGTGGTGTTTCTGGTTCCTTGGGCTCGTTTTCATCTCCTCCGCCTGGCCAACTGGATCCTGTTGGGTTGGTCTCCGGGGTCTCAGAGTCTCCTGTCCCTGCTGCCCATGTCGGACCGGATCCGGGGGAGCTCTCCTGAGTGGCTCTGCCGGCGTCACCTTCTGGCCGGGGTTTCGCTGGCTCCTCCGGCTCCGCTTGTGGTGACTACGGACGCCAGCCTGTCCGGATGGGGTGCTTGGCTGGGGTCGGATCAGGTTCAGGGGTGCTGGTCCCTTCTACACTCACGGAGGTCCTCCAACTGGCGGGAGTTGAGGGCGATTTGGCTTGCCCTGGTGCACTTTCAGGACTCTCTGCAAGGTCGTTGGGTGTTGATTCAGACGGACAATCTGGTGGCGAAGTCCTATGTCAACCGTCATGGGGGACCCGGTCCCGGTCCTTGAACTTGATTGCCAGCGTCATCTTTCAGTGGGCTCAGGTCTGGGTGCTGGGTCTGTCGGCTCTCTACATTCGGGGGTGGACAATGTGAGGGCGGATCTGTTGAGCAGGGAGATTCCGTCATCTCGGGAGTTCTCTCTCCTTCCCGGTGTGTTCGTCCAGTTGGTGAGTCGTTGGGGCCTCCCTGTGGTGGACCTGTTTGCGGATCCGGGGAATGCCAAAGTGGTCCGGTTCTGTTCTCTGGGCAGGTGTCCCGGGTCTCTGGGGGTCGACGGCTTGACCTGTCCTTGGCCTCGGGGTCTGCTGTATGCCTTCCCCCTTTCCGCTGCTCCGCTCCTTTCTGGTGCGGGTCCGCAGGGACTGTGCTCAGGTGTTGTTGGTGGCTCCCTGTTGGCCGCGGGCGAATTGGTTTCCTCTCCTGTCCGGGCTGTGTTGCGACCGGGAGTGGGTCCTTCCACTGGTTCCGTCCCCTTTGGAGTTTCCGGCCCTTCCTCTGGATTCTCTGCGGAGGTTGCACCTGACGGCCTGGCGGTTGAACGGCAGGGCTTAGCTGGGTTGGGGGTTCCTGCCCCTTTGGCTGTTACTTTGCAGGCTTCCCGTAGATTCTCTACTCTGCTTTCCTATGCTAGGCATTGGCGGGTCTTTTCGGCCTGGTGTGCTGGCAAGGGTGTTGATCCCACGGTTGCTGACCTCTTTGTGGTGATGCAGTTCCTGCAGGATGGGGCTCTTCTGGGGTTGTCGGTGGCTTCTCTGCGGGTGCAGTGGGCGGCTATTCAGGCTTTTCGGGGCTCCTGGCGAAATTTGCGGGATGAAGGGGCTCTGATGCCGCGTTTTTTTCAGGGTCTGTTGAATTTGTTTCCCCGCCCTGTTCGGTCCTTCCCTTCGTGGGATTTGCATTTGGTGTTGGATGTCCTGTCTGGTACTCCCTTTGAGCCCCTTGAGGGTCTTGAGTTGCGTCTCTTGACTTTTAAGACTTGTTTTTTGGTCGCTATCACCTCGGCGCGGCGCTTGGGGGAGTTGGGGGCCTTGTCTTGTAGGTTTCCCTTCGGTCTTTTCGGATCGGGTGGTTCTGGTTCCGGTTCCGTCCTTTGTCCCTAAAGTCAATTCGGCTTTTCACCTCAGTCAGGAGGTGATTTTGCCTGAGTTCTGTCCTGCTTCTTCCTCGGCTGAGGATTGTCGCTTGCATTGTTTGGATGTCCGTCGGGCTTTGCTGTGGTACCTGCAAGTTGTGGAGTCCTTCCGGGTGGGGGACTCTTTGTTTGTTAACTTCGGTCCAGCTAGGAAGAGTGTTAAGCCTTCCACGGCTACTTTGAGTCGTTGGATTCGGTCCACGGTTTTGATGGCTTACCATCTTAAGGGGGTGGCTCCTCCTGTGGAGGTTCAGGGGCGTTCCACTCACAGTATGGCGGCTACGGTGGCTGAGTTGCAGGGGGCTTCGGTGGTGGAAATCTGTAGGGCGGCGACCTGGTCTTCTCCCTCTACTTTTGTCCGTCACTATCGAATTGCGAGTCTGGAGCGTTTGGATAATGTTCTGGGCCACAGGGTTTTGTCCTCTATCCGGGACCAGGGATGTTGATCTGCTGTGTTTGGGGCACTGTATTAAATTTTGGTGTTTCTTTATCACTCAGTTGTCCGTCTCTGTTTTCTTCTTCTTGCTATGTCCTCATTGGTGATGAAGGAAGGCGAGGGAGGGACGGGAGGTAATGCTTCCATTTCTAACGATAATGGCATTACTCCTAGTCCTACTCCCTCGCCTTCCTTCGAGGACCCTCCCTCCCTCCCGGTGCGGTTCAACTGAGTGCTAGCTCGGCTTGTTTACGTACAGGTGGAGGTGGGGGCGGGCAGAGTTTTTATGCTGGGGGTGGGTCTGGGTGGGAGGCGGGGCCTCATTGGTGATGAAGGAAGGCGAGGGAGTAGGACTAGGAGTAATGCCATTATCGTTAGAAATGGAAGCATTTCTAACCGGTTTTGTTTCCTAACTTGGTGATAGGAAGGTACATTTAGGTATTCATTCAGTTATTCTATATTTTGTTAAGTAGAGATATTCAGGACCTAATAACTGGTTGGAATTTATACGTTTTTCCTGTTTTCCACAAAGAATTCAACCCACTTGTGACATGTTCACTAGGCACAAAGAATGTTGAAGGAAGGGGAGTTGGCCCAGAGACAGCAGCTCAGAGTAGTGCCGACCTGTGCCTCTCACCTGTCAAAAGCTCAGGGAACTGATTCCGAAACCTGAGAGCCAAGGGAGATGCTGCATCTGGGCAGAGCTAGAGTATGCCCTGCAATGCACGAAGTCCAACTCTTCTTAATTAGGTTGGGGGAGGTCCCGCCCGTGGACATTTTGAAAAAGAAATGGCGCAAAATGATGAGTTTTAGAGCTCCATTTTCAAATAATTTGAACAAAAAGTTTGAAGTTGTCCAGACACTCATAAAACAATATTAAAAATCAAGGACCTCTACAGCAATGCAAGTTTGACGTCATCAAATAATGTCTAGTGATATCTTGTCTTCATTATAGGGATCCTCTGTTCTGAAGCATCTGTCATCCTCCTCTGGCAAGTTTTAATTAGTACACCTTAGGTATAGACCTCATAATCACACCCGCTTTAATGAAGAAAAATATTGCTTCAAGGTGTGCTGCAGCCAGAGAACTTGATGCCCCTGGTAATTTTCCCCAGCAGCGCTGATCATTTGAGGAGAAACTGTGACGCGTTCATGAAGACGTAATCTTCTCTATTTGACATGAGCTCAATCAAGAATAGGGTAGAATCTGTATTTAAAAAGCGCAAAAATCACCTCAGGTAGCTATGAAGTATTTTTTTATTGAGCATTAGACCATCCCTCAGCGGTTTACAGGGATTGTATGTTTTTGTTTTAATAGAATAACCGATTTAATAGAATACCATTACTGAGAAAACATTTCACCTAACCTATTTAATGGAATTTGCAAGATGAATACATTTGCCATTTCATAAAAAACAATTCATAGAATGTCTTTATTTTTTTTAATTGGCTTTTGCATGCTTATTTTTTTAAGCTATAAATTAAATGGTTGGAGGTTTTTCAGAAATATTTTTGTTGCAGATATTTATTTCAGTGCTTTACTTCAGGGGACATTATTTCAGAATGATATCTTCTACATTGTCAAACATTTACCTTGGATGCTTTTAATTCGCTCCCATAAATACCTTCCATCCCTGCCCCTAAAAACTTCTCACCATCCCTGACCCCTAAACTCCACCCATCCCTGAACCATAAAAGCCCTTTCTACTGCTACATTCCACCCATCCCTGAACCGTAAAAACCAATCACCAGGGCGCCCCCCAGAAAACCCAGCTTCGTATCGTCCCATTTCTTTACTAAATCTGGAGGCAAAACTTCTAGGTAAGATCCTAGCCAACCGTCTTTTACCCCACATCACTGAACTGGTCCACCCTGACTAATCTGGCTTGATGCCACAACAATCCACGCATCATAACATCAGGCGAGTGCATAATGCCCTAACTATGGTACAGAGGCTGGGACGTCCAGCGGCAGTCCTCCTCGCGGTTATAGACAAAGCTTTTGATTCGCTGGACTGGGGGTACTGATTTCTCCACTTGCAGGCCTTAAACCTCGGCCCCTGTGTCATCTCCTATATCCGACTCTTATACACGGATCTCTCTGCTTCTGTACCTGTTGCCGGGGCCGTGTCGGACCCATTCCCTATTAGTAGGGGCACGCGGCAGGGGTGCCCTCTGTCCCCGCTCCTATTCGCGCTTGCTATAGAACCACTGGCGAACTGGGTGCGACAGGACCCATTGGTCCACAGATTTCGGTGGTCCGAGGAGGTGTCAGATAGGATTGCGCTATATGCAGACGATGTCCTATTCTTCCTTACCGACACGGGATATATGGGCCCACGGATACTGCAGATCCTGAGGGTGTTTGGGGAAACTTCGGGCCTCTGCACGAATCCGTCCAAATCCATACTATATCCGATTTGCGGAGACCAGGGGCGGGGTACGTGGGCTACGCAACTGACACATGCACCCGACTTCTTTACATATCTGGGAGTTTTCATATCAACAGATCCGGCGAAGTCCTGGGCCCACAACATACATCCCCTCATACCCAAGGTTACAAACGAGGTGCGGGCCTGGTCCCCTCTTCCCTTGTCCCTGTATGGCCGATCAGCGATCTTCAAGATGGTCTCAATACCGCGAATCCTGTATCGGCTCCAAAATTATCCATTTGACATTCCCCAACTTGTGGTTCAAACAAATTAACTCGATCCTCAATATGTTCTTATGGGGCGGTGAGGCTATACACGTCGCACCACGGACGTGTACTCAATCCACCTACTGCGGCGGGATTTCAGCATCCGACATTTTCGCTTATTATGCAGCCTTCCATCTCCTCAACATCAACGAATGGTGGTATAATCCCCAAGCAGACCCGGCCTATGCTGTTGAAAGAATAATGTTAGAGGACCACGCGTTGCTTGACATGCTGTATAGCCGTGGCCGTTAGGACCACTTGCTCCCAGCCACTAGAGTTGTAATCAAGCTATGGAGACGCGTGGTCCAGCAGATGGGATGGGAGGGCGATTAACGCAGACAACTCCGCTATGGCAAGGATCCAATCTTTGCCAGGTGGCGTCGCTGACAGGGTTCCGTACATTGGACCTCATTGGCATATCCACACTTGGGGACATCATGAAGGGGGTAGTTCTAAAATCCTTCCACCAACTGCAGGAAGAATTTCATCTTCATAGTAACCAATTTGATAAATATCTTCAATTACGACACGCCCTATTCCCGCACATCGCAACATTGACAGAGCTTCCGGAATTCCACTTGCTAGAAGGGCGACTATTAATGGGGGATATTGGAGCCCATAAGATTAGACAGATATACCAAACTATAGTTACGCGTAACAGTACAACACTAGATGCACTCTGACAGAGCTGGGAAAGCGACATACCTGATCTATCGGATGATGATTGGACGGAGGCACTGGCGAGCCCCCGTGGTGCGGCCATAGCGTCCCGTTATCGCCTGATACAATTCAAATTTCTACACAGAGCCTACTACACTCTGCATTGCCTTTGGCGCATGGGGGAATACCGTCGCTGGTGTGCCTGAGGTGTGCATGTGAGGCGGGTACCTTCCTGCACACAGTGTGGAACTGCTCTACCCTCCAGCCCTACTGGTATAAAATACTGGCCTGCCTGGGCAAAGTGCTCTAATGGCGTATTCCGTCTGATCCCAAAGTCATTTTACTACATAGCACAGATAGCATTGGAGGCAACAAGTACAAACAACACTTGCTTTTCACTGGACTTACATCAGCCAAAAGGGATATCGTCCGTTACTGGAAGAGTAGCTCCCCACCACCCATAGGGAAGTGGAAAAAAGCTCTAGATTGGTGAATGGGAATGGAGTTGTCTGTGTTTCAGGATCGGGGTTGCCCACAGAAACACCGAAAGATATGGCAGAGATGGGCAGAGTACAGGGGTATTGATGCCGGCAGTGGAATCCCCAGACACTTTCATACAACGAGAGTAGTAAGGTAATGGTGTAGCCCTCAGACATTAGATACAGCTATCCAGAGGACATATGGCATCAAAGATCAAGAGATGTGGTGGGGGCAGGGGGAGTGGGGGGAGCCGTTCTGGTGCCTAGAGTAGCCAAGGGTATTGTATGTTTTCTTTTTATTTCCCTTGTATTATCACTCTGGTAGCATACGACAAAAGAGATGTATCTTATTGATGAGTCGGCCTCGGGCCTACGCTGTACCACTACAAAACTGAATAAAATGTTTTACTTAAAAAAAAAAAAAAAAAAACAACAATCACGCCCATACCTGACCCCTAACTCCAGCCATCTCTCAATTCTCCTTAAAGGCTTTTCTACCCCTAAACTCCAACTATTCCTGAACCCTAAAAGCCACTCACTACACCCATTCCTGACCCTAAACACCATCTGAACCCTTAAACTGCTTTACTCCACATTTCCCTCAACCTTCAAACTCCTCACTACCCCCAAACTCCACCCATCCCTGAGCCCAAAAAGAACAGGGACACCTAAACTGCTCCCATCCCTGAACCCTTTACTACCCCTAAACTCCACCCCTCTCTGAATGCTATGAAACCCTCACCGTCCATAAACACCACCCATCCCTGACTCCTAAAGAGCCACCACCACTCCTAAACTCCACCCAACCCTGAACTCTAAATTCCACAAAATCCTGAACCCTGAAAACTCTTACTGCTCATACACTCCCACCCATCCCTGACCCCTGAAATCCCTCACGACTCCTAAACTTCATGCATTCCTGAACCTTAAAAAACCCTTCACCACCCCTAACGTCTACCCATTACTGACCCTTAAGAAACCCTCACCAGTCCCAAACTTTGCCCATCCGTGAACCCTAAAAAACTCCTCACCACCCGTACATTCCATCGATCCCTGCACCCTAAAAACCCTTTCCCCCCCTCAAATGCCACTCATCCATGAACCCTAAAGGCCCCTCACTACCGCTAAACACCCATTCGGGATCCCTAAAAACCTTCACCACCCCTAAACTCTACACATACCTGAGCCCTAAAAACCCCTTTCTATGCCTGAACTCAACCCATCATTGATCTCTAAAAGCCCCTCATAACCTCTAAACATCACCTATCCCTGAACCCAAAAACCCTCACTACCCTTAAACTTCACCTAAGGTTAATGGAAGCATGAATTTTTACTTTAAAATTATTTAGATTTTCAATTTATTTGTATTCCTTTACTATTGTCTTACCTAAAAGTTGGTTTTCCATTATTTGGTTTCCTTCAATGTGGTTTCTCAGTTTTTGTTTGTCATTAATTCTCATACAGTAGTATACATGATGACAAACTTTCTACCTTCGTATTACATTTGGGCAGCATATGTTTGCAGTATCTTTTCTTTTTGCTTCTTCAGTAGGGGTAACTGTCAGTCATTTTGATCCAGTACATGCCCGAGAAACATCTTTGTTTTTCAAAAGATTTAATTCATGTGTTTCTTTATTGGCTAGATGAGAGGTTTCCACTATTTCGTCAGACAACACTGGTTTAGAAGTTATATGTGGCTCAGCCAACCCAGTCAAAGACATGACCATGTCTCTTCAGCAAGTTATCCTTATTGGTGTTGTTATGTTTGGTGGAAGATTTATTGAAATGTGCACAATGTTGGTGTTTGATCATGTTTGTATTCAACTGAAATACTCTGGTCCTGGTTTCTACATATTTCCTATGATTGTCTACAATGTTACTTATATAAAATAGTTTATAGTTGTACAGGTTGCCTGTGTGTGTCTCTCTCCCCTCTTACAAAGAGTCCCTTGTGTACTTCGGATTCTAAAGGGACCTTAGGTTAAACATCAGCAGGGCAAATATCTTGAGGAGTGTAAGACAGCTTTTTTGGTGTTGAGCATTGTTTTCAGTTAGCTAACTATCCATCGTGGTTATTTCTTGCTTTTTCCTTTCCGCTTGGTTGGGAGTACTTCTCCAAACTGAAGTGTTCAGGGTTATTTCTCTTGAAACATTGTGCCAAACAGCTACCTGTTAAGTCCACCCTTTCATCTAGCATTACTGCCTGATTTCTAGGGCCATTGCTGATATTCCAGTGGGCTGATCAGCAATAAGCTACCTTTACTGATAAGTGTCTATTTGTCAGCCATTCCTTCCATTTTCAGGACTACTTTCAACTCTGTTCTGAAAGCACATATCTATGTTACAACAATGCACCAAAAAAGAAGTTGCTTACCTTTTGTGTATTATGGATATCTTTGCTAGATTCGTCTGCCACCTTCATTTCTTTAAGGTTATCCAGATATAAAAAAGCTAAGATTACCACTGTGCTCTAACATTTTGTGGGACTTCAGGTATACAAAAACACAGGCTTGTTCAAATAAAGCGGATTGGTTATAAAGTGGATGTTTTAAAATTGTTCTTGGAGTTCTGTCCGATGTGGATGAATTATTTGAGATAGATGCAGGTAAGTAAACTTTCATCTCTGTATGTTTTTGATAGTGGTCCATTGTTCTATTTAATCTCTTGAACTGTTTATTTGATTAGTATTCAGACCTTTCCAAAACTATGTTCTACATCCAGAAATTGTTTTAACTTAATTCAGCTAAAAGTATTAAAGAGTTGGAAAAGAACACAAAATAGTGAGATGTTTTGCATGTAACCAAATGATAAAACTGTCTACAATTTTCAGCTAACAAAATGCTTTAATTTAGCCTGATGAGACCCACGATGCTGTCCATTATGATGCTGAGATAATCCTAACACGGCAAACATTATCTGACATCCACAAGTTTCTCACTGGAGAGGAATGGAAGTCTGGTGCCCTTGATGACTCCCTTACTGATATTCTCATTAACTTTAAGCATCATGATATTGAAGCATGGAAGTGGAGGTTTGAGGACTATTTTGGGATTGATCCATACAGTCTATTTTTGGTAAGCCCATAATGCAATATATTTTCTAACATATAGCATGTGTTGTGCTTCTATTCTACTGTCATGGTGTTTTTTCACTTGAGCGTTGGTCACTGTTCTCTTTATCAGTTGTCACAACCTGCACGTATAGCAATTACCTTGAAGTATGTGTAATCATAATGTTACAGATACACCGATTGACAGATTGTATTTATTATTAAAAACTCATAACTTCTCACATACACGTCTTTGCATTTAAAGTCATAGGTTTTCTTTGTACTTTACAGTTTGTTTCTGTTTAGGCAATTATTTAAAATCTTCAGCTTTTACGCTTTCATTTCCGTAGTTACCTGGCCTCCACAAATAGCAACCAATTCTACACTAAACCAGTTGCAGATTTGAAGGGCACATTTGGGTTTTTATCTCATCTTTTAGATGTAGTTTTATGAAATGCAATGTTTTAAACCTATAAAGCCGTCAAAAGAATAAAGATAAGTTTGACTATTGTTTGAAAAAGGAGCAGCTTCAGTTTGTGCAAGGTGATCCTTCCACTGGCTTTTAGATGTAGTTAGCAACAATATCTACCCGGAATTGTTGTACGTAGTTCTGGATTTTGGAAGAGGAGCTATGGATTGGCAGCCCCAGCACACCAGATGCCCTTGAAGTCCAAATGCTATCTATCCACATCTCTCCAATTGGCTGATCCTCATAATTCAGTTTTTATCTTTTTTCTCAGTGGGAGTTCATAGGAATCACATCATCTGTTTTGTGAGAGTACAAGACTATTCCAGATTTGCCCAGACCACTAGTTTGTATTGTGGCTTGGGCATGTTTCAACTAACCCAGGCTCCCAGCATTTCAGTGAAAGGTCACTATAACATTGCATGGATTTTTCTGGAGTTAAATTCAACATAGTACTGTTTTATTTCACTACTAGTTCTACTACTAGAGGAATAGTAGTACTGATAAAACTCTTGTTCCTCATAGAATTTCAAAAATCTATTTTCTGTTGTCACAGATGCTGTTTACTCAGCAAACCCATCACAATGCTGCCCCATGCAACTCAGCAGCTAATGATTCAGATTGGTACACTTCAAGAGGACCTAGTATAATATTTTCTCCATTTGTGCATTTTGTAGTTCCTTCTGGACTATGCATTAGGAAGAATCTGCATATTTTTACTTGTTTTTCACATTGCTTGACTTGTATCATTTCACTGCCAAGTAGACCAATAGCTCATATTTTTCTAGGACATTATCGTTTACAAGATGAATTTTCTTCGTTTGTTCAATCTTTAACTCGGTTGTATCCGGGAATATGGATCGGTGTCCACCGCGTGATTTGGGATCCACACAGACAGTCCTCCCCACTTTCATGGAGGCTATCGGGCTGGTGGATGCATGGCGTGTCCATCATCCCCTGGACACCCAGTTCACTTTCCACTCTGGGGCCCACAACAGTCTCTCCCGGATCGATTACATCCTCACACCGGCAGATCAGGTGGGATACATAGAGGAAGTGAGACACTTGGCACGGGCATATCGGATCACTCTCCGATTTGGGTACAGGTGGGGTCGGGAGAGGGTCAAGTAGGACTACTAGCTCCGATAAATCCCTGGCATCTCTGTAACCCAACTATTAAAAAGAAAATCGCACAAGAAATAGAGCATTATTTCCATGAAAATGAAGGATCGGTGGGATCTGCACAGACACTCTGGGAGGCATTTAAGGCCATTATCTGAGGACAAGCAATCCTACAAATAGCTGGGGCAAGGAAAGAGAGAAATGCCGAATTGGTCAAACTAGAAGCAGAGATCCTACAAATAGAAGGGGATCTAACGAGTTACAGGGACAACGAAAAGACACACATACTCAGATTAAAGATGGAGGAATATAAAACTGTGGCGACAGAAAAGGCTAAAGCGCTAAGCAGAGACAAAATGGGGAAAAAATACGAGCTAGGGGACAGAGCTGGGAAACTGGTGGCATGGTTAGATAAGAGGGATCACGCAAATCGCTTAGTCGTAGAACTGACAACAGATGCAGGGGTGCCAATCTCCGATACCCAATTAATAGCGGACGAGTTTGCCAACTATTACAAGCGAATATATGACTCGCATACTACCCTTCCTGAGGAAGAATCAACCGCCCTATTGTCAGACATGGCACTGCCAGCACTATCAGAAGAGGATAACACCCTATTAACCTCACAAACGACGCGGTGGCGCAAGCAATTAGGGGTTTACAGTCCGGGAAGGCAATGGGTCCCAACGGCCTCCCGATAGAGCTTTACAAACTAAAACCAGATAAAATCGTCCCATATCTCAAATGCATGTACGAGTAGAGCAAAGAGGTGGGTAGGCTTCCTCAAGATCAAAGACTTGCCACGTTGGTGGTTATACATAAGGAAGAAAAGCCCAGAAAGAAATGTTCATCGTATAGACCCATCTCATTACTGAATGCAGAGGCCAAGATACTAGCAAAATTGTTAGCCACACGCCTGGTTGGAGTTGTCTACACCTCCATGAATCACCGTCGACTGCACGGGGTGAAGGGAGGAATGGACACGCTGAGGGAGGATGCAGTGGAGGTGTCCTTGGACGCCACCATGGCATTTGACACAATCGAATGGCCCTACCTCTTTGCCGTACTCGGGAGGCTGGGGTTCGGCCTCGGTTTCATCAGCTGGATAAAACAATTATACACTGACCCTCTGGCGCAAGTAGTGGTAAACAACAAAAAGTCAGAAACCTTCACCCTCTGAAATGGGACGAGACAGGGATGTCCCCTGTTCCCATTACTCTTCGCACTAACACTGGAGCCCCTAGTAACGTGGATCCGTAAAAACCCCATCATCAGGGTCTTGAGATGGTGGGTGGAATGGGAAGATCGCATCTCCCTCTATGCTGATGACATATTATTATATCTGGCGTCACCCCAGACCTCGATACACAGGGTCCTTAACATATTCACCAATTTTGGCAAATTTTCAGGGTACACAATCAATTGGACCAAATCGCTAATCTTCGTGCTAAGGGGGAGGTTTCCACCCCTACCTAGAGGGTGCACAGTGACGGAAGCGGCAGACAGCTTTAGATACCTTGGAATTTACATCACCAAGGATCCTAAACTATTTTATACTCACAATCTCCTACCACCACTGCAGCGGCTAAAAAACGATATAGAGCATTGGAAGGCTCTCCCGCTATCCCTATTAGGAAGAGCAGCACTATTTAAAATGATGTCCCTGCCCCGCTTCCTATATGTCCTGCATAACTGACCCGACCTCGTTCCATCGGCATATTTTGTGGCCGTGGAGGCTGAATAGAGGGCACTGCTATGGGTAGCGGGATCGCCCTGAATATCATTTGCAAAGTTGGTGAGGGAGTGGTATGACGGAGGAATAGGACTCCCAGATATCAAAAAATATTACTGGGCAGCTCAGTTGGCAGCCATCAACCAATGTATGTATCGGCCCCTAGAGGACCCCGGGTATCAAATGGATAGGTGGCTACTGCCGGGAGGATCCTACATCAGGGCACTCTACTCTAAACCTGCCATACTGCAATTAACTGGACCCACAGCACACTCAGTCCAGATATGGCACACTGTCCACAAGAGCTTGGGATGGGCCAAGAAAATCACACAGGTCACCCCTTTGTGGGATTCAGAACAGCTGGGTACCCTGAGGAAGACTATGGTATTCGATAAATGGGACATTATAGGTTTGTCTCAGGTTGGGGACCTATGGAAGGGAGGAGAGGTGATGGCTTTTTCGCGACTGCAGCGAGAATATGAGCTGGCAAACACAGAAAGATTCAGATATCTGCAGGTGCGGCATGCCCTCCAAGCAAATATCCCCGCGGGAAAAACACTCCCCGAGGCATCGCCATTGGAGGATAGACTCCTTGTTGAACATATGCCTAAAAAAGCAATATCGCTGACCTACCGGAAGTTGATTAATCATATCCCTGACCTTTTCACACAACTTCGTAGGAAATGGGAAAATAATTTAACAGAATTCGAAGAGGAGGACTGGTTGGAGGCATTGGTTTCACCCAAAGAAGTCGCAATCTCGTCTAGACTAAAATTGGTACAGTTAAAAATACTACACAGAATTTACTTTTCGGGACCAGCACTGGTTAGGATGGGATACGGGTTGGACCCCCACTGTAAGAGACAATGCGGACACGAAGGCACATTCCTACACATACTTTAGGAATGCACCCACATTAACAAGTATTGGAAAGAAGTACTGCATTGTATGGAAGAAACCTTGGGATTGAGCTTGGCCCTAGATGCTAAAAGATGTCTATTTAATATTTGGGAGCCGTCCCATTTAAATAGCAAAGAGAGAAAATGGGCAACATTGGTACAGACGGTCTCTAAATGAAACATAGCCAGGCTATGGGGGGCGCGCAGGAGGTTCCAACTGTAAGTGCATGGAGAAAGGATATGGACTGGTGTATGTTTAGAGAAAAAACTGTATATCTTTCTAGGGGATGCCCGAAAAAGTGGACGCAAATCTGGGGAAAGTGGAATGCATACATGGGAGACATCTGTGCCCCGCCACTTCTCTCCCAAGATGAACCGGAGTAAATTGTAAACTGTAACGAATAAACTGCTTACCATGTGTAAAATTATGAAAACCCATACACTTTAATTGTAAACAACTATGTAATACTGGTACAACAATTCTGATGTGTGTAATGTTGATAAATGTCATCAATAAAAAGATTTTAAAAAACCAAAACTGGAGCAATTACATTTTAAAACATATTGCCGGGGTGGTAGTGGTACGCCGGCACTTCATGGCTGCGTTTCTTGGGAGTTATAAAGAACACAACGACAGCCACATAACACATAATTGTCCTGAATATTAAAGATTTGAGCAGAAGTGTAGCACTTTAACTCAGGGAGTTTAAAGCACATTTAAAGAAAGTGAAAATCTTTCCAACCTATTTAGTTAATGTTCCAACATATACTCCAGTCTTATCGATTCAGTAAATCAAAACTTACAAAACGAATGATTTTGTTTTTTTAAAAGTAGTAATTCATTAGAAAAGAGTGATGGTGGAATTAGGACACAACCAAAATGATGGCTTCTGTACAAGCTCTCAGCACTGATCCTGCTTACCTGGTGATTTGCTCCTCCTGCAGGACTCTGTGGCCCGGATGATAACCTCTGGCCCAAGAGGGACTGACAGTGATATTTTAGATAATGGAGTTATCATCATGTGATGGCGAAGACAAGTCGACCGGAACTACTCTCTCAAAACCCAAAGAGGTAGGATGGCTTATCCATCACAGAGTAGGTACTTGGGTCCCAGACGCCACCTTCTGTGGCTGTTGTGCCTCCTCATAAACTAGAACTGATGCAGGGAGTCCTTCTGAGTGTGGCTCGTGAGTACTACCCATGTTAATGGGTTAGCATTTTCTTTTTGGAGTGAGTGATTGCAGACTCAGCAGTGCAAGTGGCAGATGTCCTTGGATAAAGGCGACAGCCGGTGTGAGTTTGTCTAACAGCCTCTCATCAATTGACAGTTATATGGAAGAAAGCAGCTGATGGGAGCAAGAGAGAGTGCTTTGATACTCTAGTATGTCCAAAATGCATCCAGGAAGGGGAGAACTCAATTGGAGATATGGCAGCAGATGAGCTTGCAACTGGACAGCGAGGCAAGATGGCAGCAATCTTGTCCATGTTGAAAATACTCCAAATGGTGGAAAAGTTTGTGAAAATGGTGGAAGCCGCTAGAGCAAATTGAAAAGAACCTTGCTGGCGTGGTAGTCAAAATGATAATGGCAGAGTCAGAAGTGGTAGTAACTGATAGGTGCCCAGAAAGCATAGAGCAAGAGGACAGCCTTGTTGACCTTGCAACAAAGAATTTCCAGTGCTATGCTACTGTTGGAGGATAAAATTGTGATTGAGAATGTATGGAGGGCGGCAAATGTTAGGGTCCTGGAGTGTACCTCTGTTGATGGAAGCAAGGAGTTGACCAATGTTATGCAGGCTATTTTGAATTTGTTCTAGTGAAGTAGTCTTTTAGGGATTATTCCATAGCTCAAGGACCTGGTATGGAACCCAGCAACATCTGTCTTATGGAAGTCACTTTGTTAAAAACACAGGCAGCTTGTTACCAGCTCTTTCTTCTAAAGAAAGTCAAACTGTTTCTTCCAGAAAGCGACTTAAGAATTGCTGTTCAGGCCCTTGCACTTTCCCATCTGGATGGTGGTAATGCTCAACTTCTTGCCTTCCGAGGCTCCACAATGACACCCGGTAGGGGCATCCTACACACTACAGCAACATTTCTCATCCAGGGCCTTAACAAATATAACTTACCCCTTCCTTGATGGCTTCCCTTGCCAACCTGCACCATCTTTAAAACCATCTGCATCATTTATAAAGCCATCACAACCAGCACCTCGGTTTCCTTGCAGTTAAGCTTACTGTCTCTGGGGGGGCGTGGCTTGGCACCAGCCAAGATGGCCGCATAGCTTAAGAGCTCCGTGCTGGCCCTCTCACATCCGTCCTAAATCTGACATTTCTCCACCAGGTATTGACGCTCAAGACACTCCGGGATGTCCCAAACAACTAGGTGTGCCCATTAGTGAAATCACAGAACGAGGACGACAAACTGCGGCGTAGAAAACCACTGAGGCCTACGCTGCCGAAAGCCGGACAACAGTGGGCGGTCCTAACGGCCGAGATCAACTCTCCCAGGGTCAGGAGCCGGGGCCGTGGAAGGGGCTCAGAGCAGAAGTCGGCGGTTAGGGCTGTTGCCCGAACAAGGACTCCTGAACGACAGGGGAAGCGCTCTAACACCTCCTTCCACCTCCTGGAGGTAATCACAGACAGCAGCATAGCTGGAAGCTGCCGGAAGACAGGGACACTCCCTCTTGAACGTAGCGAGGCTCCGTAATTCTGAACAGAGGAGGAGGCTCCGCTCCGATCCTCAACGGGCCCACCGAGGCCTGCACGCCGCAAACGAACGTGGATGGTAAGTCGGGCGTGGTGGGACGAAGAAAAGAGGACATCGGCTGGGGGAACCACAGGGAAGCAGAGGAAGGGGGACAAACGGAAAGCAACAAGAAAAAAATCAAGACGAGAACCTATCTCCCCATAAGTGTGAGAAAGGAGCACAGTCTATAACAGTCCAGATAGCACCTGAAACTCATACATCGAGTTCAGAAACTCAGGGCCTTGGTTAAACCAAAATTTAGGAAGGAGATACGCTGGTCGAAAACAGGAAAGAAAAGGGGAACCCCAACACTAGGCAATACACTCATATCTCAGCAGCACACGCCAGCGGGTCCCACCTAGACTTTATATTTACACACAGTATACATGCAGGTCTTTTAAAGGACACGCAACACAAAACCAGAGGCATATCGGACCACTCGCCTGTAGAGGTAGTGCTCCAGGACCCTGTTAGGGATTACACCCTCCCGCCCCATATACAGTCCTGGCAATTCAGGGACAATGAGTTTGTGGACAAATTCAGGGAAAGAACGGAACAATACTTCGAAGAAAATACGGGGACTGTCAGCTCCCGTTATTTTGTGGGAAGCATACAAGGCAGTGGCTAGGGGACATGCTCAGGCACTTGTTGGGAGCCAAAGAAAAGGAAGGCGAGCCAGGTCCGAGAAGTTGGAACAGGAGATAGCAGATCTAGAGGAACAATTAGGGTGAGAGGACACACTAGACCCCACCCTAGGGCACAAACTGCGGCTCTGGCAATACGAACTCAGAGAGCTGGAAGAGAACGCAGCCAGATCTCATGCAATAGCCACACAAAGGCATCTGTACGATGTGGGGTACAAGGCAATCAAACTACTAGCGTGGCTAGAGAGGAGAGATGAAGACCGCTACTGGGTCCTAGAAATACAGAAACCTGACGGCTCTATAAGCAAATCAAGCGGGAAATAGCTGAAGCCATCGCAACCTGCTACGAGACACTATACCAGTCGGTCACAGTCAGAACAGCAGATGACAGCGCAGAGCTCTTGAGGGATCTCCGACTAACGGAACTCTCAACAGAAGATAGGGATGATATAGACAGGGAGCTAACAGTGGAAGAAATAGCAGGAGCCATACGAGACTGACAGGCCGGTAAAGCAGCTGGCCCAAACGGATTACCCGCTTAATTGTACAAATGTGTAGCAGATAAAGTAGCACAACCGATGTTAAACATGTTCCAATCTGCACCAGAAGGCGAAAATCTACCTGAAGATCTAAGAATGGCTACCATAGTAGTAACCCCTAAAAAGGGCAAACCCCCAGAACGATGCCGCTCATACAGACCCATCTTGTTACTTAACTTTGAAGCGAAGGTATTGGCAAAGGCCCTAGCAAATAGGATACAACCGATACTCTCGACAATAATCCACCCTGATCAGTCGGGATTCATACCACAGAGAAGCACTAGGCTGAACCTTCGGAGACTATTCGGAGTTATGTACAAAACAGCACTTAGACCGGTGGAGGCTGCGGCGGTATTGGCGCTGGATGCCTGCAAGGCATTCAACGGTATTGAGTGGCCATACCTATTTGCGGTACTGACTAGATTAGGTTTCGGACCATGATTTTGGGCATGGGTCGCCCTCCTGTACAGCGACCCACTAGCAAGGGTAAGGGTAAATAGGGCTGTGTCCAGGCCCTTTAAGTTGCATAGGGGGACATGTCAAGGGTGTCCACTTTGCCCTTTGATTTCTGCCATGGCATTTGAACTGCTTGCAGCCTGGGTGCGCAATGACCCATTGGTGTACGGTATTGACATTGGAGGCGGATGGGAGGAGCGTATCACCCTGTACGCGGATGACGTGCTTCTTTACGCTCACAAACAGCAGCAGACGCTACATAGACGTATCCATATATTTCAGCTTTTCGGTAGTTATTCCGGTTACCAGATAAATTGGGATAAGTCACTAGTGTTCCTGCTGACACCAGATCTACCACCCCTTACGTCGGCCTGTGTAGCCTTGCAGCGAAAGGAGGATTTCAAATATCTAGGCATCCATATAACCAAGTCGGAGAATTACTTCATAGCCCTTAATTTAAACTCGCAGTTGGCGAGATTGCGAGATGATGTGACCAACTGGCGGTGGCTCCTAGTCTCAATGATGGGTCGGGCGATGCTATTCAAAATGATGATGCTCCCCCGTCTACTGTATGTGCTGCAAAATACTCTGTACCAGATCCCCAGCACATTCTTCAAGGCAATTGACGGAGAACTTCGGAGCCTACTATGGGAAGGGGGGGCTCTGCGCATTACACTAAGAAAATTACAACAAGGAATTTACAAGGGCGGGCTAGCAGTCCCTGACATTAGGAGCTACTACTTGGCGTCCCAACTTATCAATATCAACAACTGGGTATTCTCACCTTTATCCAAGCCGGCATACCGGGTTGACAAGAATGCGCTGGGGAATGGTGGCTACCTGGCCGCCATATACTGTATGAAAGTCGGGAAACCCCTTCCACCACACACACAAACGGTGAGGCGAGCCTGGTGGGAGACCACGAAATGATTAGGGTGGGAAACAAAATTGAACAAACAGACCCCACTTTGGGAAAGCGACATGCTGAGGGAGGTAAGGCAGCTGCAAGGTTTCCACAAATGGAACCTCATAGGCATAGAGTGACTTGGGCACATATGGCAAAGAGGAACCATGCTCAAGTTTGAAGAGTTACAAAAAGAATACCAACTAGCGGAGTCAGAGAGATTTCGATATCTCCAAGTAAGACACGCCCTAAGGTGCCACATATCAGAAGGGGATACCCTGCCGGAATACTCCCCACTGGAGGACAGGCTATTGCTTGACCCGATAACAGACAAGGCAGTGTCCCTCACCTACCGCAAAATCATGAATAACTCCCATGACCCCTTGGTCCCCTTGAGGGAATCATGGGAATCAGACCTTGGACTCCTGGAAGACGAGGACTGGAGGGAAGCCATTCAGAGCCCCAGGGAGATTGCCATAAGGTCAAGCTTCAGGTTGGTCCAGCTCCTTATCTTGCATAGGTCATATGCCCCCAGAACGCTCCAACCTCGGTTGGGTTGGAGCAACACAGATCACTGCATCAGTGGGTGTGGGGAGACAGGAACCTTTTTCCATAATATCTGGGCATGTCCTAAATTACAACATTATTGGAGTGGGGTGACTTGGATCATGACAGAGGTGGTGTGGCAACAGGTTCCAATGGAAGCAAGGTGGCATCTCCTGGGGGTGACGGGGGAAATCAATTGGCCTACACACACTAAAACATGGTTAATGCTGACTGCAGGCGTGGCTAAAAGAAATATAGCTAGAAAATGGGGAAGCGCTGATCGTCCAAGGATTAGAGATTGAAGGAATGACCTAGATTGGTGTTAAAAGGCAGAAAAAACTGTTTATCAAAGTAGAGGATGCCTGGTAAAATGGGAAAAGATCTGGTCCTCGTGGGAGACCTACAGAAATTGAAATCTGGTGAATTTAAAAGGGAGGATCATAAATAGAAGATGGACCAGGAAATGAGAGGCTGTAAAGTACGATTGTATGTGATGTGTAATTATTATTGCTTCATACCCAGCGTCACCCTGTGTCTAGAATATTGTGAAGGTGTACCAACAACTGTTTAATAAAGAGAAGTTTAAAAAAAAAAAAGCTTACTGTCTCTGATGGTTCTTGGCACACCCGTAGACTCGGCCAATCACAGTGCAAACTAAGAATTGTAAAAAAGAGAAAACAAGACAAATAGCCTTTTCCATCTGTGCACCTTGTACAACATCCCGGCATCCATTAGGACTTCCCCAAGAGGCTCCATTTTAGGAAAGAGTTGAAGACTCACCTATTTAAAGAACACTACATCACAATGCATTAACCATCCACAACTCTTCCTTCTCTTCTATTACTCTCTGACTTTAAGCTTGCCTTTGATTAAGGGGCGCGATGAAAAACGACCTTTACAACGCGGTCAAAACACCGCAATACATTTACTTTGCTGTCATTACAGCGCAAGTCGTTACAACGACTTGCGCTAGATGGCGCTCTAGACTAAGGAATAGTGTGATTTACTATTCCAACACCTTCCCTACTGTTACGTAGGCTGGAGTTGGAATAGTAAATCATACTATTCCTAAGTCCAGCGCCCTCCAGCGCAAGTCGTTGTAACGACTTGCGTTGTAAAAACTGCGAAGTAACGTACCGCGATCTAAATGATCGCGTTGTATCGTCATACATTCGGGCGCGATGAATCAAGTAGAAGTAAATCACGTCAACACGGTCAACGGTTTTAGGAGTATAGTGAGAGAAGGCTTTCTGAGATAGCAAGCAATCGGAGGATGTAATCTGTAGAATGAAACACCATACATAGTGCGCCATATCAGGGGCAAACAGCTTAAACATGCAGTTCTGAAGTGTACACATCATTTAAACATTAAGAGCTGAACCTGCTGTGCCAAGCTTAAGGCAGCACTTTCAAACACAGTCTGGAGTACCCCAACCTTGGTACAGGGTCTGTATTCTGCACAAGGTCTCATTTAAAGATCTACTTTCACTATTCTGTAATTAAAGGTTTTTTTTCCACTCACTCATGAAAAATTCGTTATTTGGCACTGACTAAGAGCGCCTCGCCAATGCGCAATCAAAACAACATCACCCCCATCTTGAGCACAGAAACAGGCTATGGGCTTTCAAAATGGAACCCATAGGCCTCCATCAGTCTGCTTCGCTTATTCATACAACTACGGCAAACCTAATTCACTCACTGGAGTTAACTATCGACATAAAGAAGTCACACCTGACTCTCTCTCAGACGCTCCTTTTCATCGGAGCTGTTCAAGACATGGTGCAGTTTCGGGCCTATTCTCCCGAGTGTTGAGTCCAGGATGTTCAGGCTATGATACCGATGTTCCAGCCTCTATCCTGGATTTCATAACCCTGGTTCTGAGGCTGTTGGGCCTCGTCCTGCATCCTGCTGGTGACACATGCCCCTTGACATATGCATGCTCTGCAGTGGGACCTGAAGGCCCAGTGAGCGCAGCATTAGGGTAATCTTTCCGACATGGTCCAGATCTCTGAGGGAACTGCAAAGGACCTACAGTGGTGGCTAACGAACAGCAATTGGGTCAGTGACACACTCCTTTCCCTTCCCCAACCAGAGCTGACTGTAGTGACAGATGCGTCACTTATGGGCTGCGGTGGCCACCTGGGAGAGGTGGAGATCAGAGCACTCTAGTGTCTGTCGGAATCCAAGCTTCACAAAAAACCTGTTGGCGCTGCAGTCGATCCGATTTGCATTAAAAGTCTGCCTTCCTTCAATCTAGGGAAGGCTGTTGCTGGTGTTCATGGGTAAAACCGCTGCCATGTGGTATTGCAACAAACAGGGCGGGATGGGTTCGTGGACCCTGTGTCAGGCTCTCCGCATCTGGACATGACCGCAATATCGGGGCATTTCCCTGGTGGTTCAACACCTGGTGTGCTTCTGAACACCAGGGCAGACGAATTCAGTTAAAGATGCCTAGCTGATCACGAATGGATTCTCCACCCAAAAATGGTCCAAGCTCTCTTTCAGCAGTGGGGAGAGCCTTGTTTAGATCGGTTCGCCCCTCCTGAGAAAGTGCAGTGTCGGCAGTTCTGCCCATGGGACTTTCCTAGGCGGCTCCCACTTAGGGAAGCTTTTAGTCTCGAGTGGAGCTCCGGCCTCCTGTACTCCTTTCTGCCAATACCACTTCTACCCAGAGTTCCCAAGAAGATCAGGAAAGACCGGGCCCAAGTGTTTCTTGTGGCTCAGAATTGGGCATAAAGAGTCTGGTATCCTGAGCTGTTGGTCCTCCGGTCAGGCTGCCTCTTCTGGAGAATCTTCTGTCGCAGCAATAGGGCAGGGTCCTGCATCCGAACCTGCTCACCCTCCACCTCCATGCATAGAGATTGGGCAGCGACAGTTGACAGCTTTCAACCTTCCTCCTGAAGTCTGTGATGTTATTCTGGCAGCCAGGCGTCCCTCCACCATGACCACATACGCCTGCCGTTGAGAAAAGTTTGTATCCTGATGTGCCTCTCACAATGTCGACCCCTTGTCTGCACCTCTCTCACGAGTTCTTTTGTTTGCATTGTCTTTGGCCCAGGAGGGCCCTGCTTTGGGCACAATTAAGGGTTGCCTGTCTGCAAACTCGTCGTTTTTGCGTTACTGGACCAACCTTCTCTTTTTAAGTCACCGGTTGTGGCTAGGTTCCTTAAATGCCTCCAACATGTTTTCCCCCGAAGCCCTTTATCATGCCTCAGTGGGACCTCAACCTGGTTCTTATCTTTCTCATGCGTGCCCCCTTTTACGTTCTGTACAATTGTCCTCTTAGGCTGTTGACCATCAAAACTGCATTTTTAGTGGCCATAACATTGGCCAGGAGGGTCAACGAACCCCAGGCGCTCTCGAAACACCCTCCTTATGCCACCTTATACCCAGACAAACTGGTCCTCCGGACACGTGCCTCCTTCCTGCCAAAGAATGTCACTCCTTTCCATGTAGGCCAGAACATCACCCAGTCTACCTTCTTTGCTCCCCCTCATTCCTCCAAAGAAGAGGAGAGACTCCATTGCCTGGACTTAAAAAAAGCGTTGTCGTTCTACCTTTACCACACAAAAGAGTCAACTCTTAGTTTGGTTATGTGAGAGCACAGAAAGGGAAAGCTGTACAGAAAAGAACCATCTCTCGATGGATTGTCCTGCGTATTAAGATCTGCTATGCATTGACCAAGAAACAGCGCTCTGAGGGCTTGCGGGCTCATTCTACCAGAGCCAAGGCTGCGACCACTGCATTAGCACGCTGCGTTCCTCTCTTGGACATCTGTCAGACAGCAACGTGGGCATCCCTGCAGATGTTTACAAAACATTACTCAAGGGGGGTTACTGTTCCTAAAGTGACACAGATTGTGTCTGAGAAAAAGATTAGAGAGAAGTGGGTGTCTAGGTACTGCGCCAATCAAGAAAAGACTGTCAACAACATTTGCCTCTTGTTGCCCTCACACATCTCTAGGGATGTCATGCTTCATCATTGTTTTTTCTTTCAAAAAAAGAGAGGAACCCTTGGACACCCAAAGGACTAGGGTTAAGACAAAGGTTAAAAATGCGTCCTCTGGGATTGTTTTAATATATTGTTTCATTCGCACCTTCTTTCATATGCCAAACCCTGACTCCATACACACACTCACCATTCATAAAGGTCACCGCTCAACTGGTGGCTACAATGTATTGGCACAAACACCTATTGTTCATAAGGTAATGATTGTAATTTATTAAAACCATTTATTATTTTATACAAAATTAAAAAGAAAAAAGGAATTTGTTTCAAGTTAAAACCATTTTTGTCCATAGAATCATCATGAAAAATATGTAACAATACTAAAAACAATTAGTCACATTCACAATGCTTCAAAAATCATAACACGAGAGTTAAAACAGACAGTAATCTTTGTCATAAATTGCCATAATCCACGGTTAAACTTATGTACAAACACCCTGGTGCCTTGTGTATCATCAATATCTAGGGTGATGTTCGTATAGATGGATTTTTGGCAACAGAAAAAGGCATCGACGCGTTTCGAAGGCTTTATCTCATTCCACCTTCTTTATCAAGACCGTTATATTATGTACTCCCGTCCTTTAAAAATTAATGGGCAGGTGAACGATGTTTCACTCTGTAGTGTACTTAATAAAAATTGTTATGCTCTTCCATCCATCTATGAGGCATGGTACTTCCTTAATTAGTATAAATCTCCTAGATGAGCCCACTACGGCGCGCTGGGCCAGTCTCCCGTTTTATGATTCCATCACGCGCATCTGGCTTGTTTTGGGCTCGTTAAAATCAATAGTGAAGTATACCCTCTTATATTCCAAATGTGCGCTTGTTGTTTCAAGCTCGTAACAAGGAATGCTTATCCTTTAGAAATCTGTTCCTCATGCGAATTTCGTCTGTTCCTTTTCACATCAGAGCATATTATGCCTTGCTCTTGCCGAGTAACCAAACTGGCGCGGCCCCTTCTTCCGTCCGAGTTGTTTGTAATGATCTTTTTTACCTGCAGCGCACATTTGGAATATAAGCGGGTATACTTCACTATTGATTTTAACAAGCCCAAAATAAGCCAGATGCGCGTGATGGAATCATAAAACGGGGGACTGGCCCAGCGCGCCGTAGTGGGCTCATCTAGGAGATTCATACTAATTAAGGAAGTACCAAGCCTCATAGATGGATGGAAGAGCATAACAATTTTTATTAAGTACACTACAGAGTGAAACATCGTTCACCAGCCCATTTATTTTTAAAGGACGGGAGTACATAATATAACGGTCTTGATAAAGAAGGTGGAATGAGATAAAGCCTTCGAAACGCATCAACGCCTTTTTCTGTTGCCAAAAATCCATCTATACGAACATCACCCTAGATATTGATGATACACAAGGCACCAGGGTGTTTGTACATAAGTTTAACCGTGGATTATGGCGATTTATGACAAAGATTACTGTCTGTTTTAACTCTTGTGTTATGATTTTTGAAGCATTGTGAATGTGACTAATTGTTTTTAGTATTGTTACATATTTTTCATGATGATTCTATGGACAAAAATGGTTTTAACTTGAAACAAATTCCTTTTTTCTTTTTAATTTTGTATAAAATAATAAATGGTTTTAATAAATTACAATCATTACCTTATGAACAATAGGTGTTTGTGCCAATACATTGTAGCCACCAGTTGAGCGGTGACCTTTATGAATGGTGAGTGTGTGTATGGAGTCAGGGTTTGGCATATGAAAGAAGGTGCGAATGAAACCATATATTAAAACAATCCCAGAGGACGCAATTTTTAACCTTATGCTTCATCATTGGGCGGTGCTCCTCGTTGGGCCGGCGCTGCAATGCCCTACGGGTCTCCCAAAGGGTCACTTTAGCAGAGATATTTTTATTTCGCTGTTTGATTAGTGTGAGAGTGTGCCCTAATAGGGGTTGTGAGAAGTGGGTGTGAGACTAAATATTAAAACTGGCTAGAGGATATCCCAAACGTTTTAATATGCTGATTTCCCTGTCACAGTAAAAAACCCATGGGTTAGTTATTCTTGTGGGGTAGTAATGGCCCCTAGTAACTGAAAAAGGAAAAGGTCGTCATGTTTCGGTCCTAAAATTGGTCAAACTGATCCCTGGCGCTTCATCAGGACCATAAAGAGTAAAAAGTGTTGGTGAGTCAACCCCAATCGTAAATCTTTGGTTGAGTGGTCCCCCTTTCTTATTTTAGTGTGGCACCTGCTCGTGATAATTATCACTGTTGGTTCGACGTAAGAGAGAAAAAAAAAACACATGGTACATAGACAGACACAAAACATTAAAATTATGTGATGTCCAACTGTAGGTATCTAGTTGGTGAACAGACATCAAATACAGACTCACTGGTCATACAGGAAAAAACAAAAAACGAGAAACATTTAATAGTACAGTAAGGCGCCATCGTTCATTTCAAAGTCATCGCGCCTATCATGTTTACCATAAACATTTTTTATATATATACACAGGTAACGTTGTCTGAGTAGCATGCCCCTTTATTTGTTAATGGTACTTAAGCACCGTAGCATAAATTGGTGGTAATATGGCATAGAGTGTAGCGCGATAGGTAATTGCACAGTCTTACCTAATTATTCTAGAGATTAGGCTTCATAGGCTATCGCACAGTGACCCGCACCGTTATGGGCTGTAAGTGTAATTCGGAAGGAAACGGGAGGGACAAGAGAAAGGGAGGCATATATTAAAAACTGCGCTCTCTGGAGCACGGGTACTGGACCTTTATCAGCTCCTAGTCCAGACTGCAAAACTCATCATGCACCTGTGGAAGTAAGACCATCTTGGTGGGCGAGTCTTCTGATAGTGAGTGGATGAGCTTGGTGTCGTCCGCATAGGATATCGTGCTTAGTCCATGTGTTTTGACAATGTTGACCCAGGAGGTCATGTAGATGTTGAACAGTGTAGGGCCGAGCCTTGAGGAACTCCGCAGATTATATGTTTAGGTTCTGAGGAAAAAGGTGATAGGCGGACTATCTGGGTTCTTCCGATGAGGAAGATGGCAATCAATTTGAGGACGTCTCCTTGGATTCCAATGTGATCTAGCCTCTTGATAAGGGTGTGGTGGAATATGGTGTCGAATACTGCTGAGAGGTTGAGGAGGATAAAAGCTGCCCCGGTCGCGGAGGTTTTTCATGTCATCAGTAGCTGCAATCAGGGCAGTTTTGGTGCTGTGGTTGGTGCAGAATTCAATATTGTTGTTCTCCAGGTGATCTGTGAGTTGGCAGTTGATGGTTTTCTGAAGGACTTTAGCGGGAAACGGGAGAGAGAGATGGGGCGGTAGTTTTTGAGTTCACTGGGGTCGGCGGTCTGTTTCATGAGAAGGAGTCTGACCTCTGCGTGTTTCTTTACTTTTATATTTTGGACTCGACTGATTTAATATATGCTCGACTCTTTAACTGAGTGGTCCTTGATTGAATTTTTTTTCCCACTGGCTATCTATTGTTAATATTGAAAAAGTCGATGTCAATATGAATACCAATACATTCATGTATAAAAACAAAATTGAATCTTTACGGACAAATTCGCCCGTTGTGAACTCCACGTCAACCCGACTCAAATACGTGGTTAGGCAGGCCCTGAGACCCAGGCCCGGGGTTACTTATTGACAGATCACAGGTGGGGTAGCACGTAGCTACCATTCAGATGCACAAACAGGAAATCCCAGATCGATCCCACAGATAGGCACAGCGACTCCATGAAGGTCCAGGGAGTTTGGCCCCAATAAAGTACACATGGCCGGAGCGGTGGACGCGTTCCAAAAACACCACAAAGTCAGATGCCACATGAGGTTAGGAACACGTAGCCAATCAAGATACAGACGCAGTGATCATGCGCTCCCCATGCCGGACATCTGAACATGTTACCCACTGGCCGATTGTATCCACGCAAGGTCGAGGCCCACCTGGATTTCTCATCTAACACCCTAATTTATGGCTCCAAAAGCAGAGGTACACATTCCTTACCAAAAAAGGATCGCCAGAAACATATTATTACATTCAATGAGCTGTATAAAAGTTTCTGTTAGACCAGTTGCAAATTGAGACAGTCCTCAGACCCTATGCCTGTGACTGTGCTCCGGACCGCATTGTTTAACTAAACAAACTTTTCCTGTTTTGCCAAACGCCTCTTGTGTTTATTCAAGGTATTTCATGTTTAAGCAACACTGTTGCCTGGATCTTGGGTGCTCCCACCAGCTATTTGGGGGACTTGGGAGTGACTAGGAAGTTTCCTAGTACCTTCAGAAGTTTGGGGCTTAGGCATTTTTTGACTGCTGGAGAACTAGGATGATGTGCCAATATTCCCTGAAAAGATGCAAACTTGATGGCCTGGACTTGCCAGTGTATCCCACTTAGAGCTTTTTCAAGCAAAGTTCAAGGCTACTAAAGTACACAGTTGTTATACGTAGACTGCAACAAGGCAGGATAGCTTTTGGCAATGTTACCAAAGTTTCACCCACTTTCACCATTGTACTAGGTTTCTCATGGAGCGCTCATCAGCTACAACATCCTGTCTTGACCTGCTTGAAAAGTTTGAAGACCAAAATTGTTTTATGTATGAAAGTAAAAAATGCTGGCAGGGATGAAACCACTAGGGTGTACCCGATCACCGCTGGATCTTACTTTCCCTGGAAATCATGCCTTGGTTCCTGTTATCTTACGTTGATGCTTTGCATTTTCTTGACATTTTTATTTGGACATTAACAAATGTAAAACATAAATTATCCAACCCCTTGATCTTATCTGGTTCTTACCATAATTTTGTATTTTTTATTATATTTCCTGTTTTTACTAAATTGACTAATATTGGTTCGTTGTTTGGCTTCTTATTTTAGTGCTGCTTAAAAACGTAACATATTTCTCTGGGGGAAAGCCCAACTGCTTTTGCAGTAGCTTTCAAATATTGAGCACGTTTTTCTCATTGAAACTTTGTTGTGACTTGGCAAGTAATTATATTATTAGGTTGATGAAGTACCACCTCCATCCACAACCTCATAGTACACATCCTAGACCAGCTGCTACTCATCTCACAGGAAGCTTATCACCTCCCTTGTGACAGTAGCTCCTATCGATGAACCAGCTTCAGCATCTCAGTGATAGACTGTCTAGATACAAAGGCCCCACTGATTTCTAATAGGCTACATTATTTGGGACTCCTTCGCAGTAATCATCATCAACAATGGTTAAAGGCAAAGCCATCGAACCACCCCTGTCAAATAAGGTGGATAATAAGCTACATATAATATGAATGAAAAACCGATGGACACTCTATGAACGGCAGAAACAATGGCTCCACTCTCCTTTCTTAGAAGACACCCTGGTATCCATATGTCACAGCTGTGTCTCTTGAAATACAAATCGAAACTGTGGCAATGGACCACAGGCTGGTGCAAGCAGATCTATGGAGGTTGTAGGACTAACGAACAATGATGAAAACCATGACCGAGGAAACTGCGAACGAACTGTTGTGCATGCTTTTGTTTCCAACAAAGGTCATTACTGGTAGTCACGCACATTTTTGTTCACGTTGCTAAAACAAACATGCACCTGACTTGATAAGAACCATGATAAAGAGAGGCACTCTGGCATGCCCAGCTTCAGATGACTGGTCCCCAGAGTAGGAGAGGTGGGGTGAACAGCCTGACCCCATGGGAGTCATGGAGTGGGTCACCAGGCTTCTGGGGCCAATTCAAGACTTACAAAATGCAGCACTGTAGCAAATGGCTTGGAAAGCCCTGAGCTGCAAGCGAGGTCCATGTGCTCTGAACTCTTGTGACTCCTATTTATTCCATTCAGATGCTGATTGTCCCTCTTGGCCCTGCAGGCTACGTGTCGTGTTCAAAATGTTGATACTTTTGCCACCCAGACAAAGTATCCACACCCAGATGTTAAGGGAGCCTCTGATGTGCTCAGAGATGAATCTGCTACGCGATAATCTCCGCTTGGCCATCAGCAGAAACTGAGGCCAGAATGTTGTTACCATCCAGACCTCAGTTTCTGATAAGTTGCCTTCAGTTCAGGGCGCTATATTGACAGTCCACTGCCGGCAGGCTCGAAGTGAACTGGGCCTTATACAGTTTAGGAGTCAACTAGCCCTTTATCTGCGGGGTCTTGAGATTGAGTAGAGGATGCTCTTCCCTAAGTGTATGCAAAGTAGTTGCAAAATGTTTTGCTTAGTAGTTTTGTTTGGGTTTTTATCAAAGAAGTAGCTTAACTTAACCATAAGTTACCATAGGGAAAAGTGGATTTAACCCATTGTTTGGTACAATATTCCTGATGAAACATGCCCCATAACAGCCATAATTGGCTGAAGGGTGGATGCTCTTTTGGTGGTGGGTTTGTTAAATGTTATCACATATATCATACTCAAACCTGGAAATGGGTGTGAGATAGTGATTGGAGGAAATGGTCAGTATGAAAGGTGGCAAAGTGGATGGGTTTCCCAAATCTAGGTATATAGATGTACAGAGGAATAAGTATGTCAATCTGGAACATCAAGGTAATAATTACATCAAATGGAGGAGAGAGGGTTTGTATCTTAAGTAACATAAAATCCAAATTGTGCTCCTACAATGAACCAATGTTTGAAGATACCCTAAAGATAAAGGCACTGAGTCTACCGTTCTGTATACATTTTCTACTTCTGGGGTGTGGGTGCACAGATGGCTCCTGGTACCCGCTGTGCATCGTGCATGCGAAAACAGATAACAGAAGTTCAAGTATCTATTGTTGGTGTGGGTAATGTTTGGTAAATGTTTACCCCCCCCTACATGTATGATGCATCCTGTTCTCAGGGCTTCTGCAGCTGTGTGCTCCACACATAGATACAATGTATGTTATGGGCTGGAAACTTAACTGCGTGATAAATGGAACAATTGTTAGGCACCTAGCCCTGCTCGTTCTGACAAGGGTTGCATGCCCGCTGCGAGCTGTGCACTTCCTTGGTGTGCTTGAAATTTAACGAGTGCATCCCAGCAAAGAGAAGAGATACTCTTTTTATCAGCTGTCCACAGGATATTATCTAAATTTGTGCATATGTTCGCCTTTATCACAAATATGAAATAAGTCACAGAATCAACATCCTGAGGATTACTGTTATCTGACCACTCAGTTCTGTTAATCCAGTGTGAATGCAGAAGACCTTGCTCAAGAGCACCGACTGGGCAGTTGCACACCGACACGCAGAGTGACACAGAGATTGGAGCTGGCTTTGGGGACAAATGGAAATGTTACTTTGTTACACGAGGATTTGTGCTCCAACTGAAGTATTTAATAGGGTGCCAGGAAAGTAGTCCTATATAAGTTTGCGTTGGGAATAATTAGGGCTAGAAAATCTCTCAAATTTGACATCTTAGTGCGAAAGACATATTCTTCAGTTAGAGTGAGGCCCAGTGGTCAGTAATCCTTTCCAAGAACAGCTGATCTGGAAGAAACATATGCTCTTTCAAGAAGAAAGTCCAGAGTAGAAGGTACAGGCATTTCTTAGTCTGGGATGGCGAGAAGGAGGGGGCAGCTTTTGGCATGGTTATTGAAGCTGCACCCACTTGCCCCATTATATTGTGATACTCAGTTTAGAATTGAACTGGGAGTAAACAATGTCATATCTGGCAAACTCCCACAAGTCAAAGACTTAAACAGAGATGTGTATAGTCGCTCCCAATGTACAATGTAGGCACAAAGTCAAGAGTGTTTTCACCAAAGCTAGGCAACTAGCTTGTTGCTACATTGCAGCATGCATTTGAAACCATTCTCTTGGACATCACAAGTAGAGGCCATCAATGGACACTACTTGCCTTAAAGGAGTATTACAAAGCAAGCAAACTTGTGGCCAACTTTGAAAGGACTGAGGTAGTCATTTTCGGCCGGAAACACATGAAACCTGGAAGGTGTTTTAAACAGGGGCGGTTTGTTCTAGAGGGCAGCAGAGCATCGCCCCCCTGCCCGCTGTGACCTGCGGTAAATGTGAACAATAACATGGCAATGAAATTATTTTATTGTCATTTTATTTTTCACGACCCTGCATCTAAGGGAGACGTAGAGATGGGGGCCTGTCCTGTCCTCTTCTGCTATGCTGCTAGCTAATTGGCAGCATGGAGGACTAGAGAATGGCTGGCCAGACACTGCAAAGTATGCATGTCAGTTTGACCGGCTGTCTTGTGACGGCCAGTCTGACATGCGCACTTTTCAGCTCTCCACCCAGCTGCCTTAGGCAGCTGGGTGGAGACAAAGCACAGGTCTCCAGGGCCTGATGGAGCGTCTAGCCAACCCGCTCCATCCAATCCTGGCGCTGCTCTCATGAGCAGCGTCAGGATTGCTTAGGGAAGTTTGCAGTTTGAATCGTGGTCGGAGCCAGACAGGACATGGAGAACGCAGCCCAGATAAGTCCATTTATTTAATTTTTAATTTTATTGTAATGCATGCCAGCGTGTTTTTTTGCATGCTTGTTTTATTGTCTGTTTTAGGAAGCGGTGGGGCACTTCATTCACCTCACCACTTTCATATGTTACCAGCCGCCCCTGGTTTTAAATACCTCAGAACTTTCAACATTTTATAAATATTTTTGCCTTTGGTTTGAGAAAAGAGAGGTCACTACCAGCGCTTAGCCTTGTTAAAGTCAAAAGTGTTGTCCTTAAACATAACCCTGAATAGGCTGCTCAAGGAGGTGTCTGATTTTTCTTTAGCCCCCATTCTAACAGTCATTACAGTGAACCTGATGCTAGCCCTTTATATATGGAAATATAATATTTCTGGGGAAGCATTGCAAATGACTGGACCTGGCAAAGTGCCACCTTTGTAGGTTTATGTATAAATCACCCAATAGCATTCCAAGGACAAATCAGATTAGAGTTCGTCCTTTTACAGTAAGCCCGAACCTTGAAAGCAAATTTCTTAACAGCATGATTTAGGACCCAAGGTGTGTTACAGGTTCTTTAAAAGTTTCCCTGTAGACCGGTTTTCTTTTCTCCAGGGCCTGTGTAAAACCCTTGTTAAGCTTAGATTTAGAGGGAGCTACACAGTCCCTGAATGTTCAGTAAGAATAGGGGATTGGGACTTCTTTTATGCAATTCGAGGTAATTCTCTGATTAGCTGACGTTAAAAGTATATGTAGAAGGCCTTTTGAAGTTTGCTGAGAAAAAAATATGCAGGGTTTACAGTTTGGGACAAAGAAAGTCAACACTCTTTTACCAAAAGTCAACACTCTTTTACCAATCAGTTATTACCTTTGTTGAAACCAAATTTAGTAGGCTAAGACTTTACTTAATCCTGTTGGAATTCAGATCTGGGTGTAAATGTGTCCTTGAAAATGTTGTCACTGTGGTTATAAAAAGAATGTTTAGTCCACATATTATTCTGCATTGTGGATAGGAAACTCAGCTGTGGCTGAAACCTTTATTAAGTATGGAGTTTGCTCATGCTATAATGATACTCTTTGTTGTATACAAGGATAATACGCACAGGTGGTGGGTTAACACATGGACTCCACGCAGACTCGCTTTTGCCAATCTGCGCAGACTACTGTGGCGAGTACATTGCGAGCACGTGGTGTTTAGAATATTTTTAGAATGTACTGCGTTGGGGATCGGCATCGTTACGTCGGGAGAAGGAAGATGGCGGTTTGACTCCGCCGTAGAGAGCCTGCAACCCCGGCTGCTCCCGCTGATGTTTTTATGAAGGCTTTGAAAACCCGCCGGAATCGCTGAAACCCGCTGAGTGAACGACAATATTCACCGATGCTATTTTATTTTGCTCAGCGCTCTTTTCGGCTTGCTAGATCTATGTGGTGGCATGCGGGGGCGTCAAGATCTATTTTTATATTCTACGACAACTGCCTCCCTATACGCCTCCCTCAAGCTCCTCTGGGTACGCCAGAGAGCATGGCTCCACCGCGGGCTCGAAACCAGCGCACGCCCGCAACTGTACCTGCTCCTACTGCTCTCTTTGAAAATAATGGCAGTAAATTGACTGAGACGACAGGACGACGTACTGATCTGAGAGGGAGTTCTCAAATTAGTAAACCTTTACTTAAACTTTCAGTCTGGAAAAGCGGCTGACATTATACAAACGTGTGCTGCTCCTCCGCTGGAACAGACCATGGCGGCGGCTTTGATGGAGGCTGTACAACCGGTGAGCGAGCGAGACAATGTTGCAGCTTTCCCTCCTCCTGAAGCTCAGAGTGAGGCTGAAATGAGCGCTGTGAACGCTGTGCCGATACAAGGTAACGCGCTAATCTTGCAATCTGGATTTGGTTTAAAGGGAGTAAATATGGTTGTTGATAAGGCAGTAAGCAACACTGAAATGCTGAATCCCTCTAGCGCTTCAACTATGCCTCGATCGGAAATAACTGTTGTTTCCAGTATAGTTAGTGGCTCCAAAAGTGATCTAGCAGCGACATCTAATGGACTCAGTGCTGTGAACTCTGCAATACAGATTTTAAACACTACTCAAGCAGGGGCTATATCGATATATGGAAAAAATGTGCTCAACGGTACTAAGGGAATAAATGCACAAGGCGAAGAGGATCCTGTTAATGAGGGGGATGGAGCTTCTGCTGGCGCAACAGTGAAGAAGCCAGAACACCATGCTTTGGACTGTGATACTCATCTAACTAAAAACGATCCCGCTGACAAATCTAAGCTGCTTACTTCTCTCCCTACTTACACTCTGTCAGATACTCCGGCTACACTTAATGGCAACTTTAAAGATAAACAGATAGCAGCAGCTAGTGCTCTTAATAAGGGGGCAAAACCAAAGAAGAAACAGAAGGCTAAAGAGCACCTCATAAGGAATTCCAACATGGCTAAATCACAAGACCATGGCGGACGTACTAGTAAGGTTAGCCCGCTTAGAAAATGGGTCACGGCCAAGGGAGAGGTTAAGGCCATTATATCAAGATTGTCTGGTTCGTCATCGAGCAATGATCTGCAGACATCTGCTATCACTAGCCCTGACTACGTCGCTTCTGCTTCTCAATCCTGCGAAGCCCCTGGTGGCTCTCACGTGGTGGATGACGAGGAAAGTATTGCAGCAGATCTTTCCTTTGCTACATCTGCTACTCCTACCAAGGATGTAGGGTCTGTATCTACTACAGATCAGGAGCCCTCGCTATCTACTATTTTTCAAGCACTTCATGAATAGAGAATTGAGATGCAAAGTAGCTTTAATCAAGCCAGAATAGATAGTGGTCTGATACAACAAGGTCTGTCTGAGGTCTCGACCAAAGTAGCTGGACTAACACAAGAAATGTCAGAGCTACAGCAGAGTCTATCTAATACGGAGGATATTGCAGCAATAACGGCAAAGACAACGGAAATGCATGATGGCCAACTCTTGATTCTAAAAAATAAAATCGAAGACCTTGAGAATGGGCAACGTAGGAACAACTTAAGAATCTTTGGTATTCCTGAGGAAAAGGAGGGTACTGAGCCCCGGGCCTATATAGTTCAGCTATTTCAAAAGTCATTTCCAGACCTCTCTGATTGGGATTCTCAGATTCAGCGGGCTCATAGGCTTCCTTTATTTTTAAATCAAGAGTCACGAGCTAGTCGGCAACATTCTCGACCTATGATCATCTACTTTGGTAATTTTTTACTAAAACAAGCAGTGTTTTTTAGAGCCCGTCCAGGTACAACTAGCGCATTTCCATTCTCTGCCCGATCAGACCTGTGCAAAGAAGCAATGGAGCGGCGCTGGAAGTTGCGCCAACTGATAGACCCTACGAAGGCAGCTGGCGCACAAGCATTTCTTCAAGAGCCAGCTCGACTCAAGGTCATGCGTGGGGGCCATACTTGGATTTTTCATACAGCAAGTGAGGCACAGCAGACTCTTAACTCTTGGAGGTCATCAGAGAAGGAGAAGGATGCTTCCTAAAGGGGGAAAAAAAGAAAATTTTTAATATATTTAATGGATTTTTCTGATCTCATCTTGGGCTATTTAGCGCTATGATTGAATTAATTTTTCTAAAATTTTCCCTCTCTTTCCCCCCCCTTTTTTCCCCCCCTTTACTCTTATAGGGTTATTTTTGGACCTCCTCTCTTTGTAAAAGATTTTGATTTTTCTTCTCTGTTTTCTTTTTTTTTGGCGGCGTTTAAGCTATGCGGGGAGCACTCGGAGGTTGCACAGGTTCTCTAGTGGCTGGCAGGTCCACCGACAGCCTTGTTGGGGTGATTTCTTCTCTAGGAAACGGGGTGGGGTGGGTGGGCTCCTTTCTGGGAGGGCTGTGTTGGGGTTGGGGTGTGTTCTGGGTTGATTGGGACGAGGGGTTAAATATAAAAACATCGAAAGGAGTGAACAGAAAAATTATTTTGGATATAAGCAAAGGTATGCTTAGCAGTACAACTAGATTAGGGTCCTACTTCTTTTTATAATGTTTATTTTTGCTTGTCTGGGCATAATTGAAAATATGGTAAATGGACAGAGACATGGTATGGGAATGGGGCTCCTAGGCTACTGTATGAAATTTGTATTATATAAATGGGGTTAATCAAGTGCATATGTTGGAACGTGTCTGGTTTAAACTCCGTTAGCAAACGACAGATGGTACGTGAAGAATTGAGAAACTATAAACCTCATATTGTTGCTCTTGTTGAGACACATCTGGCATACAAAGATCGAAATTTGTTAAAACAATTGGGCTATAAGATAATCGAGTGTACTTCTCAGACGGTCTCTATCAGAGGGTTTCTATTCTAATTGATAAAAAGCTCGACTACACTTTGCTCAGAGCCTCACATGATAATCTAGGCAGATGGTTAATTGTACAGTTACTTATTAAGGATCATAAATTTGTATTATGCACTTTGTATGGCCCAAACTCAGATGAGCCGCTTATATTTGAGACACTGTCACTTGATCTCCTTGATTGGCAGGGAGACTTAATTATCATGGGAGATTTTAATTGTATTATGAATTCAAAATTAGACTCCACCAATCAAGGTGCCTCGGCTAGAATGAGGAAAGTAAGGGCTGCTATCATGGAAATGGCTCGACTGCATGGTTTTAAGGATGCATGGCGGTCAGTGTATCCTTTGCAACCTGGATATACCTATTATAGCGCACCCCATCGGCAGTACTCAAGAATTGATATGTTTTTGGTTAATAATACAATTTTGAATATAGCCAAATGTGAAATATGTCCTAAGATAGTATCAGATCATAACCCTATATTGCTGTCACTCACCCTTGGCCCTTGTAATAAACAAACACACCAGTTTTCTTTTCCGCGCTATTTGTTGAAGGATATTGAGTTCTTATCATGTATGAAGAATAGCATCAGAAATTTCATCATAGATAAAGAAGATTCTGCTTCCCTCTTTTCTATCTGGGATTCACTTAAAGCCTATATAAGAGGTGTTACCCAGCAATATGTTTTTACACAAAATGGTAGTAAGAATCTGGCAACTAAAGCTACTAGGGAAGCTATTCGACAACTAGAAATTGTACGTGCCAATGAAATTAGACAGGGACTTATTCCACAGTCGACTACATCAGCATATTCGCAAACATATTTACTTTTAATTGAGAAACGTGTCGCGCTAGGACGGTCTCTGAAGGATAAGACGGCGGGTAGTTATAACAAAAACCGGGCCTTACAATATGAGTATGGAGAACAAGTAGGCAAAGTACTTGCGCATCATCTCTCTGACAAAAGGGCGGAACGAGAAATAAAGGGTATAAAAGGGGATGGGGGGGATACTTTATACACAGCCTGAGAAGATAATAGAACAATTTTTTTGTTTTTATAAGGAATTATATAGTTGCCCTAATGCTTTTGAGGAAAAAAACTTTCTGGAGTATATAGATAAGGGTAATTTTCATGATTCCATTCAAAGACTAGAAGCAGAACAGGTAAATTCCCTTAATCTAGACATTACGGCTGAAGAAATAGCTGAAGCTATAGGGGCTCTTCCCTCTGGGAAAGCAGCTGGTGAAGATACTATACCGTTCGAATTCTATAAAGCATTTAAGGCAAGTCTAATCCCTTTGATGAGCAGAATCATGAACTATGTTAGTGTGAGTGGGACGTTACCTAGTTCTTGGGATACGACAAATATTGTCTTTTAAAAAAAAAAAAAAAAAGGAAGAATGTGGGTCTTACGGTACCGCCCTATTTCACTTATAAACACAGATGCAACAATTTTTGCAAAAATACTGGCAATACGTCTTGCACCTTATATGGCACAATTTGTATCTGATGAACAGCATGGCTTTATACCCGGCAGGGACACTACTGCACACGTCAATACTACTTTGGTTGCTTTTGATGCTGCGTCTAAGCTGAACTTGGATATAGGGATGGTCATGCTGGACGCAGAAAAAGCATTTGACCGTGTAACATGGGACTGTCTCTGGGCCATACTCACTGAGTATAACATACACAGTCGTTTTTATGGATGGAATAGAGCTTTATATAAACGCCCAAGCGCTAAACTAATCTACTTACATCACCAGTCTGCCTCTTTTAAGATACTTAGGGGCACCCGGCAAGGTTACCCTCTTTCCCCTCTACTCTTCGCTTTATACATAGAGCCTTTCATAAGATCATTGCTTACTAACTTATCCATCCCATCAGTTTTCTTAGGTTCTAATGAGCTAAAAATAACGCCTTATGCTGATGATATAGCCGTCTTCTCCACGGACCCAGTTAAAGCTATGGAGGCAATTCAGATTGAGGCTAAGGCTTTTGGGAATTTTTCGGGCTATAAATTGAATGTAAATAAGACGCAGACTATCCTCAACTATCAAACCAGTAGGGAGGTTATTGGGGTTTGCTCAGTGGCAACTTATTTAGGCATACGGGTTACTTCAGATTTAGGCCAGGTCATAAAACTGAATTATGATCCTTTGTTGAAACTTATGATTTCTAAAATGAAGAACTGGCATAAATTGCCTATTAGTATCTTAGGACGTTGTAATATCATTAAAGTGATTGTCCTACCCAAATTTCTTTATCTATTTAGAGCAATACCATTGCGAGTCCCGAACTATTTTTTTTTAAAACTCGAGGGGGCTATTGGTAGTTTTATATGGGGATATAAACAACCACGACGCGCTTTAAGATACCTAAAACTCCCCTATAAAAATGGAGGATTTCAATTACCTGACTTTAAAACTTATTTTTGGGCCTCTTTTGCACTACGTCTGTGTGATCTTCTTTCCCCTGGCATACAGCACTGTTGCTATAGCCTTGCTATTGGCAGTGATACTAGAATGTTTTATACCGGATCAATGATCCGAATTATTATAAAAGAGTACGGTTTAAGACTCTTAAGGATATAGTGTATGTATATGGCGTGAGATCACTATTAAATGCTCTTTACCATTGATGCATTCTAGTTTACCATTCTGTAGTAACCCCATGCAACCGGAAATATTTCACGATATCCAGGCTAAATCATGGGAAAGATATGGCAATAGTCAACTTAGGCATCTGTATAATATTAATGAGTTTCGCACGTTTGAAGATTTGCAAACGCTATCTGGAATCCCCAAGAATATGTTTTACAAATATCTACAGCTTAGAGATTGTTTATGGGGGAGCAGAGATATACGAAAACCCAGTCGTTCTGATATATTGGCCTATTTGCACTCTGATGCAAAACTGACAATTAGTAAGACCTATCAGTTATTCTCTCAATATTGAGAGAATGATGGTTTAAAGCTGGCAGCTAAATGGAGTGAGCAACTGGGTCAAGATATTAGCTCTGTGGATATTGAAGATGCGCTAGAGATTTTAGGCGGGGCGGTACACTCTACTAATTTAAAGTTGCAACAGTTTAAAACTATATGCATGTTATATTATACTCCAAAACGAATTGCCAGCTGGGCATCTGCTAATGGTACAAACCTGAGTGATAAGTGTAAGTGTGCAAAATGCGGATTGATTGCTGCAGATAGCTTGCACATGTTTGTTACCTGCCCTGATTTGACAGCTTTTTGGAAAGATGTTATGTATATAACAGGAGACCGTCTAAAGATTAATATACTATTTACGGAAAAAGAGTGTATGCTCGGCTATAAGACAGAGTTAGACCTTGGATTAAGATCTTTTATATCGGTCCTCATAGTAACAGCACGATTATGCATTGCTCGGAGTTGGATCTCCAAAATACCGCCCAGGGCTATGGAATGGTGGGCAATGTTAAGGGAAATATTTGAAAGAGAAATGGCTATAGCTAAGAGCAGGGGTATTCGCTCCGGGAAGAAGTTCTATCGAATTTGGGGGCCCATGTTAAATCTAGGGTTATAAAATATAAAATGTCAGGCATTAATGAGATACCTCATTATTTCTATTTTTTTCTGTATTGCTTTGGATGTATGGACTCTTCTTACTGATATATGTTTTGAATAATATTGTTATTGGTGTATGGTTTATATGTTCACTCCTGGAGACAAAATAAAAATGTATTTAAAAAAAAAAAGAGAATGTACTGCGGTGGGACAGTAAGTCTTCTGCATTGTTCTGTAGAGCGTATTTCCCTGCCCTATGTTGATCTCCTAGCAAGTCACTGGAAAGTTGCTGTAGGTTTTCTTGATCACTACCTTCGTTAATATGACAACCATGCATGTCCACAGAGTTCTCCCTGTGTACATCGATTGAGACCCTAGAGCTTGGCTCTGAGGTTGAGAGGGGGCATGCATGGGACACCTCTCTTTTACAGACAGTGGCCACTGTCCTCTCTGCTCAGGCTGTGGCAGACTGACAGTGGTGGCAGCATTAATCTATACTCCGGGTACCTGTACCATTTAGGAGGGGGTTTCCTACTGGCTCCCTACCGGTAAAGTCTGTGGAGTCGCCCATACCTGGGTTCTTTTTACCTCCGTCATATCTGGGATGTGTGTTTTGAGAGTCAGTGGGGTCACTGGGTAAGGAAGGTGAGCCATTGCATTTAAGGTGAGCTGAGCTGGTAGGTTCTGCTGGACATTCCAGCTCCCCATGTGCTCATCCCAATACCTTGTAGAAGCTGGATGGGTTGGAATAGGCACTAGCTCTTACCTGTATTCAGCTCAGACTACCTTTACTAGGGCGACCCCATCCCTTTCTGCTGGTTGATGGTCAAGGCCTCCTGGTCTAGAATTAATTAAAATTCCTCTCTGGCGGATAGGCCGGACAGGTACCAGGAGACTGGAAAGGAAAGCAGCAGGCCCTCCTCATGCACTGATCTGATCATGCAGTGACATGCAGGAAATATGTCCCAGGATTGGAGGGTTACCCAGGATTTAAAAGTAGCAGACCCCCTGATTGAATCGGCCTGTGATTCAAGGAATTATACACGTCTGGCCTCATTGGCCAATTATTTGTTGAAGACTGTTATTGGTTTCTGACTAGACCAGGGTTGTCGAGGATGCCAACATCCAGCAATGAAATCCAAGAAAGTTTGATTGCCATTCTTCCCCACCCAGGAACAGAGTTAGGACTTACCCGTGAATGGAATTCGGTAGTCTGACAGAAAGAGCTGGGCTTCAGCACATCAAGTGGCATTGTAGCAGAGAAGGATATATCTGTGAGGCTTGTGGAGGTGGATGAAGCCCCTTTGAAGCAGAAGGAGACTGCAGACAGCTGCTCAAGATATGGAAACATGCTGCACATCAACATTGAGGGAGACGGGGGAAGCTCCATACTGTCATTGAAGATGAGACTGCTTCGCCCCTGACCCCTCCCCTGTGCTGTGGGAGCCTGTGAGAGCTACCAGTTACCATCTGTAACTGGGGAAAGAATGCCCAGTTGAAGAATTTACTGTTTAAGCCTTTGGTCCTTGCCCTAGACGTGCACAGTCTCCAGCTTTGTACGCGTTTGTCCTGCACTAGTATCAAATAGCACCATCACCGTGGGTGCCCCGCTATAAGAAACTTTAGACTTTATGGTACAGGTCCCACCTTTTTTGTGTCATATGAGGGTATCGGCATGGACTGGCACCCTGGCTATCCACTACCCTTCTACACCTAGCCCAGTGGCTAATGGACTAGTAGGACTCAAGTAACTGTGCCAAGACACCAGGCACTCCTAACCAGACCCCCGACACCACCAGACTAGTGTCTGCGCCAAGAAAGTGTGAGCACTTCTGAGGCTTTGGGTGGTGGGACAGTAGGTGGGCCAAGAACATTCTACTTCATATATCAATTGCTGAATCAACGTCACTGAAATATTAGTATTGGTACCATTGATTTCGCTTTGAAGAGTATGCCTGTGAATTAGAGTCTTTATATTGCAGTGTTAACTGCTTTTATAGTACTTAGTGTCCAGGCGCTATAAAAGTGCTTGTAGTCAGATCTCTGGCCCAGAGGGTCATAGAGATTTGTGGTTTTCACTGTGTATCTTAGTTGTATGTGTGAATATATTTTCCTTGAGTGTATTAAAGTACTTATCTTTTTTAAAGTAAAACACTGACTGGACATTGATCTTATTAGCTAGTATTATGGTGCAACCTGTATTCTGAATGTGTAACTCACCTCACCTCCTTGAGCTTTGGACTGCTCTGTCTTGCTACCATGAGAGAGTCAAGTGCTCTAGATGAGTACTTGGTTATCCAGTTTGGTGGTCCAGTAGTACTGTGGCACCAGGGCACCAGCTGTGAATATCCCCAATTGATGTAACAGGAGCCCAGTAACCCCTGACTGCCCCAGTGCCATAGAAAATCGGTTGTCACATACTGGATTGTTGAAACATTGGAATGTGCTTTTAAGCTGTTTTTAGAGTCCTGATTTTAGAAATGTTAAATTTGAAGGCACTCGTCCTGTTGACTTTTCTTTTTGTTTAGAGTGCCAAGATCACTAGAAGTGTAAGAGTTTTTGCATTTGTTTCTGTATTTGTAATGGTTTTATTCACCAAACAATAAAAGAGAAATTGACTTGAGTACCTTGGCTGCACATTTGACATCCAATAAAGATGTTGGGGGCAGATTAGTGCACGCTCCATTTTGACTATCTAAAATTCTACTAAAATAAGTTTGCCCCTTCTACAATAGGGGAGATTAGGGAAGCCTCATGTACTGCCATGCTAGCATGCTTTTCCGAAATCCAGAAAGACACACTAGAGATTACACTGAGCTGAGAAATTAATTGATCAGGCCAATAAAAGAATTAATACCGGGTAATCCCTGGGATTTTGGTATTATGGTGGAGTTCTAATTAATGCATAAGGACATCCTAGTGGCAGGTATTGGAGGAAGCAATGGTATATTGCTGCAATCCTGCTTAAGGGAGGAATTGTTAAAGTCCTTAAGCCAGATGGATATCTCCTCGACTTTAGACCTGCAGCCTTCTGTTGATTCTGGACGTGGACACAAAGGTGTATGGCAAACCCTGATTAACATGTTACAGACTAAAATGCTGAACCTAGTGTATAAAAACCCAAGGCAAGTGTATGTAGCATAGAAGGACTGTTTTTGATCTGAGATGCCCTGCTGATGTTATGGAAGAAACATTTAATAGTGAGGAGAAGCTTTCCCTGGCCGACCCAGTCATTCAGAAGATGGTCAACATGAAGAGGTGGGATGTCTTTTTTATAAATTGGATCTGGTTGCTTTATAAGGACTAATACAGCCATATCTCAATCTAACTTTGGATAAGGCAACTGTAAGCAGGGATTCCTGCTCCTATTTGCCTGACTATTGAGCCAATACCATCCTTACTGAGGAAAGAGCTGTCAGGTAGGATCATCCAGATATATCCCAAACATATAGTCTTGCTGTATACGGATGATATAGTTGTCTATAGTCAAGACTTAACAGCAACAACAGGCTCATTTCTGTTGCTATTAAGCCAATTTAGTAACGTGTCAGGGCTGAAGGATAATTGGGACAAATCTATACTCTTCCCTATGAGTGCTCTGAGATCGGAAGCACAAAGACCCTTGCCTATGTAGTAGTTCTAGTGAGAGACTATAGCACATCAGTATCTGAGAATCTACATGGCACACTATGAGAAGAAAATAAAAGACCTGTACCTGGACAGCCTACATAAATCTAGATAGCTGCCTCCCTTAGTATATGGTCGAGGGATGTCAGTGAAAATGGTGACCCTAGTTTGCTTTCTCTGCATAATTCAAGGCGGTCTCCTGTTCCCCAGATCAACATTCAAGGAACTGGACAGTACTGAACTGCTTCATTTAGAGGCCGGTTAGGAGGACCTGCTTAAAACCTAAAACATTAAAACTCACAAAGAGGGCGTTCTGCTGGTGAAATGATAATAAAATGAAAATAAAATTTGTAGAACACGCTAATACACAGGGGTGTTTAAGCGCTAGAGTCATGAGAAGATAGCCATCTGAACTGAGATTTGAAGTGTAAGGGAGAGTTCCTGTTTAAAAAGCCAAGTTTTAAGAGCTTTCCTGAAAGTTGGCAGGTCTGTTTCTTATTTGAGAGCAAGGGGTAAGAAGTTCCAAGGTCGTGAGGTACTGCTCACAGAACTCCTTCCTCCCCACTGAACTTTTTTTTAAATTTGAGGACAACCAGGTTGTGAGCTGTTGCTGAGTGAAGTGATCTGGGAGGAATGTACCAGCGGAAACTTTCCCTGAAATATGCTGGCCCCTTACCATGGAGTGCCCTAAAGGCAATGCAGAGGGCCTTAAAACAAATGCTCCTCTTAATGGGAAGCCAATGAAGGAGAATAAGGGAGGAAGAGATAGATTCTCATTTGGGAATACCCAGAAGTAACTGGGCAGCCGCATTTTGTAGAACTTGCAATTTAAGACATTTCCTCTTGATGTTAACATAAAGGGCATTACAATAATCCATTCTGGAGAGAATAAGGGATCCATCACAGTTCTCCGCAAGTCTCTCAGAATAAAGGAAAATATTTTCCTAAGACGTTTCATTATAAACAATTATGCCGAGGATGGAGTTAATGTGGCCCATCGAAAGTAAGTTGATAGTCGACAACAACTCCAATATTCTTGACCTTTGTGACTGGGGTAGGGAATGTGCTGTGTTCCGAAGGTCACCACATGGGAGACCAAAAGGAGGTATCTCTTCCGAAGAGCAGAACCTCCTTTTTACCTGAGTTTAACTTCAGGTAATTCTGGGACATTCATTTCCCTATCTGTTGCATACAGTTGTGAAAACGTGTGACCGTGTCTAGCGGGTCGCTGGATACAAAGACCACAATTTGGGTGTCATCAGTATAGGTTACTACCGCAAACCCAAATGACCTAATTAACTTGGCTAGTGGAGCCACATAGATATTGAAAAGGGTCCGACTCACTACTGAGCTCTGGGGGATGCCGCAAGGAAGAGTAAAACGAGGTGAATTCAGGGTTTCCAATGCAACAAATTGTTTCCGGTCTGAGAGAAAAGATATAAGAAGATTAAGTGCAAGACCCTTAATGCCTATGGAAGAAAGACGGTCCAGCAATATGTCTTGATTGACGGTGTCGAACACCTTAGTCCGTGGTTTGTCTGATTTGCTCTGACGCGGTGATGAGAGACAGCTGCGTGCTATGATAGCCGATCTAAGTGGCCCTGCTCCTCGATGAAGGAGCCCAATTGAGAGTTGATGGCTTTCTCAATGATTTTTGCACAAAAGGGAGACGAGAAATCGGGCAATAGTTATTAGGATCTGCGGTGTCTAGATTGGGCTTCTTGAGTAGGGGAGGATGGATGCTAACTTCCACTTCCTAGGAAATTATGCTGAGCTAAGCATCTGATTGAAGATGTCAGCAATTTCAGGTGCAAAATGAATGTTTTTGGGGGCAGGATCAAGAGGGGAGCCTGATTTAGTCTGGATAAGTACGGTCAAGACTTGAGCTGGAGAAAGTGCAGAGAAGGCAGATAGAGTGACTCAGCCAGCATCCTCCATGGGCTAAGGGCTAATTGCGCTATCTGAAGGGTTGGTGGAATTGGTGGAAAAAAAGTTGAAGACTTCATTTACCTTATCTTGAAAGAATATGGCCAGTGAGTTACAAAAAGTTTGATTGATATTATTATTTTTGTTTTCTGGGGCCTTAGTTTTTAAACCGTGGCAAAAATGTATTTTGTGTAGTTCTTAGAAGAGTATATCTTGTGGGTGTAGTACCTAGTTTTCATCTTGATAACCATATTTTTGTAGGTGGTTAAAGAGTGCTGATAAGTCTCTTTTTTAATAAGGCCGTAGTTGAGTCTCCATTTTCATTCTAGCCTGCGATAGGCCTGTTTCTGGAGTCTCAGATTTTCTGTGAACCAAGGTTCAGAGGATGAGGACCTAAGGCTATTTTGAGGTTTGACAGTTGCTAACTGATTAAGAGCCGTAGTCAATCCAGTGATAAAAATTGGCTTCCAAGTCTTCAGTGACTGCAGGTGAAATCAAAGCTATGGCAGTTTTCAAATCGTCCGCATAATGGTATGCCAAGGGCGGAAAAACCTTTGGGGCAATGGCTGCTTCGTAGTGGATGTGTTTGTGGAGAGTTTGATGTTAAACATGACCGCTGAATGGTCAGACCAGACTAACTGGAGAGCTGGAAGAATTTGAAGGTGAGGGTTTTCAGTGAAAATACCGTTAAGCAGATTACCAGCCAAATGAGTTGGCGCCTTAACGAGCTGCTCTAATCACAAACTATTCATCACATCTGTGAAATGGGCCGAATCATGATTAAAGAGATTATCCAGGTGAAGATTAAAATTGCCTAGGATGGTAAAGTCAGAGGAGTCAACCTTGATGTCTAATAGCTGGGAAAGATTGGTCGAAAAAGCTGCACAAGAGCCGGGGGGGGGGGTGAAATAGAAGTAAGTCAGTAAAAGAATAGCGCTTAGTGAACTGAATTTCAAATAAAAGCGCTTCGAGCTCCCTAGAGCTGCTATGTCCGACAAATAAGATTTTGAACGTGTTCCGATATACGGCTGCTATGTCCCCACCTCTCTTCCCTATCCTATCAAGCCTGAATGCCGTGTAGCCTACTGGAACCGCCGTTAGAAGCTCGGGTCCAGAGGCGGTGTCGGCCCAAGTCTCTGTGACGAACTTAACATCTAAGGATTGTGTTTCTAGAAAATCAGAATATTCAAGAGCATGTTTGATTAGGGAGCGAGCATTGATGAGGGTGCATCAAAATTCACCAGTATGATGGGGTACCTTACGGTTACTAACCCCTGTGGGCATCAGGTTTTTTTATCTTGAGATTGGAAAGGGTGAGCTTACACCTAGGGCAAACAAAAAAGTCAGAAAGTCCTGTTGGGCACAGGATAGGACCTTGGCATCTCTTACCTGGAAGGTTCATACCGAGTAGTTCCTCTTTGGAGTAACAGATAGTGGCTTTGGGCTGAGATGCAAGACCGGCATAACAGCTGTCGCTGAGCAGGAGCCAAGGGCAGACAGGCTTGCTTTAGGCCCGCCAGCAGCGCATCTGCTGGGTGGACGCACTCTGGCGTTCAATTTGAATTTCGGCTTCAGCAGGGGGTGTGGGGACATAGCACTAACAGCGCAGTCTAAAAACCGTGCATAAGGTGAAATAAAAACCAAACAAGGGTCCAGCAACCCGTCTCGTTCTGCCGCATGCTCTCTTGCGGCAGGCACTACTGGAAACACAAGATAAACTAAAATAAAAAGGGTAAAACTAGTGAAATCATAAAACAAGCATAAAGAGCATCACAGTAATTCCAGGCTTAAATCCCATGAAAGATGGCTCTCTTAGTGCGCTGAGGAGCCAGGCAACTCCAAAACAGCATTATGGTGCTTACAAGGAAAGAAAAACCTTCAGTAGCAGCTACCTTCGTTGGTATCAGTCGTGTGGAGTGTTACTAGTTAACTGCACAACTGTAATAAAGTAGTCTGCTAATTCCTAGCTAAACCCGGCATTGACAAGGGGTTAGTTCTATTCAAGGCACATAAGTTTGACAACTCTTTGTTCGCCGTCATTGTGCAGTGGACTGTGGTACCCTTTATTTCACGTTGGCAAGCAACAATGGAAGATAATCATTGACAAAGCTCTGTATCCCCCTCTTGCTGCATAATGAGGGCTTCCTCACTTCAGTAAGGCCTCAGCTGCTGTAGATGTCTTTCTTTGGATGGTGGATGGCTGCAATTAAATGGGCTATTTGGTTCTCATGATAAGTTCATACATTTGTGGTAGCCCATATATCCTTTAGAGAAAGCCAAGGACAATTACTCAAAGCTACAGGACTGCATGGTCCACCTCACAGCCCTCCCTCCCCACCCCAACAAACACACACATACATCCAACACACTCTATGCTTTACTAGACATAGCAATATACGGAGCCCTCAAGAAGTGACTGACAGAAGAAACCCCTGGTGATTAAAATAATAACAGAATTGGGAAACACTCTTTGGCATAGAAGTCATATCCAAGGCTTGGGACAAAGCCTTTGCACACTTAAAAATATCAAATCCATATGTAATGTTAGATTCCAACTTATCCTTGTTCAATATACTGCATCATACATTCATAACCTACATGAAAAATGGAACTGACCAGGGGAAACGTATCCCAAATGTGGCTGTACAACAAGACATTTTTACATCTGACCTGAGCATGCCCCCTACTCGCCTCATACTGGCAGTCATCTCAAATTGATAATCGCCATAGACTCCAATTGTCCCTGAAATTATGTTTGCAGGGAACAACTACCTTTAAAACAAAAAATTAAATGAGAAAAAGAGCAGTGCTACTAAAGCTGCCATTGACCAAATGGAGGATAGCCCTGAAGTGGTTGAGCCAAGAGGACCCTAATTTGGATGGAAAGATATAGATGAATGGACAACTGCAGTGGAGACACACTTACAAATAGTCTGAAGAGACAGCAGATTGTGAGAAGACATGCTGGACTGGTAAAGCTACTTCAAAAACCTATTGTAGTATCTGGACCAGCTGCCTCATTGAACTTATTTCTCCTATGCCGTGGCTTAGTTAGACCCTACTCTAATGTCTTGAAGCACCCATGTCATCAATACAGTGTCTTTACATTGGTAAGATAACATGTGGTGTACAATCCTTTGAGTATGTAGAAGCTAGCATTTGACTGTGACGCTTGCTCTTTGTTACCCCATTGCCCACCTATTCCCTGAGTGTGATCACATGCTTTAGGTGTTTCAGCGTACACTTGACCACTACTTGATTATGTTAGTATATTGTATGTACATGCCTTGCTCGTGCAACCTTATACCGTTGCCTTGGGTGGTAATTGGAGCACTGTAAATTTGCAGCCACATTGCTAAACAATAACGTGACTAAATTCCTGTTGTTTATAAAACTTGTGCTACATAGTTTCTTACAAATGAGATCTTGTGTACAAAGTTCAATGTTTTGACATGTGAAATATTCACTTATTTTATTCTTGTTTTTCAAAAACATAATCTGTGCTGCAGCCCATTACTAAGTTGTGATGCTTTTCATTTGTTCTGTTTTTTACTTCTAGATCCTCCTTTGTTTGCTTTGCCTTGTGTCTATTATTGCTACGGAGCTCTTTACACGCATTAGCTGGTTTACTCAGTTAAAGCGGCTTTTTATCATCAGCATCATCATCAGTGTCGGATGGAATTGGATGTATTTATATAAGGTAGATCAGATGTTTGACAACAACCCCATGTCTGATTTAATCAATGAATTCATATTATTTTCATAAGTCGATAGGGCTGTGACTAAATGGAAATTCAGGCAATGTCTGAGCAAGAAGGAACATGAATGTTGTGATATGTGATTATAATACTGTTGGTATTGAGCTACACTCCACAGTTCATGGTAGTATATCAGCATCACCCACCAATTCTTCATTTGTTATCGCCACAATAATCCCCTCCCAACCTAGACCTGTTTCTGTCACTGAAATACACCTCTGGATTAGAACAGTGACAGATAATGCATGTTAATTTCCTACATTACTGGCAACCCATGTGTTATGAAATGCGCAAGAAACATTTATGCTTCTGATTCAGTTAAAAAATGGGGTCTGATTTAAAACGTTTTCTGCATAATATTGTCTTTAATTGTGCATAAAGCTTATTATATTGGCTATTTTCTCATATTGCACTCAGATAAGCTCTTTTCATAAGAAAATGAATAGATATGTTGACCAAAATAAATCACTTCACTCGTTTTTGAGAGATTAAATATAGGTAGTGAACTCTAAAATCAAGGACTTAAATGAAAAATACCTTGGGAAAGTCATCTCATAGCTTGTGTTTTTTTTTTTAAAGACAGATGTGTGAATGTTTGGTAAACACAGTTGACTGTACAATTACTGTATATACTTTAGAATTGAGAAAACTAGATACACTTGATAAGTTTATTCTTGCTAACCAACAAGCTCCTTCGACTGGAGAGTCACACATGGCCGTCAAGAAAGACAAAGTTGTCCTATGGACAGTTTACCCCTGTTTTAAATGTCCTAAGGCAGTTCCAGCTATATCAGGAGATTGTTCTTCTTGCCTTCCAGCCTAGACCTCAGGTTCACCTAGCTGAGAAAACATTTCACTATCTTGATTTTTCTAGAACTCTCAATTTCTCAGTGGAAATAACTACACCATTCAGAGTTGCTGAACATGTTTTTTAATTTATGGTTGTATTTCCTTGGGTATTAAAGCTGTTTGTGCAACTGTCGTAAGGTGTATAGTTCCTGCATTTCAGAATGTTGAAAAAGCAGAAGAGGCAACATTGGTGGCTTTTCAAAGACCCGTTTCCATCACCTACATTTGCACGACAGCAACATGGGCCAGTGTGTATGCTTCTAACAAGCATTACTCTCTGGACACATCATGTGTAAAAATTTGCCTCTCTGCAAATATGTTTTATGAAGCTTTTTTGCTTCTAGACTGGCCGGGAAAAAGCTGTCTATTGTTGTAAACTGCGGAATCAAGATTCACAGAAGAGAGAATAGGAAGACAAAGTAAGGAAATCTATTCTGATATTCTTAGTTTTTACTTACCTTTCTTCGCAACGCTCATCCATCCCCTCAGAACATACGATATGTTGCGACCTTTAATGTTAGTAATAATATGTAGAAAATTGCAAGATAAATTTGCACGGAGAGCAGTGGGGCTCAAAGTTCCATCTATCTATTGGATTTTAAACAACATTTCATTAATGTCTCCCAATTACATTTTTCCACACATTAGTTTGAGATCCTTGAATTTGTTTGATGAACTTAACAGTACTACTGGTACAAAAGCTTAAATGGAATTAGAAGAACAGCCAATACATGTTTTGAGAGAGTTTGTCAGCGCTGTAAATATTAAGTGAAGAACACAAATAATACAATAATCTCAATACAGTAGCCAAAGATTATATAATCATACACTTGTATTGCATTGAAATCCTTACGAACATATAGGTGTCCACTGTTGTGCTTGTGTACACACAGATAAGCAATATTCTTTGTGAGCTACTTTCTACATTGTTGGGTTTATTCTCAGGTTAGGGCAGCATCAAGCTGCTTGTCTTTATACTATTTTTAAAAAAACATGCCATTGACTCAGGAAGACAAAGATCCGGAAGAGAAACTGGAAGCAGAAATCCTCCATTATTGTAATTTTAGGATAGCTATTTTTAATTTCATGGTGCTATGCAAAAATGCCTAGTGGCAAAAATCTTATAAATAGAGCAATGTATAAGATGAACTAATGTGATTATTGTACATTGAGTAGATATTTGAAGTCTTTCCAGTCACGAGGTAGGTGGCTCCTTCTTTCGGTGATAGTGCACATGGGCATCGACTCCATTGTTAGATTGTTTTTTTCCGCCATCGGGTTCGTATGTGTATTGCTGCGCTCCGTTTTGAAACCTTTTCTTCGGGTTCCCCTCGGTGCGCAATCCACTCTACCCGCGTCGGTATTGTTTCGAATGCGTATCCCACTTCTCCGCATGTCGTATCCGTCGAGAAAAAACTCTATTTCGATTGAAGATCTTCGGGAAGGTCGTCCGGACTAACCGCGTCGGTCCACTTCGCAGTCAATGGAACGGACTCCATTCAAATTCTGCCCTTGGTGCCACACCAAGTATCCGGGCACCCACTCGCACGAAGTGTGCAACTTGCGCTTGTCTCCGAAGCACAACGAACAGGACTGAGACGCGTGTAGATCGTTCTGATCGAAGAAAATGCTCCATGATCGTCAGGCTCGACGTCCCAAAATGCAGAGTCAAAATGTCGAATACATGCCGGACATCTTCGGCGAAGGATCTGAGCACGAATTCGACGCACAAGGGGCCGAGGAAGAACAAGAAGAACTTGCCTCCATTCCAGACTCGGACTCCGAGATGTAAGAAGACTTGCCACACGGTCAACATCCCGTGAGTTCCGAACGCCCCTTGACCCAAACTCCAATTCAGCCGAAACAAAAGGCTTCGGTCCCACCTCCGCCTTCGGGCCACGGTCAGCACCGACAAGATGTTTCTGACACCCCGCCCTCCGGCTTAGCACCGAAACATGTCACTAAGCCTTCCGGTTCGGGATCGAGTCTGGCACCAAGCCGAAACCTTCGGGCTCGAAGCCGAAAACCGCTCCGAGCCGAAATCATTGACACCAAAAACGAAGCCTCCTTCGGCACCGAAACTTCTGTGCCGAAAAGTCATTCTACCCCGGCACCAAAATCCTCAGTGCCGAAACCTAAAACTGTTCCTCCGAGGGTGCAGGATCCAATTTTCGATGCCCCAACACCCACATCGGACCCAAAACAAAAGGAACTTTATAGAAATCCAGATACAGGAAGTGTTCTTACTAAATCACCTCAGAAACGCAAACCTGAGTCAGAGGACACCCTTTACTATATTCCTTTGAAGAGGAAGAAAGTAGGTACTAACTCCTACACCAACTTCTCCACCTTTGCAGCATTTACTGATTACACCAACTAACTCTCCACCACCACCACCTGATGATGATGGAGATGGGGGTGACAATATTTTACCAATAGACCCCTGGACGGATTATAACATGGATTCACCTACAGATAACGACCCAGATCTTTACCCTGCCTTCCCCTCCTGACGATAATGTAGGATATTTAGAATTACTTGTTAAAGCTGCAGAATATCATGGGGTAGAGTTACACAAGGAATCTCTAGAGGAAGATTTCCTATTTGAAACGCTCAGTAGCACACAAAGGGCTAGCCACACTCTACCTATGCTTAAAGGTTTGATGAGACATGCCGATGATATCTTTAAAGATCCAGTGCGTGCTCGCATTCTCACCCCCAGAATTGATAAAAATATATGCCTGCTCCCTCAGATCCAGTCTTTATTAAAGGACAGTTACCACTAGACTCCTTGGTGGTCTCTAATGCCCGTAAACGGGCCAATTCACAGAGAATACAGGGGATGCTGCCCCTCCAGACAAAGAGTCAAAACTATTAGACGCCTCTGGTAAATGAGTGTCCGCCCAAGCAGCAAATCATTGGCGCATTGCCAACACTCAGACACTGCTAGCCAGAGATGATAGGGCACACTGGGACGAAATGGAGCAGTTGCTACAACACCTCCCAGATGAGCATAAAGCAAAAGCCCAGGATTTAGTCCAGGAAGGGAAGCTCATATCCAATTCCTCAATAAGATGCGCTTTAGATGCTGCAGACACCGCAGCTAGAGAGATCAACACTAGTGTGTTATTAAGGAGACATGCTTGGTTGAGGATTTCTGGTTTCATACCCAAAGTACAACAGTCTATTTTAAATACTCCTTTTGACAAGGAACATTTATTCGGGCCCGAAGTAGATAAGTCAGAAAAATGAAAAAAGACTAAGAAGTAGCCAAGTTCATGGGCGCTCTGCAGTCGCCCTCTAATCGGGGCTCCTTCTACCGTGGAGGGTCGAAAACCATGTCCTCAGACAATACTGCCACCTCCTACAAAAGCAACAGTCAATCTTCCTCTACAAGGGGCTTTTTTAGAGGAGGATACAGAGGCAACAACAACAAAGGTCGAGGCAGGGGTTCCACACCACGTAATTCCCCCTCCCCCAACAAGCAGTGACTTGCCTACACTTCCCCCGATCATTTAACACCTGTCAGGGGACGTCTTCTACAATTTCTCCCCATTTGGCAATCTATCACTACAGACAAATGGGTGTTAGGAATTATCCAACATGGTGATTGCCTGTAGCTTACCAACAATCCTCCAAACATTCCACCACGTTCTCACATAATGTCACCAGAACATTTACATCTACTTCAGCAAGAGGTCCAGTCTCTCCTGTCCAAAGGAGCCATAGAACCTGTGCCGTTACAACATCAAGGGACATGTGTGTACTCCCTGTACTTTCTCATCCCCAAAAAGGACGGCTCCTTGAGACCTATTCTAGACCTCAGAGAACTCAACCTCTACATACTTTCAGAGCATTTCCACATGGTGACACTTCAACAAGTGCTCCCACTTCTACAGCAGGGCGATTTTATGTCTACTCTAGACTTAAAAGACGCTTATTTCCACATTCCAATTCATCCCGCTCATCGCAAATACCTCAGATTCATGATAGCGGGTCATCATTACCAATTCACCACTGGAGTCACCACTGCTCCCAGGGTATATACCAAATGTCTGGCAGTAGTCGCAGCACATCTGAGAAGACAACACATCCATGTCTACCCATACCTGGACGGCTGGCTCATCAAAGCCAGCACTTACCAAATGTGTCTCCAACACACTCAAACCACTATTCACTTACTTCACCAACTAGGTTTTACAGTAAATGCGTTGAAGTCTCATCTACAGCCTTCTAAGACACAAACTTATCTGGGAGCTACGATAGATGCTCAGAAAGCTCTAGCCTCTCCCAATACAGCCAGGATTCACAGTATTCAGTCTCTTCTCACTCAATTTCAGCCCAACCAATCATTACCATAAAAGTATTCATGCAACTGCTAGGGATGATGGCGTCTTGCATGTAATTAGTGTTACAGCAAACACTGGAGTCAAGCTATCCTGGCTGAAGAGGGGTGAAACCCCGAAACCGGTCCTAGGATGCTTGTTTCCAGTCCAGGGAGGACCTAGCCTGGCAGTTCGGGCTGGACTGTTCCCATTGGGCGCAGGGTTAAGACTGATTTGCATATGGCTGGGTCCAAACTGGAATGGCATGGTGAGCAACAAAACGATGGATTTAGGCCCAGATCTCTGTACTGGGGTGAATGTATGACATTGTTCTGCATTCTGTCCATCAATTGTTGTTTTTGCATTTGTCACCCCGAGTGGGACGGGTATGCCCAGATGTGGGTCCCGTGCTCTCCATGCCACTGGAGTCAAGCTATCCTGGCTGAAGAGGGGTGAAACTGCGAAACCGGTCCTAGGATGCTTGTTTCCAGTCCAGGGAGGACCTAGCCTGGCATTTCGGGCTGGACTGTTCCCATTGGGCGCAGGGTCAAGACTGATTTGCATATGGCTGGGTCCAAACTGGAATGGCATGGCGAGCAAAAAAACGATGGATTTAGGCCCAGATCTCTGTACTGGGGTGAATGTATGACATTGTTCTGCATTCTGTCCATCAATTGTTGTTTTTGCATTTGCATTATAATTAGGGCTCCCGGTTTTCCGTTTTTACTGATTTTTACAGATAAATACAGACAGAAAACTATTTATTTTCCTGTCTGTATTTATTGTTAAATACAGAAAAAAACGGAAAATAGGGCTTCTTTGGATGATTTTTTCTACTGTCAGTCATGAGTGCCAGGTCAGTAGGTGTACAGATTGAGAGGTAGGGGAGATGAAAAATGACAATAGATTTCCTAATTAAGATTAGTTTAGTGCAGATCTACAGTTATTGATGCTATTCTACAATGCAAGTGTTTTCAGATAACACTATTGCACTGTATACTGCTGAAACCTTTTGGACATTCAAATGCGAGTATACACTTATTAGTCAAATATATGTGGAAAAATACCCATTGCAGCTTCATTTATACAGAAAACACAAAATAAAAATGGATAAATACAGAAATAATTAGCAAAAAATAAATATGGATAAATACAGACGGAAATGTCGAAAAAATAAATACCATAAACCCGGGAGCCCTAATTATAATTGTTCCCCATGCAAGACTTCACATGCGTCCCATTCAAGAATGCTTAGCAAGTCAGTGGAACCAGTCGCAGGGTCAGTTGACCGATCTAGTGTTGGTAGATGGCCGCACCCATCGCTCTCTCCAGTGTTGGAACCCACAAAATGTATTCAAAGGGCGGCCCTTTCTCGTCCCTGTTCCACAGACAGTGCTAACAGCACACACATCGCTCGCTGGTTGGGGCGCTCACCTACAAAGTCACACAATCCAAGGATTATGGACTCTAAAATTACAAGAGCCTCCATATAACTCACCTAGAGCTATTAGCAGTGTTTCTAGCGCTCAAAGCCTTTCAAACTCACCTAATAGGCAAAACTGTCTTAGTCCTCACACACAACATGACAGCTATGTACTATATACAACAACGGGGGGAAACACTCTTCAACAGTCACGCCTAGCACAAGCCATTTAGAAATGGGCCATACATCACAAAATGTATCTCCTAGCAGAACATCTTCCATAAGTAAACAATCAAATTGCAGACCTTCTCATTAGACAGAGACAGCAAATCCACGAGTGGGAACTTCATCCCCAGATTCTTCTTGCCTACTTTCAGGAATGGGGATTTCCTCACATAGACCTGTTTGACACAGCATAAAACGCAAAATGCCTAAGCTTCACCTCGAGGTTCCCACATCCGCTCTCCAAAGGCAATGCCCTATGGATGAACTGGTCAGGGATATTTGCCTTCGCTTTTCCACCTCTCCCACTCATTCCGCTGGTAGTTCGGAAGCTCAGGCAATCATCCCTCAAACTCATTCTCATAGCTCCCACATGGGCACGTCAACCTTGGTTCACCACCCTGCTAAGCTCTCAGTAGTTCCACACCAAAAGCGGCATCTCAACTCCAGTCTCCTCACTCAGAGCCATGGAGAAATCAGGCATCCAAATCCCAAGGAACTCAACCTACCGTTTTGGCTCCTGAAGTCATAGAGTTTGGTTATTTACAATTACCACCAGACTGTATGAATATCCTAAAGGAGGCTAGGAAACCTACTACTAGGGCATGTTATGCAGCAAAGTGGAGACGATTTGTTATATACTGTAACAACAATATCAATCCCCTTGATGCTTCAGTGCAAAACATCATCTGTTATCTCTTACACTTACAGCAATCTGGATTAGCCTACACATCCATTCAATTGCATTTAGCAGCAGAAGCTGCATACTTAGAAAACAGACAACACTTATCTCTATTCAGAGTACCAGTGATTAAAGCCTTTATGGAAGGACTAAAAAGAATAATACCACCAAGAGCTCCACCTGCACCAGTATGGAACTTGAACATAGTTCTTACGAGGCTAATGGGGCCACCTTTTGACCCAATGCACAAGTGTCACCTACAATTTCTTTCATGGAAGGTTGCTTTTCTTATTGCAATCACTTCCTTAAGGAGAGTTGGTGAAATCCAGGCACTAACTTTACAAGAGCCTTTCTTTCAACTTCACAAAGACAAAGTGGTTCTTCGAACTAATCCCAAATTCCTTCCTAAAGTGGTTTCTGCTTTACACATCAATCAATTAGTTGTTACCCGTGTTCTTTCCTCAACCTGATTCTGTAGCAGAACGAGCTCTACACACACTAGACATTAGAAGAGCTCTACTATATTATGTGGAAAGAACAAAAGATTTTCATAAGACAAAACAGCTCTTTGTTGCTTTTTCGCCGCCACACAAAGGCAATCCCATTTCTAAATCAGGCATCGCAAGATGGATCGTGAAATGTATCCAAACATGTTATGTGAAAGCGATAGAACCTTGACAATACCCCCTAGAGCGCATTCCACCTGCAAAATAGGGGCTACTGTGGCTTTCTTAGGGAATATTCCCCTAGCTGACATCTGTAAGGCAGCAACATGGTCTACACCGCACACTTTCACCAAACACTATTGTGTAGATGTGTTAGCGAGGCAACAAGCTAATGTAGGCCAGGCAGTACTTAAAACACTTTTTCAAACAACTGCAACAGCTACAGGTTAGCCACTGCTTTGGGAGTTTACTGCTGTATAGTCTATGCAAAGGGTGGATTTATAGCTCACATTCCTCGAACGGATAATGTTACTTACCCAGTAAGCATCTGTTCTTGGCATGTAGAGCTGTAGATTCACATGCGCCCACCCACCTCCCTGGGTACCTATACCTGTTGCAGTTTTCTTACTTTACATACATATGCATGGACATCTCTATTCTACATTTACTAACTCCATTCTCACCCTATGCAGGAAAACAATCTTAACAATGAAGTCGATGCCCATGCGCACTATCACCGAAAGGAGGAGTCACCTACCTCGTGAGTGGAAAGACTTCTTCGAAGAAAAACAACTTGCAAACATCCGGACCCAACACTAGATGGCAGGAGTATGCAAAGCATGTGAATCTACAGCTCTACATGCCAAGAACAGATGCTTACTGGGTAAGTAACATTATCCTTTTAACAAAAGGATCTTGATACATGGATCAGACTATAGAATATGGAACCTAAAACTAGGATGTTCTACTAGCGTTATTCTTGTTACCGCTGTACTAAATCATTTGACTACACATATGCATCAAGCAGTTCTTATCCTGTTCAGATTTACTACAGCACCAAATGTACTTTTATATGAAACATCCTAATAGTTGTCTGTTCTTATTTAAATATGTCCATAAATTTCTGTTAGATTGGACATTAATTACTTCTTAGTTGCTTTGTGCACTTTACAACCACTAAGGGTCAAAGTACTTGTTGATCCTCTTTCAATCTGCCATAATTCTATGTCTTAAATGTATGCATAAATTAAACACCAATTGAAAAGCACAAACAGGGAGAAATATACTGTATAGTTTTTTTTTTCCAAGTTAATTTGTATATACATAGATAAACATAATTCTATGTCTTAAATGTATGCATACATTTAAGACATAGAATGAAAAATTTCCTAGCTAGCGTAACGGAAAGTTTCAATTCTATTAAGGACTCGGAGGCGAGGATTATGCTATTCTTTCTTCACTTTATTGAATAGCAGCCATTTGTAGACAAGTAAAAAACAACTACTATTCCCATGAACCATAGGGAATAAACAAAAACAATAGAGAATGTCCATGGCAAGAGTGTCCCATCATCTGCACCAATCACAGGTCCCCAGGGTGCTGATAGTCCTCTGTCCCTGACTATTCCTCCTCTTTCATCGCTCGGTCAGCCATCAAGGACGCTTCAAGAATCCTGCTTGTTGGAATCGCCTGCAAAGAGCAAAGGCAACGCGTAAGGAACAGAAGTGGCTGAAGATCAACCCTGTGGGGAAAACATCTCAAGTACCAACACAAGAGTATGACAATAGAGCAAATAGCTAAGATGAAACTTTACTTACTCCAATACGAGGGAGGGAAAACTAGCAAGGAACTTGTACCCTGGGTGGGATAATCCTCGCCTCCGAGTCCTTAATAGAATTGAAACTTTCCGTTACGCTAGCTAGGAAATTTTTCATTCTATGTCAGGACCGGAGGCGAGGATTATGCTCGTTTAAAGCTTGCTCACCACCAAATGAGCCATATCAATAACCGGTTTTAAGTAAAACCGCTTAAAGGTAGAGTCGGAAGACCAATCTGCAGCATTCAGAATGACTTCCAGACGAGCTCCCATGGTAAATGCTTTGGAGGCCATAGCTCCAAACAGACGGAGGTCTATACCAGCCTCCTGCATCACCCACCGGACCCAACGGGCAATCGTGGGTGAGGAAACAGCCCTGTGAGGCTTCTTGAGCGCAATGAGGAGCTGCCGCTCCCCCGGACGTCTGAATTCCTCAGACATTTCTTCGTACGCCTTAAGGCAGGCCACTACACACAATTTCGGGGAATCCGGGAAAGCAGGATAAGATATGGACGCCGTTCCGCACTTTGTGCGCCGACGGATTGTAAAGGTAACCCCTGTAGGAGAAAAAATCCTACCAGACACGTCCAGGGCCCTGACGTCGGAAACTCGTCTGCAGGAGATTAAGCAAAGAAGCATGGCTAACTTCGCAGAGAGTTCCTTCCTAGAAAGGAATCTGTTCGGCTGCCAGGACAGGAAAAGGTTCAAGACCCGGTTGACATCCCATAGTTGGGAGTACCTCGGTTCCGGAGGCAGAGACAGGCGGATGCCTCGAAGGAGACGACAGACCAGAGGATGTTCCCCGACTGGAGAGCCGTCCACAACGGTATGCCCAGCTGAGATGGCGGAGCGGAAGGTATTGATGGTCCTATACGCAATCCTTCTTCCGCCAGGGAGGCCAAAAAGTTCAGGATGGAAGTCACATCTGCTGCCACGGGATCGAAACCCCGTCGCAGACACCAACGACACCATCTTCTCCAGGTCGAACGATATCGCTTGACCGTGCTGTCCGCCCAAGCTCTGGACATGAATCTCTCAGCCACTCCCGAAAGGCCCGGGACCGCCCATCGTCCCCTGTAATCCGCCACGCCATCAGGGACAGTGATCCCCGTTCGATCAACGGATGAGGGACTCCCTCCGGACTGCGGAGGAGAGTTGGAAAGCGAGGGAGAGGGATTGGAAAATCCCAAGAAAGTTCCAGTAGAACCAGAAACCAAACTTGCGACCTCCAAATTGGCGAAATGAGAACCACCTCTGCTCGCTGCCGCCGCACTTGGGCTGAGACCCGGGTGATCATGGCAAACGGGGGAAAGGCATAACCTGCTTCCTCCTGCCAGTTCTGCAGAAACGCGTCCGTCTTCTCCGCTAGAGGGTCCGGCCTCCAACTGAAGAATTGGGGAAGCTGGTGATCCAGCCGGGACGCGAATAGATCCACTGAGAACGGTCCCCAGAGGTCCTGGAGATCCGCAAACACTCCTGGATGTAGCTTCCAGAGGCTCACGTCGTGAAAATGACGGGACTGGAAGTCCGCCACCTGATTGTCTTGACCGGGAAGATATTCCGCTGAAACGGAGATCTGATGGTCCAGACAATACTGCCAAAAGTTGGCCGCCAGGTCCGAGAGGGCCTTCGAGCGCGTGCCCCCGAGATGGTTTATATACCGGACCGCCGAGACATTGTCCATTTTGAGGAGGACACAGGACCGGATCGAATCCTTGGTCCAGCACCGGATCGCAAACGACCCCGCCGACAGTTCCAGACAGTTGATGTGTAACTGCTGCTCTTGCTGAGACCACACACCTCCCGTGGTGAAGTCGCCACACCTCGCGCCCCAACCGGATCTGCTCGCGTCGGACTCGATAATGATATCTGGCACAGAACCGAAAATGGCCCGACCATTCCAGGCTTCCATGTTGGATAGCCACCACTGGAGCTCCTCATTGGCGTCCGCTGAAAGACCCACTTTGTGGGAATAAGAGAGACCCTTGCGCAAGAGGGTAGCCTTGAGGCGTTGAAGGGCTCTGTAATGGAGCGGACCCGGGAATATAGCCTGGATGGAGGCCGACAGAAGGCCCACAATTCGAGCAAGTTGCCTGAGCGAGATCTGCGGCTGAGCGAGAGCCCTCCGAATCTCGTGACGGATCTTCGTCAGTTTCCGGGAGGGGAGACTGAGGGTGGATTCTACGGAATCTATGGAAAACCAAAGAAAAACAACTCTTTGAGAGGGAACGAGAGTGGATTTGGCCTCGTTGATCACGAACCCGAGGCCCTGAAGGAGGTTGACGGCCGTCTGGAGGTGACGAGAGAGGGTAACGGGATCCTGCGCCATCAGGAGGATATCGTCCAGATAGATGATGAGTCTTATGCCCGAGGTCCGAAGACATTCGATGGCTGGTCGGAGAACCTTGGAGGACAGACCGAACGGAAGAGTTGCAAACTCGTACACCCTGTCTTGCCAGCAGAACTGAAGAAACCGCCAGTGGGGTTGAAAGATCGGAATCGCAAGGTAGGCGTCCTTGAGGTCGAGGCGCGCCATCCAGTCGTTGGGGTGCAGAATATCGCGGAGTAGATGGATACCCTCCATCTTGAAGTGACGGTAGACCAGCCACGCATTGAACTCGCGTAAGTTGATGACCGGCCTTTGGCCGCCATCTGGCTTGTCCACCAGGAAGAGGTTGCTGAGAAAACCTCCCGGATGCGGACGCGATTCTGTGATCGCTTCCTTGTACAGCAGAGACTGAACCTCTGGGTCGACTAACGCAGCCTCCGCTGCCGAAAAACAAAGTGGGCGAGGCGGCACGGCCTGAATAGGATCCCCTTGGAACTCTATGTGAAAACCCCGCACGGTTTGCAACACCCAGGCCTCTCCCGTGATGGAAGTCCAAGCCGGGAAAAAACGCGCCAGACGGCCCTCCACCTTTAGAAGGGAAGAAGGGAGAACAGTCACTGGAGGAAGAGAAGGAGGGGGAGCACTCACCGGAAGAGCTGGAGGCGCCACCGCCTCTACCGCCTCTGTGCTTGTCACGTCGTCCACGCGTGGGGTAAAAATTGCCGAAGCGGGCCTGGTCTTGGTATTGCCCAGAGGAGCCTTGACCTCTCTGTTGGTTAGGGCGGCCGGACGAGCGGCCCCGTCCTGCCCCTCGGAAAATCCGAGGGCGAAAAACGTTCCTGATAGAGGCTTGGGCCTTGTCAAGGGACGTAAAGGTGTTGACAAACCTCCCTAACTCTTTAATAAAAGGCTTGCCAAACAGGCCGCTCTGAGCAACTGCGCCCGCCTCCGAGTCGGCCAGGTCCCCCAGCTTGGGGTCGACCTTGATGAGCAGGGACCTGTGCCGCTCAGTGGAGATCGCGCAGTTGGCGTTTCCAAGAAACACCACCACGCGCTGGGCCCAAGATGACAGGTTTTCAGGGAAAATTAGGGAACCAGAGGCCTTGGCCTCCTCGGCCATATCCAATATTTTAGTGAGAGGGCCCAAGATGTCTAACAACTTATCTTGGCAGGCGTGCCAAGACCGATCTATGCCCTTTTTGGGGTCTTTTACAAATTTCTGGAGGAAGGTAGCCATTCTGGGGTCAATGTCTGGGGTGGCGGCTACTTTGCCATCAAGGGAGGGCCGAGGGCATTCTGCCCGTAGACAATTACGGGTCGCAGGCTCAAGGGGGCGACGGATCCGACTGGCCACGTATTGGGCGACCTTGTCCGAGGGAGCCCAGTCGGAGGACCGTGGGTGTAGTACATCGTCCGGGTTTAACATATCCGCACAGAGATTTTGCCCATCAGAGGCCGAGGTATTCTGCCCATCAGCGGCCGGTGCGGGGCGAGAGGCCGGTCGCCAAGGGCGAGAGGGTTCCAGATCATCACCATCATCACCTTGGGCCCCATCCCCAGCTGGAACCGGAGGAGTAGCGCTGGCCAGGAAAGCCCGCTTAAGGCGGTCAAAGGCATCGGAGTCCACCCCAGCGTCCCTAGCACGTTTGGCCGGAGGGGGTTGGGGATCTGCCAGCGGGCCGCTAGTGGAAGGGACAGCGGGGAGAGACTGGGGCGGCCCTGGAGAACCTGTCACAGGCTAGATCTATTTTACGGGACAACCTCTCTTCAAGGGGTGTCATAGCTTGCTCCACCGCCTTATATATGGACGCATCCACGGCGTCATAAAAATCCTCGTCCCACTGAAGGGCAGAGAGAGGATCTTCCTCCCACTGATCGTCCTGATAGACGTCCTCCTGATATTCCTCCATTGTAGTCAGGGAGGCACCCTATGTAAGTGTATGGGAGGGTAATACTGTACCAGGTAAGTAAGATTATGAGGGTAGGTAGGAGAGTACCAGCAGGAAGCGCAAGAGAGGTGGAGCGCCTCAAAATATAGGGGGCTGTGTGTCAGCCTGAATTTAGGGCGGGCAGTGCTCGCAGTTAGGAATGGGCCTGAAGCTCGGGACCCAAAAGCCCAGGTGCCAAGGAATCTGTAGGGTGGCCTGCCAACAAGGGTCCCCGCAGACACTGTCTGCAATACAGACTCACAAGACTAATTAACCTCTGAGCGTAGGAGTAGAACCTAATGGTATGTAACTGACCCCCAGGCAGGAACTGCCTCACGCTGCCTAATGGCAGAATACTGACCCGAGAAATCTCAGGCGTTCAACGGGGGTTTAAGTAAACAAACTGCCTACTGGCAGTGGAAAAACAGACCCAGGTCAGGGGTGTAGAAGGCAGGCAAGACCAGGCACTCGCGGCGATGGTGTTCAAAGCTCCTCTGCGCGCTTTTGACTGCGCTGAGCCAGGCAGCACGCCGCGAGGCGGCGCGCACACACGCGCCCTCTTTAACGGACAACCGAGGTCACCGCAGCCGGCACCAGACAGAGCCGTTAGGGAGCTCTTACGCTCCCACGGCTGAAAGCGAGACGCCGAGAAGCGGCGAACTCGCAAGCTGAAAGGAAATAAAATGACACGGAAAAGTACTTCTGAAAAAACCGGCGGGCGCGCGTCCACAACATGCAGAAACGTGCGCGCGCCATAAACCCCGAGCCGTGAGGGAAACGGCACTGAGGCACACAATAACGACAAGCGTCAGCACAGAACAAGCAGCACAGCGCGCAGAATGAAACACGCTGGCGGAACCGCCGGTAATTACAGCAATATGGATACTAACAGTATTAAACTAACAGTAACAAATAAGCACAACAGAAATAAATAGGATTTATCTTGGCTGCAAGCAGCGAAGAAAGAGGAGGAATAGTCCGGGACAGAGGACTATCAGCACCCTGGGGACCTGTGATTGGTGCAGATGATGGGACACTCTTGCCATCAATCAATCAATCAATCAATCAATCAATCACGGCATTTATAGAGCGCGCTACTCACCCGGGAGGGTCTCAAGGCGCTGGGGAGGGGGTAAGTTACTGCTCGAACAGCCAGGTCTTGAGCTGCTTCCTGAAGGCGAGATGGTCCTGGGTTCGCCGAAGGTGAGTGGGGAGGGAGTTCCAGGTCTTGGCCGCCAGGTAGGAGAAGGATCTTCCTCCGGCGGTGGTTCTGCGGATGCGTGGTACGGTGGCGAGGGCGTGGCTGGTTGATCGTAGCTGGCGTGTGGGCGTGTAGAAGGACATGCGGTCGTTGAGGTACTTTGGGCCCAGGTCGTGGAGGGCCTTGTGTGCGTGGGTGAGGAGTCTGAACGTGATTCTCTTGCTGACGGGGAGCCAGTGCAGGTCTTTCAGGTGTACGGTGATGTGGCTGTGTCGGGGGATGTCCAGGATGAGTCGTGCGGAGGCGTTCTGGATGCGCTGGAGTCTCTTTTGAAGTTTGGCTGTGGTTCCGGCGTAGAGGGTGTTCCCATAGTCCAGTCGGCTGGTGACGAGTGCCTGGGTGACGGTCTTCCTGGTTTCAGTGGGGATCCATCTGAAGATCTTGCGGAGCATGCGCAGGGTGTTGAAGCATGAAGATGAGACGGCGTTGACTTGTTTGGTCATTGATAGGGAGGAGTCCAGGATGAAGCCCAGGTTGCGTGCGTGGTCCGTTGGCTTGGGTGCGGTGCCCAGGGCCGGGGGCCACCAGGAGTCGTCCCAGGCGGAGGGTGATGAGCCCAGGATGAGGACTTCCGTCTTGTCTGAGTTCAGTTTAAGGCGGCTGTTCCTCATCCAGTCGGCGACGTCTCTCATCCCGTCGTGCAGGTTGGCTCTGGCGGTAGTGGGGTCGTTGGTGAGGGAGAGGATCAGCTGGGTGTCGTCGGCGTAGGAGATGATGTTGAGGTTGTGTCGGCGTGCGATGGCTGCGAGGGGGCTCATGTAGACGTTGAAGAGGGTCGGGCTGAGTGAGGATCCTTGTGGAACGCCGCAGATGACTTCGGTGGCTTCGGATCTGAACGGGGAGAGGCGGACTCTCTGGGTTCTTCCGGCGAGGAACGAGATGATCCATTCCAGTGCTTTCTCTCGGATTCCGATGTTGCTGAGGCGCTTCACTAGGGTGCGGTGGCAGACGGTGTCGAACGCCGCGGAGAGGTCCAGGAGGATGAGGGCAGCTGTTTCCCGTTGTCGGTTAGGGTTCTGATGTCGTCGGTGGCTGCGATAAGGGCGGTCTCGGTGCTGTGGTTGGCCCGAAACCCGGACTGCGAGGGGTCGAGGGATCCATTCGTCTCGAGGAAGGCGGCAAGCTGTCTGTTGACGGTCTTCTCGATGACTTTGGCCGGAAACGGAAGGAGCGAGATGGGGCGGTAGTTCTTGAGGTCGGTGGGGTCCGCCGTTGGTTTCTTCAGGAGGGCGGTAAGCTCGGCGTGCTTCCAGCTCTCCGGGAAGGTGGCGGTGCGGAAGGAGGAGTTGATGATGTCCCGGAGATGGGGTGCGATGGTGGCGTCGGCTTTGTTGAAGACGTGGTGTGGGCAGGGGTCGGTTGGTGATCCGGAGTGGATGGAGTTCATCGTGCGGGTGGTGTCTTCGGTGTTGATCGGGGTCCAGTTGCAGAGGGTGGTGGTGGCGGGCATTGGTTCGGCGGTAGGGTGCGTTGTTTGTGCGTTGAAGCTGTTGTGTATGTCGGTGATCTTGCGGTGGAAGAACGCGGAGAGTGAGTTGCAGAGGTCTTGCGAGGGGGTGATGTCGTTGTTTCCGGCGCTGGGGTTGGAGAACTCTTTGACGATGCTGAAAAGTTCCTTGCTGTCATGGGCGTTGTTGTCCAGTCGTTCTTTGAGTGCCGACTTCTTGGTGGCACGGATCAGCTGGTGGTGTTTGCGGGTGGCGTGCTTGAGGGCGGTCCTGTTGTCTGTGGTCTGGTCGAGTCGCCAGGTTTTCTCGAGAGTGCGGCAGTTCTTCTTGGATTCCTTGAGTTCGTTGGTGAACCAAGGGGTTTTCTTGCTTCCGGGTCTGCTGGGAGGGTTTTTAGTGGTGCGAGGTCGTCGGCGCAGGCGGTCAGCCACTTGGCGAGGTTGCTGGCTGCTTCGTTTGGGTCCGTTGTGTCGGTGGGTGTGTTCTGGCTGAGGGAGGCGGTGAGCTGCTCGGCGGTGATCTTGCTCCAGCTCCGGCGGGGAGCCTGTTGCGGGTGGTGGTGGGTCGCAGTCTTTCTGAAGCTGAAGTGGACGCAGCTGTGGTCGGTCCAGTGGAGTCCGGTGGCGTGGCTGAAGGAGATGTGCTTGCTGGACGAGAAGACGGGGTCAAGCGTGTGGCCGGCGTAGTGGGTGGGCGTGTTCACCAGTTGCTTGAGTCCGAGGTTGGCGAGGTTGTCCAGCAGGGCGGTGGTGTTTCTGTCGTTGTTGTTCTCCAGGTGGAAGTTGAGGTCCCCTAGGAGGATGTAGTCGGCGGAGGGCATGGCGTGCGGGCTGATGAAGTCTGCGATGTCTTCGCTGAATAGTGTGCGTGGTCCCGGGGTCTGTAGATGAGGGTGCCTCGGAGGGTGGTCTTGGGGTCCGTGTGTATCTGGAAGTGTAGGTGTTCGGCGGCGGTGAAGGTCTCGTCGGAGTTAGTCGAGATGCGGATGGTGTTCTTGTGTACGATGGCGATGCCTCCTCCCGTCTGGTTGACGCGGTCCTTCCGGGTGATCTTGTATCCATCCGGGATGGCTATGGCGATGTCAGGCGCTGAGGAGGCGTTCATCCAGGTTTCGGTGAGGAAGGCGATGTCCGGTGCTGTTGCGTCGAGCAGGTCCCAGAGTTCCACGGCGTGCCTGTGGACGGAGCGGGTGTTCAGCAGGATGCATTTCAGGTGGTTGCTGCTGTTGCTCGACTTGGCGGAGGTGGTGCACGTCAGGGGGCAGGTGAATCGGCAGGTTTGGCAGGTGAAGGGTCCGTGGGTGCGTCTCGGTGAGGCTCGGTAGCAGGCAGGGTTCCGGCCGGCATTGAGTGCGGTGAGTGTGGCGGCGTCGTAGGTCCGTCGAGTGGTGTTGCATCGGTGGGATCCAGGGGTTCTGGCGCTGGGCGCGGTCCAGTCGCGGACGGGCGCAGACGGGCTTGCCTTAGGCGCGCCTTCGGCGCGCCAGCGGCGCGCCCGCTGCGCACGTCCGCTGCGCGGCCGTGCAGCGGCCGCCATTTATGGGGAGGTGGGAGGGAGGAGCAGCTGGGAGGCGGGAGGCAGGGGCAGCGAATGGGCAGTCAGGGGGCGGGGCCGCAGGGACGCAGCGGCGGGAATGGCGATAGGCAGCGAGGGGCACAGAAGGAAAAACGGGGGGAGAGCAGGCAAATCACGGGCACAGCAACAGTGGGGCAGCGAGGGGCACAGAAGGAAAAACGGGGGGAGAGCAGGTAAATCACGGGCACAACAACAGTGGGGCAGCGAGGGGCACAGAAGGAAAAACGGGGGGAGAGCAGGTAAATCACGGGCACAGCAACAGTGGGGCAGCGAGGGGCACAGAAGGAAAAACGGGGGGAGAGCAGGTAAATCACGGGCACAACAACAGTGGGGCAGCGAGGGGCACAGAAGGAAAAACGGGGGGAGAGCAGGTAAATCACGGGCACAACAACAGTGGGGCAGCGAGGGGCACAGAAGGAAAAACGGGGGAAAGCAGGCAAATCACGGGCACAACAACAGTGGGGCAGCGAGGGGCACAGAAGGAAAAACGGGGGAAAGCAGGCAAATCACGGGCACAACAACAGTGGGGCAGCGAGGGGCACAGAAAGGAAAGGGGAGACAAGCAGACAAAACTGGCACCGGGGCCACAAGCGGAGGGCGATCTTACCTACAGGAGCAGCGGGCAGACAGCACAGGCGGAGCTGTGTGGTGGGGGAGCGACCTACCTGGCAAGGTCAAGGGTCGCTCTCCTCACCGTGCAGCGGCCGCCATTTATGGGGAGGTGGGAGGGAGGAGCAGCTGGGAGGCGGGAGGCAGGGGCAGCGAATGGGCAGTCAGGGGGCGGGGCCGCAGGGACGCAGCGGCGGGAATGGCGATAGGCAGCGAGGGGCACAGAAGGAAAAACGGGGGGAGAGCAGGCAAATCACGGGCACAGCAACAGTGGGGCAGCGAGGGCACAGAAGGAAAAACGGGGGGAGAGCAGGTAAATCACGGGCACAACAACAGTGGGGCAGCGAGGGGCACAGAAGGAAAAACGGGGGGAGAGCAGGTAAATCACGGGCACAACAACAGTGGGGCAGCGAGGGGCACAGAAGGAAAAACGGGGGGAAAGCAGGCAAATCACGGGCACAACAACAGTGGGGCAGCGAGGGGCACAGAAGGAAAAACGGGGGGAAAGCAGGCAAATCACGGGCACAACAACAGTGGGGCAGCGAGGGGCACAGAAGGAAAAACGGGGGGAAAGCAGGCAAATCACGGGCACAACAACAGTGGGGCAGCGAGGGGCACAGAAAGGAAAGGGGAGACAAGCAGACAAAACTGGCACCGGGGCCACAAGCGGAGGGCGATCTTACCTACAGGAGCAGCGGGCAGACAGCACAGGCGGAGCTGTGTGGTGGGGGAGCGACCTACCTGGCAAGGTCAAGGGTCGCTCTCTATTGTTTTTGTTTATTCCCTATGGTTCATGGGAATAGTAGTTGTTTTTTACTTGTCTACAAATGGCTGCTATTCAATAAAGTGAAGAAAGAATAGCATAATCCTCGCCTCCGGTCCTGACATAGAATTATGTTTATCTATGCATATAGAAATTAACTTGAAAAAAACAAACTATACTGTATATTCCTCCCTGTTTGTGCCTTTCAATGGGTGTTTAATATAGCTATACTCAGTAGTCGTGTATTTCCTAACTGTAGTCAAACCCTGCTTCAAAAAGTAATGTAGTTCACTGTCCATGTTAAGACCATGGTGATTGTGTTCAATTTGTATATCCAGGCAGCTTCTTTTTCTGTCACCACAAGTTCTCGGTTGCCTCTTTATCAATCTTTTTCCATATTAAATAAGTACCAAATATGTTCATATCCTTTAACAAAGATTGAGCAGGTGAAAGCGATTTATCGTTATCATCAAAAGGACTGTCCCTAAAAACCAGATGTAAAACATGAACCATAAATGGAATGCCCATGTTGTATTCAATCACAATTTGTTTGAATATGGTAACGCTTTCTGAAGGAACTTGGCTGTCGTAGCAGATATGTTGCAAGATTACACCTCACAACACAGCCTGCCACCATTTAAGTGTATCTGAGCAATGCACTGTCTATAAAGAGGTCTCCAATATCCTCTAAGAGAGATGAGCAAGCCATGACACGTAAACAAGAGATGAGCCACATCGCTCCACTTACAGTAAAAATGGATGGCAGACCACCCCTAAAGCTATCCTTATTTGAATCCCATGCTTATGTAAATTCCCATTTTTGGAGCAATAAACATCTGACCTCTAAAATGTTTATTTCTAGTACTTCTGGTCCTAAAGAAGAATGTTAAGTAGGCTCTGATTGTAAGCAAAGATATATGCATAGGACCGAAGTTTAATCTGTGTATGTGCGGTGCCCCAATAATTGGTCCCAAAATAGAGTGATAACAAGTACATAGCATTGCATTTTTATTTAAATCCCCTTTCCATGAAACATGTTAATTCCGTTTAGGAGCATTGGTGTCATATTTGCTTATAGCAGTTTCAATAGTAGATTCACCATAGATCCATAAACATGTTTGTGTAGCTTCAGTAAGGCATGAGATGCCCTGCAAATGTCAACTGAAGCATTCCTAATTGTAAGTTCTATGTCAACAAAGAAGACATTGAAACTCCCAAATAATGATATGCCTTCATAATAGCCAAATCATGCCGCCCTAGAAATAATTAAATGCATTCTTTCTCCTATCAAATTTCATGTACCTTTGGGATTGATAGGTTTGAGGTTAGGTTGTTATTTGTGATGTACGCTTCCAAGCCTTTACATAAGAGTTGGATTCCTGCAAACAATTGATCACAATGCTCACTTTTGGAGGACAAAATGTCAGGTTACCTTGTGTGGCTTCAAGTTCAGCTTCATACAGGCTGAGTAGAATGGAATGGACCCTAGCTTAGTTTACATTTTGGGCAAGTAACCAGGGGCGGCTCCTCCACTATGGCGTAGGAGCGTCGCTCCACTGCTGAAATGCAGCAGACTGAAGAAAAATAAAATGACAATTAAATTATTTTATTGTCATTTTATTTTTACTTCCAGTCCACCATGTCTAGGGCGGGGCCATGCTACAGTGTCACACAGCAGGCAGAGGAGGTGCTGTAGGCACTGAAAGTGCGCATGTCGGTTTGGTCGGCAGTCCACAACCAGCCAAACCGACATGCACACTTGGATATCTCCAGGCTGTCCCTTGGAGATATCCTAGTGCTCAGGGGCACAGGCTCCCAGTCCCCACTGGAGCGCAAAATTTGCCCGCTCCGCCCAATCCCAGCGCTTCTCTCATGCTGGGAGCAATAGCATGAGGGAAGTGCTGGGATTGCGTGGGGTCTGGGAGCATGTGCTCATGGGAATTGTGTGCCGGGGCTGGAGCAGAGAAGCAGCGTGGTGCTGGAACAGAAGATCGCGGCGGCTGGCAGGAAAGGTAAGTTTATATTTTTACTATTATTCTTTTTACTACCCCCCCCACCTCGGATTGGCAGCAGACGCCGCTGGAAGTAACAAATACGTTTGACAAAGAAGGTTGCCAAGTTATCTCACCTAGGCTTTAAACTGTGTGTTAGGCAGATCCTCTTGTCGGACACATTTGTACCTATGGCATTTCGTTAATGAAACTGAGGCAGCTCCGCTTTGAAACAGTGTTTGTTCAATTGAAAGAGTCCATACCAGTGACTCATTTATAGTTTTTGATGCATTATGCAAATTTTCCTAATGCAGCTCTTTTTGCGAGATTTTCACATTCACTGTTACTGATAACTTTATTGGCCCAATATTTGAGAGCTACTTTTGATCTTTTTCTTCTATTGTTTTGTAGGTAGAATTTGCTCAGCGTCAAGCTGACGTGGCTAAAATGGAAAAGTTTGACAGCAAATGCAGTGAGAAAGTGGACTGGGCTAATAGCCTGACAGGTGAGCCGTTTATTTAAGTTTATTTTTCCCATTAAATTAAAGGATAATTGTTATATTAACAACTGACTTTCATTATGATTGGTCTGTTTTACACTGCCAGCTTTTTCTTAATTTGGTAGTTGTTGCTAACTCCAGTTGTAATGCTTCCCAGCGGCATTTGTTACTGCATATTACCATTGGATATTGGTCCCAGGTGGGTAATAACTCATAGTAACAAGATTACAATTGATTTGTTCTGCATACTCTGCATTCATTATCAAAGCCTTTTTTGAGCACTCGATGGGAAACCTGTGAGACCAGATATCAACATTTCCAAATAATTATATGCCCTAGAAGTAGCCTATTTATGCTGCACTAAAAAAATCTAAACCATACTGATGAAACCTATGGTAACAGTAAAAAAATATATTTTTTTTTTAGTTTTATTTAGCGGGAACTAGACCCGAAGATATCGGGTATCAGAGCGCTTTACATAGCACCAGTTTCGTTACACAAGGACACATTCATATTTTTGTTAGGCACGGGGAGATTAAGTGATTTGCCCAGAATCACAGGATGTTGAGCATCGTTGCCGAGACTCAAACCCTGTTCCCCAGCTTCGACGTCGACCGCTCTAGCCGTAAGGCTATATCCTCTCCCCTAAAATGTGTAGTAACCTGAGTACCAGTCAAAGTTAACAATACCTCAGCCCTCTAAATGCTTAGCAAAAGGATTGTAAGACATTATTTTACAAATTTGAAAGTTAATGCAGGCAACCTGTGCACACACAGCCCTTCTGTGTGGCACTGACTTAGCCTATATATCCTCTGTATACCGCTTTCCTTTACTTCCAACTAGAAAAATTGATTGTGCATAAATACTGCCTAAATTGCGACACTAATTTGTATGGGTATTAATTGTGGAATAATGTTGGAATTACTACTTTGAAACACAAAGTAATGGAGGGAATGCTGTACTTAATCCCAGCCACTGGTAATTAACTGGGGCTTCATTCCAGTGATTCCATCATTGCGGTAGACATGAGTCCTATGGTCACTGTTACATGAATCAAGCTGTACCTCAGTGATGGGCCAGCAGGCGCAAACTGGTTTAGGGGTGCTCGTTCCCATTCAGAGGGGACCTGGCCTGGTAGTTTGGACTGGACCGTACCTATTTGAGCAGGACCAAGCCTGATTTATATAAGAGTGATTTTCCCTGGAGCGGCACGGTGGGCAAAAAAGCAACGGCCTGGGTTGCAGCCCACAGTAACTATTAGATTAATTTCAGAGGAAATAGACAAATTCTTGAACTCAATTTCGCTACCCCGACTTAAACCCCTACAGAAAGCTCAGTTGATAGCACCAATCTCCGAGATGGAGAATCATGTGGCAATAAAAAACACACCTAGCGGGAAAGCCTGCGGCATCGATGGAATACCCATTGAATTCTACAAAATATTTCTGCCACAAATAACAAATCTTTTGCTTTCTTTATAGAATACAATTCTGGAAGGTTGCCATATACCAAAGACATTTGTCGAAGCAGTTATAGTCAGCTTTTTAACAAGCATTGGCATAGCCAATAGGTCTCGCCTTTGGGGCCTTATAAGTGTTTAGCCAGAGCTATTGACTTTGCCAATGTCTTCAAGCTGTGCTGTAGAGAAGTGTGGCTGCTGTGCAGCATGCTGAAAAGTTATAATAAAAAAGTGTCAGAAGCATTTTTGTTACTTTATATATGACCAAGAAGGCATTATGTAAAACTGAACAACCATATTAAAAAAGTATTTACAATAAAAAATTTCCTCAGTTTTCTTTTGTTCTTGCAATGCTGGCAACTTGTTTCTGCCTATTGCAATGGTTGTTTGTTAAAGCTTTTTTTTTGAGGGGGCATAAACAATCGGAGGGTGAAGGTTGGGAACTAGTACCTGTATTATAACACTAGCAGCGGCCAGACGCTAGGGGAGAATCAACAGATGCCAGATTCCGAGAGCAGGCTGAGGTGGTGCTGAGTGATGCTGAGGTGGTAGTGGTGGTGGTGGTGGTGACTGTTGCGGAGACGATGCTGAGGTGATGCTGAATGATACTCAGGTCTTGCTGAGTGATACTGCTGTGGTGCTGAGTGATGCTGTGGTGGTGCTGAGTGATATTGTCTTGGCGCTGAGTGATGCTGTGGTGATGCTGTGGTAGTTCTGAGTGATGCTGTGGTGGTGCTGAGTGATGCTGTGGTGGCGCTGAGTGATGCTGTGGTGGTGCTGAGTGATGCTGTGGTGGCGCTGAGTGATGCTTTGGTGGCGCTGAGTGATGCTTTGGTGGCGCTGAGTGATGCTGTGGTGGTGGTGAGCGATGCTGTGGCGGTGCTGAGCGATGCAGTGGCGGTGCTGAGCGATGCTGTGGTGGTGCTGAGCGATGCTGTGGCGGCGCTGAGCGATGCTGTGGCGGTGCTGAGCGATGCTGTGGCGGTGCTGAGCGATGCTGTGGTGGCGCTGAGTGATGCTGTGGTGACGCTGAGTGATGCTGTGGTGGCGCTGAGTGATGCTGTGGTGGCGCTGAGTGATGCTGTTGTGGCGCTGAGTGATGCTGTTGTGGCGCTGAGTGATGCTGTGGTGGCGCTGAGTGATGCTGTGGTGGCGCTGAGTGATGCTGTGGTGGCGCTGAGTGATGCTGTGGTGGTGCCGAGTGATGCTGTGGTGGCGCCGAGTGATGCTGTGGTGGCGCCGAGTGATGCTGTGGTGGCGCCGAGTGATGCTGTGGTGGCGCCGAGTGATGCTGTGGTGGCGCCGAGTGATGCTGTGGTGGCGCCGAGTGATATTGTTGTGGCGCCTAGTAATGCTGTTGTGACCCTGTGTGATGCTGTGGTGGTGCCGAGTGATGCTGTGGTGGTGCCGAGTGATGCTGTGGTGGTGCCGAGTGATGCTGTGGTGGTGCCGAGTGATGCTGTGGTGGCACCGAGTGATGCTGTGGTGGCACCGAGTGATGCTGTGGTGGCGCCGAGTGATGCTGTGGTGGCGCCGAGTGATGCTGGGGTGGCGCCGAGTGATGCTGGGGTGGCGCCGAGTGATGCTGGGGTGGCGCCGAGTGATATTGTTGTGGCGCCTAGTGATGCTGTGGTAACCCTGAGTGATGCTGTGGCCGTGCTGAGTGATGCTGTGGCAGTGCTGAGTGATGCTGTGGGGGCGCTGAGTGATGCTCTGGTGGCCCTGAGTGATGCTCTGGTGGCCCTGAGTGATGCTGTGGTGGCCCTGAGTGATGCTGTGGTGGCCCTGAGTGATGCTGTGGTGGCCCTGAGTGATGCTGTGGTGGCGCTGAGTGATGCTGTGGTGGCGCTGAGTGATGCTGTGGTGGCGCCGAGTGATGCTGTGGTGGCGCCGAGTGATGCTGTGGTGGCGCTGAGTGATGCTGTGGTGGCGCCGAGTGATGCTGTGGTGGCACTGAGTCTTGCTGTGGTGGCGCTGAGTGATGCTGTGGTGGCGCTGAGTGATGCGCGATGCTGTGGTGGTGCTGAGCGATGCTGTGGTGGTGCTGAGTCATCCTGTGGTGGTGCTGAGTGATGCTGTGGTGGCGCTGAGTGATGCTGTGGTGTCGCTGAGTGAAGCTATGGTGGTGCTGAGTGATGCTGTGGTGGCGCGGAGTGATGTTGTGGTGCTGCTGAGTAATGCTGTGGTGGCGCTGAGTGATGCTGTTGTGGCGCTAAGTGATGCTGTGGTTGTGCTGAGTAATGCTGTGGTTGCACTGAGTGATGCTGTGGTTACACTGAGTGATGCTGTGATGGCGTTGAGTGATGCTGTGATGGCGTTGAGAGATGTTGTGTTGGTGCTGAGTGATGCTGTGCTGGCTCTGATTGATGCTGTGCTGGCTCTGATTGATGCTGTGGTTGCGCTGAGTGATGCTGTGGTGATGCTGAGTGATGCTGTGGAGTTGCCGAGTGAGAGATAGAGTGAAGATATAATGCCCAATTAGAGAGGGTGGTGAGAGAGAAAGGGTGTACATAGAATAAAGAGTGGAGCGGGATAGAGAGAGAGAAAGAAGGGAAGAGAGAGTGAATGAAGGAGTTTGAAAGAGAAACAGATAAAGGGGTGAGAGAATGAAAGGCTAAAAAAGATAGAGAGGGAGAGTTAATTAAGTAGAGAGAGAATTAGAGAGGGAGAGAGAGAGAAGGAGAGAGACAATAAGAGTGGGGGTGTGGAGTTTAAATAGAGTGAAGAAGTGACGCGGAAAAAGTAACCTTAAATATAGCTTTGTGCTTTGCGCAAATAAATATTTTTAAAAAAACAGAGTGAGACAAAAATACTGGTAATTAGGCTGTGACTCCCAATATAAAACAAATAGCGATATAAGGTGAAATCAACCCACTGAAGCAATATTTCTAACTAGACAAAAAAAGCTTGCATTTCAATGCTAATCGCTGTTGTTTTTCATGTGACTGTAGTCCAGGGCCGTCAGTTGGTAATGTGAGCTGCTGCTGCGATTGAAACATCAGAGTCCAGAGAGTTAATGACCCATGACGAGGAAATGAGGAAGAGATAGGAAACCCAGATGGCAGCTGCGCGCGTGCGCGCCTTCGTGAACGCAAGCTGGTCGCCAGCCGAAAGCCAGTGGGTTTGCACTTCCAAAACCTGCTTACTAAAACTCTCGGCCAGACCAGCGCAAGTGCTGGTGCAGGCCGAGACCTAAAAAGGGGAAGTCCCCGGATACACCTGGATCTTATCGGCCTATTAGTTTATTAAACAAGGATTACAAAATATTCACGAAAATCATGGCAACGAGAATTACCCTAGTCGCTGCTAGTTTGGTCCATGAGGACCAATGTGGCTTTTTACCAGAAAGATTCATCACTAATAATACAAACTTTCTAGTTCAGGCAATAGATTTTTTCTCAAATAGCAATACGCGAGCAGCAATTATCATGATTGATGCAGATAAAGCTTTCGATCAGGTCAATTGGAATATTCTCTTTGCTATATTGAAAAAATTCGATTTTCCCCTAGATCTCGTAGAGTTACTCAAGAAATTATATGATAAAGCCCAGGCTAAAATAATAATTAACTCCAACACTGCGGGTATAGTCGAGATCCAAAGAGGAACTCGACAGGGCTGCCCGATGTTGCCCGTTTTATTTGCTTTATACATGGAGCCATTAGCGAACTCGATAATCCAAAACCATTCAATTATGCCACCAATAGCAGGGGCCCCCAAATTGAAATGATTTGCAGACGATCTAATCCTTTATCTCAAGGCAGAAAAAACAAATATTAAACAATCATTTGACACAATCAAAACATTTTCCAACCTAGGCGGGTATAAAATCAACGACAGCAAATCTGAGATCCTATTATTCAATTGTCATGACCAGATTCTACCTCAAGCTCTTCAGATTCGAGTGGCAAAAAACAATCCGGTTTGATACTTAGGTATTTAGATTACACACGATTTTTCACAGCTCTTCACACTAAATTATATTACAACGCTCAATAAGGTAAAAAATATTCTAAATAGCTGGCAGAACCTCCCGCTATCGATAATTGGAAGAGTAGCACTAATAAAAATTATGGTACTTCCGCTATTCATTTTTGTTTTTTCAAATGTTCTTATCAAGATCCCACATAATTTCTTCCTAGAAATAGATCAACTAGTGCGGAAATGTATCTGGGCAGGGAAGAAATCACGCACAAAATTGACAACATTACAATTGAGCCCTGAAGAAGGTGGTTTAGGGCTTCCCCACATTCAAAAATATTTCCAAGCCGCTCTCCTAGATTGGTGTGGACGTGCAACATCAGCCTACGATCATGGGCCCAACATCTAACTTCACCAAATGCTTTTGGAAAAAAATATAGATCTAAAACTTTTTATCAAAATCTCCAAGCTACCCAAACGCTATAGATATAAGACGCCATGTATAATTCATGATAGACTTAAACAATTGAAGGAAGAATATCGATTTACACCTTTACATTTAGAAACTCCATTAATACACTGTAGGGAACTAGGAGCCACAATCGATACACCAACTCTAAAAAGAGGGGAAAGGCTGGGAATCTATCAAATAAAAGATCTAGTAATACAGGGGAGATGAAGTCATGGGAACAAATCAGACAAGACAAAACAGAAGCTGTCTCGACCCTAGTATTTTCCTACCTCCAAATTTTGAGTCTAGTGCAAAAACTACGACTCTACTTCCCACAACCGTTACCCATGCACTATTTATCAAACAAACGACAGGAATCGGGAACTGGTATCATATTCTCCAGCAACAAATCTACGATCAAATAGTCCCGATAGCTCTTTTGAAAATTCAGGCAACCACAGGCTGTCATATAGAAGCAGCTCAATGGAAGGAATATAACAAATGATCTATTAAAGCCATACGCAGAGCAAATTTTAAACGTATGTCACTCTTCTCCAAATGGCAACTATAGCACACTCCTGAGAAACTCCATAAATTATTCCCAAAAATATCGCCAGGGTGCCCTAGATGTAATCATCAAGGAGGAGACTGGCTCCATATGTGCTTTTCTTGCCCTAAACTATCTGACTATTGGACTAGAGTCTTTCAGTCGATCAGCAGGCGACTCAAACAGAACATAGACCCCAACCCTATAACTATCTTATTCGGGATTCCGAATCGAACTTTAATAGTGCAACAAAAACAATTTGTTTTTAATGCATCCCTAATAGCTTGATCTTTAATTTTACAAAATTGGAAATCACCAGATCCACCGAAATTTGCACAATGGGCAGCTAAAATGAGAAGCACAAAAGAAAGGGAAAAATCATATTTCCTTAGAGTAGGCGCTATCCAGAAATGTATACAAATATGGGGGACAGATTAAAATTGTATATTTTACAGACACTACAGTAAAAGTATACGGTGAAGATATGGACACGGATAGTTGGCAATAACTATAACTTTTCAATATATATGTCGATAAGCTGAAGAATGTATTTGTATACTACCTTTTTTTTCCTTTTTTTTTTTTTGTTCCTTCTTTTTTCTCTCGAATCATGAATTGTCGTTATGGGTCTGTGATTGACTGGATAAATAAAATTTAAAAAAATAAAAATAATAGATTAATTTAAGCGTCCCACCCATAACCTTCATGTTTTCCTCAGTGCTATGCTCTTAGTGCATTGGTTATGACATAAGTTGGTCAAATGCTTGCGTCCTGCAAGAATCAAGCTGCACCTCACAGACGAAGCCTAATAGGCTGAAACCAGTCCGGAATTGCTCGTTTTCCATTTAGAGGGGATCTGGCTTGGAGCAGAGCCAAGCCTGATTTGCATAATGTTGTTTCTTGTTTGGAGTGGTACAGCAACAAGCATAAATTGAGAGGCAGGGATTCCATCAGGCGATGCAGCTCTAAGAAGCCGTCAGATAGCTGCTCAAGAGAGACTTCAGGAGGCTATCGCATAGCTTGCTGATGTGATCTCCTCATCTCGTGTTCAACCTCATGTTCCATCTTTTATTCTACAGAAATATAGTCTGGGTGAAGATCTGGAGCACTTGTTTGTGGTTTAAGAGAGTTTCTGAAAATGCGACATGGTACCTGGAATACTGGGGACAGTACATCGCACACTTGTTGACTAGTGAAATACAGGCCACATATCGGACAGCCAATCTGGATGGTAATACTCCATATTCAGACAAAAAAAAGTGATTCTGGAGAAGTTGGGATTCGATGAAGAGTCATACCAGACTCAATTTCACAGCATCAAACTGGGGTCCTGTGAAACATGCTGTCAGTTATTCCATACGAAACACCAAGCCAATGCGTGGTACTTGCACAAATCCCATGCATATGAAAAACCACATCTGTCTGTCGAGCCTTCTACTACATTGCTCCTAAAGAATGGAACAACCTTCTGCTACACATAAGAGCCTCCTCCTCACTTCTTCAATTCCCAAAGAAGCTGAAGAGCTGGCTTTTTCAGTAGTGCCACTAGGCCCCCTAGTCCTACTAGACCCTAGTGGGCCTAGACTCCCACCTGCTCCGCGTCTAGTTACCCTCCCGGGAGATAGTGCGCTCTACAAATAAGCATAAAATAACTACCAACTTGAACATGCAAAATAGCACTTGAACAATTTATGGAAGCCCTACCAACCCTGATGCAAAGCATCCAAATCCCTCCATTACTGAAGTAGTAGACCTTTCCTCATCATATCAAAAAGGGAATATAGTTGAGTCAGGGTGAAATCCTCAACCTCTACGAGGTGGAGCAACATGGACCAACATACCTAGGGTAAGAGGGTTAAAAGATACCTCTTCTAGATATCGAGCTTGAAGGCCTGAGAAGAGTCGCACCAAATAAACCAGTTCTTCCCAAGGGCCCCAATGTTAGGACCGCAGGGAATAGGGACACAACACCCAATTGTGTCTGAATAAAAACAAACCTGAACCCACAGAGATAGTGATAGTGAGGCGTCATTGTCCAGATAGCAGTCCAAATATTTATGCCTCTGCAGTGAGCATTTATGAGGGAACGTTTAGAGACCTAGTGGAGAGTGGGTGTTTGCAAACTGTACTACTTCCAGAATACTGTACAGACACTCCTGAGGAGGATGTTGTGGCCTTAAGCTGCACATCTCCCACCATATCAGTCATCCGTACTAAACAAGGACAGGATATACCAATGGGAGTCCGGATCTTGCCTAAATTACCCACACATGTAGTACTTGGGAACAGATATCCCCAACTTTACAGAGATGTTCTTTGTTAATACCTTGCAAGAAAGCTGGTAACTGAAAGGTTAGAAAATCCTTCCCCAAGACTCTACAAATGCTGTAGACAGAGATACTTTGAAAAGAAAGGAAGGCACGTTTTAGTACCCAGACACAGAGTGAAAATTGGAACCTTGACAATCTTTTATCATTTTGGAGAGAACAGGTTTGTGACCCTAGCCTTCAATATGCGATATTGAGAGTCTGGCAGGAACAGAATCCAACTTCAACACCTAAGGGGCCTTATTTTCAATGGTAAAAGGGTTTAGTATATTGTATCATTCCCGAAAAGGATCTGCCCAGATAAAATCAACTCTTGTTTCTTCAGCAATTTGGGCAGTGGTGCTCCTGCTAACTCATACTTGTATATCTGTAATCCATCAAGGGGCGGAGAAAACCCAGCAGTTAAACCTTTAGTGTGTTTTTTTTTTGGCCTTGAGTGTATTGAGAAGTTGTCAAATACTGCAGTATATGCCCAAATTGTCACCTGAAAAATCCTTGTCATGTGCCAAGGGCTCCCCTTCAACCACTACCTATAATACAGACTCCATTCCAGCGGCTAGAGATGGATGTATTGGCTATTAGAACCATTATGAAGAATACTCCGATATAGACTGGTAATTGGTGACTATGCCACGGCCTACTTTGGGGCCTTTTATTATGTGACATCATAGCAGTCTTTATCAACTTGTTTAAACAGATGTGCAACTTTTAGCAATCAAACAGTTAGATACTTTTGTATACAATCTACAGACCAATGGCCTCATAGAGTGGTTCAACCAAACTATTAAACAGATGCTTAAGAAAGCAGCCTGTCGGACATGAAAGATTGGGACTTTCCTAGTCAAATGTATTTGTACTGGCTATTAGAGAGTTTGCTTCCCTGCTCTTTGGCAAGCAGCTGCTGAGAACTTACAAAAAGCCCAAAAACCACTAAGAAAAACAATGTAACCAGGGAACATGGATAATAAGGTGTTCGAGGCATATGAGCTGTAGATCATATGCGTTAGCATAGATCGCCATCTGGTGTTGGCTCGGATGTTTGCACTTTGTTTTTCTTCGAAGAAGTGTTTTTAGTCACGAGATAGGTGACTCCTCCTTACGGCGATAGTGCGCATGGGCATCGACTCCATCCCCAGATTGGTTTTTTCCGCCATCGGGTTCGGATGTGTATTACTGCGCTCCAGTTCGGTATCGTCTTCGAACCCTTTCGAGGCGCAATCCTTACCACTCAACGGTATTGTTTTCGATCGCGGTTTCCCTTTCGACGCGCATCATAAAATCCAACAACTTCGATCTGTAGCTTCGACGCGGGCCGTGACGCCTACTCGCGCTGACCACGCCAGCAGTCCATGGAACGGACTCCATTTAAGAAATGCCCCGGGTGTGGTTCTAAGTTCCCACACACGGACCTGCACGAGGTCTGTAACCTCTGCCTATCCCCGGAGCACGAAGAAATCAACTGCGAGGTCTGTCGATTATTCCAATCGAAAAAGACCATTCGTGACTGTCGGGCTCAACGTCACGAGATGCGACGCAGCACTAGCCCGGTGCCAGACATCTTCGGAGAAGAGTCTGAATTCCAACAGCCCGGCGCCGAAGAAGAAGAAATCTCCGTGTCTGAAGCTGACGACTCCGACATGGAAGACGACTTCAACGTCACTCCGGCTCAACGAACAGTGAGTAATGAGCCCCAAGTGCCAACAAAAACAACAAAGGCTCCGGTCTCACCTTCGCCCTCGGGCCCATGTCGACACCGTGAAAACATTTCACATGCCCCGCCCTCGGGCCCGGCTATGAAACATAAGGATAAGTCTTCCGGCTCGGGATCGAGCCGGCCCCATTCGGGTGCCGAACCCACATCTTCGGCACCAAAACCCAAGACCAAGCATGTGCCAGCCGATTCGCTGTCGGCACCGAAGACATCTTCGGCACCGAAAGACTCGGATCCGAAACCACATAAAGCTAAAGCTTCGGAGCCGACACCAGCCAAACCCAAAGCTTCGGAACCAAAACCAGCTAAAGACAAACCTTCGGAGCCGAAAACAACTAAAGATAAACCTTCGGAGCCGAAAACGGGAAAACTTAAACCTTCGGAGCCAAAACATTCCGCACCGAAAGGCTCAGATCCCAAAAAAGCACACAGTTCCTTTTAAAGCTCAGAGACTAACCCTGTTAAAAAACCCTCTAAATCAAAACAAAAGGACAAAGACACCCCATCCAAAGAACTTCCTCCACAAGACCCTTTGGATCCAAAACAAAAACAATTACATATTGACCCTCAAGCTGGACACCTTCTAGCAACACTTCCTAAAAAACGGAAGCTGGATCTTCCAGAGGACTACCATATACCTCTGAAGAAAAAAGACATGGGTACTAACCCCTCACCCTCTTATATACCTCCCTCTCCTCCACCTTTTAATCCAAACTTATTGATTTCACCATCAAACTCACCACCACCACCTTTCTCACCTGAACCACAGGATGACAATGATGGGGATGGGGATGGGAATGGGGATGGGGATCACAATGAGGACAACATACCACAGGACACAGACCCCTGGGATGATTACGATAAAGATCCAGGTCATAATAATGACCCCGATCTATATCCCTCCAGACCATCACCACCCGACGACAATATTGGTTTCACACAGCTTATTAACAGAGCTGCTCAGTACCATGGGGTGCAACTACATACTGATCCCCTATAGGAGGATTTCTTAGTGGAGACATTCGCTCCAAAAATCCACTAATACTTTGCCCATGCTCAAAGGCATGATAAAACACGCCAACGAGGTTTTCAAAGACCCAGTTAGCGCTAGAATACTTACGCCAAGGGTGGATAAAAAAATATAAAGCCGCTCCTACGGACCCAGTTTATATCAGAGGCCAGGTACCCTTAGATTCTCTTGTCGTCTCTAACGCACGCAAAAGAGCTAATTCGCAAACTACAGGCGACGCTCCTCCTCCTGACAAGGAGTCAAAACTTATGGACGCATCAAGCAAAAGAATCGCATCACAAGCTGCTAATCATTGGCATATTGCCACTACTCCAGTTCTGTTAGCACGCTATGATAGAGCTCACTATGACGAGGTGGAAAAATTAATGCAGCATTTACCAGAACAATACAAAACTAAAGCTCACAACCTCATTCAAGAGGGTAAGCTCATCACAAACACTTCTATAAAATGTGCCCTCGATGCGGCTGATACAGCATCTCGTGCCATTAACACCAGCGTTTTACTACGCCGACACGCTTGGCTTCGAATCTCCGGATTCAAACAAGAGGTAGAATCATCAATACTTAATCAGCCTTTTGATCAGGAACATCTTTTTGGGCCAACAGTCGATTCTTCATTAGAAAAAATGAAAAAAGACACTGAGACTGCCAAATCCATGAAACTACCTTCTAATAGGGGCTCCTTTCGTCGCTCCTTTTACAGGAGTGGCTCAAAAACAACTGCATCAGGAAATTCCTCCTCCTCTTACAAAAGTCCCAATCAATCTTCCTCCTCCAGAGGATATTTTCGAGGAGGATATCTCCGGTTCATGGTGGATGGTCAACACTACCAGTTCAAAGTCCTCCTGTTCGGGGTAACCACAGCACCCAGAGTTTTCACCAAGTGTCTAGCAGTAGTTGCAGCTCACTTACGAAGACAACACATTCACATGTTTCCTTATCTGGACGATTGGCTCATAAAGGCCAAATCACAACACAGCTGTGTTCAACACACCTACAAGACATTTCAATTGCTTCACCACTTGGGATTCACTGTAAACCTCACCAAATCCCACCTCCAACCGTCCAACACACAAATATATCTAGGAGCAACAATAGACACTTGCAAAGCTCTAGCATACCCTAACCCAGTCAGGATACGCAACATGGAGGCACTAATATCACAATTTCAACCTCAACACTCATTACCAGCTCGAGTGTTCATGCAGTTAATCGGAATGATGGCCTCTTGCATTCTAATCGTCCCTTATGCAAGACTCCAAATGCGTCCTCTACAAGAATGTTTGGCACGTCAGTGGAACCAGGTTCAAGGCCTGTTAACAGATCTGGTGTTGGTGGACGACCGCACCCATCGCTCTCTGCAGTGGTGGAACACACAAAACCTTTCCAAAGGGCGGCCGTTCCTCGACCCGGTTCCACAGATAGTGCTAACAGCAGACGCATCACTCACCGGCTGGGGAGCTCATCTTCAAAATCATACCATTCAGGGCATGTGGACTCTACAACAAAGACAGTTCCACATAAACCACCTAGAACTATTGGCAATTTTTCTAGCATTAAAAGCCTTTCAAGTCCACCTAGTCCACAAAGCTGTCCTAGTCCGTACGGACAACATGACAGCAATGTGTTATATACAAAAACAGGGAGGGCCACACTCCCTACAGCACTCGCGACTAGCTCAAAGCATATGGAGATGGGCCACACCTCAAAATATATATCTCCTTGCCGAACACCTTCCAGGAGTAGACAATCACATTGCAGATCTGCTCAGTCGTCAACGAGAACAAATCCATGAATGGGTATTACATCCTCAAGTTCTCCTTCTATTCTTTCAAATGTGGGGCTACCCAGAAATAGATCTGTTCGCCACACACCAAAACGCAAAATGCCCAAACTTTGCGTCCAGGTATCCACACCCATTGTCCAAGGGCAATGCGCTATGGATATACTGGTCAGGGACATTTGCAAACGCTTTTCCACCTCTCCCACTCATTCCATCAGTGGTTCGGAAGCTCCAACAGCATTCCCACACAATGATCTTAGTTGCTCCAACATGGGCTCGACAACCTTGGTTCACAACCCTGTTGGAACTATCTGTAATTCTTCATCAAAAACTACACCTCTCACCCAAGCTTCTCACTCAGAAGCATGGAGAGATAAGACATCCAGATCCCAGTCAACTCAACCTTGCGATCTGGCACCTGAAATCATAGAGTTTGGCTACCTTAATCTCCCACCAGACTGCATGAACGTCATTAAAGAAGCTAGACGTCCTACCACAAGAGCATGCTACGCAGCAAAGTGGAAACGATTTGTAATTTACTCTACAAACAATCAAATCAATCCATTAGATGCTTCCATTCAAAATATCATTTGCTATCTCTTACACCTACAACGCTGTAACTTAGCATACACATCTATACTATTGCATCTCGCTGCAATAGCCGCTTATCTACAAAACAGACAACACTTGTCTTTGTTTAGAGTGCCCGCTATCAAAGCATTTATGGAAGTACTCAAAAGAATCATTCCCCCTAGAGTTCCACCCTCTCCAGTTTGGAACCTTAATATTGTCCTTACAAGACTTATGGGCCCACTGTTTGAGCCTATGCACAAATGTGAACTACAGTTCCTCACTTGGAAGGTAGCCTTCCTTATAGCCATCACATCTCTTAGAAGAGTTGGTGAGCTCCAGGCACTAACCATACAAGAACCATTTTTACAAATTCATCACAACAAAGTGGTTCTTAGGACCAATCCAAAATTTTTACCTAAAGTTGTCTCTGCCTTTCACCTCAATCAGTCTGTTGAACTACCAGAGTTTTTCCCTCAACCAGACTCAGTGGCAGAATGTGCTCTTCACACACTAGATGTCAATAGAGCAATACTTTATTACATTACAAGAACTAAATCTTTTAGGAAAACCAAACAACTCTTTGTTGCTTTTTCACCACCGCTTAAAGGCAATCCCATTTCAAAAACTGGTATTGCACGCTGGATAGTTAAATGCATCCAAATATGCTACATTAAAGCCAAATGCACATTAACTATTCCCCCTAGAGCACATTCCACATGCAAACTAAGGGCTTCTTTGGCACTCTTAGGGAATATTCCCTTAGATGACATCTGTAAGGCTGCAACTTGGTCTACACCTCACACATTCACAAAACACTACTGTGTAGATGTGCATGCAAAACAACAAGCTAGTGTGGGCCAGGCTGTCTTAAGAACTCTTTTTCAAACTACTGCAAGAGATACAGGTCAGCCACCGCTGGGAAGATAACTGCTATATAGTCTATGCCAACGCATATGATCTACAGCTCATATGCCTCGAACGGAAAATGCCACTTACCCAGTATGCATCTGTTCTTGGCATGTAGAGCTGTAGATTCATATGCACCCACCCACCTCCCCGGGACCTTTATCTGCTGCAGTATTATCTTACTTAGATACAACACACATGGACATCTCTTTCTATTCTTACTAACTCCATCATCACCCTTTATGGTGAAAACAATCTGGGGATGGAGTTGATGCCCATGCGCACTATCACCGTAAGGAGGAGTCACCTACCTCGTCACTACAAACACTTCTTCGAAGAAAAACAAAGTGCAAACATCCGAGCCCAGCACCAGATGGCGATCTATGCTAGCGCATATGAATCTACAGCTCTACATGCCAAGAACAGATGCATACTGGTAAGTAGCATTTTCCTTCGAGTGGGTGACAAGGTATTGGTGTTACTACCCAACTCAGAAAACAAGTTATTGGAACAATGGTATGGACCCTATAAAGTGATAGGAGTGGTGGTAGAAGTTACTTACAAAATATCCCGACCTGACGGAAAGTCAAATATATCATGTCCACATGTTAAAGAAGTGGGAAGAATCCAAGACCACCTGTTTAATTTGTGTTGCAACATCAGATGTAAAAGACAATGAGGATATGTCACCAATATGAACTCCTGGCATGTAGGAAGACTTAGTAAACATGACTCCCTTGAACCATGAACAAAAAAACCAAAAAAACTATTTAGAACACCTGATAAGAGGATTCGGACAGGTGTATTCCACCTAACCAGGGGCACAACTGTGCAAGCCAGACCTTACCAAATACCGGAGGCTCAGCGTTAAGTAGGGAGTGGAAACAACAGTAAAACTGTATTTATCATACAGTAATTGGTTTTCACCTGTAGTTCTGGTTTCTTGAACAGATGGCTTCCCAGATTGTTCATAGATTTCTGGCAAGTAAACCGAGTATCCATTTTTGATGCATATCTGATGTTCTGTATGGATGCATTTATTGAGAAACTCCGAAGAGCTACGTACATTAGTACTCCGGATCTAACAAAGGTACCCTTGACAATATCAGATAGACCTAAAGCAGCTTTCTCCACACCCCTGGGACTCTTTCAGTTTAGGGTTTTGACGTTTGGTCGCAGGGTGCTCTGACTATATTCCAATGCTTGGTGGACAGTTTTGAAAGACATTAAGACCATTCTTTGGCATATGTTGATGTTGTTGTTTATTATATTTAGTCCTAACGAATGCTCACCTTTCTCACCCCGGGTGCAGTCCTGCATAGAGACTACAGAAGGCCAGTTACACCACTGACCCTACTTTATTGCAGGAAGTAATTACCAACCAAGTCTTATGGAGGAGGAAAAGGGAACTTTTTTGATATCTCTGAGAAATGCACTTCAACTCAACCCAGTGCTGCACAGTCCCTATTTTCTCTTCCATTAATATTGCAGACAGATGCCTCGGGTACAGGTCTGGGTGCTATGTTGTCCCAGGACTTTCAAGCTGGGGTGCATCCTATTCCTTATATTAGTGGAAAGCTAAGCCATGAAATGGTACAAGCAACTATTGTGAAGGAATGCCTAGTTATCAAATGGGCTGTGGAAGAAATATTCCTCATCCAATCTACTGGGTTGCCGTTTCTGTAATTTAACTCAATATGCTCCTCTGTAATAGTTAACAGTACATAAGGATAGCAATTTCTGGGTATTGCACTGTTTTTTAGCTTTACAGCTATACTCCTTCACTGTTGAACAAGGGACTAATAGCTTACCAAAGAATGCTGATCATTTGTCCCAATTTGCTGGATTTTCCCTGACCAAGTGTACAGTAAACCGGCAAAAGGAAAGAGTGGAAACAGGAGCCTCAGGACTAATAACATACATAGTAAATGGAGATGAGAGGGATGTATTAAATAGTTACAGCATTGTTTTCCTGAACTTACCCAGGAAGAAGCTGAGGGGGTAATTCATGAAGTGTTATCCACCAGCTGCCCTAAAGGAGCATTTGCGCTACCTGAAAGGAGGAGTGTGGGTCTACCCCTACAGCAGTTGCTATAGCATTACTTGGTCTGGGAGGGGGCTGACCGCATGGGCTGATTTGTCGCCCGTGCTGGATTCCAAACGTGACCCAGATACCACCTGTTCCTTCTGGGTGAAGGAGAGCAGGTGTGTCATGCGTCTAAAAGGGAATAGGGCCTTGATCTACCTGATTAGAGCAAACATCAAAGGGATTGGAGGAGAGCTTGTGAATGGGTGGTCCCATACTAGCACAAATCTATCCCAAATGCAGGGAGGGAATTAAGAGTGGTTATCCCACTGAAAAGATTGTAAAAGAGAGAGTGACTAAGTGACTAAGTCAGTCAGGAGAAGCAAGTGAAGCTGTAGACATGCCCTTCATGGACGCTCTCTATCTCTCTTACTCAAACATGGAGCTAAACGTTTTCTTCGAAGGCTTGAAGACTATAGGGCTAGAAAAAGTCCCCTTTATTTATGAAGTCACCAATCCCTCTAGGACATTGGGAAAAACGTTTTCTCGTTTTTTTCAACCCTGTTGGACAGTTCTTTTTGGGGCACTTGTGAACAGTGTTACAGGCTATGAAAATAATACCCGAGGAAATTACAAAATTGAATCAGTTGTTAAAGAGAAGCATTTTAAAGATCCTTGGCATGTTCAGTTTTTTTAAATTGACACAAAACAGGACAATGCAATTTTGCCATCAGCAAAAATATTACATTTTAGGCAGTAGTTCCTTTTCGGTGTGATGGAGACCTTTAGTATGTGGACAAAAAGGCTAACTGAAACGATGAGTGTTTGCGTGCTCAAAATAACTGTCTTCTGTCTCCCATTATGATGATCTCCATCACTGTGGGGCTGTGAGAGAGTATTCTGAATTTAAAGATCTTCTTTTAACCAATGATGAGATGTCTTATCATATGGGTCTAGGCTACAAAGGAAAGATAATTTTTCGTAATCTAGGGATTCAGAGAGAGTGGACCCTGCACTAGATGAACAGGATTGCCTACTATGGTAGGTTTCTCTTCAATTTAATAAGGTGGTTTTCCGTAAAGTACCTTGCATGCACATCAGAGATATTCAAAGGTCAAGCATTAGTTCTTGGATGGCCAGTGTAGACGCCATGTTTGTAGATACATGTTCCTAATTTTTTGCTCAGCTTTCTTACATGGTAGAATTACTCCAAGGTTTGGAGTGATATCTTTGTGTTAAGTAGCAGATATTGTTACTTCCATACTACGTGCAGAACTGTATGAATGTAGCAGCGGTTCGGTCACTCTGACTGAGTGGTTGAAGGTCCTGGAAGCAAGAGGGTGTTGAGTAAGAGATTCTTTGAACAGCATTTTGTGAAGCGGGGCCCAGATCATTCCAGAGAAATGCACTCTGTTTGGATCCTTTGTTCCTTTTGACACTTGTGGAGTATCTTCAGAGCTGCTGTGGTGTAGTGAGACTTTTACAGGTTTCAGGTTGAGGTTACTCCTTGCTGACTGCTTTTGCTGTGTGTAAGCAGACCTATTGCTTCTAATGCATAACACATACTTAAGAGTGGGCTTAGGCCCCGGTCTTTTGCTCGTGATTCGATGGCTTGCTTGTACATTTCAACTACCTGTTACTGATTTGATGGCTTTCTACCTTTTCTTGTATTTGTCCCGCCCAGTGGGGCTTTTTGGTTTCACCATCTTTACATTCGAGTTTTTTTTTTTTTTAAATAATTTATTTTTGGCAAGTTGCGTCTCATACGTCAAGGTACAGTCCAGTGCGCGGGTACAAGAAGGCTTTGCTGCACCCGGTGGCGGTCTGTGGCCTCTGAAATTGGTGGGGCTAAAAGTAATTTGTAACTTCCACCTAGACAGCAAAGCGAGTGACACCAACTGACCCAATAGGGGGTCTGGCTTCTCGCTGAATGACATTGTTTCCACATTCGCCAGGCAGGCAAATGAATGCTCATATGACCTACATTAGCACAAACACAACAGCATAACTCAGAAGTGGTGGAGGCAGGGTCTGCCAAATGAAATGGTTATGTCCACTACTATGAAGCAATCGTCAAATCTTGTATGAAATTGTTAGCCCATGCTGTAAAGCAGCAAAATCAGCCGCTGTAATTACAAAAAAAACCAGTGCATTTCATACCATAAACACATGAATAATTTCCAGTTATAAGTAAAAACAAATCCTCACGATTTTTGTTTTAAGATGCACAGGACTCTATATTAAGATCTAAAGGTGCTGTCCATGCTTCTTAACAGAGCGCGCGTGCTGGATGTGCACCCCTGACCCCCTCTACTTTCTCTCTCATTTTCTCCTCTGACCTGAGCCTCAGATAATGAGCTGCTCTTGTCCCCAAAGCTGTGACTAAAATTCATTTCGTATTTTCTTCTCGTGTGTCATATTATTAATAGGCCTCCCTGGGGCTCACTGGATTTCAAACCTTTTGGCTCTTTTGACTTATTTACATGGCAGGTGCCGCCAGGTTAGAACTGGCAGAGCTTTTATTTCGAACGGTGCACGCGCCTCTTCTGACTTCCATGGTCTGTAAGCATATAGCTCTCGCTTAGCCCTTTACTCGGATATTTGGATCAACTTCACAAGCGAACAAGCACCCTGACCTGCTCGTCTTTTGTATCCATTTCACGGGGAACAAATGCTGCAGCTCCGCTTCTAACGGAGCCAGCGAAGTGTAGCCAGGGCCTGGGGTGTCACAGTGGGAGAGGTTAGGGTAGCGAGGGGTCTCAGAACAGTATACATAAAAGAAGATTAGCATTCTAACACTTGCCATTACCGAGGACAAGGCACCAAAACACACATGCTTCACGGTGCTTGCAACAACTCCTACATGTGACGAACGGGAAGGGGGGGGATCTATGCCTGGGAATGACGGACACCGCTCTCATGCAAGATGGGAGACTCCAACGCCCCAAAGCATGACTCAGACGGCGTCACTGGCCTATAGAGAATACTGCCATAGACTACAATGGTAATGATTCAATATTAAGGGCTTTAGAGCAATAAGTCCTGCGTCGTGCGTCAGAGTTCAGAAAGTTAATTTGCTGCCTGGCTTCCATCTCCTGATTCAGAGCGAGGTGGGACAGGCATCTTAGGACACCACCCAGACTTAAATACATTGATTTGTTGAGAGATACGATCGTATCTCTAAATAAATAAATCTATTTAATGTTTGGACAGTAATGGCAGTGGGGGGCGCAGCCCCAGAGCCCTAATGGAGAATCCGCCCCTGGCTGCACCCATCAGATGTCAAGGGTTTGCAGTAGAATCTGCTGCAGACGCAGGCAGGAGCAGTGGTGGTTCCATCACCACAGTGATGAGGCCAGGAGAAGTAGCTGCAATGCACAGGATGTGAATGCGTCGAAGTGAGAAATGTACGCTGGATATGGCCGAAGTGCAATCATGATGTACTGTGGGGCGATGCCCCTTCTGTCGGCCCCAAATCAGTGGAAGGTGAGAGAAGAGGAGGCGATGCTGGAATATTGAAATGACTGATTTGAATGACATATAAATGAGTGTACCTGAAACTGTCCCCTCATTTAGTATGTAGTATCCCTGCAGTCTGCTTTTACGCGTGGCCAGTTCTTTTATTTGTATCCGTGCTTTGTAACCTTACTTTGGTTGGTTGGTGTTACTTCAGTGCCTGGCTTGATAGCCGCACAAAACCCAGCAAGTGTACCTCATCAAGGAGTGAAAAGCACATCACCTTTGACTGTCACATTTCTCCAGCGCATGTTTTTCAGTGCCGCGTCTTATGTTATAGTTATCAGTAGCTTTTGAAAAGAGTTTGCCTCTTTAGTATGGAAACGCTATACTTATATTTTCCTAGAGGTGGGCGAGTCACTAATCAGATATCTGGCTCTGGCTCAGCTTTAGGTGCTCTTGGAACCTCAAGCCAAAAAAGCTGAGCTTTTATGCGACATCTGCCTGCCTCCCACACTCTACCCTCATACACTAAGAATTACAAACACGGCATCAACATTTGAGGAAAAAATGAGAGACAAAGAGATAACCATGTCATGCCTGATTTGTACAAATTGAAACTAGGAAACCTGGGGTTCCCCGCTTTAGAAAATTGTATCATCATAGGCATATATTTCATGTCACCTGATCCTCCTTTTTCGACATTATCATACATGAAATCACCGTCAACGACGTGAGATGGGAATACTACCTGCACAAACACGTCTTTGAGTAGATTTAATAGACTATAATGTTGCTCTGTCTATAATACTATTCTGGGTCACATGCAAGGTGCGCGTAGCAACTGATTGTCTCTTAATTGACTAATGGCATGATCGCCAAGGCGCTAGGGGCGGGATGTTTCAAAGTTCATGTTTGCAAACAATCACTTTCAATAAGTACCTCTCAGTGCAGTGATATAATGTGAAGTACTAAGGTCAAACGTTGCAGCATGTTAAAGAAATACACTTAAAAAAAATATTTTTTAGACTTTATCATATTTAAATGGCAAACATTTTCAGAGATTGGCTCGTGTATGACCCTGTAGGTGAGGAAAGCACTTTGATATTGTAATTTTGTTAACGATCAAATATCCTCAGTAATTTTTGTGGTTAACATAAAAATTCCAGCCAAGTTTTTTCTCCCAAGCGGAAGTTCCAAATTCAGAAAGAGGTACTGGCCACACATGTCGTTATTCAATAAATCTTTATTATTTCAATGATCCAGAGGATAAAATTCAGCCAGCTAACGGGTATCGTTCCGAAGAACGTTTCTAAGGCAACATCTTATTCTGTCGAAATCCTCTTATAATAATTCAAACGTCTTTCAAGTTTTGTCCATTTTAATCCCGTCCTCTCAAATTGTCCAGACTGAAACTATTGATCAGTTTTGTGAGCCGGGTACACTCCAAATTTAGTGACGCGTTGCATGCATGGGCTCTCGCATCAGAGGCTACCTGGTTCTAGTGGGTTGTGGCGCACTGTTCCAAATAGACTGGTGGTGCATTTTGCTGTGTCTTGGTGAGACACTGTATGGCGATTAGTTCCCCTATTTTTGGGGAGCTGAATTTTGTAAATAGTTACAGCATTCACCATGATTTAAAATTGCTTTGCACTTCATACCTGCAGTTTATTGGAATATTGCCCCGGTTACTTACCAGTAATCTTCATTTGCCTTGGTCGATCTCGTCCTTGTCACAGTCATTACAAAATGAGGTGATGTCACCTCATGGCAGTAACAAAGAACAAGAGGACCCTTGAAGGCTAACCCCACCCACCCCACCTGGGTGCCATAAAGGGGGCTGGCACTCCTGGCTCCTCCTGTATATATCCAAGCCCTCATCAAAGGACTGACAGGAGGGTGGGAGTTTGGCATGTAATGACTGTGATGAGGACGAGATGGACTAAGGTTAACGAAGATTACGGGTAATTAACTGGGTCATTACCCCTACGCCCCTCGTACTTGTCCCAGTCGTTACAAATTGAGGTATGCCAAAGTCATTTGACGAACTAGCAGAAAAAGAAAATAATGAATCATGGCAATTATGTAACACCCCGGGTTTAATGTGGAAACAATAGTAATCTATCAATAAGAGTTCAAAACACCTGTACCCAAACTCAAATGCAAATTTGAAACACTATTAAGGCGGTAATTCTGAACAAAAGTATGCTATGAAGACCAAGTAGCCGTCCTATAAATTTCCTGGATTGGTACTCCCTGAAACTCTGCCCAGGAAGTGCCCATTCTTCTTGTGGATCACCCCTGAACTGGAAGATTTACCGTATTGTCCTACAAGGTCATCAACATTGTAAACTTAATCCATCTACTGAGAGTCATAGAAGTCGCTTTCTTCCCCCTTCCAGGCTGCCTGAAAGTCACACACAAGGAGTCAGTTTTCCTGAATTACTGAGACCCATTAACATAAATCAACATCAAGTGTATTCCACAGCTGTTCTTCTGCAGTAGAGGGAGAAGGGAAACAGGGAAGGGAAAACATTTCCTGAGATCAATGGAAGATTGAATTAACCTTCGGGACAAAGGTAGGGTCAGTCCTTAAGATGACTTAATCTCCTATAATTCAAATGAAGGGAGGACAACACTTCAAGGCTCCCAGCTCGCCAATTCTCCTTGCCGAGGTGATTCGACCAAGACAAAAACCTTATAAGACAGAATCTTTAAAGCTACAGCATCCAAATGCTCAAAAGGATGAGAATGTAAAGCCCATAAAACAGTACGAAGATCCCATGCAGGAGAAAGAGGATTCCTCATCGATCTCACAACTGTAAAGCTTTTAAACAGTTTAGAGATTAAAGAAATCACTACAGAGGAAGGTTCAGAAAACTTGCCAAAGAGAGATTCAAGTGAAACCCACCCAGAAGGAAGTGCAAAACATCAGATGCTTCATAGACACGTGCAGAAAGATCATGTGAGAAACACCACGTGTCAAAAGACTTCCAGTGCTTTTAGTAAGACTTTGAGGTTGAAGGTCTTATAGAGTGCTGAATTACCTCCACTAAGAAAGGGAAAAGGCCCTTTGCTAGAAGTCCGGACTTCTCAAACTCCAAACCCACAGAGTGAGTTGGAGCCAGTAGGCCAGTGCCAAAGCTTTGAGAGAAGGAGAGTTTGGCAGCACCCAATGAAATGAATGAAATGAAATAAACATTAATAGAGCGCATAGCTACCCTGAGGCATCCCAGCGCTGTTTGTGGACGCGGACTGAGGTAGCTCCTTTACTGAATGATTTGGAAAAACCAGGTTTTAAGTAGTTTCCTAAAAGACAGGTGGTTGGTTTCTTGTCGTATATGGGGTGGAAGAGCATTCCATAGTCTGGCTGCATTATAAGAAAAGGAGCGGCCGCCGCTTCTTGCTCTCTTTATTTTTGGCACTATTGCGAGGTAAAAGTGTCAAAGATTTCAGAAGAGGAAACCAGAACCTCCGTGGCCAGTATAGAACCTCAAGAATCAAGTATCCTCTTTCCTGCTGGAACTTGGAGAGAACACTCTGAATAGAGAAGACGTCTCGGCCATTTTATCACCAACATGTCCTCTCCCCAAGTTCCCTCTCCGGAAATCTGGAGCAGAATCTGCAAAGATGAGCATTGTCCTTGGGTGCAAATAGATCCAGAAAGGTTTTCCAAACCATCTGCAAATTTTCTGAAAAGTCAATCTGGATAACACTTTCTCCTGCGGGGTTGGAAACTACAAGATTGGAGACTGTCTGCTGCCATGCTGTTGGTACTCTTGATGTGCACTGATGACAAATGCAACAAGTTGATCTCCACCCAGGTGCCCAACTGTGCTGCTATTGTATTGAGAGATTGGGATTGTGTGCTTTCGTAGATCGTCGAATTGGAGGGAGCCTTGAAGTTTTTCAATTACCATCTTTTTCAGAGGAATGTGTGGGTCAAAACAGGCAACACAGTAAGAGACTGTTACTGTGTTGCCTGTTTTGACCCACACATTCCTCTGAAAAAGGTGGTAATTGAAAAACTTCAAGGCTCCCTCCAATTCGACGATCTACGACTCTCCAGGATTGACCACTTGAATTGTCAAGACTTGTTCAACAGAGTAGCTCCCCAGCCTAGTCTGCTGGCATCTATAGTTAAGACTATTGGATGTTCTGGATGCATCTGCACTCCCTTGGAAACATTCCTGGCCTCCAACCGCCAGAGAAGACCGAGTCTGACCTCCTGCGACAGAGGAATCATCTTGTTTAGAGAGTGAATTGATGAGGACCAATGACTGTTCAAATGCCACAGAAGAGGACGAAGATGGAGTCTTGCCCACTGGACTGTATGCACTGTAGCCGCCACGTACCTTTGAAATTCCAACCAAAGTTTTGACAGAGCCATAAATTGCAGCTCTTATTGCAACATGGGAACCTGAAAAAACTTTCTTTAAGGTAGAATCTACTTTTTTGTCAGTGTCCTTCAAAATGTTCTCTTCTGCTAAAGAGGAATGGCCAATAAGGGAGCCCGAATCCGTGACCGAAGCACTTGGCACTTTACGTGGGGAAACCACAACCCCCATCCAGCACAGCGGCAGGCGCCGCATTGGGACGTCAGGAGGCGCATAAGAGCAGCCCAGGGCTCCCGCAGCGCGGGAGCCCGAATCCGTGACTGGAGCACTTGGCACTTTACGTGGGGAAACCACAACCCCCATCCAGCACTGCGGCAGGTGCCGCATTGGGACGTCAGGAGGCGCATAAGAGCAGCCCAGGGCTCCCGCAGTGCAGGAGCCCGAATCCGTGACCGGAGCACTTGGCACTTTACGTGGGGAAACCACAACCCCCATCCAGCACCGCGGCAGGCGCCGCATTGGGACGTCAGGAGGCGCCAGGAGGCGCATAAGAGCAGCCCAGGGCTCCCGCAGTGCGGGAGCCCGAATCCGTGACCGGAGCACTTGGCACTTTACGTGGGGAAACCACAACCCCCATCCAGAACCGCGGCAGGCGCCGCATTGGGACGTCAGGAGGCGCATAAGAGCAGCCCAGGGTTCCTGCAGCGCGGGACGCGCCCGGGGCGGGCCCATCTGCGCCCATCAGAGCCTGGAAGAGGCTGGGCTGGGACACCACCTTAACATTGACGTATCCATCATCAAAAATGGGTAAGCGCAAACAACCATGTAGCCAGGATCAGGGGAGTGCAGGAGTGAAGGTGCCTAGGAACTCGGCTTCCATTATGTCTTATCTGACCTCTGCGGTGGGGGCCCTGAATAAGGAAATCCAAAACGCGGAGGTTGAGCTGGGACTAAGTTCCGACCCCCCTGGGAGCACAACTGGACCAGGTAGCCATCACAAAAATCCAGTCCCCATTCAGCCGAGAGTGCTGATAACAGGGGAGGAAGGCACCCTACATATTGATAGACTGGCAAGGGGCGCCGAGGGAGAGGCGAACGATGAGACTCTTAGAGAGGATACATCCCTGCAGAAGGCCCATTTGATTTATCCAGGGAAAAAGAAGGGAAAAAAAAGAACAAGTAAATCCGGCCACTTATCTTCTGATTTGACCCATGGTCGGGCCGGAGACTTAGACTCATGTGTTCATTCTGCAGTTCGGAAAGCGATGGAAGAAGTTTTCAAATCAAGGCTGGAGCACATTTTCTCCAACATTGTTAAAGGTATTGTTGCCTTATTGAACTCTTCTGTACAGGGGATTATGGCAAAACTGGAGTGTCTTGAGACCCAGCTAGGGGGTTTAAAAAAAGTATGCGAAAACTCTTACGATAACACCATCCCCCGGGCACAAGCGCGGTCTAAAGTTGATAATAGAGAAGGGGGCCCCGTTAATCAAATGCCATCAAAGGAAAGGTTTGAGATCACCTCCAGAACCAATTTAGATGCAACATTAGGGAGGCAGACAGGGGATTCTACACGTTGCCATATTGAGATCATCTCAAGTCCTCTGCCAACTCACAAGACTCAGGTCCAGAGAAGGAGTCCTGGTAGTCAATGGGTTAATAATACGATAAATAGTAGCAGACTTAATCTGCCCCCAGAAGCAACTCCCCTAGTCGCTATACTTACAGGGGTTCCCCCATTAAAAGATCATAGCATTGAGTCCACTATGGAGTTGCTACCAAAACGAAACATTGGTGTGACCGATATTCCGATAGCAGGCCCAAGGTTTCTTCACATATTATAATGGCCAGACGAGTGGGATGGGTGGGCCCTAGACCTAAACAGATTGAAGGTGACTCATTGTCGTTAACTTTGACAGTGCAGATATAGCGGGGCAGTTATTTAGAGTTGGCCCCAAGGAGGGTCGGGGGGCCATCAAGGCTCTGCCATTGGGCTTTTTTTACCCACCACCCAAAGGGGTACAGTCATCGGGTGGAACTTCTCGGTGGCTTCAACCCCTAATGAATGGACGAGTTCGTCCTACTTCCTGCTCAAACCATAGAGAGAAGATCCGCCCCGCCATATCAAATTGGAGTATAGCTAGTGACCCGAAGCCACCAATCTTGAGCCTTGAGAGGACTGACGAAGGAAATAGTTTAACTCCCCAAAATAGATTCCTCCCACTATCCTTTTTAGACGAAAATGATTGACTAGAGCCGTCCTGCTGTCAACAGAGCTACACCGGTGATCATGGCAAAGGACAGGGATTAGATAAGAGTGAAACTCTCAACTGCAGTATCATTAGTTGGAACATTGCGGGGTTGAGAAGCAAAAAAGAGGATCCCAGGTGGCTCAATTTGTTAAAAGACTACGATATAGTCAGTTTACAGGAGACCTGGGATATGGATAACAACTTTTGGATGGATGGGTTTAAATCATATAGCGTTCAAGCTCAACCATCCCCGTCAGGCAGAGCAAAAGGGGGCCTCTTAATGTTATTTTCACTTAAATTATCAGGGGCTCATAGGAGGGTGGATGTGGGGTCTCATAATTGTCTGGCAATAGAATTTATTGCTCATAATTCAGCAAAACTGTTGTTTGTTAACTTTTATAATTCAGGTGAGAGTAGCTTTTTAAATGAACATTTGGTTAAATTGAAATGTGAAGAGTATCGATTGAAGCAAACCACTTATTATTCAGTTATCAATATGGGCGATTTTAACATTCATGTTTGTGAGCTGGACTGCCAGAGAGAAGATTTTTTAGGCCCGGTGAACTCCCCAACCCCCCATTTTGAACACACACAGTATGGGGAATGTTTGGAGGAGCTCCTGGCTGCAGTAGATCTTTTTGAACCGAGGTATATTGATATAGGCGAGATGATTCCCACTTTTAAAGCACGAGGGCGGGACACTATCATTGATTTTATTTTTATCTCCCCTACCCTCCTATCACAAGTAATTTTTTATAATGCCAAATGGTCTCATTTTAGTGATCACAACCCTGTCATTCTCACCCTAGACAGGGTGTGTGGCCTCAAGGAAAAATCGGGAAAGTTAGGGGGTGATATCTGTTTGAAAACATCTGACCAGGGACGGAGACTAAAGTGGACTAAAGTAATCCCGGACCTCTTTTTCCAGGACCTATGCCTAAAGGTCGGGGATGAGATCGAAACCTGCCTTGATAATTCTAGACAGGGGTCGATGGTACTCTCAGCCTTTGAAGGTATCAGTGCGCAGGTAGCATCAGACCTCTCATTACTGATTAGACCTAGGAAAATTATAGGGGAGAGATGGTTTGACAGCAATTGCTCTGAAGCTCACCAAAAATTGTTAGCTGCACTGAAAATGATCCCAAGGGATAAAGACTATATAGCCAGGTTAAGAAAGGAGTATAAGCTTGCGCTGTTCACACGTAAAAAGGGAATTAGAGAAGAAGCCTGAAACGCTTTATTATCAGTGGAAATTCTAAAAGATAGTTGCAGATTCTGGGCTATTGTAAACAAACCTTTCTTTTCCGGTATAGAGAATGCCCCGTTGAATGCAATATCACAGAAGCCCAATGGCTTTCTCACTTTGAAGCCATATATGAGGCCACCCCCAGCCCGGACGTATTCGTCAGTTTAGATATCAGTAGGGTCTCCCCCAAAATTGTTTTTAACGAAGGTGAAGTGGAATTGGCAATTATGGAAATGACTAGTAATAAGGCCCCTAGTCCAGATGGCGTCCCTGCAGAACTATATAAACAAAACCCAACCTTTTGGGCAAACATATTGACAAATGTTTTTAATGTGGCTAGCAGTCAGGGCTTTCCGCTATCCTGGTCATCGTTTACCATTATCCCTGTTTTTGAAAAAGGTCGGAGAGGGGACCCACGCTGCTATAGGCCGATATCACTAATAGATTCCGCAGTAAAGGTTTTAGGGAAAGTGATTTTAACTGAGTTAATGGATTGGCTAGAAGAGAATGAGGTTTTAACTAATGTTCAATATGGTTTTAGAAGTGGTAGGGGTACTCTGGAGCAGTGCCTAAATTTACATTTATTAGCAGGCAAATATACTATAGCTAAAGCGGGGACATTACAGCTGGCTTTTATGGATCTCTCGTCGGCTTTCGACCTGGTAAATAGATCCAAGTTTTGGCGTATCCTGCTAGATATGGGCATAGACCCAAGTCTTGTCCACTTCTTGGCGGACCAACATAGGGATCTCTCTGCTAGAGTGAGGGTCAACCAAGAAGGGAAATGCACTAGGCACTTTAAATCTGGTATAGGTGTTCACCAAGGATGTATTTTAGCCCCATTACTTTTTACTTTATATATAAATAATTTAGGTAAAGTTTTAGATTCGGCCAGTAAGGATATACCACGAGTAGGGGACAGGGTGATTCCTGTGCTCCTATACGCGGACGACGCCGTTTTATTAGCCCGTACAGCTGTAGGGCTCCAGAGGCTTCTGGATTCCTTTAGGGCCTATATGAAATCTTTGGACCTAGTTGTTAATATAGCCAAATCACATGTAATGACTATGGGCCGGAAACAAAAAAAAAACGAAATCTTTTTTCTGTGATGGCGTTGAGCTGACCAGGGTGACCTCTATTACCTATTTAGGAGTACTGTTTGACGAGAGGGGCTCATGGGTACCACAACAGAAAGTAAAAACAAATGCGATGGCAAGGTCAACAGCTGCTGTGCATGGATTTGCCCAGCGATTGGGGGCGAAACCTATTGACGCCATGCTCAATATCTACAGGTCCAAATGTTTAGCCATAGCTCTATATGGTTCTGCCATCTGGGGATATAAGCCAATGCAGGGGGTTCAGATAGGTGAAAACAAGTTTTTACGTACTCTCCTGTTGGTCCCCCAATCCTCCTCAACTTTTATAATCCACCAAGAGCTAGGTGTCGGCTATGTGACAAATCGGCTGAGGCTGGCGCCAGTGGTATGCTGGCTTAAGACCTGGCTTAACCCAGAATTAACATGAAACCATAAAATTATAAGGGATTGTGTCTCCCTGGAGCGAGCTTACAATATTCCATGGCTTCACTATGTTAAGTATATTCTAAACAAACTTGGGCGCCAAGATTTATTCGATTTCCCGGATAAAATAAGAAAAGAGGACCTGGCATTGGTAAAAACACATTTTTTTAATCTGATGTCGCTTGACCGGGAGGAAACTGAGTTGATGAAACCTTCAGTAAAAGCTTACTTCCTGTTGAAAACCTCCCCCGAAACAGAACCTTACCTAAGAATAGTCACAAAACCGTTCCATCGCCTGCTTTTAACCAGATTTCGTTTTAATTCAATACATTTCTTCCTCGGTAATGTGCAAGGCTGGAGTAGGGAATGTGATTTAGGTCCTTGCACCTGTGATAATTTTTCATCTCGGGACACCATGCATTTTCTAATGTTCTGTGACTATTATAGTGATATTCGTAGTAGGTTTTTATTTCCAATTTTAAGGGGGAAAGGTTCTATACAGGTGAAACCCGCTTTACTCTATCTCTGCTGAACGATCCTTGGGAAATTTTTAACATCGCAAGTTTTTTAGTCGCAGCTGTTAGACTTAGGAAGAAACGGTACCCTATGATGTCATAATGACCATCGATTAAGTTTATGAGATTATTTTTTTAGTATTTTTAACTTGAATCGTTTTTTATTGTGGTGATTCAATAGATATGTATGTTTCAATGGTAGTCTGGATTTTAGGTGACTCAATGAATTTTGGTATTATATTATTTTTTTCTTTTTAGGTCGCCCATATTTATTGATGACGCAGATTTTCTGATATGTTATTGTGTGATGTATTGTATTTTATGTGTAGTACTTTTATGGTTTTTAATTAACTGAATAAAGTGGTTTGACTGACTGACTGGCTGGCCAATAAGATTCGCCACCACTAAGTCTATGTGTACATTGTCTGGCAAAATAGTGTCCATATTCTAAAGGGGATGTAACTTAGACATAAACCGAGGTAACATAATCCTATCTGGATCCTTCCACTCATGCTCAATGTCATCTTGTACAAATTAATGGATTGGCAACCCCGAACAGGAAGGCTTCTGGAACTGCCTCAAAAGAAATTCCTCAGTTCCCAGCTTTTTAATAGGAGGAAAACCTATATCCTTAATTGTTTTGTTTCAATCTATTTATTGTATTTTTACAGAACACAGTAATACGCAACATATATGTGACACATATTTGTACTGAAGAGTGACAACAGAAATCATCAGGGTGATGATTTGAAGATTCAAGGAACACATAATGAAAAACAAGAACTGTGTAATTATATAACAAGTCCTCGCCATTACATTTCAGGAGGAAAAGAATGAGCATCATTACAGAGTAACGACCTATAAGATAACAAATAATGGGGGAATGCGTTCAGGGTGAAACAACAAGTGCACCCAGTGGGGGGCTGGCAACCGGAGAGGTCCTTGCGCTTTTTAGGAGCCGGGTCCTCCCTGGGTGTTTCAGCAACAGATAGCAGTGCAGTCTGAAAGTCGGCCAGGATGGCCTCCCAATTGGTTGCAAGAGGGTATTTGCACAGACCCCTCGCCTCCTCCCTGTGTATGGCAGTGCTCTCAGCCCAAGCCCAGGACTGTATAGAGTGTTCCCATGCAGTGATTGCTGGAGGCACAGGCGACTTCCATTTACGGGTGATTAATCGCTTGGCTAGGAGGAGACCTAAATCAATAAACTGGGTAGTGGCTTTATTTTTCTTGTTCCTGTGGCGAAGGCCTAGCAAGGAGACCTCTCAAATATGTTGTGTGGGTTGCCCTGTACAATTGGCCAAGTGTGTGGTCACACCCAGCCAATAATGGTGAAGGGATGGGCAGGCCCAGAGCATGTGTATGAGACCAGCCTCAGCCAGGGCACAACTGGGGCAGACCGCATCAGTGCGATGGTAGTAGCAGTTTATCTTGTCCGGGGTGAGATAAGCTCTTTGAAGTATATAATATTGAATAAGGTGGAAAGGGATAATACGCAGGACAAGCACTGGGTGTTCTAGAATGGCAACCCATTCCTAATCAGTGCAAGGGCGACCCAGGTCTGTCTCCCAATGCCGACGTAAAGGGGCTAGTGAAAGTGCAGTGTGTGTGCAGAGATTCAGCAAGCCAGCATGTCAGATGACATCCCCTCCCCATAACATGATGATATTGAATTGTGAGATGTATCGCCCCAAGGATAGTTGTATAGTCAAAAATGAGCAGGAGGGAGTCTCTCATCTGCAATAAGGGTCTCGAAAGGTAAGAGGGAGCCGTTGCGGTAGAGGTCTCACATAGTGTGCAAGCCTACTTCATGCCAAGCAGCAAGCTCCTTTGCGGAGGTGATCCGTCCTCCCCTGGGGAAACCCATACCCTTTATTATGTGGGCTAACAGAACCCCATGCATCTCCTTGGAAATATATTTCCCTTTTAGTTTCAGTACGTTTTTATTGCCTTTCCACAGAAAAGAAGAACTTTCAAAACTATTTAGTGGATGCAGCCAACCATAAACTCTTTCCCTCCACCCCCAAAACCCATCAAAACACCCCTGCCCCTTCACCCACACCAGGTCAGTAACAGTTGCAAGGAGACATGTACCATTAGTCTACTGAGGGCGCATGAGAGCCGAAGCGTGGGACAACCGAGGTTGGCCAGTCCCAGGACGCGCAACGTTTGAGGGCATGTTAGGCTTCTGTAGTCCTTGTTGAGATAGAAGAGAACTGGGTTCCACAGCTTAAGGAAGAGGTTGGATTTATCAGCTAGCATGTAAGCCAATTTCTCATGCCCAAGGAGACGCCAAAGTTTGTGGAGCCTTTGTTCATAGGTTGAAGTTATAGTCTGGCCACAAAGGGAGAGGATAGTGTGTTTAGCTGCCAGCAGGAGGTGGGAGATTTGTTTACCTGACTTTGAACCAAGGGGGTAAATGCCCTCAGAGAGTCTGCCCAAGAGAGCCATTTCCAGGATTTTGTCGAGGAGGTAACCCTGCATCTGAGAAATGGCGAGAAAGACTTTGTCCAAGAAATTCCCTAAGAGGTGGCAAGTCCACATAATATGCAGGAGGGAGCCTCTCTCCCCACTTTCCCACCAGCAAGTGTCACGGCGGGTAGGGTCAACAGCGTGGAGTCTGGTGGGTGTTATGTGCCAATGATACAACAGTTTATGTAAGATTTCCCTGCCTTGGGCGTGGCGGGCAAAGTTGGTTGTGCAAGTGTAGATTTTACTTCACTGTTTAGAGTTGAGTGTGATGTTCATGTCTTTTCCCCATTGCTCTTGGAAGGGCAACAGATGCTCGCTTCGTTCACACTACCTACGGGAGGGAGCAAAAGAAACCAGAAAAATGGCCACGTCACCAAACTCCTGCCCAGCAAGGAAGCTTGCATCCTGAGGCCAAAACAGAAGGAGTAACCACCAAGCCTCCTTCTTCCTGTGAGCTGCTCCCTCGATGAAGGCTGCCACTTTTCAGGCCCGACATGAGATGTGAACGAGCCCCAGCCCAGCAGGGACCTCCCTGTACTCGTTCCAGTCACAGGAAACAAAAAACAGAAGGAGCTAGGAGTGCGAGCTGCCTTTGTGGCACCCATGTTGAGTGGGTGGGGCTAGCCTTCAAGGATCGTCCTGTTCTTTGTTCCTGTCGTGAAGTGACATCACCTCATTTTGTAATGACTGGGAAAAGGGATGTAGGGGTAATGGGCACACAGCATTCAAGCAGCATGCAGTCTGAAAGCTTCCACATCGCGGAAAGCCTTCAGTGTTGGATTATGACATCCAGCCCAAGCACACTGTCCTACTACATCTGAAAGAGACAATTAGTTATAGATTCCTTACCTTAGAATTACCCCCAGGTGTCAGACTGGATCCGGAGAATTTTTCATGAGCAGTACCCTGGCACGTCGAAAGGTGGTGTCGGTCGGCTCCGCGACCGTCGTTGGCGTCGTGGTCGCCGGGATGATGTCACGGTAGCTACTTAGACACCGCCCTCGCGCGCTGACGTCAGTTCTTTCTTTTTCCGTGCCAGCCAGCACAGATCCGGAGAGAGCGGTACCTTCAGTCACTTTTTGACTGACTTATCTGTAAGAGACAATTAGTTATAGATTCCTTACCTTAGAATTACCCCCAGGCGTCAGACTGGATCCGGAGAATTTTTCGTCAGCAGTACCCCTGAGCGTCGAAAGGTGGCGTCAGTCGGCTCCGCGTTCCTCGTTGGCGTCGCGGTCGCTGGGATGACGCCGCCCTCGCATGCGCTGACGTCAGTTCTTTCTTTTTCCGCGCCAGCCAGCGCAGAACCGGAGAGAGCGGTACCTCCAGTCACTTTTTGACTGACTTTTTTGAGCGACATTTGTCGACACCGTTTTGAGTCCTCGACTCCTGGTGCGCGTAGGGATGCCCGGTTTAAAGGCTTGCGGTTCCTGCCGACGGTTGATGTCGGTGACGGATCCGCACCGCGTGTGCCTGTTTTGTCTGGAACCCGACCACGACTCCAAGTCGTGTTCCGACTGCCGGACCATGAATCCGAAGTCTTTGCAGGAGTGCTCCCGAAAGCTTCTCGAGGCCCGGCAGTCTGCTCCGCGCCGTTCGAGATCCCGGTCGCGTGGAAGGTCGAGAGACCTGTCGCGTAGCCACCACCACCAGTCCTCTTCCAAGTCTTCGCACTCCTCAGGTAAGTCGAAGCACAAGAAGAATTCGAAGAAGCATCGTTGCTCTTCGACTTCTCCCCGTCCGTCGGCCGACGCGACATGGGATGCGGGTGGTGCCCCTCCCGCAGCTCCGCGTGCGGAGCCCGCCGGGTCGACTCCGAGTTTCCCGCCCTTCCCGAGACCCGGAGCGACCCTGCCCAGCTTCGGAGTTTCTACGAAGCGATGCATGCCATCTTTGGGCAGCCCGACTCCTCCGGCGCGTCTTCATGCCCTGCGGACTCGGCTGGGGGCCCTGGGCCTTCGATGCCGGCGGCTTCGGCCGCGGCACCGCAGAGTCCCCTTGGATCCAGGCCTAGATCCGGATCGGCGCAGGTCGTCCTTGTAACACCTCCCCCGGTGCCGACTCCACCGGCACCACGTCCGCAGCCGACGCCGGTTGTGTCCCCAGCCGGCGTCGACCCCGGCCTCCACCCTCAGGACACGGAGCCGGACCGACGCCGGATCCGGCGCCGATGGGTACTTTTGTGCCCCTGTTCCACCCTGGTGTTCCTTTTAGGCCAGATAGGCAACCAGAGGAGGGGGAGGAGGACTGGGAGGGGTCTGGAGACTCTTTGACTGACCAGTTGGAATATGAACTGGACTGGAGAGAGGAGCTGGGGGAAGCCAGTGGTCTGGATACCTCCCCAGACCTTGGCATGTTGTCTCCTCCTACCGTGGCTACGGAGGTGGGTGCGTCTTAGGCCGTGGTGTTGCGTAGGGCGGCCGAGGCTCTCAACCTCGAGCTACCTACGGTGGCAGTCAGGACTAGCCTCTTGACAGAGGTGCTTCAACCGGCAACGAGCTCTTCGGAGCCCCTGCTACCATTTAATGAAGCCCTCACAGACATCCCGACGCCACTGCCCGGCCCCGGGCGACTCCTACCGTGGCTACGGAGGAGGGAGCGTCTTAGGCCGTGGTGTTGCGTAGGGCGGCCGAGGCTCTCAACCTCGAGCTACCTACGGTGGCAGTCAGGACTAGCCTCTTGACAGAGGTGCTTCAACCGGCAGCGAGCTCTTCGGAGCCCCTGCTACCATTTAATGAAGCCCTCACAGACATCCCGACGCCACTGCCCGGCCCCGGGCGACCCCACTTTCCTCTTCCAACACCCCACCCCTGAGAGCTTGGTGGTCCAAGCCTCAACGTCCAAAAGCGCATTCCCTAACTCACCACCTGATAGGGAATCCAAAAAGCTGGACCACCTTGGGAAGAAGATGTTTTCTTCCTCCAGCTTGGGACTGTGGTCGGTAAACACTGCATGTCTGTTGGGCCGTTACACCCACTCTGTGTGGGATACGGTGGCGCAGGTGCTGCCCCAGTGCCTGGAGGAGGCCCGGGCCGTGCTCTCCCATGCAGTCGCCGAGGGGAGAGACGCAGCCAATTTTACCATCCGATGTTGGCTGGACACCGCAGACTCGCTAGGCAGGACGATTTCAACGTCGGTAGCCCTTCGACGCTACGCCTGGCTGAGGTCGACTGGCTTTTCCGGGGATGTCCAAGCAACCCTTATGGACATGCACTTTGATGGCCGTTGTCAGGTATGGTCAGGTGAGAACCCCAAGATTCCCAAAAGATCGTCATGCTGGTTTCAAGGGGCGCTGGAACTTATTTCCAAGACTCCGTAGAGCTATTTCTTTAACACTGGTTTCGCTTTGGCTGCAGTTCTTATTGAACTCGCAGTCGCGGAATTTCAAGATGGCCGCCCGTGACAAAAAGTTAGGTTGCCGGTCTAGTGTTTCTGCTTTGGAGCGACCACAGCTGTGCTCGCGCTCGCTCTCAAGGAATGCTACGCACTTCAACTGAAAATAATTGAGGAGAGGCAGCGCTCGTCATTACGCTGTCAAATTCTATGAATTCCAGTATCCAGGGTTCAGAAGAAGGAGTTTCCCGGAATAGGCGAGCTGAGTGAAGTTCGAGCTTTCCTTCGTGAATTTGGTGAGAGAGTCTCGTTTCTTGTTTCTTGAAGGAGTTGGGTAAGAAGCTATTACTCGCTCCCGTATTCAGTACAGAATCGTTTTGGAGTTCAGGAAAAGAACAAGAAAGTTTGTTTAGACATTTGGAGTACCTTGACTCGATAGCGAGAAAGTCAGTTAGAGACTACAAGACTAGTTTTGTTTTCCTTGTAGCGCAATTCAGTAAAGACACATAGAGACTCCTACAAGTATTTACCAAAGGAGTAATTTGAAGTAACCGACTATAGCAAGAACCTCTAATATCATAAACTTTCAAAATTCAAGTCTTCTATTTGGGAATAAGTCAACACAAAATTAAAAAGAATAGCATACAACAAATTCTTCTTTAGGATAAAGATTCAAGTAGATATGATTATATATATATAATTGTACTTACCATCAAATGCGTCCTAGTCCCCTGCTGAAAGACAAAAGAAGAAGAATATAAGTACAGGATAAATAATCATCTGAAATCTTCCCAGCAAGAGAACAATTATATATTTATAAAGAATTGAAAATAAAAGGAGTCTAAGGAACAGAGGTAACTCAGGTAATTAGCGTCATTCTAGGGAGATAAGGTTACTAGGTGTTTAGATATAGAAATTACATGTATTCTTTCTTACAGGAGTCTACAAGATTATATACTCAATACCAGTATTGAAAAGCGACAGGTCAAGACATATAGAGTTACACTAACACAAGAGAGCAGCAAACCACTGTGGAAGGACAGGTAACCTAGAGGAAGTTATAATCGGAGTGGGGAGTAGAGTACAGTTATTGTGGTTACAAGGTGTTATTTGTTACAGGAGTCAACGAGAAGAATTCCGAGTCCAGTCCAGAAGAAGTTTAGCAGTGGCAGTCTCTCTTTTCTTCCCAATCCCCTTTCCCCCTCGCTGCTGCTAGTGAGCATTCGAAGTTTGCTGTAGCGGTGTTGGGGATTGAGGAATTTTGCATCTGCTCCCGTGGAAACTAAAGTTCAGGTGTTGGTACTTGACAGCCGTCGCCTGTTCGGTGACAAAGCAGACAACGCGCTGGAGCGCTTTAAGGACTCTCGGGCTACGGCCAAGTCCCTGGGCCTCTCCACCACCCACCCTGCGCAGTCTGCTTTTCGCCCCTTTCGTGGCTACGGAAGGGGTGCCCCGCTACGTTCCACCCAGAGCCACAGGCCGGCGCAAGGTGTTCAGCCTCAGCGCGGCCGGGGATGTGGGACCCACCGTCGTGGGTCTGGGGGCCAGCGAGCGGGCCAGTCCACCGCCGCCCCCTCTGCAGCAGCCACCAAACCCTCCTAGTCTGACCTTTCAGGGCCACCAATCGCCAGTGGGCGGCAGGATTCGCCATCACCTCCCCCACTGGCGCACCATCACGTCGGACAGGTGGGTTTAGCAAATAGTCCGAAGGGGCAACTCCCTCCCCTTTGAGGCTACCCGACCAGCCATGCCACCTCAGTACTATCGAATGTCGGAGGATCATCTGGCCCTTCTCCAACAGGAAGTTACGGCTCTCTTGGCCAAGGGAGCCATCTAACGAGTTCCTGCCCCAGAAGTAGTAGGTCGTGGTTGCTATTCCCACTACTGTCTGGTGCCCAAGAAGGACAAAGGCCTGTGTCCTATCTTGGATCTCAGGAACATCAACCGCTTCCTCCGGAAGGAGAAGTTCAAAATGGTGACGCTAGCTCAGGTCCTTTCTGCCCTCGACCCTGGAGACTGGATGGTAGCGTTGGACTTGCAAGACTCTTATTTTCACATCCACGACCTGCCGGCCCACCGGCGTTACTTGCGGTTCACGGGAGGCCACGAGCACTTTCAGTTTACCGTGCTCCCCTTTGGCCTCACCAGCGCCCCTTGGGTGTTCACGAAAGTGATGGCGGTGGTCGCAGCTCATCTGCGCAGATCGGGGGTTCCAGTCTTCCCCTATCTCAACGACTGGCTGTTGAAGGCGGGCTCGCCCCAGGCTGTCGTCTCCCACCTCCAGGCTACGGCCGACCTCCTGCATTCGCTGGGGTTTTCTATCAACGTGCCGAAGTCACACCTGACTCCCTCTCGGAGCGGTTCTGGACATAACGCAGTTTCGGGTCTATCCTCCCGAGCAGCGAGTCCACGATATTCGGGCTATGGTTCCAATCTTTCAGCCTCTATCCCGGGTTTCGGTCAGGGTGACCCTGCGGCTGCTGGGTCTGATGGCCTCCTGCATCCTGCTGGTGGATCATGCCAGATGGCATATGCGGGCTCTGCAGTGGGACCTGAAGTTCCAGTGGGCACAGCATCAGGGGAACCTGTCCGATTGCATCCAGATCTCGGAGGGCACTGCACGCCAATTGCAGTGGTGGCTAACAAACCGGGATTTGGTCAACGGCAGGTCACTCTCCTTCTCCAACCGGAGTACACGGTGGTGACAGATGCATCACTTCTAGGGTGGGGCGGCCACATGGGAGAGGCGGAGATCAGAGGCCTCTGGTCTCCTGCAGAGTCCGAGCTCCACATCAACCTGCTGGAGCTCCGGGCGATTCATCTTGCACTCAAAGCATTCCTTCCCTCTGTCCGGGGAAGAGTAGTGCAGGTGTTCATGGACAACACCACCGCCATGTGGTACTGCAACAAACAGGGCAGGGTGGACCATATGTCAAGAGGCCCTCCGTCTCTGGACATGGCTGGAACTTCAGGGCATATCCCTGGTGGTTCAACACCTGGCAGGTTCACTGAATGCCAGAACGGACGAACTCAGCCGCAGGTGCATGATGGATCACGAATGGCGTCTTCACTCGGAGGTGGTGCAAGGTCTCTTTCAGCAGTGGGGAGAGCCTTGGTTAGATCTATTCGCCACCGAAGAGAACGCGCAATGTCAGCAATTCTGCGCGTTGGAATTTCCAAGGCGGCACTCGCTAGGCAACGCTTTTCGTCGCAATTGGAGTTGCGGTCTTCTATACGCCTTTCTGCCTATACCACTTCTGCCCAGAGTGCTGAAGAAGATCAAGCGCGACTGGGCCCAAGTCATTCTTCTGTTTCCGGATTGGGCACAAAGAGTCTGGTATCCCGAGCTGTTACACATGGCCATCGATCCTCCGATCCGACTGCCTCTTCGGGAGGACCTTCTGTCGCAGCAGCAGGGGACGGTCTTCCACCCGAACCTGTCCAGCCTCCACCTCCTTGCGTGGAGATTGAGCGGTGACAGTTGACAGCCTTTGACCTTCCTCCTAAAGTCTGTGATGTTATCAAATTTGTGGCATGGTGCACAGCAAAGGCTGTGGATTCCCTTTCTGCCCCTCTTTCTGAGGTTCTCTTGTTCCTGCTTTCTTTAGCCCAGCAGGGCTTTGCTCTGGGCACTCTGAAGGGCTACCTCTCAGCCATTTCAGCCTTTCTTAGACTTCCTGATCAGCCTTCTATTTTCAAGTCCCCTGTTGTAAATCGCTTTCTTAAGGGCATTACTCATCATTTTCCTCCTGTTCCCTTCGTAATGCCTCAGTGGGACTTGAACTTGGTTCTTACTTACCTTATGTGCGCTCCCTTTGAGCCGCTTCATAACTGTCCTCTCAGACTTCTTACTCTAAAGACTGCTTTTCTGGTTGCCATCACCTCTGCTTGCAGGGTGAGTGAGCTACAAGCTCTTTCTTCAAAGCCTCCTTTTCTGGCTGTTCATCCGGACAAGGTCGTCCTGAGAACCAAACCTTCCTTTCTTCCCAAGGTGGTTACTTCTTTCCACATTGGTCAAACCATCACTTTGCCCACCTTCTTTCCGCATCCTTCTAAGGAGGAAGAGAGGCTCCACCGTCTGGATCCAAAACGTGCGCTTTCATTTTATTTAGATCGCACCAAGCAATTCCGGGTAGATGACCAGCTCTTTGTTGGCTACGTGGGTGCCAAACAAAGTCGGGCCGTTCACAAGCGGACTATCTCTAGGTGGGTTGTTTTGTGCATTAAAGCTTGCTACTCTTTGGCAAAGAAGGAGCCTCCAGTGGGACTGCGCACCCATTCCACCAGGGCGACGGCAGCGACCACTGCTTTGTGACGGGGAGTCCCCCTCAATGACACTTTCAACGCGCAGGGGTACTGCTGACGAAAAATTCTCCGGATCCAGTCTGACGCCTGGGGGTAATTCTAAGGTAAGGAATCTATAACTAATCTATGTCTTTTACAGATATATCATTACCGAAGGTAAGTAACTTGTTCATTTGTTTGCTCAGAAATCACAAGTACCTCATACAGCAGAAGGAAGCATCATTAGATTTCAAGAGCGGCCGACTTTGAAGCTGGAGAACCATGTTCGAGTCTGGCAGGAGGCTTAAACATCCTGTGATTCTGGGCAAATCACTTAATCTCCCCATGCCTAAAAATGAATGTGTCCGTCTGTAATGCAACTGGTGCTCATGTAAAGCACTCTGATACCTTCGGGTTGAGTTCGCGCTATATAAAACTGCAGAAAAAAAAGCCTAGGGCCTGTTGCTCAAACTGGCTGCTTTCTCTGCATGAAAGACACATGATTTATGTTAATGGCGAATCTTTTCCTCCCAATGGTCCTCTCTGGTTTTGTCCTCCTAGCTGGAGTAAGCCTCCTACTTTGAAGTGATTCCTGTGAGGAGGTTGCTCAGGCAGAGCAATCAGTACTAGCGTTGGACGAGACGCCTTGTGTATTAGAGGACACTTGCAAACCTAGAGGGGGGTAAAGATTGGACTATGCACTAGCACATTTGCCTTCCTTGGCCCATTCCAGAGCATCAAATTGAAATTGAGATGTAGCTGAGCAGGAAAGACTACTACTCAGTGGCGGCTCATCCGTTATGACGGAGTGGCGTCGTCCCCACTGCCAGCAGCAGCAGCTGCAAAACTTGAAAAATAAAACGATAATAAAGCATGTTTATTATCGTTTTATTTTCTCCATAGCGTTGAGTCTTGGAGGCGGGGCCATGGGGATGACGGGCTCGAGGGGGAGTGGTAGGTGCACTGTTGTCAGGCACATGTGGGTTTGGCCGGCTGTCTCAGGACAGCCACACCGACATGCACACTGAAGCAGTCTCCAAACCGAGCTGCGTTGCCTGGTTGGAGACAGCAGGCAGAGGCTCTCTGGGAGCACAAATCCAGGCCGCTAAGGCCAATCCTGACGCTGCTCTCATGTATGAGAGCTGCGTTAGGATTGGCCGCAGGGCAGTCTGGGAGCCTGTGCCTGCAGTGGAGCCAGAAGAGTGGCGATGCGGTGGGCATTCAGGTAAATTCTTTTGTTGTTGCTGTTTTTTGTTTTGTCCCTCCCCCCGCCCGCCACTTTTCCCCGACACCAGCCGCGACTGCTATTACTGCTCGAATGCGTTTGCATTGACTGATTAACAGATCGTGGGTTGCTGTAGATCCGTGTCCTAAATGTGGGACTGCCACCAAACCCATTGTGGGTAATAAGCTTAACCCAAATGAAGCAGTCCTTAATGCACGCGATGCATGCATGCACATTGAGGACAAATAAAATGAACATTGGCAAGGCCAATGGTTTAGCACCTGGTAGCAAAGCTGAGACTTATTGGCTTATTGAAACCTAGAGCCAGGTGTCTTGACACAGATTTATTGACATAGAGAACGCAATTGTTTAAATTTTGAATTTGAATTGTTACTGTAATTATGTTTCGAATTGCTAGACTGGCAAGGCTAGGAAGAAAGCAAGAAATATAGCAGCATGCATACATGCAACCTCCATATTAACAGGTCACTTACCCAAGGGGTTACATGCCCCCGGAGCTTATCCTGGCTGAACACAACAGCGCATTGTTCCCCCATCCTTAACACTTGTTTGTAAATGCAAAGCTCATATGCACAGCGCTTTTGGGCTTGGAAGTGACTAGGCGGGCGTACTTTCGTGCCTATAAAACTTTATTTCATGATGATGCTGCTCATGTCCAACATTATGTACAAGACATTAATTTAAGACGCCTGTGTATCAGTTGAGCCAGAATAGTAGGCAGACTTGTCACAGTTCATATTTAGTGTCCTTTGCCTAATCGACAGGTCATTTCTCTGGGACCAGCCCAACTCAAGGGCAGATAGGCAATACTTGTAACAAGTTCTACTGCTGTCCCGGGAAATGCAGACACTTCCATGAGCTGAAATCTCTAGGGCATCCTTTTTATGCTTTAATTTCTGAATGTAGCAGGCTTGAACAGTCAAGGTTTACTTACTGTTAGAAGATGGAGGTGAAGAAGGCATAGTTCAATTGCATGCGCATTACCTGCAATAAATAGATTGTCCAAGTAGTAGCATTATTTTTTATGAAAAGGAACGTAGCTTTTATTAGTTTTAAGCATTCTCAGTAACTTTAAGAATTTCTATAGAATATTGCCAGTGCCACTGGAATTATGCGGCAGGGGAGCCCAAATTATTCTGCAGGATTGACTAAAATATACAGTAAGAAAATGCTAATTATGTAGGATAATGTGCCACATTTAGTGTTAGTATGTCCTCGTTATATTGGAATATTAACGCATGTTAACACTATCTGGGCAAATGTTTCACCTCATTATATGACCATAGGGATCAAGGTTACCTTTCCCTATCATAGATTAATCTTTTACTAAGAGACAAGAACCCATCCTTCCCTCTCTGGCCATTTCTTCACAGGCTACGTCTTCCTCTGCTACTTTGACTCAGGTGTGGTGGAGGTTACAACAGTTAGGCAGCTTTATGTGTTAGGTACCAACCTAGTGAATCCAGGTGGTTGCACAGCAAAGTAAAGCCAGTCTTGCCTATGGACGCCTGCCTGTTGACTTTCAGCCACATCAAGGCCATTCTGTTCCAGACTGGTGTTCCCCATCCTCCCACAGTAGTCCAGTCTTGCTCCTGTTTAGAGTAGAAGATAATTGAGGGGGGAGGCCACTAAGTTGTTGAACCCTTGTTTGCACTATAAAAACAATTGAAAGTAGAAAAGTTCTTCCCTGGGTCTAGCAGCATGCCACAGACCCTTGGTCCACATAAAATAAAGAAAGACTGAAAGCCCTGGAAGACTTCAGCACCCACGGAGTCCTCAGCCAGCCAACTACAGCAATTTGTGCCATTACCCTAGAGTCTGATCCTCATTCTCAGCTGAGGAGTACATGATCCCTTCTTCCACTGTACCCTATCAGACCATAGAGTTTTAAGAAAATATTTAATGGTCCCCCTTCAACTTCTCTGAACCCTGTCGGTCGTAATGGTTCGTCTTTACCATGCTTAATTGGTACAGGTGTTTGAACATTGGATGCCCCCCTCTCCGGGAGGGTCAACTCCTTGGAAAATATCTCAGACTTCTCTGAAAATTATACAAAGCGTGTAACTGATCACCTTGCTATCATTTTTTTAAAACACATTTTATCGGAAAGTTTGCATATAGTGCTTACATCCATCATCCAAGAAGTTCCATGTATTATTAAACAATGACATTGAGGTATGGAGCAATGCATAGTAAAGAAAATAGGAAATGAACAAACCAAGTCTCAACAAGGATCAACTAGTGAGCAACTTCGGAGAGGACAATGTGATCCACCCAGCCTGCAGCAAACACACAACAACTGCAGGACCTAGGGAGCCCCCCTTATCCGCATTAGTCCCTCTCCCCTCCCCCATGGTGCCTCAGCCCTTCCCAGACCCCTCATAAAGCTAGGCCACCTCAAGTCGGACAGACAGTATTCTGTGGACATGTAATAAACCTGTAGTGCCAACCCAACCTCTGGGTTATTCTGGAATCTCAGGCCACTTGCAGGGCATCCCTCGGGAGTGACTCTTGGCCCATGACTGTTAAATTCATTAGGGAGAAGCGTGGCATCTCGTCAAGGGAAGGTGAGTCTGGATGCTGAAGCTCCTCTACCAACACCTCCCACGACCTGGCCACTTCGATCGACCCCAGGCCTCTATCGGCCTCCCGGAGCAGTACCTCGCTCTCGTACCCCACCCATCACAGCAACTCTTTTTTTTCAGCACTCCACCCGGGTACCTCTTGGAGCTTTCCAGTTCCTAGCAATATCTCTCTTCACTAGGAGGAAGGCTAAATCTTGAAACCAACTCATGTCTTTGTTCTTGGACGTATGAGGGAACCAGTTTAAGATGCAATGACCCGGAGTACGCGGTACCCTCTTTCTGTGCGCTCAGCGTGCATCCCAGCAATCAGCTCCCAATATTCCCAGCGCTCTGGGCAATCCCAAAACATGTGTAGGAACTTTGCCCCTACCTCCCTGCACTTCGGACATTACGCCTCCCCTATCTCAAAGTGCATGTGAATCCTCCCAAGAGTAAGGTATGCTTGGTGAAATACATAGAAATTAATAAGCTTAAATCTTGCATTCCTGTATGGGCACCCCCAGATCCTCTGCCCAAGTGACCCTGAGACTATCTAGAGGTGGGAGTGAGTCCTCTCTCAGTATTTTATATAGGCAAGTGACAGCTTTAAAGTTCCCCGAAGAGGTGACCAAGTACTGACAGCTTTTTGCATTTGGTGGTTCTGCCACGACCATCCCCCAGTGGCCGCAAACTGCTGTCGACACCGCACCATGAAGAAGAAAATGGTTCTGCTGTAGGTCATATTGTGATCGGAACTCCTCTAATGGAAGGAGCATGTCAGCGGAATATAAGGTTCCCACTGTTGTTGCTCCTGCTGCCACCCAGTCCGCTATGCCCCGCCAATCCCCACTGTGTGGGAGGTCTTCCAGAAATCTCAGTGGGATGTCGGGAGAGTATGGGAATTTCAACCGTGCCCTCTGCAGGCTACGCCCCAGCACCTCCGCAGGACCTGCAACTCCATGGTGCTGACCGGTCGAGAAGGGCGAAGTCCAAGTACCACACTAATCAGTACCGTCAGATCTGGTAGAAAAAGAGTCGGGCCCTCCCAGGAGCAAGTCTAATTGCCAACCAATGCGTCAGCCACTGAAGCGCTACCGCAATGTAATAGGCTTCGAAGTTTGGAACGTCCAAGCCTCCGTCCTCTCTAGGTCTCTGAAGTGTGCGAGAACAACACTCCTTCGGCCCAAACCCCACATAAAACCTGTGATGAGTGTTTCAATCTCCCAGAAAGTCGCCCTAGGTATCCCTACTGGCAGTACCACAAAAAGGTATAGTACGCGGGGGAGAACCATCAACTTTAACAGTGCTTCTCGGCATGCCACTGACAAGGAAAGGGTAGACCAAAACTCAATACTAGAGCTGAGAGCCTGCAGAGTCCTCGCCACATTCCCCTCCAGTAAGTCCATGGAAGCATAATACACCTGAACCCCCAAGTAAGGCAAACATCTGGACTCCCTATGAAGACCCCCTAGTGTCGCCCGGGGTTCCCTGGCTGCCTGTGTTGTGAAAGACGCTGGAGGGGGGCATGGCTAACCGCCGAGCATGATGACCGTATAATCGCTGGGCTCCCGGCCCGGGGTCCTCCATCTGCGCCACAATACACTAGTGGGGGCGACATCCGTGGCCCAAAAGTGCTGAGGAGGACGGCGGAGACACTGCGGACCAGATGTATGCGCCGAAGCGCCGCCAATCCTGTGTGTGACCCCGATGTGAGGGAAGTGTGCAACGACTCAGCCTGGAAGAAGATGGCGGCCCACATCTTCTCCTGAAGAAGGAAGACTCACAGATCCCAGTCTGCGAAAGGAGCCGGAGCGCCCTGCGGTCGTCTCCCTGATCGTCCCGGAGAGAGAGGGAGTCTGCTGCCCCAACGAACACACCGCAAGATCGGAAACAAGGTGAGCCGGGGCGCGCTCCGTTTGGCGGCGCTTGGGCCTGGAGACTGTGGGGGAGCTGGCCGCTGGGCAGCTCCTGGGGCGGTAGCGCCTTCGGCAGTGCGCGCTGCCGAGCGTAGAACCTGCTGCGGCACTAGAGGGAGGACACTGCAGACCGGAGCCATTATCCTGGAGTGCCCCGTGGTGTGGGAAAGTGCCTCGGGCCCTCACTGGACACTATAACACCGGATGGCTCCGTGTCGGAAGCAGACCTAATGGAGTGAGGCGTGTGGCCGAATCGAGCCGCTCTTGAAGAACCGTGTGGGGCTCTAGAGTGGGGGTCGCGCTGAGTCCTGTAGTGCTTATTGGGCGTGCTGTGTTGCTGGAAACTGGACTTGTGGTGGCCCCAACGGGGCAATTACCATACGGGAGTGAAACACTAACCCCAGGAGATCCTGGCTGGGGGAATGCCCCTGACCCCCATCGGGCGCCGCGGTCCCCACGAGCCACAGACTGGGAGCGAGTTAATCTGTATCGCATCCCCTCCATGAATGTCACCAGCTGCTCCAGAAAGTTGAAATTAAGACCTCTCTAAACACAAAAGAAAATAAGGCAAAAACCCACGGACTCCCAGCCCCTGGTGACTCCATCAAGGTGGGTTCTGTGACCGGAAGTGAGACTGATGCCTTTAAATATTCTAGTGGCCTACTGTAAGGTGGGGTCCCTCACTGAACTGCCAAGGATCCACCAGAACACTGCTCCTTTGGAAAAATACACGGACCTCCCATCCACAGACCTGGAATTCGTGTTAGGGGTTTGCTCACCACGGGGGCCCTTCTTGCGGCCGTAGTATAGTCCGGGTAGAGTTGGCACAAGTCAGAAAATTGCAGAGGGCGTACTCCTTGCGCCTGACCCTGGTGGCAGAGACGTACATCTCTCGGGGTCTGGACATTCTCCGTTCCTGGGCGGCTGATCACTGCAGTGAGACCGACACTTCTGAAGTGTCCTTATGCTAGCCCAGACACAATCATAACATCTACCTTGGAGGGGCAAAGAAAGATTACTACTGAAGCAAAGCATTAGTCACAGGTGTAACGAGAACCTGACCTCTCGAAGGGGCCTTAGGGGAAGATCATCTTAACCGCAAAGTCGATGCAGTATGGACAATAACCATTGAAACACACCAACTCCATAATTCCACATCTGACTCCGATACTGTACTAGCGGCAAAATGGGACGTACGAAGGGCAGGAATCAGGATACAGAGGAATTCAACACAGCCTCGGCCACCACATCCACAGAGATGGTACCCCCCACGGCGGAGGGCACACAGCCGGACAAATTGGATCTCATCCTACAAGAAATACGAGTGTCACGTGCACTTATGGAGCAGCAACTGGGCTCCCCCACGGCCGACATTGCTATCATTCGAGATGATCACAAGAAACTCGCCGAAAAGGTGACTGCCAACAAAATGGCAGTGCAGGAACTACTCCCAAAACAAAAAAGAACACTTGAATGAGCTGGAACGGATGCAACATCAGATTGCAACCCTACAGGAAAGGATAGAAGATGCAGAGGGAAGGTCACGTCGAAATAACGTGCGCATTATTGGCCTACCAGAGAACTCAGAGGGTCAAAATGCAACGCTCTACATGTAAGCCTGGCTCAAGTCACTTATGCCACTGGGACGCCTGACACTTTCTGCATCGAAAGAGCCCACAGGGTTCCTACGCGGAGAAGAGTACCGGGCATGCCGCCCCGCCCTGTTGTAGCCAGAGTGCTCAGTTACAGAGACCGTGACCAGATTCTACAAGTTGTGATGGGAAAAGCACCAATCACGAAAGATAATGCATGCATCTCCTTTTTCCCTGACTACACACTCCAAGTGCAGAAGCAGAGGGAGCAATATCACGGAGTTAAGCAACATCTACAGGCAATACATTTAAAATATGCCCTCTTATATCCAGCAAAACTCAAAATTATACATGAGCAAAAAAGTAACTTCTTTGATACCCCAACGGAAGCGTGGGAGTGGATCGAACACACCTTCCCAGATCTACCTAATAATTCGGCCCACCGGCGGTCAGAGGAGACACAATTCAGGCGGTGGCAATCACAGCGACCACGATCAAAACCCAAGCGCTATGATGAAGACACGGCTCCAACACCAGCACAAGCGCTAGAAGAGCAGAGAAGAGCTATCATTTCTGCTGCCCTCTTCAAAGAAACAAGAATAGTCACAGATGACGAATCATCTATGGGAGACGCGGCTCACTCGGAGCCGGACCATAGCCCAACACTGTTTTCCTCGCTGTTCTCCTACACTGGGAATGCACTCCTCAATTAAAGGACTATAGTGCGATCAATTGAAAAGGACAAGGCGATATCGCTGTGGTGGACCTCTTGGGATGCAGTTTATAAGTAATACCAATACTGATGGGAGAGATGATCCTGGTTCTCCCGCTAGAGGAGGTAAGACTGTCCTGTAAGCACCTCGTGAACTCTTTGCACGACAGATGAACTATGCTAATCTTCCAAATGGGGGCGGGTGTCTGCTCGCTCCTGTTCCCCCAGAGATTTGAACACTGACTCAGGGCGCGGGTGGTGGGACCCTGGGGCCGGGGGCTGGCGGTGTCCGCCCCCCCCTTTCTTTTTTGCTTAAGGGAGGTTATCTTTTGGAGTGTTGGTAGCTCCCCAGAATTACTTTTAGCCATGGCCCCCAATGCAGTAGCAAATGCTAAATGTTTTGAGTTCTTAAGTATTGTTATTATTGTTTGGTCGAACCACGTTCCGCAGTTGGACCGTGTATTGGGGTGTTTAATTGGGGTGCTGGCGTGCCGAAATTCACGGACACTTTCTATTAACTGGTTTATTTCCATGTACCTCGATGGCTAGATCGGGTACGACACATTATACTTGTTTCACATGGAACATTAGGGGAATGGGATCACCCCACAAACGGCATAGAGTACACGCCCAATTGATCCGACGAAAACCACAAATAGTGTTCTTACAGGAGACACACCTAACTGCACTGGAAGCCACCAAACTTCAGAATAAATGGAGAGGGCAATTGTATAATACGACTTACTCTGCATTCGCTCGGGGCGGCCATCTGGTTGCGATCTGGGGTCCCATTCGTAATACAAGAAAAACGTATAGATAAGGAGGGCAGATATGTCCAGATCCGGGGTACACTGGATGGTAACCCAATAGTGCTGGGAAGTTTGTATGCCTCTAATTCAGATCAGGAACCCTTTTATGCCCGAGTCAGCACGGCGCTGGCTGATTGGTCAGATGTTGGCTGGATACTCGGCGGCGATCTTAATGCTGTTGCAGATACTATTTTAGATAGATCCCACCCTCCCTTAGCTGGTTCAATACGCCAATCTAAAACATTGCAGTATTGGGCACAGGGCTGGGACCTAACAGACATATGGCGTAATCAAAACAAGGGAATGAGAGAATACTCATTTTACTCCGCCACACATGACCTTCACACACGAATTGATCATATAATATGCAGTTCATCGCTCCTTACACAGACCACTCGAGCTGCCTATGTGGGTAAAAGAATATCAGATCACAGCGCATTGGAGATGACATTCACATGAGGGCATGTTCCAGCCCCAGTCCCCACATGGCGCATCGACCGCCGCCACTTAGAGGATGGGGTATATCATGCAACACCAGCATCCACCATAACCCATTATTTTACCAAAAATGCTGGTACGGCGTCCTGTGCAGGACTAGAATGGAAGGCATTTAAGGTGGTACTAAGAGGCACAGCTATCAGCACTTCCTCCGGAGCCCGACAACAGGTCCACCGAGACCTGGAAGACATTGAAGACAAACTGCACACACTTGAAACTAGGGCGTCCCGAGACCCCATGGCAAAACCAGACCTTCAGGAGGCACGCATTAAATATGCAGAATTCTTGGATCAATTACGTGTAATAGACTACCGTACGTACCTACATAAAGCGCACGCAGAATCAGACAGACCAGGTACCTTACTGTCACGGATCCTTAGAAATGCCACCCTCCCTACGCCTATAATGGAAATCTGGTCGCCCCAACATACTAAAGCCGTTACACAAACGGATATCAATAAAGCTTTCTTTGACCATTACAGAGCACTTTATATGGCCCCACCGCGGATTGACCATTCAGAGATTAGCACATTCCTGGAAACAGTAGAACTTCCGCAGGTGTCGGACGAGAATAAGACAATGCTAGCTGAACCTATAACACTTGCGGAAATAAAAGCTGCAATTAAGGGCCTTCCTAACAATAGAACCCCAGGATTAGATGGCCTCCCTGCGGAGTTTTATGCTACTTATATACAACAATTAGCCCCATAACTACAGAAATTGTATGAGGAAGCCTTCGAAATAGGCACATTGCCCCTCTCTACAACACAAGCACTAATAACCTCACTTCCTAAACCCGGGAGGAACCACTCTCAGTTATCCGCATACCGTCCGCTCTCCTTATTAAATACTGAGTTTAAGATTTTAAGTAAAATCCTAGTCAATTGCCTACAGCCCCTCGTACCGAAGCTGGTACATATAGACCAATGTGGCTTCGTCCTTGGGCGTAGTATGTCTTTGAATATACATAGACTGTGTAATATCATTTTTGCTTGTACCACGGAGGACCCAGAGGCAGGATGTATCACACTAGATATCACTCAGGCATTCGGTACACTGGGCTGGGACTACATGTTGGCCGCGCTACAGAAATTTGGGATTCCACAAGCTTATACCCGCTGGATCCAACTATTGTATCATCTTCCCACAGCAAGGGTGCGCACAGGATCACACATCTCAGAACCATATCAAATACAGCGGGGCACAAGACAGGGCTGTCCCCTTTCTCACATATTGTTTGCTCCTGCCCTTGAACCACAAACTACGAGCGTCCTCAGCGGAATGGGGTATAAACATAAACGGCGCCCATCATGCCCTATCACTTTACGCAGATGACATTATCCTATACACTAGGAGACTTCGAAACAACACAATTTGAACACTTAGCAGGATTAGCAATTATTTAAGAGAAATCCTATGCCTTCCCCTTCGGCACACATATGTAAGAATTGATTATACCATTTGGAAACCGTGAGATAACAGTAGTTCATAATACTTTCAAATACTTAGGGATCCAAATATATAGAACCAAAACTGACCCTATAGAGGGCAATCTGCATAAGGCGATCCGTTCCTGAGGGCTCAAATTGCGTTTTGGACGTCACTGCCCCTATCGGTGGCTGGACGATTAGCAATCTCTAAGATGGTTATGCTTCCGCGCTTACTTTATTTTTTCACAAACCTCCAAGTTGTAATCCCGAGAGCAGTATTCGCAACCCTGAATACACTACTAACCACTTTAATTGGGGCGCAGGCCCTAGACACCTGTGCTTAGCAAAGCTACAACTTACATCAGATGCCGGGGGGATGGGAGCCCCAGTCTTCTATACATACTGACTATCATCACAATTACAATCGCTCTCATATTGGCTGGCAGGCTGTAATTTGCAGGAAATCGCGTACTCAGAGCGCATGCTGGCACAGGGCACGCTGCATAGACTGCTCTCCCCAGGTGGATCAATACCACACGCTGCAGGAACCCTTCTCAGAACTGCACTCACATACTGGAAGCAGGCATTAAGCTACACGAATACCCTCCCTGCATATGCTCCAAATATACCACTACTGGGCATTCCCACTAATCTAGGAACACTCACTACCAGTAAATTAGAGCCCTGGTTGCAGGCCGGAGTGACAATGATAGGGGACCAAATGTTACTTACACACACAGATTATGTAAGCGAACGGGGGGGTCACGGAGACACTGTTCATGACTCATGCAAGTCTGTCACGATATGTTAAGAAATACTGGGTGCCTAACGGGGCAGAACCGGATACTCATGAATTGGTCCACCTAGTGTACCTCAGGGGGACGGGTAGCCACTTAACCCGCTGGCTCTATCGGGGCATACGCACACACCGTCCCTCTCCACTAATTGTAACACATACTAAATGGGAACAGGACATTGACAGACCACTATCAGACAAAGACTGGGCAACGATTTTAGAATACCCAAAACGAACCTCCCGCAGCACCGCTTTAAATTTATTCAGTATATGATAACGCAGAGAGCGTACCTAACCCCACATAGAATACAAGCCATTTTCCCTACTATCCTGCCATTTGGCCCTAGATGTCCTGACCAAGATGCAGATTTATTACATATGCTTTGGTCTTGCCCCTGCCTGGGGAGATACTGGGGTGGAATTACTACTATCTTAAAAGAAGTCGTGGGAGATATAGGGTGGCACAAAGTAGAGACAAGTATATTAGGATTATATAGAAGACGTAAAGAACACAAGGTACGAGCTAGATTCGCGGATCTGGCTTTACTTCTTGCTAAGCGAGGTGTTACTAGAAGATGGAAATCCCCAGTGTCCCCTACACTGCTCAGTTGGAAGGAAGAAGTGGAAAGTGGGGATTGGTGGAGGGCGTAGCTATCCGTAGAGAGGAAAAGAGAGGCCTTAGAAAGGAACCAATCGCAATGAGCTGGGATCCTGTTGGAAACCTTCAAAGCGACCCGACACCCTTACTGCATGAGGCTCCGTAAATGTCATTATATTGCACTATCAAGCTCCTGTCCAAATTGGAGACCCTATTCTCGCACTCAAGACATGGTAACTGCAGTGGTCAAGACTTCCTCCAGTTCCATTCACCCCCATTCCATGAAGATCCCACCTAACTAGGCAAAGATTAAACATTTAGTGTTCATAAGCTAGGTCCTAGGTACAAGCTTACAGACTGGAATCTCTAACATTCCGTGGCTGCCCGTCAGCAGGGGAGGGGGTGGGGAGTTAATAAAAATGTATATCACTGACTAAATCTTGATCCAGGGGAATAGTAAAATTTTTGTAATAGCAGGATGGGAAGTGATGCCATATCAGGACGTAAACTGTTCAGCTGGATCTCAAGGAGTTGGGACTACAATTGTGGTACAAGTTTAAGATGCGATATAATAATATGCGATTTATGTCATCATCATGTATATACATGAAATCCTGCTATGTAGACAACGATTTCCGAAAATTTCTTTTTCATGTACTGTAACTGGAGAAAATGAATAAAATCTGTTTTAAAAAAAAAAAATTGAAAGACGCTGGATTTTTGCCAATTAACGTGTAGGCCCGTTAGGTCCCCGAAACGCTCCAGTGACTGGCGCGCTCCAGTCATCTCCCTCCCCATGTCATGCAGAAATAACAACGTCATCCATGTATAACGCGATGTAATGCATATGTGCGCCAATTGTTATATCCCGGGAAGCGCCCTAGCATAGCAGGCCAGAGGTTCCATTGCTAGAGCAAAAAGCAAAAGCGACAGAGGGCAGCCCTGGCAGGTCCCATGCTCCGCCCTGTAAGCACACGAGATAGCCTGACCCATCCGATCTCTTGCCGAGAGTTCTGTATACAATAGTTTTGTCAAGGCTATAAAGCCCCATCCCAGCCCAAAGCAATTCATTACACCGTAGAGGAAGGCCCATTCCAGGCTGTCAGCCTTTCCAATGTCCACTGCAAAAACCGCCACTTATCCTTCGGTAGTGCAAGGAACCTGCAAATGTTTAGGGCTGTGTTGCGACCCGGCATGAATCCCGCCTAGTCTGCATGTATGAGTGCGGGCAGCTGTTTCAGGAGTCTAGTGGCCAGTATCCTACTAAGTATTTTATAATCGATGTTCATCATCAATAACGGGTGATATGCTTTTTTTCTTGGGCTGGTTTTCCCGACTTCAACAGTGGCATTAACAGGGCCTCCTGTGTGGAGGGCAGTAGCAAGCCCGTGTCCCTAGAATTGTTTTAGAGCTTGACTAGCTTGGGGGCCAGGCTCTCAATATACGCTGAGTAAAACTCCACCAGTAACCCATTGTGTGCCGGGAGATTTATTCCCAGCCATGGACTTTATGGCTGCTCCGACCTCTGGGCTCAAGATGTCCCCAACCAGCTCCTCAGCCTCCTCTTGGGTAACTGTAGGGAGAGTGAGGGGTGCCAACAATGCCTCTATATCAGCGGAAGAATAAGTACTAGAACTGCGGTACAAGGTTAATGTTCTCTTGGCGGTAGAGCTTCATATCCTGTTCTGAGTCTAACTCAACGATAACAGAACCTCTCTTGGCTGGGTTGGCAAGCCACGCCAAGAGTGAGCCAGTGCGGTCTGTCTCTGCGTGTGCCCTAACCATATAATTCTTCTAGTCAAAGTTACGCAATCACTCCACCTGTACAGCCACTTTTTCCTTGCGCTCTAGCAGATCTGGTTGTAGTTCTGGGTGACCCGGTCGGTGCCTCTCTATCGCTCGTAGGAACTCCTCCACCTCCGAGACTTCTATCAACAGAGTCCAGCGGACCCTAACCGATCCAGAGATGCATTGACCTCTGACCACTACTGTATACGCGACCCACTCTACTTGGGGAGTGGACGCGGACCCGGCGTTGGCCTCAGAGTAGTGGCTAATAGCAGTCCCCAATGTATACTGGGAGACCGCATCCTCCAACGCTTCCGGCGGAAGCCATCAGGTCAGGACACACAACTGGGCTCTCCCCTGCCCAGGCCTCCCATCAGGGGGTTGTGATCAGAGTTGGTCCGGGAGAAGTATTCTGAAGATCGAACTAAGGTATGCAGGTCAGGTGTACAGAGGAGAGCATCCAGACTAACATGCAGGTCATGCAAATGAGAAAAAAAGTAGTCCCGTTCTCCCAGGTGGTGCAGGCGCCGTGAGGCTATCAGTCCCCGCTCCCTCTGCCAAGCTGAGACAGTACAGGCTAGTCGCATCACTGGGGAATCGGGCAGTGGCGGATGGGATCGCTCGAGACCCGGATCAGCCACAGAATTATAATCACTCCCCAAGATAATGAAGCCGACCAGATGAGGGGCCAACGTCCTAGAGAGTTCCGCGAAAATGCCGCCTGATCAATATTCTGCCCGTAGACACTACCTATAGCAATATCTCGTCCATCCAGGCGCCCATACACCACTACATAGCGACCTGCTGGGTCTATGAGATTCCCCACATGTTGAAAAGGGACCTCCGCACATATCCACACCAACATCCCTCTTGCGTAAGCTGAATAAAAGTAAAGTATGCCTTCCCCCTCCATCTCCGCTGACGTGCTTCTTCTTCTTTGTCTATTAGATGTGTCTCCTGGAGGAGTGCGATTTGGATCCCTCGTCTGTTAAGATATGAAAAGACTTTGACTCCAAGCCATGGTATGCAGCCCCCTAATATCCAGGAGAGAATTTTATAATTTATGGGGTCCGCCATTGGAGATAACAATGATCGAACGGGTGGCACCAACTCAGGGAAGCATCACCCCCACAAGGACTACCTGATAACCTGTCTCCAGGGCACGACCTAAAAGCCTCCTCAAAACAAAGAACTCTTGAACGGCACAACACCCACACCCCAGAACAAGCAGGCGATCACCACCCATCCAAATAGTCAACCAATGCATAATCAATAGTGGGAGCACCCACCAAAACCGACTGAGAAAGGAGGAAAGAAGTGATCACCTCTGGGGCCCAGCAGTGATGCAAATTAGACAGAAATGATCAAACAGAGAGACTACAGGAGACCAGAAACAGAACCGTGCCCCCACAAGTCTTATACTCCAAATATTACATTAACGGCTTCAAATAAGTTCATCCGCAGTACTAGGGGGTGACCTTTGGAAGTTCATTCTCTGAGTTTTCTGAGGAGCTAGTGCCCCCGGACATGTCCGAGTCCTGCTGAAGGGACCGGGCTCCGAAGGCTACCACTCATCATCACCGCTGCCGCCGCCACCATTGCGCATTCCTGTTCCCATTGGGCATCTATATTCCAGGGGGCCACCCCCCTCAGGGCTCCGCCTTGGTGCTTCAAGGATTTCCTCTTGATGGTCCACGCCAGGGGCTCCTAGCAGGGGCCAGTCGGTAGATGCGTCTCGACCCACTCCTATACCTCATGCGGAGAACGAAAGAACTGTGTTCCCTCCGGGGTCACCACTCACAGTCTGTCTGGGAAAAGCATAGCATATTTTAGACCCATCAGGCCCAGTTGTCGCTTGGCATCCTGGAATGTGGAACGCTGCTTCTGTAACTCCTTAGTGAAGTCAGGGAAAATCATAACCCTGTGATTGTCCACTTTGATGTCCCCCCCTGACTCTATCCTGAGCAAGGATATGGTCTCTATCTCGATAAAAGAGGAGCATGGCCACGACTGGTCTCAACGGCGCACCCGGGAGGGGGCCGGGATGGAACACTGTGCGCCCTCTCCAGGGCGTAAAATGAGGATAGGCCCTTTGGAACTATGCCCTCACGCAGCCAGCGTTCCAAGTAGGACAGCATATTGTTCCCCTCAATGTGTTCCGGGAGTCCGACGATGTGGATATTGTTTTGTTTTCGCTGTCCTCAGAGTCTGCACTTTGTTTTCCATAACCGAAAGACGTTCTTGCATCGTCATCAAGTCGGAGGGAATGTCTGCCAGTGAGCGCTCCATTGTCCTGATCCTCTCCGCTAGACGACGATGGTCATCCTTCAGGATGTTCAGGTCTCCTCAGATGGCGTCGATCTTCGCTTCCAAGGCCTCTCGCGAAGCAGTGATAGCTGGCATCAGGTCCTGGAGGGTGGGTCCAGTCAAAGGCTCCGCCCGAGAGGTGACTGGCATTTCTGCGGGGCCACTGGTAACAGTCGCTTCCAGGGCCCATACCCCTGCATCTGGGTCTCGTTTCTTGGTGGCTTCACCTATGCTCCCAGCAGGAAAGGCAAGGTTGTAAAGCGCCATCAAAGCTCCCTCAGTGTAATGCCACAGCCCCAGAGTCCACGGTCTGAGGAGAAGGGCGTCCCAACAGGAGGCGGGGAACATGCAACACGGGGCGCGCGCCGCCAATGGGCGTGTGGGATTGGTATCCAAAACAGTGTCTGAATGCAGTGACTTAGGCCATAGGCGCAGGAGGCCACTCCGCCACTTCCAACCTCAAAGCCACCACTAGTCTGTGTGACAGCTAGCCTCAGTGACCATGAGGGGGGCCGGGTGTCAGCAAATTCCAAAGTATTGCAGCTTCAGACAGAGGATGCCCCAAAGAGGAGGACCCCCAATAGGAGGTGAGTGCACGCCAGTGTCCACAGGCCACAAGCCCCAATGGAGCGAAATTTTGGAGTAGCCACTTTTTCACAAGCACCATCCAACTCAGTGCCCCCGCACCAGCTCAACCTGCAGTCTCCTTAGAAAGCCCTCCAGCAGGCCCTGCGCCCAGTGCAGAGTTAGGTCCCATGTAAGGGGGTGGTAGCCAGGGGCAGAGCACTTCATCCCTCAGATCTCTTTGGGGGCCTGCAGCAGCACTCCGAATCCCCAGAGGGACGTTCCCCCACATTGTCACAGGACAAGGAGGCCTGCAGGCTCATTCAGGCACCATCTTGCATGCACTATCGTGAAGCCTGTCCATATCAGTGTTCAATGAGGGGGAGAGGGGAGCCAGGATCCGGCCACAGCTCCCCGGGGTCAACTGCGGCCGCCGTCTTGCCTGGCCGCCATGCCGGGAGCTGCTCTCAGGCGATTTGCGCCAGTAGCTGCCCCAATGCCTCTTCGTCAGCATGGGCTGGTGGGAAGATCAGCAGCACTCTGGGGGGGGGTCTGCATACCGGCTAGGAGCTCCCAGGGTGCAAATTATGTACAGTATGTCATCGGATATGGGGTTGCCTGGCAAGAGTTCAATAACTCGCGACCTACGGCATCGGGCCATGCCCCCACACACTGATGACCTTGCTATCATAGCACCTGGTCTCAGATTTCTTCTTTTTCGACATCTTGAGCGTCAGAGTGTGAGCTATATGTTTGAACTTCCCCTTTCCATTTTACCGCCTGTGAAGCTCCAGTTAGTACCCTCTCTGCACCATTTTAAGCATTACTGATCCAGCACTGCCAGACCCTATTCAATTTTTTATTAGTTTTGAATAAACAGGAAGTCACATTCAATTTACACAGCTCAATCGCCTATCAATCAATCAATCAATCAAGCATTTGTATAGCGCGCTACTCACCCGGAGGGTCTCAAGGCGCTTGGGGGGGGTCCGCTACTGTTCGAACAGCCAGGTCTTGAGTTGCTTCCTGAAGGAGAGGTGGTCTTGGGTAAGGCGAAGGTGGATGGGTAGGGAGTTCCACGTCTTGGCAGCCAGGTAGGAGAAGGATCTTCCTCCCGTTGTGGCTCTTCGGATGCGGGGGACGGCGGCGAGGGCGTGGTTGGTCGATCGTAGCTGGCGGGTGGGAGTGTAGAAGGTCAGACGGTCGTTGAGGTATCTGGGGCCTTGGTTGTGGAGAGCTTACAACCTGGAGGCAGCAGCATGTTAATATGGTGTGACCGAAAAACATAATCCCATCAACTCTGTCACCCATCATCCAACCCCCCATTACTTTTGTGTTGTTGATGTATGTAGTAGTTACCACAGTGGCTCTCGTACAGTCCCACTCGTATACCCCATGAACCTTATGTCCTGTGCCCAGCCCCCGGTTGTAAGCACTTGGCCTCGGTGACTTTTAGAGGATCTGGAATCAGATGAAGCAATGTAAGATATTTGGGACAGGTCAGCTCATTGAATTCAGCTGGGAGGATGCTTATAAAGTGAACCCATAATTTTTGGTAGGTGTTCAACTTAAGCTCCGCTGCGAGTGTCAGCTACTCCATGGCCAGTATGAACCATAATTTGTGTAATCATGTCATATATTCCGGCGCCTTATCGGTGCCCCAAAGGAAGAATATGGCTTGGTGTTCTTCCCCTAGAGCTAAAGCCATTTTTCGACCTCGTAAGGATTAGAGGGGGCATGTCTAGGGACTAGGTAGACCCAGAAGTGTGTACTCGGGGAAGCGTGGGATTTGTGTATCAAAGGCTCTATCATCTCCTCCAATACTTCTACCAACCTCGGACAGTCCCTCCCAACATTGCTGGTTCAGGTCCGGGTTCCATTTCTGGACGTGTGCGAGTGTGAGGTACCAGTATGAGACAATTTTGAAGGCAGTTTCAGAGCTAGATGTGTTGTGCACAGTGTCTTTTCCTTGTTAATAGATAGCTTCCCATCCCCTGTGTTTGAGGGTGCAGCCTAGTTCCCTCTCCCATCTTCTTAGTCCACAATTTTTGTCTCGTGGCAGGGATGGTGCCAAAAGGATGTATATTTCTGTGATGAGGCGCATGACCCTATTTTGGACACTTTGACAAGCCCCTTGAGCAGTCTGTTTTCTCAGCCACCTCCCACCTAGAAATCAAAGTTGGTTGATTCAAATACCTATGATCTGAGCACTGGAGACATTAATTTAATAGGTAGTCAATTCTCAATTCCTGCAAAGCTGCTTAATGTGGTGTTCTTCAGGACTCTGGCCCTGCAAAAGGAGGAGGAGGACACTTAAGCCTAGATGTCTGCTATTGCTCAGTTAACAAGACGTTCACTCCAGATGGAGTACGGATAGCAATTGCATGGCCCCAAAGAATACTCAATTTTTGTCTTTGCCTCCTCCTCCTGCCTTGTTTGCGGTGTGATCACGGTTTCCTTCAAAGACTAGGCTTTACATAGAGAATTATGGAGCAATCAAGTGGCCTTTCAGTGAGACAACATAATGGCGGTGCAATTACAGCTTGCTACAGACTTCAGATCTAGGACAATTTCAATAGATGCACCAACTTCAGCCTACTTATGTCCAAGGTGAGTGTGTGTTTAAGATCATTCTAGGCAAAGGGACTGCAATGCCGAGCATGATGATGCCCAGGGATATCATTGGCATTGCTTCCAGAATCATGAAGGCTACTTTTTTCTTGCACTAAGTGTGGTTAAAGTATTGAACTTAAAGCAGGAAGGCTCAGGATAAAGCTACTAATTTGGCCTTCAGTGGGAAGAACCTCTTCACATGCTCGATGTTCGTGCCGCTTATACAGTACCAGACTGGTGTGGCCACAGCCAAATGCTGATACCTTTCAGCCCCCCAGCATCCTTTCACTGGCCAAGGATTTCCAGTCTTTCAAGGCAAGGGCTGCTTACTCCTAAGTTCTTTCCCTCTTCCTTGCCCCACAGTCCAAACGGAGAAGCTACAGGGAGAATCAAGGCCACTCTTAGAGAATTTTATATACAGGAAAAAACAAGTTGTTTTTAAGCTTCATATGTGGGGTTTCAGTGTTAAGTTATTTTGTTCTACTGAATAAAACAGAAAAGTATTTTTATTAAAAAGGCTAATTCTTTTATTATTATCTTCCTTCATCTGTAGAGTGGATGACACGACTGTGGAGTGTCCAGAATGATCCCTGTGACGACTATTATAAAGCTCTACTAGTCAATCCTGCTTTGATGGTCCCACCAACTAAGGCATGTGCTTTACCTACATCAACCATCCATATTTCGTTGTCTTTTTTTACTAAATTTGCATCATGTGTTTTTATTTTCTAGGCGTTAGCTCTGACCTTTACGCATTTCGTGACGGAGCCATTGAAGCATGTGGGAAAAGGAATTGGTGAATTTATAAAAGAACTTCTGAAGGAATTACCATTATTGTATCATGTTCCAGTGCTTATCCTTATGGCTTTGACTGCACTGGTGAGTAGACACTATTATGAAAATTGACCCTGATTTGGGAAAAAAAAACCTGTTTCCAAGGATTGATCGATCGATTCTCTCCTCTCTCTCCTTCTCTCTCTCTCTCTAAATATATTAGCTACGGGCGGTACGCCATAGAAATTCAGCAGTTATAATTAGAGTTATCTCAAGTAACTATAAATTGCGCCCTAAGGTAACTATAACTCGCGCCCTCGCCATGCACTGCTAATTACCCCACATATTACATCATTCCTGATATCTTCTATGACATCATTGATAATATCACTGCAACATTTGTAGTGAAATTATTGATGAAAAAACTGTGCATGGTGGGGTGCAAGTTGTAGTTACCTTAGGGCATGAGTTATAGTTACTTGAGATAACTATTACTAGAAAAACTGAATTTCTATGGTTTTGTGTGTGTAAAATCTGAAACTAACTATAACGTCCCTGTAACTTTTAGTTTTTTAGTGAATTTCTAAGGTTTTTTAGATTCTATTTCCTAACTATTACGTCCTGTAACTATCTTTTTTTCAGTAACATATATATATATAAATATATATCAAAGCTCCACAAAGCACCAACACGATGCACTCTTGGACGGGTGCCAATATTGCGGGGGTGCTCCCGCATAGTAAATTATCGCTCCAATTTCTCCTGGAATACGCCAAGAAAACAGCACTCACGGGGCAGGTTCATAGGATTCATTATTTGAACCACAGGCACAGACGCGTTTCGGCAACAGCCTTTCTCGATGTTTGCCGGCAAACGCCATAACCACCATTTTAAATACGTCATTCACCTCCCATTTCCTAGTAGCAACATAAACAAAGGACTTTCCGTATTTAGACGGTATTTGACCCTGCTATGAGTCCCGCCATCTTAGAACTATTTCCGGGTGCAATGTATCCCAGGCGAGCGTTACCAACTAGATGCAAAACAAATGTTAAACATAATCAAGGAATAATCCATGAGCACACATAGGGTTAAAGATGATTGTCATACCCCAGATGGATATTTCACTTCCCAATGTGGTACTAGTCGGGCTGATATCCGAGTGGCATAAGAGAGACATGCTTGACCTGGAGGAATATTTATTTCTTAGGTGTCTCAACCCGATGATCCCCACGTTCTACCACCTCCCAAAAGTACATAAGGACCAATTGAATCCTCCTGGAAGACCCATTGTGGCATCACAAGGGAGCCTGACAGAACATATGTCAATATACATTGACTATTTCTTGGCACAACATGTGCAGGATTAGGTCGTACATTAAAGACACTAAGGATTTCCTGGGTCATCTAAATGAAATACAGTGGGAAGATGGTTGGCAACTAATTGTACTGGACATAACCAGCCTTTATACCTGCATCACACATAGTGACGGTTTAAGGGCGGTCAAATACTTCTTGGACAATCGTTCTTTGAAATTCTTGGAACACAACATGTTACTGTTAAAGTTCATCGAATTTTGTCTCACTAATAATATATTCCTCTTCCAGAACCAATTGTATAGACAGGTATCAGTAACGGCCATGGGCACCTGCTTCGCCCCCAGCTACGCAAATTTATTCGTGGGCTGGTGGGAGGAGCAGGTGGCCTGGGCCGTATCCATGAGAGCATGGACAGGCAGGATTGTCACCTGGCATTGTTACATCACTGACCTGTTTATTATCTGGAGAGGGACACCGGAGACAGCACACACATATATTAAGGAACTGAACTCTAATGAGGTCAATTTGGAATTCACTGGGGAAGTGAGTTCCTTATCTGTTAATTATTTGGACCTCACTGTATATGTGGACAAAGGGAACCTGTGCACTAGGTTACACAGGAAATCCACGGCAGGGAATTCGACTCTCCATGCCTCTAGTACCCATCCAAGAAACTTGATTGACAGTATCCCCTATGGGGAGCTGTTAAGACTTAAGAGGAATTGTTCCAGTGAATTGGAATTCTAACTAGCTGCCAAGGACAGTATGTCTCGCTTTAGCATGAGAGGCTATAGCCATATTGTTCTTGAGAAGGCTTTGACTAGAGCCAACTCTGTCAAAAGAGAGGAATTGCTACTAGTAAGCAAGAAGGAATCTGTTCAAGTCCCGAAGAAAATCCCCGGTAATGAGGATAAGTTTAGATTGATAACTACCTATTCTGAGACTGCCGGGGATTTTAGGAAGATCTTAAGAAAAAATTGGTACACACTTTTATCTGATACCATGATAGGGAGTGATCTTCCAACCAACCCCTTAGTGACCTTTAAGAGGGCTAGGTCCTTAAGGAACAACCTGGTTCATAGTCACCAAATTATGGTGACTAGTAAACCGATGCTGGGCGCATTGAACGGGTTTTTCCCGTGTGGGAAATGTAAAGCTTGTAAAGGCAGCAAAGGGGTTCTGTCTTACAACATCCCGGCAATGGATGGCCCTAAAAGAATAAGAAAATTCCTTACATGCACGACCCCCTACACGGTATATTGCCTGATATGTCCCTGTGGTCTTAAATACATAGGCAGCACGATCCATCCAACTAAAATCCGGATCCTGGAACATATGCAGGCGATAACCAATGGCGATGAGGCTTATCCTGTTGCATGCCACTTTAATCTTAAGCACCAACGCAACAGGGATCTCCTGAGCTACTACTGTATAGATCAAGTTCCAGCCAATCCACGGGGAGGGGATAGGGTTCGTAGCCTTAGACGGTTAGAATCCCGTTACATCATTGATCTCCAAACAAAGGCTCCCCTGGGATTAAACAGTAGTGAAGAATTGGCCATACACCTAGGTGACTGAATACACGGCTCTATTCACTGGTTCATCATTATTATGATGATGATCTTTATTGTTTCTTGATTTGTCTCTGAATTTATCTTTTGATTTCTAATTGTAATGAATGACATTAGTATTTGGTAACTGGAGCTCATCCCTTCACGGCTGTGAAGTAGAAATGAAATTTTGAAACTTTGAATTGGTACTCTGCTGCTTAACCACAGTATTATGATTTATGTATTGTCCCATTTTGGTATTCTCATACAATGTGCCCATCCAGGGCTAGATATTATTGGACAAGATGTGCATGTAATTGCCCATACAGGGTGTGATTGATGGGTGATTTGACCACTTTTGAAACTGATAGGCCAACGTTACTCTGGATACGGGTGGAGGTTAGCATGATTTTATGTTTACACCATAATTGTATTTACTACATGATGTAACCCAACCAGCCCGACTAGTACCATATTGGGAAGTGAAATATCCATCTGGGGTATGACAATCATCTTTAACCCTATGTGTGCTCATGGATTATTCCTTGATTATGTTTAACATTTGTTTTGCATCTAGTTGGTAACGCTCGCCTGGGATACATTGCACCCGGAAATAGTTCTAAGATGGCGGGACTCATAGCAGGGTCAAATACCGTCTAAATACGGAAAGTCCTTTGATTATGTTGCTACTAGGAAATGGGAGGTGATTGATGTATTTAAAATGGTGGTTATGGCGTTTGCCGGCAAACATCGAGAAAGGCTGTTGCCGAAACGCGTCTGTGCCTGTGGTTCAAATAATAAATCCTATGTACCTGCCCCCGTGAGTGCTGTTTTCTTGGCGTATTCCAGGAGAAATTGGAGCGATAATATAAATATATATATTTATATATAATATGGGTGTATATACATATATATATGTCTATATAAATATGTAAATATATGTCTGTATATTCAGAGAGAGATATGTATTCACTGCAATGCTGTTCATTAATACATTATTATTATTTAAGAACATTAAGGAGCTTTAGTGAAATGGAATAAACTGTGCTGTTAATCACGCATAGGTAGAGACACAATGTATTTAGTCGAAATGTATGAATGTAGGTGTCTGAAACCTAAAAGGTGTAGTGGGACTTGAACTCTGGGTATTTGTTGAAAAAAAGAGAATTTCACATCCAAAAGTCAGGGGTAAGCATTAGTTAGGAAAGAAGCAGAGGGAGCTCAAGAGCGTGGCTAGGGAGTATTTACTGTCAAAGCTAGCAGACCGCTGTGACAGAGAGTCTGTTGGTAGAATATTAAATGCTTTTGTAGTAGTATTGATTGAAGAGAAATAAGCAATATCTCAGAAGGAGCGAGGCAGTTAGCATCATTACACCCGGAAGAGAGCTCAGAGATTGTGAAGAGGGAGCGAGTGAACGTGCTAGTCACTTCGTTTCACCCTGTCTCAGCATCTGGTGAACTTACAGGAAAAAAAGTCAAGCAGCGCCTCTCACTCCTCCTGCACAGCTGCAACCAGGTTCCTACATGCCTTTCTAAGAGGAGTAAATGGAGTGCTTATCCCATAGATGGACTCAAGAAAAGTTTCTAAATCTGGAAAAGACATGCAGGTTTACTAGCCAGACACGAAAAGAAGGCAGTTATGACCTGTGCCAGCCCCCACTCCACCGGACCTGCTGCTCACAGCTTTTGGCAGTGGGCACAACATGCTCTGGGTGGAGGGCCTGGTATTCAGCCAGGCTCTGCATCGGCCATTGCTCCATTCTCCACCTAATATGGCTTGCCGCCTTGTGCTGCCGGCTCTGGGTGCAGGGCCTGTCTGACCTTCGATCAGGCCCAGGCAATTCCACTCAGACTTGTGCACACATTTGCCATTACCTTCCGCGCCACTGCTCCCAATGCACATGATCTTTGAGCCTCTTCATTGGGCTTTGGGAACCAGGTAAGCCTGTGCCCTACTGGTACTGGGTGTAGAGCTTGTGCCAGTCCCCGTGCCACTGGCCTAACTGTGCAAAGTATGCTTTACTAAGAGGGCTTAGTTTCTGGTAAGACCCTATGCTGTGCCCTGTTCTACTGGGTCCAGTTTTGAGCTCTTGGCACCTGGCCTGCAGCAACCCCCGTGCCATGTTCTGCTGTGTGCAGCCTTCATCCATGCGCGCCAAGCGCTGCACCTGCACCAAAGGTCCTATTATGGGCAGTCTTTGGCTATGCACAGCAGACTTTGTTTTCAGGACCTGGTCATCATCCCACCAAACCAGCTGTGCCGTCAGCTATGCACAGCAACCACTAGATTTGTCATTTGGCAGAATGCCAGCAGGTTAAGCCCAGTTCTGATACCTCAGCTTTTGTGCAGATCTATCAAACAGTGCCACAGTGGTTAGCAATCACAGGAGAAGAATGACCGCTGCAAGCTTTGGTGGGAAACAGCAGGATGCTTAAGTTCCCTGGAGACCCATAGTAATGGCCCTCCAAGCACCCACCTGAGACCAGAAGCCAAGTTGTGACCCTCCGTGAATGCCAAGGTCTTTGTCAGAGGCGCCAGTCTGAGTCCAGGTGGTTATTCACAAGGAAGGGGCTACCTGGATGGTTAGAATCTTTCAACTCTGAGGTCTTACCAGTGACAGAACACGGCTGGCCATGGAAGAGTGGGTTGACTGGAAAAGATGTAGCGCACACGCGCTTGTGATGTGAAGAGACGCAGCAATAAACACCATCAGTGCCGACTTCTGGAGCAGCCACATCTGCCGATGTGATTTGTCGGCGGATCAGAGAAGCTGTGGCCAGCACACCCTGCATTCTCAGCATCCTGCTTGAAAAAGAGAAACCTAAAATAGACTTTCGGTAGCAAGTGAATGGGAGATTAGCTCGGTGGCTGGTCACTGGAAGCCTGAAACTCGAGCTGAGACCTGAATTGCAGGAAAAGCGGACTGTCAGCAACAATGGCCGCTATGGGTCCGGTAGGGGAATCGGTACAGAAGATTGCTGTCTGAAGTAAACATTGGGAAACTACTTTTTGTGTGACATTGCAGGGGAAAGAGCATATCTTTTCTCCAATTTAATAGTGGCATGTAAATAACTCGGTCAGCAAAGACTCTCATAAAAATGTTATATGTAATCTGCTTTGTATGCTGTCTGAAAGGCTTTGTGCTGTTGAGAGCAGATAGTCCAAGTACGCGAAGAAATGCCTGGGGAGAATAAACAGCTCCTTAAAAATGTCAGTGTCCGAAAGCGAGGTCTGCCAATAAAGCTGATCACTACCCTGGGTGGGCTCACAAAAAAGGGAATAGAAAAAAAAGTAGCCTGATGGGTTTCCACAGCAGAGCCCAGCGTTAATGTGAAATGCGCCATGTTGGAGAAAGTGGAACATTTAATGGTGCTCCTGCACTAAACAATTCAGAAACCAAAGCTGGAGACAAAATTGTAGTCCTCACCAAGCGACGACATGGAAACAAGCTGTGGAAGGCAATCCATGATGGAGAACAGGCCCGATTTCATTAGCAGCTCTGATGATGATAAATTAAAATCATTAGATAAAAGAGGACCTGCGAAAACACAGGTAGAGTCTAACAGTTGAATGTTGAAATAGATCAGGGTATGGTAGAGGAAGAGGTAATAGGGCTAGCAGAAGAAATATACAACTTGGAGGAAGAGGAGGTAAAAACAAAATATGAGACCCTTATTGTGAATGGTTCATTCGCAGATGCTATAAGTAAGATATGTTAACCCCTCGCACTGAGCACTTGTCAAGATTACTGGAGTTTCCTTCAGTGCTATCTTCCTTGAAATGATTACAAGAGGAATCCCCCATCACTAAAAAAGACGAAGGGGGTGAAAGTCCGCAACCTCAAAGGCCAACAACATGGTCCAAACTTATGATTGTTACAATAGACCAATGCAACTGGAATAAGCAGAGGCAATGGGCCAACTGCCAGACTGCAAGGAATCTGGGGTTCACCAAGGTTTATAACCTTTTTAGGTCGAGCCTAGCGCAGCGCGCATAGGCTGCTCTAGGAAAACAACCTCTTGGAATCACTCAGGACTTTTCACACGCTCGTGCGTGTGTTTTTTTTTCTCCAGCATTTTTCCTATTGGGCTTTGCGTGCGAAGACAGCACGCAATTGGGCAAAGGCGGGTGCATGTCCCACCTTTCCCAGGAAATGTATCCTCCTACGGCTTGCGGTTACGAGCAGCAGCACGCAGTGTGCCATCTGTTTCGGGTCAGATTTCAAAGGTTGTTTTTCGTTTAGCTTTCGCGCGGCCGCGCTTGTTAAAGCCTCCTCTCCTTTTGTTCTTCTTTTTTCAATGGACAAACCACTTGTATACCGGAACGCTGAGATAACCAACCCACGGCCTCTGAAAATGCCTGCCTTTTCTCTTCTCGGTTTGTTTTTGATTGCGTGTAAAATGTGCCTTATTTTTGTCGTCTCGCACACTGGCACTTAATTACAGTATCCGAGCATCGCTCGGTTGAATGCCGAGGTTTGTCTGTGACTGCAGGGCAGCATGAACTTCAATCGCTGTAGGGGCTGCTCGGCTTTTCATCCTTACCAGGTCGGTAAACCAAGTGCTATTAACTTGCAGCGCTTCGAGGCTGTGTCAGAAGCACGAGACGATGCAGTACATGACCATCGTGGAGTTATTATTATTAAGCTCATGCTTGCAGCATAGTGATGCGAGGGAAGGCTTTAATAGCATGAGACCCCAAGCCTGTCCACCCATGCATTGTTTTTTCCAGTTTAACCCCTGGCTCTCCTGCTCCCGCCAGTGCCTACAAAAAGCGCTCTAAGACCGGCTTCGGGTCGAGTCCGTGCTATATAAAACTGCAAGAAAAGCTTTGTGTGTGTTTGAGGACATGTTGTACTTCATCGATGTCGCTAAGATCGGACGGTGACAGTCCTGGTGAGGGGCTGGCCTATGGCTTCCGAATGAGGAACGGAAGGGGGGAGAGGGGAGGGGGTTTTTCAGAATGCATTATGCAGCAGGGACTGCGGCCTCCTGTGGTGGGGTGTCCACGGAAAGGTGGGTACAAACGTCTGGTGACAGCTGTTAAGTATACAAAAACCCCGCACGCGGTGCTTGACTGCGGATCGATAAATAGGCCTTTACAGCCTCGGACCGATGTCTGTACAGTGACCTGCGGCAGCTGTTCGAAAAACACGTGAGATCGCGTCTAATTGAATAAAGAATCCTTCGTCGGCCGTGTGTCATGGCAGGCAGCTTAACCAACAGAGCATTACCTCTTGCATCTTACATCTTGCTGTGACCGTCCTCCAAATGCACGAGTTTCTCATCTGCTGTTACACCCTCCGTGTCTATCATCAGTATATTCCTTCTCCTTTCCGCCTTTCCATTCTCACTCTAATGTTCTTTTTAATGAGGGTTTTGTAGGTATTAGAGCTGCAGCCAGACAATACCAGTATTGATCAAAAACTCAATTTACAAAATGATGCGTTTAAGAGCGTGCCATAACTGTTAGCATGGTTTAGGACTTGCTGCCGCTTTTTATTTGTATTTTTCGTCGCCATCAGCGGCCTCCTCGAGTAAGGCACTGATGACAGTTTGTGAGCGGCGCAGTTTTGGCCCTGTCGTTGCATCGAAGCAGTTGTCATTTGCTTAGCATCATACATTCTTCATCGTACCATGCCAATTTTTGGGGGACAGGGCTTTTTTTTTGCTACAATGATCACTGGCTGGTAACAGAGAGGACTTTACATGGACCAGCCCCCAGGGAGCTCCCAGTCCTGACAAATCAAGCAAAAGCTTATTGCTCCAACTGGGTATGTCTGTGCCTTCCATGCAGTGTGGGGTTGACAGAACACAGAAGCGAATCTGCACATAGCAAACACCTGGTCAGATGCCGTCTAGCAGTTAATCAAGGTATCAATCAATTTCTGACAAAACAATCATCATTACTAATGTGCTTGCATATTCATTTATTTGATGGCTTTTTTTGACAGCATATGAATTGTCTCCCGCCATTGATTTACCCCAAACTTTAATATCTTAAATGGCTAATGTAATAGATAATGTGCTGCCTGGCTAAAAACTTATAAGGTTCCAAAGGCGAGACCTATTGGCTATGCCAATGCTTGTTTCAATACAGTAACGATTAAATGAAAAAAAGGTCTGTACAGATAGAATCTTTATTGAAGCTCTACCACTTTGGCCTCTCCGACCAAGGTAAACAAGTCAGCAGTTAAAAAGACAGGATCCTCTTATGAGGGTCAAGGTGGTTTTGCAATGTGCAAGAGCGAAATAAATCATTAAACTCGAGCAAAAGCCAACTACGTAACCACAACCTAAGGATTATGTTTCATATGTACTGGAGGAGGGAGCGAGGTATTGATCACTCTGAAAATATACTGGCTACTTGGGAGCCGGTGAATTAAGAGAGTCAACCTTCATCAGCTCAAAGGGGACACTCCTGAAGAGCGGAAAGTAGATGCTGTTGAGAGAAAAAATCTGCTTGTCAAAGCACAATTTCTGCAAACTCCTCAGCAAAGGAATCACAAAGAGCCATACAGAGAGAATTGATTGAGAGAAAATCTACGCAAGCTTCTCAGAATGCGTACTTTGATTCTCTCAACCAGGAAGCTGATGACCTGGCTGATACATGTGGGCGACCAAGTCTCCTCATAGGTGGGGGTCCTGGAGGGTTTTAGAGAACTGCCCTGGCACTGTAACAGAGACTGTGGTCATCAACGTTTACTATAACATTTGCAAGAACAAGTCCTCAGAGATGACAAATGAGCATTTCCCTCTCATCTTACTATATCCTGGGCGCACTGGGTACCGTTTAACGGTCTAAAAATAGAGGTCCTCTCAGAACAACAATTTTTTTATTTCAGGACTTCACAATCAAATAGGTGTTAGCACAGGAGAAAAGACGTATAACTACCTCAGCGTGCTGCACCTTTGCATTTCCAGATCAACCTTTCGGCACAATCAAAAAACTAAAAGAGATGAGAACATTGCTACCTTATTTCGAAAAGCTTAGAGTACCCATTTCGTTGTTGAACCCTAAGGTTCACTGGAAAGACTCCTCATGTACTTCAGTAGCCTGACGAGGCCTATGACTTTCTGCAAGAAATTGAGAAACCTGAATCTGGCCCATACTAGCCACATAACGGGGAGAATGATTGCATGTGAATTATTTTGAGTAATGTTTGTAAATGCTTAGTGAAGAGCTGAAAATAGGGATAAGGTCTGGACTAACTTCAGACCCCTGCCCATTCACACCCTTATGGGGCAATATATATTTTACACCGGGCCTGGGCAGGCAAGTCTTCTAGCAATGAATATAGGAGGGCTGCAAGACCTTCAGTTATATGATCTGGATGGGGGAGGTAAAATCCTTTGATGAACTCAAAACTATAATCTGGCGTACAAAAACAGAACACTTCTGATATTGTAAGGATAAACATTGGGTTCTGCAGTCCCACATAAAGAGGGAGCAAAAGGGATGTGATCCTCTTTGAAAAACTCCTTACCAATTATGTCTATATTATAATATTCGAGTGCTCAGTAAGGTCCAGAAGACTTTGGAAAAATAACCTGAAATAACAGTGGATGCAGACCAATGGAAGGTCATGCTGACGAAAGCTAACAATTTTGAACGCTATGTGGAGGGAAAAGAAACATTGTTGAGATGTTATACCAATGACACAATACCCCAGCAAAGGTGGGTGCCTTGGGACACTCAGGAGGAATCCAGTGCTGGATGGGATGTGGTGGAACTGTCTCCTATACACACATCCTCTGTTCTTGCCCATCACTGAGAGGTGTTTGGCAGAAGGTGATACAAACAACTGAGGAAGTCAATGGATTATTAATAGTGGCATACCCAGAGGTTATTCTTTTAAGTAGCCCTTCAGAGGAAACATACCCCTGCCCAATTGAAAAGGGAAAATTGTATATCACGTGCTACTGGCGGCAAAGCAAGCCATACTAACAGACTGGGGGAGACAACAATCCCATCTGCGACCATGTGGGTGGGGAAGGTTTGGTGGCTTCTGGGGATGGAACAACTGGTGGAAGTGCTCACCATAGGGAAAAGGACTTTTGGAAACAATTGGGGGGTGTTAATAGGCTTTTTCGCAAGAGACTTTAAGGAACTGCAATGCCCCAGAAGATTGAGAGCACTACATATATTAAAGGACTCAAAGCTTGACCAGTAATGTCAAAACATATAGCGTACCTTATCTTAACTGAGTACACAAATAAAAGTCTGGCAGGAAAAAACGGATTCCCTAGTGAACTAACTGGAAAGAACTATAGCCTTTGGTGAAAATAAAGATCGGGTGATCGTGGAAGGGTAGATTTAGATATGTGCAAGTTGAAGTTGGCTCAAGGGTTGGCAAACTTAAAACCTGAATAAAAACGTATTGAAACCTAAAAGATAGATTACATCCTGTATGGAATCATGCTTCGAGACTAACCATAAAAGCAAAAGTTCATGTATAATGTGAGAGGTTTTTTTAAAGCAGTGCTACGTGGAATTTGTGTTTTGTGGGATATTCTCGATGGGTGCAGAAAACACACTTATATGAATGAAGTATTATTACAATTTGAACATGCTAGCACTCCCCAGAGGCCGACATTTTTCAGTCAGAAATACTGCATTTTTGAAAAATAGCAAGGAATGCGGGTTTCCATCTACAAGCATTTTCGGCATGAAGGACACAGTAAAACTGGCAGACGTCTTCACTGGCAGGCTAAAGGGAAGAACACTGCAGAAGAGATCCACTCTGTAGAAGACCCCAAAAGTCACAAGAAAATCATATAATCAGGTTTGTGTTGCCTCTGCATTTTATTAATACTATGTAGAACTGTATTTAGAAAGTCAAAACTACATCCCCAAATTAGTAGAATCTTTCTTCCATAACCTTCTAATATCCACCATCAGTGCAGAGCAAATGTCTTTATTGGAATCTTCTCTAAAAAGACAGGACATAGTTCAAGCAATCTGGAAACTGCCATTAAAAGGCTCCTGGGCCAGGTTGGTTCAGCAGCAAACTCTATAAGATGTTAGTGAGGCATATCTACTACCACTCTTTAATTATGTCTGGAGTGAATGGCATGGCCTGAAATCTTTATGGAAAGCCATTTCTGTATCGCTTTGAAACCCCAAAAAGATCCAATCATCAACAGCATAACTGGTGAGAAGATTCTGATAAACCGAGGCCCTCTTTCCCCCTTATTTTTCACCGTTTATAGAGTCATTTGCTTTTAACCTTAGTGAGGATCAATTTATTGTTTCTTATTCGGGGCGGGGGGGGGGGTGAAGATCAAATTGTACAGCAATGATGTTGCATTGTACCTGTTCATTGAAGTATCGAATCTACATAGAACCTTTGCATATAGAGCAGTTCTAGGCGATTTCTTGCTTCGAGGTTAATCATAGTCAGAAGTTACACTCTTTGAAGTCAGACCCGAGACCCTTCCTCTAGACATGAGATCGATGATTAGTCTGAATTCAGTAGTGTACCTCGGTATATGGATGTGCTTCAGTATTGATAAACTGAATGAATTGAACTATGTCCCATTAGTCACACAGATAAATTCAACTCAACACAAAGTATAAACTGCCCTTTACTCTCATTGAAGGATTAATCTCATCATGATGACAGTCTTATAGCAGTGCTTCCTTTTTCATACAATTCCGTGTTTGTTGTTTAAGAAATTCTTTAATACATTAAACTCAGATATAACCATGGTTATATGGGGGAATGGAATAGCCTTGTTAGCAGAAAAATAAGCTTTGTTGGTCCTTGTTTTAAGGGGGATGGGCTCTTCTGGGTATTGATAAATGGTTTTCTGTAGCATCTTTGTGGTAGCTGCATAGGCTGCTTAGCTTAGAGTGGTGTACAAATATGGATAGCAAAATAATTAAAGAAATAGTAGGTTCTGAGAACATGATTTTTTTTTTTTAACTGATCCTCCAAGATAATATAAAAAATATGATTTAAGGTGCTCAGAAATATGGTCAGGACCATTAGGATAGTGAGAAAATGTTACAAATTCCAAAGTACCATGTTTTAACACCATTATGAGCTAACCTGGCAGTGCCAATCCAATTGACAGAAAGAAGCAATGTCTAGCACAAGAGTGGAATTGTGAATATGTATGTTGAAGTTCTCCTTCAAGGAGAGTATAATAAATCATTCCTAGAGCTACAAGCTGAATTCAGATTACCTCCTCCGGGAACTTTTTTATTGGATCAATGCTGATTTGCTTATGACTGTGTCTAATCTGAGGTGGTATTGTTGGCAAAAGAATGATGGACTGGTACTCGGCCCGAGTAATTACAATTGTCTGAGATTAATTCAAGCATCCCACCTGTCAGTTTTTTTAATACTTCAGTGCAACGCTGTATGTGTGATGTGTATGCCCAGACGTGGGTCCCGTAACTCACTTTGCCACCAGAACCAAGCTGCACCCAGCTGATGCGTCCCAAGTAGGGCGAAGCCGGTCTTGAGTTGTTTGTGTTCCGGTTCAGAGAGGACCTGGCTTTGCTGTTTTGAGCTGGGCTGTTTCTATTGCAGCAGGATCAAGGCTGATTAACATATGGCTGGGTCTAATATGAGGTGGCACTGGGGGGAAAAAAATGGTGGACTGGGATGTGGGCCGAGTAATTACCAGTGACTGAGGTTAATTATAACATCCCACCCATCACTTTTTTGTATATAACACAGATGGCAGGATGGCATGGGCAGCACAATGGACCATGGCGGGCAGTAGGGAGGAGGCAGAGGTTTGCACACAAGAATGTAAGTCAGGCAGGAAGGTGGCAGGAGCAGTAAGCTGACTACAAAGGGCAAGCCGGCAGGGGTAGCCAGCTAACCACAGATGACAGGAGGGAGGCAGCAGAGGCATGCAGAGGGAGAACGGAGAGAAGATAGTAGGGATCCAGGGGCAGCAAGCTGTTCACAGAGGGCCGGTTACTGTGAGTTTGACCACCTGCTGAATGTGGGCCTGGGATATCCACCTGCTGCGCATGTCCAAAGGCTGTGCGCAGTTGTAGTGTTAGTGGAATATGATCAAAAACTCTAGATATTCCCTGAAAAATACTAAAGTTACAGAGATGTTTTAGTTAGGCATGGTAGTATGATTCTCCCTTTCTTTAAAAAACCATCACAAATTCACTGTGAAAAACAAAGGTTAAAGTGACAATATGGTTAAGTATTGAAATGTGTTAAAAACTAACGTTTATAAATAGGGCTCCCAGTTTTCCATTTTTACAGATTTTTACAGATAAAAACAGACAGGAAAATATGTGCTAACTGGCTGAATTTAATTTTAAAAATGGAAAAATACAGAAAATTGGGCTTCTTTTGAGGGCCTTTTCATACTGTCTTTCATTAATTCCAGGCCAACAGCTGAGCAAATAGATGGCATGGGAAGTTAAAAACCAGGATGAGGTTACATTAAATAACGACATATGTCAACATCCATTTGTAGTATAATTACAATGTTTACCTGTGGGTGTTATATTTGGCTACTTAATTTGCTAAAACACGACAGGCGTCAAAGTATGAGCACATATTTATTAGTTAAATAAATGTGGAAATATACCATATTACAACTTCATCTATTAAGAGAACACAAAATAAATATGGATAAATACTGACAAGATTGGCAAAAAGTAAATATGGATAAATACAGACGGAAATGTTTAAAAAAAGAAAAAAACATAAAACCGGCAGCCCTATTTATAAACCACAGTGCCACTTTTCTGCTCATCACAAGTACCTTTGCCCAAGTTTTGTGCCCTTCAGTATCCTCTGTTGGGAGCCTAAGGGGACATGGTTGGTTGAAGTGAAATTTTCCAATTTATTGCGAGTTTCCTCCCATATCCTTGATTTTATAAGTGGAATTTGGAATAAATTGGTCACCTGGTGTGCAGATCAGTGTGTGGATCCTTTGAAGCACCACTTGTTTGAGTTGCTTAATTTTGCTCTATCGATGATCCAGCAAGGCTGCGCTATGTGCACCGTCAATGGATACTTTGCCACCATGTCGGCTTTTCTTTGCCTTCCAGACATCTATCCTTGTTTGTTTCCCATTATGATTAGGTTTCTAAAGGGACTTACTTATGTTTCCTCCAAATCTTTCTGTGATGCCCCAATGGGATTTAAACCTTGTTCTGACCTTTTTGATGAGTACTATTTTGAGCCCCATCACAGCTGTCCGACAGTTTTTCTTGTGGTCATTACCTCGACGAGGCATGTCGGTGAGTTCCAAGCACTGAGTGGTTGTCCGCCTTTCACATGCTTCTTCCAGGACAAATTGATTCTTCAAACTAAAGCAGCTTTCCAGCCTTTGCATCTGTGGCAAACCATTCCCCTTCCTGCCTTCTGCTCTCCCACTAATTCCACCAAGGAGGAGAGACCTCAAAGGCTGGACCTCAGGAGAGCAGTCATTTTGTTATATTGACCGCACTAAAAAGATCAGGTCTGACCCCCAGCTCTTTGTGGGGTATGAGAGTAGCAAGAAAGTGAAAATGATGACTAAGTCTAGCTGGATAATACTCTACATAAATATGTGTTACGCCTTTCGCAAAAAGGAACTCCTAGAGGCAATTCTGCTCATACCACCAGACCAACATCTTCAGCATCGGGTCTCACCAGGGATGTTCCCATGGCAGAGTTTTACCATGCGGCAATATGGGCTTCCCTTCACACTTTCGCTAAGCATTGTTTCTTGGATTCCCGGGTGAGACGGCATGGCCATTTCACATGCTTAGTTCTCTAGGATTTCCTTATCTAACCAGGCCTTCATATCCACCATCTGCGAGAGGTTACCGCCTTGAAATCTATTTAGTAGGTGTGGAATCTGCAGGTAGAAGTTGCCATCACACGAAAAAGTTAGTTATCTTCAGTAACGCTTTTTCTAGTGATACTCTGTCTACCTACAGAATTCTCAGCGATCCCACCCGCCTGCGCATTCTGAGGGATGATCATGGGCTACAATCAAATAGGTTCCAGTTTAAATTGTTGCACTACAGTGCCTCAAATTGAGTATCATTTCCTCGCCTCTGCCTAAAAGGTCAGTGCACCAAGGTAGGCGCTGTATGGCTCCACTGACATCAAGGCACTATAATGGAGCTAGCATCCCCTAGCAATGGAGAGCTATTGAAAGTCTGGGGATAGTCAACGGGAAAATCTATATATATTTGTCGCACACATTCACTTATTGTTCTTTGAACAGAAGATTTAGAGACCATTTTTGTTACTCCTGGCTTATGTTTCTGGACTACTTATAGAGCATACATTCTATGAGATGGTCATAATGCTTTTATACAAGAAAAAGAAGTAAGATTTGTCTCTGTGGCACCGCTCGGCTTCAGTGGTTAAGACTTTGGTTGTCATTACTGTTGTCTGAATAGTTGGTCCTTTTATGGCTTACAGTGAGAATACTTACTATGAGGATCCAACAGTTAGGGTCCTGATGGTTAAATTGGGACCAACTGATATGTTTGTTCACACTGCTCCTGCCACATGGCTTGTCTTTAATGGTTTGTATCCCTTGTGGTAGTTGTAGAAGTCAATGTGGGGATATCTCCGACATTTTCTTTCATATATCCCCAAATGATAGAGTGAAATTTTTGCGCTAAACTTAACCTAGCCATTCCTTCCGAACCATAAATCCCTGACTGTGAGGCGGAATTGGTCACTACAATGTACTCCTGTGCGTGTTCTTTGATTTATGTTTATGAGGTGGAGAAGCTATAAGAAAATATAAAAGGAAAACTACCATAAATTATTTAAACTAGGGGTAACGACACAGATATATAAGCAGTCTTTACCATTACATCTGCCACTGTGTCTCATAGTCAGGATTCATTGTAAGAGCCCTTTTGGTAAAACTGTTTTTGTGAAGTAAATTGTTGATCGTGATTAAAGTAAGGAGCAGTTAGTGTGCTTTTTATTATCCTGCTTGCCTTTTGTATTTTTTAATACATCCTCTTGAATTCATCATGTACATTCTCAATCTCATCTCTCCATATGTTAGAGAGAGAGAAAAAAACAGAGAGCCAGAGAAAGAGGGATCCCAATTAGTTTATACTGTTTTACTTTATTTATAGCAGACTTTGACCTTGCTCCCTTTTCTAAAATTGCTAATTATCCTCTTTCTTTACCAATGACCCTTGTGGTTACATATATATTTCTATATACTCTTGCTAAAATGCAAATGGAAAGATGACAAAGGGACATGGGTTGTTGTAAGAGTGTCAATGCCTTTCAGTGCGTTCATTGATCAGAATGTCTAAAGCTTTTATGTCAGCAGTATTTACAAAAATTGTAACACTTTTTAATGTATATTTAATGAAAATGTTTGTTTTCAGAGTTTCTGCTATGGTGCAGGTAAAACGGTTACCCAGTTTGCTCATATACGACGTTTACAAGGTCAGGAGAGAGAACCACTCCCGTTAGAGGAAAGAAGAAGGGAGCCAAGAATAGATGCCAGAGAAAACCAAATACAGGATGGAGGTCGCGGCGATGCAGATCGTTTTCTGAGACCATATAATCACAGATATGATGAGGAAGATGGAGCCGCTCTAAGAGCGAGACACCGTCATCTACAAAATAGACCAAATAATATGAATCCTGAAGTACTGCTACCAGCTCGTATCACAGCAGCAGAAAATTGTGGGGTAAGTGGAAAAAGCTAGCGAGATACTCAGCATCGTCACTTTATAATGTTCCCTGGGAAGCAATCAGCCCCTTACCAAGACAGTAGTATTTGTGCTTGCTGTGCAAGAATACTAGGTGAATACACACAATCCAGGAAGGTTTGGATACTTAAGTGAGATGCTGGTCCTTTACCTTAGAGGAAAAATCACTTCTTGCACCACAGACTGTTGGAGGAAATATTATACAGGCGTGACCACAGGTTGAGGCGTGGAGAGGGATCATTAAAAAAATAACCCACTACTTTGCTGATCTTTAATAGCGCAACATCACCCTCTGCCTATGTAGATTACAATTTTTTTATTAAATTGTGCAAAAATATAGCTAAGGCTACTGTAGGGACAGAATCTTTTGTGGAAACCTTTACAAAATGTTTCTATTATTTGCCTAAATTAGCCCTCCTTGTATTACTGATTGCGTAGCTCTAGACCCAAGGGCCCTTTCTTAAATAGTGAGGGTTAGGCTGTAGTGTAAATGACCACTACCTGCCCATCATGTGCATTCTGTCTGTTTTTTTTACAGATAAAGTTAGACTTTGGAAACCTGTCCGTTTCTTGTTCCAGTCTTTATTCTCTGATTGAGATTTTAGGAATTGTATGGCGCAGCATGTAGTGAAGTGGTATCTTCTCTCAGCTGCATTTCTTTTATTTCACTGCTGTTCTGTATTTTCCCTAACTGTATCTTATATCATCTTGCTCTTTGAGGCATAGAATCTTCTTCTTGATTCAATTCAGGCACAGTAAACCTTTGTGGATCCAGCGTACCCTTGCTTAAGGCATTTATTGGCTTTTTCTCGACATTCTTTAAATCTGCGTGGAGGTGGACATTAGTGACGTGCACTTGGATGTAGGCTTCAATATGTAATAAGCTCAATGCCTGTGGGATTCCTGTATATGTTGAACAGGGAGGGTGAGAAAGAAAACCATTGTAGCACTCCACAACCTCACTTGGTTAATTGGATGTTTTGGATAAAAAGGTCTAGATCCATTAAAGAGCCTTGTCTGATACACCTGTCCACTCCTGGAGCCTTTTTCTTAGTATTGTATTGTCAGATGTGTCTTATGCCTCAAGGAAGTTGTGGAATTTAGAATGCTTTGCTGATCTTTGTCCAGTGTGGTGAGCAGCACATCTCAGATCTTATGTAATGTAGTTTTGGTTTCTCTCAAGGTTCTGAACCTTGACAGTTATCACGCTGGTACAATTCAGGCTGGCATCCATGCATGCAATAACAGGCAAGTTTATGGTTTGATCCTAAGTGCTAGTCTTGGTATCGCCTTCTCTTGAATGTCGAATGCACACATGGAAAATATGATTGCAAAATTGTGTGTTTGAGGCATATGAGCTGTAGATCATATACTGTGCATAGATTGCCATCTGGTGTTGGGCTCAGATGTTTGCATTTTGTTTTTGTTCGAAGAAGTCTTTGTAGTCACGAGATAGGTGACTCCTCCTTACATTGATAGTGCGCATGGGCATCGACTCCATCCCCATATTGTTTTTTTCCGCCATCGGGTTCGGATGTGATTTCTTGCGCTCCGGGTCGGTATCATCTTCGAACCCCCTTCGACGCGCAATCCTTCACCACTCGATGGTATTGTTCTCGATCGCGTTCCCCTTTCGACGCGCATCATCCAACTTCAAATAATCTTCGACCAACAGCTTCGACGTGGGCCGTTGGGCCTACCCGCGCCGACCACGCCGGCCGTCGATGGAACGGACTCCGTTTAAAAAATGCCCCAGGTTTGGGGCTAAATTCCCACACACGGACTTACACGAAGTGTGTAACCTCTGCTTCTCCCCCGAGCACGAGGAAAAGCACTGCGAGGCCTGTACATCGTTCCGGTCGAAGAAAACCATCCGTGGTCGTCGGGCTCGACGTCACGAAATGTCCCGTGGCAGCAGCTCGATTCCAGACATCTTCGGAGAAGGTACTAATGTCCATCCAGAACTCCAACCTGCAGAAGAGGTTATCTCCGTGTCCAAGGCCGACGACTCCGAGGAAGATGAGCAGGACGTCAACCCGGCTCAACGGATAGTGAGTACTAACAGCCAAGCCGCCACCAAACACAAATCTAAGGCTCCGGTAACACCTTCGCCCTCGGGCTCAGGTCGACACCGTGAACATATTTCAGACGGCCCGCCCTCGGGCCCGGCTATGAAATCAAGACAAAAGCCTTCCGACTCGGGCTCGAGTTGGCCCCATTCTGGCACCGAACATACACCTTCAGCACCGAAGCCTAAAACCAAGCCGGTGCCCACCCTTCATTGACTGCACCGAAGACACCTACGACGTCGAAAACCTCGACACCGAAGCCACCAAAAGACAAAGCTTCGGAGCCGAAACAGGACAAACCGAAAGCTTTGGAGCCGAAACACGACAAACCAAAAGCCTCGGAGCCGAAGAAAATCTCGGATCCGAAAACTCCCTCACCAAAGGTTTCGGAGTCGAAAACCCCTACAAACCCTTCACAGTCTAAGCCTGTTAAGGAACACTCTACGCCCAGGCTTCCGGCGCCTACACAGGACATACCACTCAAAGACCCTTCTTTTCAACAATTTTCAGATCCAAAGCAGAAAACACTGCATATTGACCCCGAAACTGGCCACCTTCTTACCAAACCTCCTAAGAAGCGAAAACTAGACCTCCCAGAGGACTCTCACATACCTCTCAAATGCAAGGACATGGGTACTAACCCTTCTCCCCCTTATATACCTCCCTCTCCTCCTCCTGATCCTAACTTATTTATCTCACCAGAAAACTCACCATCACCTACACTCTCACCTGCACCACAGGATGATGATGACGGTGGGGATTGGGATGGGGACACACTAGGGGATGATGACAACCTTAACATACCACAGGACACAGACCCATGGGATTACTATGATCAAGATCCAGATCCACACAATGACCCTGATCTGTATCCCTCCAGGCCATCACCACCTGATGATAACATTGGTTTTGCACAACTTATTAATAAAGCTGCTCACTACCATGGGGTGGAACTACACACTGATCCCCTAGAAGAGGACTTCTTAGTGGAAACATTCGCACCCTCACAAAAATCCACCCACACCCTGCCCATGCTAAAAGGCATGTTAAAACACGCTACTGAAGTATTCAAAGACCCTGTTAGAGCCCGAATACTTACACCAAGGGTGGATAAAAAATATAAAGCAGCTCCCACAGACCCACTGTATATCAAAGGCCAGGTACCTTTAGACTCTCTTGTGGTGTCTAACGCACGCAAGAGGGCTAATTCCCAAGCTACAGGCGACGCCCCTCCTCCTGACAAGGAGTCAAAGCTTATAGATGCTTCAGGAAAAAGAATTGCGTCACAGGCTGCTAACCATTGGCGCATTGCCAATGCGCAAGCTCTTTTAGCACGCTAGTAGAGAGCGCACTATGACGAGCTGGCAAAACTAATGCAGCACTTACCAGAGGAACACAAAAACAGGGCCAATGAACTCATTCAAGAGGGCAAACTTATAACTAACATCTCCATAAAAGGCGCCCTAGATGCGGCTGATACAGCATCTCGTGCCATTAACACCAGCCTATTACTGCGTAGGCACGCTTGGCTTCGAATCTCCGGATTCAAGCAAGAAGTTCAAACCACCATACTCAATCAGCCCTTCGATCAACAGCATCTTTTTGGACCTACAGTCGATACTTCATTGGAGAAAATGAAGAAAGATACCGAGACTGCTAAGTCCATGGGGGCCTGGCAACTACCCTCCAACAGGGGTTCCTTTCGCCGCTCCTTTTACAGGGGTGGCTCCAAAACAATGTGGTCAGAAAATCCCTCCTCATCTTACAAAAGCCCCGATCAATCTACCTCCTCCAGAGGATATTTTCGGGGAGGATACAGAGGGAACAATAATAGGGGAAGAGCCAGAGGTAACAACACCCGCAATTCCCCTACCACCAAGCAGTGACTTCCCTACACTACCCCCAGACCATTCCACTCCTGTCGGGGGACGTCTCTCACAGTTCCTACCTGTCTGGAACTACATCACAACAGACAAGTGGGTAAGACAAATTATCCAGTATGGTATTGCCTAGAACTCACGTCTACTCCCCCAAATATCCGTCCCAGGCAACGTCCAATGTCATCAGAACATCTGACCCTCCTAAAACAAGAGGTTCTCTCCCTGTTACAAAAACATGCAATAGAACCAGTCCCCTTGCCTCATCAGGGCACAGGGGTTTACTCCCTATATTTTCTAATCCCAAAAAAGGACAGCTCTCTCGAACCAATACTGGACCTCAGACCACTAAACCTCTATATTCATTCAGATCACTTCCACATGGTCACCCTCCAACAGGTGCTCCCATTGCTTCAACAAGGCGATTTTCTTTCCACTCTAGATTTAAAGGACGCCTACTCTCATATTCCCATTCATCCAGCTCACAGAAAATATCTCAGGTTCCTGGTGGACGGTCAACATTACCAGTTCAAAGTCCTCCCGTTCGGGGTGACCACAGCACCCAGAGTCTTCACCAAGTGCCTCGCAGTAGTTGTAGCTCACTTAAGAAGACAACACATTCCCGTGTTCCCATATCTGGACGACTGGCTCATAAATGCCAAGTCACACAGCAGCTGCATTCACCACACCCGCAAACCAATTCAGTTGCTTCACGACTTGGGATTCACCGTGAATTTCACCAAGTCACACCTCCAACCATCCAACACACAAATGTATCTAGGAGCTACAATAGACACTTCCAAAGCTCTAGCATACCCCAACCCAGTCAGAATACGCAACATACAGGCTCTAATATCTCAATTTCAGCCTCAACGCTCATTACCAGATCGAGAGTTCATGCAATTAATCGGGATGATGCATAGTTCCTTATGCAAGACTCCACATGCGTCCCACATGCGTCCTCTACAGGAATGCTTAGCACATCAATGGAACCAGACTCAAGGTCAGCTAACAGATCTGGTGTTGGTGGACAGCCGCACATATCGCTCTCTGCACTGGTGGAACACACAAAACCTTTCCAAAGGGCGGCAGTTCCTCGATCTGGTTCCACAGATAGTGCTAACAACAGACGCATCGCTCGCCGGCTGGGGAGCTCATGTCCAAAACCTTACCATTCAAGGCATATGGACTACACAACAAAAACAATTCCACATAAACCACCTGGAATTACTGGCAATTTTTCTGGCATTAAAATCGTTTCAACTCCATCTAGTAGGCAAAACTGTATTAGTCCGTACGGACAACATGACAGCAATGTACTACATACAAAAGCAGGGAGGGACACACTCTCTACAGCTTTCACACTTAGCTCAACGCATATGGAAATGGGCCATTACACAAAACATATATCTCCTGGCAGAACACCTCCCAGGAGTACACAATCAAATCGCAGATCTGCTCAGTCGTCAACAACAACAGATCCACGAGTGGGAACTTCATCCTCAAGTTCTTCTTCCATTCTTTCAAATGTGGGGCTACCCAGAAATAGATATGTTCGCCACACACCAAAACGCAAAATGCCCAACCTTCGCGTCCAGGTATCCACACTCATTGTCCACAGGCAATGCGATATAGATGAACTGGTCAGGAAAATTTGCTTACGCTTTTCCGCCTCTCCCACTCATTCCATTAGTGGTTCGGAAGCTCCAACAGCATTCTCTCACACTAATCCTGGTTGCTCCCACATGGGCTCCACAACCCTGGTTCACAACCCTATTAGAAATGTCAGTAGTTCCTCATCAAAAACTACACCTCTCTCCCAAACTTCTCACTCAGAACCATGGAGAGATAAGGCATCCAGATGCCAGTCAACTCAACCTTGCGATCTGGCACCTGAAGTCTTAGAGTTTGGCTACCTTAATCTCCCGCCAGACTGCATGAACGTCATTAAAGAGGCTAGATGTCCTACAACCAGAGCATGCTACGCAGCAAAGTGGAAACGATTCGTAATTTACTGTACAAACAATCAAATCAATCCACTAGACGCTTCCACTCAAAACATTATTTGCTATCTATTACACCTACAAAGCTGTAACCTAGCATATACATCTATAAGACTACATCTAGCTGCAATAGTAGCTTATCTACAAAACAGACAACACTTGTCTTTGTTTCGAGTACCCGCTATTAAAGCTTTTATGGAAGGACTTAAAAGAATAATTCCCCCTAGATTTCCGCCCTCTCCAGTGTGGAATCTCAATATCGTCCTTACAAGGCTCATGGGCCCACCATTTGAACCTCTGCACAAATGTGAACTACAATTCCTCACTTGGAAAGTAGCCTTCCTTATAGCCATCACATCTCTTAGAAGAGTGAGTAACTTCAGGCACTAACCATACAAGAACCATTTTTGCAAATTCATCACAACAAAGTGGTTCTCAGAACTAATCCAAAATTTTTACCTAAAGTTGTGTCTGCCTTTCACCTTAACCAGTCTGTTGAACTACCAGTATTTTTACCTCAACCAGACTCAGTGCCACAAAGGGCTCTTCACATGCTAGACGTTAAAAGAGCACTACTCTATTACATTGAAAGAACTAAATCCTTTCGAAAGACTAAACAACTCTTTGTTGCTTTCTCCCCACCTCATAAAGGCAATCCCATTTCAAAAGCAGGTATTGCACGGTGGATTTTTAAATGCATCCAAATATGCTACCTTAAAGCCAAGCGTACATTAACCATTTCCCCTAGGGCTCATTCTACACGCAAACTAGGGGCTTCTATGGCCTTCTTAGGGAACATTCCCTTAGATGATATCTGCAAAGCTGCAACTTGGTCTACACCGCACACATTTACAAAACACTATTGTGTAGATGGGCAAGCAAAACAACAAGCTAGTGTGGGCCAGGCTGTCTTAAGAACACTTTTTCAAACCACTGTAACAGATACAGGTTAGCCACCGCTACAAACAAAACTGCTATATAGTCTTTGCACAGTATATGATTTACAGCTCATATGCCTCGAACGGAAAATGCTACTTTCCAGTATGCATCTGTTCTTGGCATGTAGAGCTGTAGATTCATATACGCCCACCCGCCTCCCCGGGTACCTTTATCTGTTGCAGTGTTATCTTACTTGAGATACATCACACATGGACATCTCTTTCTATACTCTTACTAACTCCATCATCACCCTTTATGGCGAAAACAATCTGGGGATGGAGTCAATGCCCATGCCCACTATCATCGAAAGGAGGAGTCACCTATCTCGTGACTACAAAGACTTCTTCAAACAAAAACAAACTGCAAATATCCGAGCCCAACACCAGATGGCGATCTATGCACAGTATATGAATCTACAGCTCTACATGCCAAGAACAGATGCATACTGGTAAGTAGCATTTTCCTTATCATGATTGATCCAACTGGAAATTGTCGTTTGGACTTCTAATAGACTGCAATATTGTTATCATTCACTCTGGGGAACACAGGAACATTTATGAATCTTCAATTCAGGGACACTTTACTAACCTGAAAAGTAATTGAAGGATGATATTCTAAGGCCTGAAATCATAATGAACGAAATGCATTGACTAAATGCTACAAAGAAAGGATGTTGATGAACTTTCCTAGGAGAAAATAAGGAGGAAGATAATAAATCATGTCATGGACTCTTGTATTCTCTTATGGAATAGATATATTGTTAATAATATTAAAAAATATGTTTCTGAGGGTGTTGATCAGTTACTTTACTCTTGTTCAGGAGAATGGTCTGTGACGGTTCCTATTTGGGGGTTGTGGTGATTGACTCCTGTTAATCCTTGCACCTTAAGAGTACAAGTAATTGTACTAATACCCACGGTGTGATAGGCGCGGTTGTGTTAGATACCCCAGTTACCTTTGTATAAATAGATTATTCTCTTGAACCTGTTTGAATGTCTATGGGGGGACTGTAGATATTGTGTGGTACTAGCAAAATGTTAAGATGAAACATTGTTGAATGTCATGGCCTCTTGGCTTCTGGGAGTTATTTATTCTGTCCTGTTTTTTGTATTATGGTATCCTATTGTGGGTTCGATCAAGTTATATTTTTGCCATGGCATCCATATGTAAAAGGTCTTGAATATGGTGATAATCACTGCTGTTTTGGTTGGTACTTCACAAAGTAGGTCTTTTGGCTTCTTTATGGCTTTGTGATATCTCACCGTTGCTTCTTGCACTGGGTTTTATTTTCTACAAATACTGCTTTTAGCCACTGTTCTTCTGACTGACAAGTCACACTTTTCAGGTTTGCCAGTTCTTTGTTGAGCCAACTTTATCTGACATGGTTGACAGCATCGGTTTGCTTCATCTGAATAGGGTCAGCTTGCCAAGTGAGTTGGATAGGTAGTGGTGGAGGATTTCTAGGATAGATCTTCCATGTTTAGCGAAGACCTCAGGTTTTTCCCCAACTGCTTTGTCTATCTCCTGGAAGCCTAATCTGCTAATGTTTTTAAATTGTATTCAATCCTATTTGAGAGATAGAATGATTTCAAGGAATGTTATGACTGACCACCTAGAACTTGGCCATCTAGAACACATCAGGCAGTCATGACGCCACCACAGATGGCATCGTACTGGCCTCTAGTTAAGAGTGGCAGGTCCATCCCACTTCCAACAGCGTCACCTCTGAGCAAGAACACCAGGTAAACCATGACATTCTTGCACAGGAAGTCATTCAAATATCCCTGACATGGCGATTGAAACCCACATTTCTTATGTACTGAAAATTTGATTGCAGAACTAACATTTGTGGCACCAATCCCACATTAATGGCCAGTCACAGTAGAATTGGAGCTGTGGATATTTTTCCCCATTGAGGTGAATTTGGTCTTGCTCTTGGCGATTGCCTGGTGGTGTAGGGATAGATATGCCAACAGTTGACCAGGGCTAAATGAGGTGGACAATCCTCTGCTATTGTGGCAAACGTGTTTCCTCTACCAATACAGGTGAACTGGCTGTCTGAATGCATGCAAAATACGAATTGAGGTGTTTAACCGCATATGTGACCAAATGAGTGTGTTGGGACATTATTTGACTGAAGTCTAAGATCTGCATATGTTTGACAATCCCTGGGGCCCACTTGATCTTGAGCTTGGCGAGCTACAGGTTGAATTCTCCTACTTTCTGAGCTTTCAGTGTTTCAGATTGCATGAATTGGATTATTTTGAGGGATTTATTCTGACCTTTGTAACCTTGTGGTCGGCAAACCTCAACAGTGGCTATGAAGTTGTTGCAGTTGACAGAGCTGCTGGCCACAGCATTCACTGATTGGGTAGTGTGTTGAGGAGCTCAGTGCAGGTATATACAAGGACTGCTTCAACTCTGTCTTGAGTTCTTTTTGTGCTTTATTCTGCAGTTCTGTGGAAACAGGTCATTGACTTATCCAGACTATTTGGCATTCACTTTGGTTAATTTGTCATGTGCATCAAGAGAATATGCTTGATCTGTGTGAGTGTTGATGGTGCTTTACTACATCACACTACAGATGCTATGATTGGCTTATCATGTTAAAACTTATTCCAATGTTCCAGTGAGAAAAGAGTTATTGGTCACTGCGTCTAAACCCCTTTCAGCTTCTCAGATCAAGCAGCAAATCTTGTTGTTTTCCTTTAGGCAGACGTTTCTCTTGAGACCTTTAAATAAACTGATGTGACTGGTATTAATTTATACTTCTGAGGAGGGAGGGCCACACTTGTATTAGGGATATGTGCTGGAAGTTGATTTCTGCTAAGGGAGCTTTACTAAGCCAGTACTACTAAACATGACCATGTAATCAGAAAGATTGGTCGGATACATTCATATAGATTCTCTGTAAAGAAAAGGGCAAAATTTGTATGTAAAAAGGCTTCACTCTGTGTTTACACCCTTGTATATTTTATAAATTCATTCATCTGCCGTGTCTTAAAATGAATGTATTTAAGATTCTGGGGCTGATTTAATTATTGGAGGACAAAGTAATTACAGTCACCATGGCAGAGTACTTTACTCCCGCCAAGTTGAGGATACTCTGCCTGCTATATTTAGAAATGTCCGCTGCCCTGACGGACATCTCTAACATTTCCAGGAACTGCCGGTCACAGCAGTTCTTGGAAACGCATATTAAATTTGACGGACGGCTCCGTCAACAAGATGGAGACGTATATTGAACTTACAACTTTTGTTTTTATTTTCAAAAATAACATCCCAAAGCAGGATTTTCTTTTTGACAGTAAAAAGAACAATGGCCACCTAACATGGGAGCATTATCCCATGGTACTGGGGTCATTTAAAGGTTTTTACTCCCCGTACAGCCACGTTTTTAGGTCTCGCCTTGGCAGCGCATGCGCTGCATGCGCTGTCTCAGCGAGACATAAAGTAATCTGTATGTTGGCTGAAACTCCGTGTAATTTGTTTTAACGCTTGCGATTGGTTTACCTGTGGCATTGCTGTTGTTATCTTGCTTTCTGTTGGCTGTTGATCCTATAGTAACTTCCGTGTAGTCCCGAAGCAGCGGCGCCTAACTACAGTTTTCGTCCGCTCCGCTCGCACTTGTTTTAATTGCGTGCAGTGTGCCATCTGTTTCAGCTCACGCCGCGTTTGTTTAACTTGTTTTATTCGGCCGCAAAGCGCAATGCAAATATAACTTATTTATGCAGACCTCTGCATTTTCTCCCTTTTAAATTAACAGCAGTAGCGCACTGTCAACACTGGCGCCCGCAGCCCCCTCCCAACTCCGGGCGCCACGCTTTAGGTTTCAGCGAGGCACCCGGGCAAACAGTCAGCAATGGCGCCCGCAGCCAGCCTTCCGGCTGCCGTGCGCCTATCTATAGGCCAGCGCGCCGTATTGCACTCCATGTCTTGCTTTTCAAACAAATGCTTTTTATTTTTGTAAAAGCGCCCATACGCGCTTTCATTTTAATGGCGGCCACGCCCCTTACTTTACATTCAGCTCGGCTAAAGAACGGGCACGGCCGCCGGTAAAGTAAAAGCAGGACATGGAGCGCAATATGGCGAGCTCACCGTTAATGTTTTTTCCAGAAAGCAAGCTCTTTCGATTTTTGAAGTTTAGAAGTGGAACACAAAGCAGTCAGTGACAGTCGGATTTAAGACAATGGGATGGGAAGTGTGAGGTAAGATCTGTATCTGTTGGGGGAACCTTATTTGGTTTATGAGTGACGTGTTTGGGGTTGGGAAGAAGTGCATGCCCGCTTACTGTCAGTACACCACATTGGAGATCGCAATTTACTGTGTTTCGCCGAGCTCCTGTCTCAGTGCATTGTTTCTCTCGAAATGCCCGGAGCCTGGATCGGCTTTGTCCGTGGAACAGGCAGTGGCGCATGGAGGCACCCAATACAACACACCCACGCAGCAGTTCATGTACACATATACTGCAGACGCTCTTTATCTACGAGCAGTACATCACAGCGGCACTATCCAATATGTGGCGGAGCTCTGGATCGAGAGATTTAATGCATGAATACAGTATGTCTGCTGACCGAGTGTTGGCCAATGAGGAGCTTGCTGAACGATTGAATACCTTACAAGTGTGTGTCTTTCCAATACAAACATTGTGGGCGCGCTTGCCCTAGAGCAGGGGCAGCAGGCAGTGGCAAGGAGAGAGCTTCCGTCTGAAGAGCACAGCAGGTAGAGACAAGCACTGCTGTCGGATCCACCAGTACATTGCCCCAGAGTGCACTTCGCCTTGTTATAAATATGCACACTCCTCAGTGTTTACCCAACGCATCTTGTGCTGAGTTAGCGATAGCCAGTGATTGATTAATTGGTTCGCCCAAGGTTTAAGCAGTGGATAGGCACAACACGTTCATATAAACTGCTCTCACGCTTATTTGTGTGCAGCTAATCGTTGATCTTGTTCAGTGCTAGGGCCTAGGCAGCTGTGATTCAACCAATCTACTGTCAAAACTTTGAATCTTTAAAACTCAAGGGATTATTCTGTGCTAGGCTCTAATTATGCAAAGGGTCCAAGGGTCAGCCGGGTTTTTCAATATGATATATACTAAAAAATCTTTCTTCTTCTTTGCAGACATCATCCGGGCTCTTTTTGTATTCCTTGGCTCTGATTTTCTCATTGAGTTCACCATTTTCTTTTTCACCTGCTTCTTCACCAAAGCTGAATGGCCACTCTTCGCAGGGTAATCTTTATTACTTCTGATAACCCCTAAATTACCCGTAATGGCCGACACTTAATGCGATTTCAGTCCCAGTAATCGAAGTGTAATTCCAGATCATAGAATCCTTTCACAAAGTTGTTGGAATAATATCAGCAATATTTACCTCCGTGAACAAAACGTACTTAAACTAAATTACTCCCATGCATACTGCATTCAGTTTCCATTTTTTTATTTAAAATGGAAACATTCAGTATAGGTGTAATACATGGGCAAATGCAGTAAATTAATAGTGGTGTAGTAAACGGTAAACAAGCATTTGCAATGCAATAGGTGTAGCATTTGCAAGAGTTTAAGCTACTGGCATTGTAAATGATAGTGACTTTTAATTATGTGTTTTGAAATCCTGCAACCAGTGCGTAAACACACACCTTGTACTTGTAGTCGCTGCTTACGAGATGCAAGGCTGGCAGTAAAAGAGGCGCAGTTACTGCCAGCCTTGCTTCTCCTAAGCAACGACTATAAGTACAAAGTGCGTGTTTAAGCACCACTTGCAGGTTTTCAAAACACATAAATAAAAGGCATTGTCATTTACAACGCCAATAGCTCAAGCTCTCACAAATGCGAGACCTATTGCATTGCAAATGCTTGTTCATGATGGTGACTGACAGTGGAAACTGCCCATATGTTTCTCTAACCTTAATACGGCGGGCAGACACATGGCCAAACACCCGATGGCTCTTACTTCGTCCGGCCGTTGGAGGTGTGTGCAGGCAGCGAAGAAGGAATAGTCTCTGCATCTGTATTCTGAAGGCCCGCCTGAGTCTAAACCAGACGAGCGGACCTCCAGGCTGGTAGAAAGAATACTCCATCACCGTGGCAGCAGAGTATTCTTTCCGCTAACTTAGTCAGGCCCTCTGTCTCAATGAAGATTCATGATGTTGACCTATACAAAGTATAAATCAAACTGACAGTGTGAAAAAAACTAGACTTTGTCTTTAATTGTAGTGCTTAGTGGTAATCTTAATTCTTGCAAGAACTGGTTTTGTATAAATGGTATAGTAAAATTACTAGGCCACTACAGAAATTTCACTCTTTTACGTTATTTGATATGGGTATGTTTTTCCAAATTATTTCATTTGTGACATCTGCACTTCCCAAAGATTTGTCATCAGAGGTTTTCAGGTGAACAGAAACAAGCTCTCAGAACAAAGATCTTAAATGTAAAGCTAAACGCAGTAAATCCTGAATGCAAATTGACAAGCATCCCTTAAGTAGTTGTAAGCTAAATATGTTTAGGAAGTACAGAGATATGGACACCATTGTTAAAAATATTATTGAGAAATTTATCAAATCCTCAATTGCATACCTAGCTTTAAAATCATTTTCAGAATTATGCTAATAATAACAAATTGTTACACTCCACGTATGTCAAGTGCACCAGACTGCTGATCACCAAGCTGAACCTAAAAACAAGCACTGCTTGTTGAAGTTTAAGGAGAAAGAAGATTCTCCAGGTAAGTCAGAGGGAAGCTAGATGAATAAGTTACTTACTTTCAGAAACTCTATTTATGGTGAGTACTCAGGATCCAGAAATTCTTTCAATAGTTCTCGCATTCCGGTAGACGGCGCCATCAGCCTCCATCGTAACACCCTAGCCTCTGGACATGACAACATGGAGCCCATATAGGCACTACCCCTGCATGCTGACATCAGTCTCTTGCTCCTGTTCAAGCCCTCTGACAAGTAGTGTGGTTGACAAGATTGAGATCGTACCAGCAGAATGCATAAACTAACATGGGACCTCATTATTATAATTATTACAGAGTCAGCTCCTCGTGTAGGCAGTGAGAAATCTATGGTTAGAGTTACAGAGTATCCATCAGAAACCGTATTAACAAAGTAAGTAACTTATTCTTCTGAAAGATATTTTTAACCACAGGTTCCTCTCTTTTTGAAACCGTACCAAAGCAATGCCCCCTCCAAGGAGCTGTGTCTGGGGAGTGAACTTACACTAGAGGTCCTGCATGGCCGAGCAGGCAAAATGACCCTTTCTGCAGGCATCAGAATCGATGCAGTAGTGCTTGGTAAAAGTATGGACAGATGCCCATGTGGCAGACTGGCAGATGTCTAGACCGGAGCACCCCAATCCAGGCCCATAGTGGCGGTATTCACTGTGGTGGAATGAGTCCTATGGCCTTCATCACAATAAGGTCTGTGTTTCAAACGGCCTTTTCTTTCTTCCCTTCAGCGAACCTAACAGAGTTGATTATGTGTTCTGTATACATTAATACTATCAAAGAAACTATAAGGGAATGCCATACATCCACATGGTGCAGCATCTCCTCCTCTTTGGATCACCGCAGAAGAGAAAATAATGCAGGGATTGAGATGGACTAACCTGTGTGGAAAAGTGACACTACGGTCGCAAGAAAGGAAGCTCACGTCCTAAGTACTTGTCAGTAAAAAAAGATATGTATGTATACGGAGGCTGGACTAACAAAGCCTGAATCTTGCTGAAGCGACACAGAATGTGAAGACAATAAGAAATACATTTTTTAAGGTTAGGAGCCTTAAAGTACAGGAGTGGAAAGGCTTGATGGCAGAAAAGATTAAGAGCAAATAAAGGTCCCACTCCAGCATAATGAAGGCAGCAGGGTGAAACATATGTGAAAATCCTTTAAAAACGTATTGCAGGCCGATGCCGCAATCACCGCCGTAGCAGCCCACCGGAGCTCCTCATCTGTGCAGATAAGAGCGCTGATCTCCGGAGCCTAGGCAGTGTCCCCCACGATACGCCGGGTCCGAGCGGAGCCTGAGTCTCGACTGCCGGAGCAGCAAGTGCATTGTTGCGTCATTGAGCGAGTCCAGCAGGGAGGCCTGATCCAGCGCGGGACACGGGGCCCGATCCCCGCTCCGGAGTGGGGCTGAAATCCGGGCTGCCAAAGCACAGGGTGAATCGGCCCTTGGGAAGACCCTGGTCGTGACACGAGGGAGGGCCCCGAACGAGGGGCCTGTGAAGAGCGGGGGCGGTGGCCCCATAAAGCATAGGGATCCGGGCCGCGGCCTTCCCGTCCCGCCGGGTGCAGTGTGTGCCTAAGCATCTGGATTCACGGATTCGCAGCTGCCACCCACCACAAAGAGAGCAGCGTGAAGAGGCCTGGCGTGGTCGGGCCCTGCGCTGATCCCGGAGCCGGGCCCTCGAGAGGCGAGAGCCGCGATTAGGCTGTGTCGGCTCTGAGGGTGGACCGGCCCCCTGGAGGGTCTCCTGTGACGTTGTGAAGGAGAGGCCCGAGCGGGTTGCGCGTGGAGGGCCGGGGCGACGACCCCATTGATTAGCACAGCCCATGACCAAGAGCGCCTCTGGCATCTGCAATACCTTGCCAGCCCTGGTCACTCAGCAGGCGTAGTGGATCGTGGCGGAGCCCCTGGGTGGAAGCGTGGCCATAAGTGAGACCCCCGGATGCAGCGGCAGTGCCTGAGTGGCCTGGGCGCGTGGGTTGAAGCTACAGCATACATTGGGGAGCAAGGGCCGAGAGACGAGCATCAATCCTGGAGAAACACGGTGAGCCAGCACAGCGCCAGGGCCGTTGCTGCACTGCGTCCCCCCCTCCCCCCGGGCACACTCCGGGCACTGCGGTTGGAGGACGCGTGGGGTGCCTGACGGGGGTGCTGTCTAGCCACTTCAAGTGAAGCAACAGGCCTGTACTGCACCGATCGGCCTGGATCGTGGGGCCCTGAGGCCTGGGGGTCTGGCTTACCCCGCAAAGCAACCGACTTACTATTCTACCTGACCCACTAGCATCTACAAAACGAGGGCACTCACATCGTGGCCGGATTTCGAGGGGCACCCCCAGTGACCTTCAGTGGACACGCATGGGCGGTCCCCTGGGCTTCCATACCTCCTTCACCTAGATGGCGACCGCCAGAGCCAAAAAGGAACGCTCCATTAAAGAAATGCTCTCCAGACCACAGGGCAAGCCCGGCGATCGCCCAGTATTGCATCACACACCAACCTCGCAGGAGGAGGACGACTCCGGGGAGCCAGTCACTCGGTCATTTTTGGAATCCCTCTTTTCCACGCTCAGAGACGATTTGCAAGAGGTCAAGCGCGACCTCTCATCGAACATTCGCGAAATCAGAAAAGATGTGGACGCTCTGGGGGATCGGGTCTCGGCTCTGGAGGATCAAAGCAACTGGCATGTAGAGGATGTGGAAACTCTGCAACAAGAAATCCTCCGGCTCCGCGATCAACAGCTGGATCTCCAGGCCTATGCAGAGGACCTGGATAACAGGTCACGACGAAACCACATCCGGATCAGAGGGGTGCCATCTTCCTCAGAAGGTTCAGATATCCGGGGCTATGTCTCAGAACTCTTCTGCTTCATCCTGGACCCTCCTTCAACCCTTGAGATCAAAATCGGTGCTTGGGCTCGGGCCAACCGGCAGATATCCTGGTCTGCCTGCACGACTTCACGTTGAAAGAGGACATTGTGCGTAAAGCCAGAGAGAAGCAACCTATCCGCTTCCACGACCATCCTCTCTCCCAGGATCTGGCGGCGTCCACCCTGCAGAAGAGGAAGGCCTTCAAACCAGCGACCGCTCATCTGGAGGGACGGCTCCACCAGCTATGCTCTCTCGACGAAACCTGCAAGCTACTGGGCATCGACCCAACACCAACGGATCCTGGGTCCCGCTCACCGGCACATCCGACTAACGGGCATCCTCGTTGGCACACCCGGGGATCAAGCAGTCGGATTACGAGACCAGACTCGGACACCCTTGCCAAAGGCCAGCAGGCCGCCATCTACGCCGTGCCCTGGGCACTGGCAGGTTCGGACATCTCATAATGCAGAAGGGCAAGTACATTGAAACTCAGAACGGTGGCGGGCGGTGGGGCTGGAGGGACTGGCCACATAGCGACCCCAATTTGAACTCTTGGACTATAGACTTTATGTTTCTACTGTTTGTCTTAATGTTTTCTATCCCTGTTGGGTCTCCCCAGTTAGGGGGGTGGAGGGTTTTGTTCTTCGTGGGACCCACACTCATTTATTGTGCACACTGTCCCTCACACATGCGAGATTGAAGACATTCAGGGCTTTATAGCCAGGCCTGCGACATGGCTCGATCTCCAAGGCCGAGAGTACTGCGCTTTCTCCGACTTCCTGAATGACTAGTCCACTCAAGATCCTCACCCTAAATGTTAAAGGTCTTAACAACCCACTTAAGCTCAGGGCAGTGCTACCTAGAAAGCACGGGGGCAGATGTTTGCTTGCTCCAAGAGACTCACCTTCTCCCACAGGACCATCATAGACTCAGATCTCGCTCCTTCCCACACCAATACTTCTCCGCACGCACAAAATCGGCAGGAGTCGCTCTTCTGTTTTCACACACCTTCTGTGGTACTATCGGAACCAGGGTGGCCGAGGTGCAGGGACGCCTCCTCGCGCTGCACTTGTCTCTCTGTCAGTGGTCCCTTGGTTGTGGCGTCCATCTATGCACCAAACGAGGGCCAGGAACCCTTCATACAGGCAGCTCTCACAGAGGTTCTCGCGGCTCACGACCGGACAGTTCTAGTGGGCGGGGACTACAATTTGGTACTAGACAATATCCTTGACAGGTCTTCCTTTAGATATGGGTAAACGGGAGCACTCACCAAAGAGGGGCACCGGGAACTCGGGGAGATGGGCCTTCATGACATTTGGCGGGAACTCCACTCACAAACCAGGGAATATACGTATCTATCGCAAGCACACAAATCCTACGCACGGCTGGATTTCTTTCTAGGCACAAAGGACATACTCAATCACACATCCGATATCGAGATAATCCTGGCCGCTTTATCAGACCACTCTGCAGTCCTTTTGACTCTCAGCTCCCCCCCTCCCATCGCCCTAAGGTCACTTAGCGGCTACGGGACACTCTCCTGCTGCGACCTGAGGTGGTTGCGCAGACGGAGAAGGCCATATCAAACTACCTAGAGCTGAATGACTCAGCCGAACTCTCCACCGCTATTTTCTGGGAGGCCTTAAAAGCAGTAATCCGCAGGGAGTTCATCGTCATCTCTGCTGCGGATAATAAAATCCACAAAGAGAAGAGAGATGCCTTAACAAAGAAAGTTCAGGAACTAGACGGTATTCATCGACGCACTGGGGCCCCAAGAATATGGCGACAACTGTCAAGCGCTCGCGCCCAACTTGCAAGCATCGACCTAGATAGGGCGGAGTATGCGGCCATTCGTCGATGCCATAATTATTACCTGAAAGGGATAAATGCGGCCGCGTACTAGCTCATAAATTGCGTAGTAGGCAGTTCAACATGGGGATTCGCACAATACGGGACGCAAATGGGGCCACTATCATGGACGATGCCCGAATTGCTGAATCCTTCCGCGATTTTTACGCTGAACTATACGCGAAACAGCAGCTGGACCCCGCGAACGGCTCCTCGTATCTCGAGGAAGCTCAAATCACACCGCTCGCCCCGGAGCACGCAGAAGCTCTGGAACAAGATATTAGGGTATAAGAGGTCATCACAGCCATCTCACGGCTCAAACAATGGAAATCCCCGGGGAACGACAGATTTTCACCCCTCTTCTATATAAAGTTCTGCTCTCATCTGGCTCCACTTTTGACTCGAGTCTTCAACTCCTTCTCAGCTTCAGGCGCCATTCCCCCCACGATGCTGACCGCCTCACTGACTGTCCTTCCTAAACCAGGCAAGGATAGACAATACTGTAGCTCGTATCGTCCAATCTCTCTCTTAAATGTAGACCTCAAACTCTTCACCAGCATCCTTGCGTCCAGACTCGGCCCCTTCTTGCCGGCCATCATAGACCCAGATCAAACGGGCTTTATCCCCCAACGCCAGACAAGCCACTGCACAAAAAGGGTCCTACACATCATAGAAAAAGCTTTGCGCACAGAAGAAGAGTTCATGCTGCTAACGGGAGATGCCGAAAAGGCCTTCGACAGAGTCCACTGGCCTTTCCTCGAACAAGTGCTGGTATGCTTTGGGGTAGCCGATAGATTCCGCACATGGATACTCAACTGCTATCATCTCCCCACAGCATCAGTGAGGGTGAATGGTCACATATCCACTCCCTTTTCCATCCATGGGGGCACGTGGCAGGGATGTCCCCTCTCTCCCCTGCTGTTTGCTCTATATATGGAACCCCTCGCCCACAGGGTTCGCAACGACCCCAATCACCGGCGTACTTTTCGGTGGTGACCAATATAAAATATGCCTCTACGCCGATGACGTGCTGGTGACCCTCGACAGACCAACCTCGGCTTTACCCGCATTTCTTAACGAACTTGAATTGTTCAGCCGCGCCTCCGGGTTCCGCGTCAACGTAGCCAAATCCCTGGCCACGGGCCTCTCTCTCTCCCGCGAGACAGAAACCCAACTCTCAGCTCAGTTCCCCTTTCAGTGAACTGAGGACAAGACTATCTGAGCCACCATTCCACAGAGGCCTAGCTGGCGAATTCTGACAGGCCGGACAGGGCCTCGAGCAGGCGGCGGTTAGTAGCCAGCACAGCCTGAATTCCACTTGCGGCATCCCAGCACTCGCCGCATAGAAAATGGCAAGCGGGCGTGGCGGCTGCAACGCGATACAAGCAAAACTGGATAAATATGCCTGGCAGAAGGGCCAAGACGACGCACAGGCAGCCGCGAAACCAACAGGGGACCAGCCGGATCCCACGCTACAAGACATTTTGGTGGCTATAACGACCGTGCGCACATCCCTCGAAAACCGGATCGATACCGTCGCATCAGAGGTCTCATTGATCAGAGCCGACATGCGAAACATGAACGATCGAATTAAAGTGGTAGAATCCACAACTGAGGTCTTAACAACGGACACCGCCTTCCTCAAAAGCCGAGACACAATGGAACGTCAACTTGACGACTATGAAGGTAGGATGCGGCGCAATAACATCCGCATACTGGGGGTGCCGGAACGGGCGGAGGGGCAGGCGGTGGATCTGTTTGTGGAGGAACTGGTGACACAACATCGCCAACCCAAGGGCCTGTCTAATTATTTTTCAATCGAGAGGGCACATAGAGTACCGGGCGGAAGATCAAAACCCGGCACGCCTCCCCGACCCATCCTCGCAAGAGTGTTTAATTTTAGGGACAGGGGTGTAATACTCCACACTGCGCGAATGGCCCCCCCAGTTAGCCTTGACGACAGCAAAATAACATTCTTTCCGGACTTTACCCTGAGAGTGCAAAGGCAGCGCCGTAGCTTCCCGGAAGTGAAACGGGCATTGCGAGATCAAGAAATTAAGTACGCCATGTTGTTTCTGGCAAAGCTGCGTGTCGAATCTGAAGGAAAGACATGGTTTTTCACTAGCCCGGAGGAAGCATTGGGACTGGCTCAATGGATGGCACACTGTCGGAAAGCGAAACCACAAAGAGAACCGTGGCAGTGGGAACAAAGTCAAGACAGACCGACAAGTGTGATCCCCGACCGAAACCACAGCTGTGCGAGGCTCGTCGGAGCCGGACCGGACGGATTGAACGATACGTGACATTGGTACAGCCAACTATCTCAGACTCCCGCAGCCTGTGCCTTCTGGGCAGTTTAGCCTGGCTTTGATCTGCACCATACCCTGACTCTGTAGTCGCTTGGCGCAACTGCTGGACACCTTGAAGTTATAATTGCTGCCTGATATGGGGTACAGATATTTACTTGTTTTAATCAATTTGATGTTGCATTCCGTCGTAATAACGAGAGTTCTAGGGAGTGTGGTTGGATCACGTTCCCCTATTTTTCAAGGGTGGGTGATAGGCGCTCTGCATGTTTGGGGTGGCGGGAGGTTCAGAGCCCGCAATGCAGGGAGGCAGGGAGGGGGGTGGGGATGGGACGTTTTGGGGGGGGATTTGTTCTGTTGGTTATTGTAGTTGTTTTCTTGTGACATCGGTGAGGGGTGTGGCGTCATTGATACATGGACGGTCGAAGCTTCCGTCAGTTCCGCACCGACGATTGACATTTGCACACACGCCCTGGGCGAGAGGCGACCCACATTACCCGAACGAACGATGCCTGACCATAATATGAATAGAACGCTCAGAGTCATCACTTGGAATGTCAACGGGTTGGGGGACAAATTAAAAAGGGGCGTTGTGCTCCAATACCTCAAGCGACAGGCCCTTGATGTTGTCCTACTGCAAGAGACACATCTGATAGGCAGCAAATGTAAAGCTTTAGATAAATGGGGATACAGACTGGCTGTACATGCGGGCTTCACCTCCGGTTCGAGAGGGACTGGTATCCTAATTCGTAAGCAGTGCCCATACATAATAAACAACACATGGGTCGACACCCAGGGGAGATTTGCTGCGGTGGCTGGGTCATGGGAAGGGAGGCCTCTTAACGCACTGTCAATTTATGTCCCGCCTGCAATTAAAAAAGCTACACTAGCCGACCTGGGCAAGTTTTTGCTCAACCTCCCTGAGGGTATCCTGGTGCTTGGAGGTGATTTTAACCTGACGGTGGATTGTCAAGTTGACCGACGTCCGCCTAGACGTGAGCCCCACGACACCTCACAAATGATGGATTTCCTCTTGGCCTTTGGCCCAGTCGATCTCTGGCGGCATTTTAATCCCCTTCTGCGCCAATATACATTTCACTCGGGCGCCCATGGTAGCCAGTCTAGAATTGACCATTTGCTTACTAATGTTGGCGATCTTTCTAATTTTACTGAAGCTAGGTGCTTAGCACGTGGCATTTCTGATCACTCTCCTGTTCTCACCCAGTTAACACTGCCACATGTGAATAGGCGCACCACCCTGACGATAAATCCATGGTGCTTGAAGATTCCACACGTTAAGACTGAAATTTTAAAAGGGGTGGACCACTACTTCGCTGAAAACACAAACACAGTAGATTCCCAACAGATCCTATGGGGGGCTTTGGAGCAGTTATTAAAGGCCAAGCACTCTCATTAATGGCAGGTCACAAGAAGGAGCTGAGGGCGCGGTTGGAGGCCCTAGAACATGAGATTAGGGGACTGGAAGACAGGGTGGCAAACTCAGATGACGAACTAGCTATACACACACTCAACATGACACGACAAGACTACCGTCAACTCGCATCGGAGGCCGCTAGATCTCGACAAAAAGCCGCTCTACACAAAGTCTATGAACTGGGCGACAAAACGGGGAAACTGCTCGCTTGGCTTGAGCGGCGGGAAGTGGCACAGAGACGGGTGACCCTCATTCAGGGGGAAAATGGAGAGCTATTGAGCGATCCGCAACAGATTGCTGAGGCTTTTGCCTCCCACCTTGCCTCAATATATTCCTCCACTGCTACCGATTCCAGAGATCTCCTGGCCACCATCCCTGTCAACACTCTCATTCCAGAGGATCGTGACTCCTTGGAGTGCGAGCCTACAGCGGAGGAAGTGTCACTTGCCATACGAGGGATGAAATCGGGGAAAGCCATGGGACCCAATGGGCTCCCAATATAGCTGTTCAAACTTGTGCCCTCCAAGGTAACACCTGCCCTCCTAGCTATGTATCTAGAAAGTTACCAGAAGGAGTCCCTGACTACTGACCTGATGTTAGCCTCGGTGGTAGTAATACATAAACCGAGCAAACCAACGACGAAGTGCGATTCCTATCGCCCAATCTCACTGTTAACTGCCAAAGTTAAAATCCTCGCCAAGGTGTTGGCCAACTGGCTAATCCCTATCATCTGTAAGCTCGAACATCCGGATCAATCAGGCTTCATGCCTGGCCGAAACACAGCGCTTAATCTTAGGAGATTACATGGGGTGATGGGGAGGATTAACACTATCCAAGAAGATGCCGCCTTGCTGTCATTGGATGCAAGAATGGCATTTGACACAATCAAATGGCCTTACCTATTTGCCCTCCTAGACGCATGGGTTTCGGCTCCATATTCATAAAGTGGGTGAAATTACTCTACACAGAACCGACTGCCCAAATTGTCGTGGAGTCAGCATATCTCCCGGCGATTCCGACTAGAGGGGAACCAGGCAAGGCTGCCCCTTGTCGCCTCTTGTGTTTGCCCTGATCTTGGAACCGTTAGCAACCTGGGTTAGGGGCGACCCCATGATCAGGGGGCTAAAATGGACGGAACACCAGGAAGATAGGATCTCCCTCTATGCTGACGATGTTTTATTATATGTTGCGGCTCCTTCAACCTCCATTCACAGGATCCTTCATATCTTTGCAATTTTTGGCACACACTCAGGGTATACTATTAATTGGTCAAAATCCATATTATATATGCTTCGGGGCCCTTTACCACGGATGCCCAAGGACATAACAGTCACGGTTGCAACTGACGGATTCAAATATTTAGGTATATATATAACCCTGCAGCCCTCCCAATTTTATGACGTTAATCTCAAGGTCCCCCTGACCAGACTCCATAATGATGTGCTCCATTGGCGCTCCCTGCCCCTGACTCTTCTGGGCAGGGCAGCGCTGTTTAAAATGTTGGCCCTACCTCGATTTTTGTATGTATTGCAGAACACCCCTTACAAGGTCCCAGATTCGTATTTCACAAGCATAGAAAACGAAGTTAGAACTCTATTGTGGGACGGGAAAAACCCGCGTATAGTGACTCACAAACTGACAAGAGGGTGGTACGATGGAGGCATCGCATTGCCCGACCTTAAACAATATTATTGGGCCTCCCAACTCGCAGTTATTAATCAATGGGTTTACTCCTCGCCATCTGAACCGGCGTATCAGACAGATAAATGGTTAATGGGTCCGGGTGGCTATCGAAGGGCACTTTATTCTAACCCCAGACGCCAACGCCTCACAGGTCCCACGGCCCAAACAGTTACAATCTGGCACCGTGCCACAAAAACACTAGGGTGGCACAAGAAAATAACGCTGGCTACGCCCTTATGGGAGACCGAGCAACTCGGCACGCTTAGTAAATGCCCGGGCTTCGACAAATGGGATGTGATCGGCATCTCTTCGGTGGGTGATCTTTGGAAACTAAACGAGATAGTCCCATTTAGTGACCTACAAGCAGAGTATCAACTGAACGAGGCTGAGACGTTCCGATATTTGCAAATACGCCACGCCATAACTACCGCTGGAACGAGCGGCGAGGCCCTGCCCGAGTCATCCCCATTAGAGGATAGACTCTTAACGGAGCCCATGTCACGTAAAGCAATATCCCTCACCTACCGTAAATTAATCAATAACAAGCCAGATCCATTAGCACGTCTCCGGCAACTGTGGGAAACAAATCTTGGGTACTTAGAAGATGACGATTGGTAGGAGGCACTTTCTTCCCACAAAGAGGTGGCTATTCCAATGCAGCTTCGGCTAATCCAACTAAAAATCCTACACAGAACATATCTCTCTGCAGGCACACTGGTTAAAATGGGACGAAGACCTGACTCGGGGTGCCTTAGAACGTGCGCCGAGGAAGGCACATTCTTTCACACGATCTGGGACTGCCCGAACATCCGCCCATACTGGGAGAGAATTGTTTCCATGCTCAAGGACGTGGGTGGGAAGGATATCACCAGCTCGCCACAACTCTGTCTACTGAACATATGGGAGGCCACTGACTTAACTCAGACAGAGCAGACATGGGTCTCACTGGGGTTCACTCTTGCCAAGAGAAACATTGCTCCGGCTTGGGGATCTGAAGATTTGCCAACATATCAGAGGTGGGCGAACGACATGGACAGTGCAATGATTGCAGAGAAAGAGGTGTTTAAATGTAGGGGCTGTCCTAAGAAATGGGACCGAAAATGGGCCAAATGGAACATATCGAGAGGAGAGCTCTGTGTTTCCCCGGTGGAGGAACTGCGGAGGGCAGGAGTGGGAAATGACCTGAGCGAGGGTCGTAAGGATGAGGTGCTCAATTTGTAAAGCTGCATTTAATGATTGTTATACTACTGTCGTATTTAAAATGTTACATGGCCTCGCAATTGCCTCACTGTACTGTCACAAATGTTCAATAAAAAGAATATTTAAAAAAAAAAAAAAAAGATTTCAGGGAACTCGCATGCTCTAAATATCTCCGCATCTTGTGGCTAACGGAGCCTCCTGTAGCCACCGCGCAGTGACACCCAAGTGCTCTAATGGGTCAACTGACCTCAACATACTCCAATATATATTGAGTGTGGGGGCGTGGGGGGTGGGATGGGTTTTGTTTCTCCTTTTTCTGTTCATTTGTATTCTGTAACTTGGAGGGTTCTGCCCGTCAGACCAGCTGAGCAAATGTTAATCGCCTGTATTTTACACTGATAGTTGGCTTCCAAGAATAAAAAAAGATTTAAACCATAAAAACGTATTACACAGCAAATGAAGAAAGGGCTGGAAACGAACCTTTCACTGTGTTAATGGTCTCTGTTTGGATTGTAACAAAATTGAAATAAAATCATTACATAATAAAACTGAACAATTGACGCGTACTGGGATGCGGGGGAGGCTTTCAAACATTTCAACAGAAAACGGCGCAATTTGATATGCTAGGAAATCAGACTTGGAGGAATATGCAAGTGGCACTCAGTCTTAAAAAAGTGCAATTAGCGGCAGTACATATATTTTGCAGAGCTCGGTAGTTCATGAGGTTATCTAGAAAATGGGCACAATATAGAGGACCGATAATGACAATATACGCCACAATTGGTGAAGAATGATACTCTTAGAAGAAATGCAAAGATCTTAATCGAATGAACAAAAAGACTAGGTGTTAAATATGAAGAAAAGAAACAAAGGGACAGCAGGGGTCAATACAAGAGGCAGGATCGAAGTTAACAAAATATAAAATTCTCCATGATTGTCACTGGGCCCTGAAGAGGCTGATGAAACCTGCAACAAGATACACCCTTAAAATACTTGCAATTTGACAAGGAAGAGGCAGATGTGGTGCACATAATATAGTCCTGTAGGAAATGGCAAAGTTTGTGGAAGGAGTTTGTGAGAAAGTATCAACCTAATCGGAGAGAGTTGTTCCCTGGGAGCCAGGTATGTCTTTCATACGTGACTCACAGGAATAACCATGATGGCAGCCAAGATTTGTATACTTTACAGGCGGGAGAAAAAGCATGCCGCTGCAACAGAGGCAGTTATGGGAGAAATTAAAACATTTGCTTCTTCTGAAATGGTAGTATCAAAGGCATTGATGCAATATGCACTAGTCAACTTTCCCCAGTATGCTTAATTAAACACAGGTGCTTCAACAGTATGTAGGTTCTGCTTCTTTCTTAAAACATTCAGCTCCAACTCCCTATCCATTGGCAGGTAAAAAAAAGTTTATTGCGTTGCATTGATTTGAAGAATTTGTATATTGCTTCATACTGCTGACAAATGTGCAAGCGCTCCAATATTTATCAACCATCGAGGACACCCTTTTGGTGAGCATAATTGAAAATGATTGGAAGTGTGGGAAGCCTCTTGGGAAGCTTTGGGCGTAGGTTATGAGTATCATAAACATGCCTTGAACTTGTAGGCATGATTACACATGAGGTGGTGCTGAAAGGTATGAGTACAGCCATGGTTTTGAAATTGAGTATTTCCCATTTTATTAGCAATAGTTTCTCATGTGATGCATGTGATTGGAATTGAAAATAGGTTTTAAGACTTTCTAAAATTCAAGGTGGCTGTCAGTTATTCATATTCATGCAGGATTTGGGGTCCATTGCTTGGCCATCTGGACTGAGAAAGACCTTCTACCAGTGAAAGACTTTCTGAAGGAATATAAGGTCGAGAAGTGGGTCACTCTAGAATGTAGAAACATAGGTTGTTAAAAATTCCGTATTATGTTGAAGGAAGAGTTGTCCAGTACAAGGGATGGCTGATGGTCCATTTCAAACAGCATTAAAGATGATTGGTGTAACGATAGGCAGCCACTGAAAAAGATTGGTGGGCCGGTAAAATGCTGTTACAGATTTGAAACTTTAACAGTTGTCTGGAGCTGTGCTTTGGATTCTCTCTCACCTTCTAAGCAGGTAGAGAGGGATTCAGAAGTAAATTGTCTATTGACATAGTTAAGATGGGAAAGCATTAAGTCAATAGTGGCCCATACTCTGAGTCAAAACTATTAAAGGGAAGAATCAGTGAAGTGACCGTATGATATAGAATGTTTCCTTTGTAGCTCGATTTACTTTTGCTACAAGGAGTTAGGAGACCATAATCATTCCCAGATTGTTGGGTTGTGGTGTTTGAGGGTGGACTTAGTTCACATAGCTGGACAATGGAGAGGTATTACTTGGTTCCCTTTCTGCATCCAAGTATCTCAGTTTAACTTGAGGTGATTAGTTAGCCTCCAGTAGTTGACAGCTTGGAGGCAATGGCCAATGTGACAGTTCTCAAGATCTACTGAGAATGCAAGCTTTAGGGTGATGTGTGTCTCATCAGCGTAATTGTAGCAATTCATATTGATGGAAGTGATGAGGCCTGTTAGAAGGCTAAGGTATATGTTAAAGAGGAGTTGGCTGAGGTTTCAGCCTATTGGGAATTGGCAACTGGGAAAACTGCCCTGAAAAGAAGGCCAGAAATGAGGTGATGAGGAATCTTTTGTGCAAGGTAGGAGGCAATCAAGTGCAGGAGTGTACCCTGCATTACAATGATGTTAAGTATGTTTAGCAATGTAGGGTAATGCAAAGTGTGAAAGGCAGAGGAGAGATGTAAAAGGAGATGTTCAGCAACTCCATTTGATAGTCAAAGTGGCTTCTTTGTAATTACGATGACAATGCAGTCCTCCTTATATGGCTTCCTTCGGTTAATGATATTTGAGTTAAGGCAGATATTTTGGTGTTCTTGGTTCAGAATGAACTTCTGAAAATCGATTGATAGTTTGGAGGGTCTCTTATCACCACTTTGTTTCTCTGCTTACTGTAGATTTTACATATGACTTCATCAGGTCGCATTCGATTACTCAGAACGCCAATGAGTGGTTGATGATTGCTCTGGCTGGGATAGCTGCTGGGCTGTCCTACAAACAAATGTTCTTTGTAGGAAAGTGCCCTTTTTGGATGGTCACCCCCCAATTTTTGCTCCAGTGCTGATGGTTATGACACTGTTAGTGCACCAGGCCCCAGTGCTCTCTCCCTAAAACTGTTATGTGTAAATTGGTAATCCCAATTGACAATGTCTTTACCCCCCTTATAAGTCTCTGAGTATATAGTACCAGTGGTATCCAGGGCATGGGTGGTAAAGGGATCCTCAGGACTTGCAGCACTGTTTGTGCCACCCTGAGTGACCCAAGTAAACTACTGATAGCAGCTGTGCCATTGCAGACTGCAGCTCAAACTCGACTTTGCCCTCACCTTGTGTGGCAAAGCCAATACACTGTCTCTGATATATGCCAGTCACCCCTACGGAAGACCTCCTAAAGCCCAGGCGGCAGGGTGCCTTATATTAAAGGTGTGGACATGTAAGTGCAAACTTCTATGACTCTATATTGCCCTTTACCATTAAAGAACACTAAAAGTGATAGACCATCCATAGGATAATATGGGCTGGCACCCGGGCAGACCCGAGGTTGGCAGCTCCATTATGGATTCTCTAGCATGGACATCTTTTTCAGATTCGTATATGGCACCCTGCTTCTCCTGGTGAGGAGTCGCATTATAAATGAAAAAAATGGAAAAAAAACTGAAGAGAATCAAATGCTGCATTGCATAGCACATTGGTATGAATTTGTTTGTTTATTTGACAGATTGTCACAGTGAAATGAAAAATGTGTTGCTTAAGAGTTTAGTGCCCTCCCCAGTGGTAGGAAAGGCTTCCAACAGTTTATAGTCTGGAAAGAATACCCATGCTGAAGAACCACTGTTATAGTTAAGTAATATTTTATGATATGATATCTTCTTAATTTATGATTGATCTTAATTGGTCTCCAGATGCGAAGCTCAGCTAATTCTTTTCCTTAAATAAGTGTATGAAAGGGCTGTCTCTTTTCAAACACTGAGAAAATGCTGCCTTAAGTAATATCACAGTGGTAATGCAGAATAATCCTGAGTGGCCCCCAGGGACAGGTTGTAAGACATATCTAGCATAGACAGACTAAAGGGTATCTCCTATTGTAAGAATTGTGTAACTAAAAATGGTGGTCTGCTACAAATAACATTATAATGTATTTGCACAAATAAATCAACCTTGAATAATATAGAGGATTTACCATGGATAGTATTGAAAATATTGTTTACTGTGTTTTTGTACTAGGAATATTAATTCATTTTTGAAGTATTTTATGTTCAATCAGTGAAATATATATTCCTCTCTTTCTTAATGTACTGTATAGCTGTGTTTATATATGACAAGTTATTTTTAATGGGTGTAATTGACTCATGCAATTTGGTAGCAAAATAGTCTTTTTAATATCGCAAAATTCCTGATTTTAATTTTGTTAAACCTTGCGCAATAAATACAAATTCCCCAGCAATATTGAACTAGAAGTTGAATAAAATGTGAAGACTGATCATATAATTTAAATCTAAACTGTGCATGACTTTCCCTTTTAAATCTGTGCTGTATAACAAATGCTGTTTAAATGGGAACTTCAGACATTTCTTTGCGTAATAGGCGTGATCTAAATGCAATTTAAATTACTTTAATAGTTTGAGTAATTATTGATGTTTTCTTATCTATTATGTTTCTTAGTTCTAGCACACAAGTGTTTTTAGATTTGTGCGTAATCATTCTGAGGTATTTGAATATCACATTCTTATGTGCTGCAGTAAGAGAGGCCTCCTATGCCAGGTTGGGGAAAAAAATATCAATAAGGGAAGCAATCCAAAGAAACAGGCTTTAATGCCATGAAATATAAAAAACCTTAATTGGGAATCTGTTCCATCTATTGTGCATTATTACCATTGGTGACAGGAACATTCTAGAATAATTCACTTGATTTACAGGCTTGAGATTTTTTTAAAATATCTCTGCTATGTGTTCCTTCTTTGTCTGGCTATACAGGTTTCAGATGCAGACCGTACTCCATCTATCTAGCTCCTCTCTGGACTATATCTAATCTATTTCCTCTAGGTAAGGCATCAACAATGCTTTATAACTTGCCAACACAACTTCCATTTTTTTCTCTTGATCAAACACTTCTATATGCATCCCACATTCCCTTTACGCTTGCAACTACCTTTTGGCATAGTTTTGAAACTTTGAGGTCTCTGCTTAAGATAATTTGAATATTCTACTAATTTGCAATGTCCACCAATAGTCTCCCCATCTCTTCTAGGACCAAGGGGCTTCGCCAGCTGACATGCATGAATTTGTACTTGAAGCTTAATTGTCACTTCTTTTACCACTTTTAAGGTTTTGTTGAATCCATACCAGTTTTGTTCTGCTAACTTTGTGGTAAAAGACCATTACAGATCTTTGTGTCATTCATCTTATCTTCCCTTATCGTCCTTTTGCAATGCCCCATATAAAAGCACTGGTTAGGATGAGCCTTTATTCCAAAACGTCATTGGTAACAACTTGTCCCTGGTGTGAAATCAGTCTGCCAGAACGCTTTGTCTACAATTCACCACTTAAGGACCCACATTGAGACCGCATAGGGTGCCTTGGACTCTTCTGTTGGACAACATTAAAGGACCCTGAAATCCAGGTAAAGAAGTTGTATATCAATTTCTTGATCCATTTCATGAACCACATAGTCAAAGAAATCTATTGTATTTGTCTGCCGTAAACTAAATGATCGACAGCATGGTTTCAAAAGAGGTAATCTTGAGGCTCCAAGGTGTTCCACAAACCTTGCTTTAATAGGTTTTTCGGTTAACTGGTCCCTCACAAGGTGAGGCTTTCAGGACTCTATGTTGGACTCCTTTCCGCTTCAGTGTCTGAAGCGGGGGCCACATCTGGCCACAGCAAGTGCATATAGTCTTAGTGAAGCAGTCAGTAGCTCTCTATACTCATTCAGTATCCCGGGATGTACCTCTTCTGGCCTCGTTACCTATGCACCTTAATTATTGCTTGTTCAAGTCTCAATCTTTTTTCATTAAATGGGCACTTAACCCCCTTTCTTATTTTTCTATCACTCAGCTGTAGAGATATATCAAGGCCTTGCAATGTGCTTACTTCACATACTACTATTCATCTTTTTCGTGGTCATACCTTTTCTCCTTTTTCTTTTCACTCTTAAAATCTCACAAACTACAATACTTCCATCACTAGTGAATCAAAATGTTGCTGTCTCCTTGTTTGAATCAAATTGTTTACTCTTTGCTGCATGTATTTTCTTTTGCAAGCGCACCTTCCTGTCAATCTTCTACTGAGATGTGTTGTAATTCATCAACATCAACCTTTTTGCTCTTCTTTTACCACATGCATGAAGCAGATTTGAATTTCTTTACATATGCTAATTCTGATGGATACATCTACCTGCGGATTCCTCACCTTTTGAATATCCCATGCACCAACATTCCACGGAAACTTTCTTAGAAGCTCTCCCACATCGAGAGGGGTGTCACAATCCACATGGCTCCGCATGCAGCACCGCACAACATCACTGGAGCCATATGAAGCCCCCATTGGGGTGCTAACGTCAGTTCCCTTTTTTCCGCACCTTCGATCCGTAACGGTTTCTGTTGGCTCTCCATTTAGTAATGGTCGAAGTCTTTCTGCGTTTATTTTAAATTGGTAAATTTTTTTGTAAAAATGTCTCCATATCGAAAATCAGGGTTTTACTCCCCGTAAGGACTGTGAGGGTCAGATGTCTGTTACTGATCCTCATGATATTTGCCTTTGGTGTTTAGAGTAGGATTATGATGCCGACACCTATTCTTCGTGCCAATAGATGAATCCAAAAGCCTTGAAAGAAAGGGAGGTGAAGCTGTTCATGGGTATAGCGAGGCAGCAGAAGAGAGGTCATCGAACGTCTTGTCCTCGATCCAAGTCACCGTTTCCCCACTCATCAAGGAAGAAGCACAAGAAGAAGCAGCATCATGGTTCTCAATGTCATTCTTCCGAAGGTTAGTCACCGAGGTTGGTGTCTCCGCGCCCAGCTTCAGAGGATGCTCGACAAGAATTCACTCCAGTGTCGCCTCCAGTGCCTTTCCTTGCGTCACCTTCGGCTCCACGGTTCCACTTCGCCTGAGTAACAAGATACGACGCCTGTCTTGACAGGCTCCTTTTATGACCTTCATGCCGATGGCCCAGGTTTCCTGGCTGACTCTGGTGCGAGAGATGTTCTGATGAAACAACTCCTTCTCCTCTGTCCACCTCACCTGTTGAGATGGCACTAACACCGATCATGCCTTGTCCAGTGCCAGTTCGCTTCGTTCCGACGTCGCATGGTTCAACTCCGGTGCCTTTTCCCTCCTCTCCAGCCCTGTTACCAACTTTGCCGGTGCCGTTACCAAAGTTGCATCATAGATCAAGGAGAGAGGCCCAAAGGCTTCTTGAAGAAGAACAGTATTTCTTTGGGAAAAGGATCCTCCAGAAGTGGAAGAGGGTGAGATTGTATCTTCTCTAGAACCAGACTTAGAAGGGTTGGGAGAGGCAAGTGGCTTGGACTTGTCCCCAAACGGACGTTGTTGTCACCGAAGTGTATTCCGCTGCCGGATGTCACTTCCAATGTTGGAATTGCCTTTTCCCATTTCAGAACTTAAGTCTAATTTACTGACGGATGTACTTCTTTTCTTTTTTTTAACTTTATTTATCATTTCTCAACAAAAAAACAAACTGCGAAGCCAATTTCTGTAATGACAATAAATTAAAAAGTTTCATATTTGGAGTACAGTAGGTTACCAAAAATAAGAAAAAGAACAAGTGAAAACATTTAAGCTAAGTAGACACAGGCAAAGGGAGGGATACAAATAACTGCGCATGTCACACAAAAGAAGATTAAGAGCATACACGGCTGTCATACAGCGATACAGGAGGATGTCAAATACAATAATGGCAGAGGACTTATAACTAATCCATTGATACATCATCTGCAGAATCAACCATGGACAACAAATAATTACGCAATGGTTTCCAAATATCTTTAGGCCTTGATGTAATTGGCTATAGCGGGGCTTATAATTCTATAAGTAGTGTCACAATAAGACAAGTCTTTCAACCAAGTTGCCACTGTGGGGGGTGCGAGCACCCCAATAGAGTGAAATTTGCCGTTTGGCTAAAAGTAGTGTAATGGCAGTAAAACAGCGCACTCCCAATGGTAATGGCTTAACATACTCCAATAAAGCCATAAAGGGTTAGCCGAAAGAGGACATTCGATAATAAGAAATAGAGTTGAATAGACATCCTTCCAGAAGGTTGCAATCGTCTCACAAGTCCAAGTCAAATGGGAGAAGTCAGCATGATCCGCCCGACATTTCGGTCATTTGTGAGATCTGGAAAGGTTAAATTTCGCTAGAGCAACGGGGGTGGTGTAGGCTCTGTGCAGATACTTATAATGTAGTAACTTATGTCGGTGATTACCAGATACGAGCTTAGTCTGTATGCAGTAGTAATACCATACCTTATTCAATATTGGAGTACCCAGGTCATGTTCCAGTGCTGACCTAGCCTTCTCCAGTCCAGAGGGCCTTAATTGTAAGGATATGTGATACAATTTAGTCACCAGGTGGCTATTATCTGGCGACGTGATCAAGACTGTGAGTGGTGGAAAATCTTTCGGTTCAGACGGGTAGGTGGGTAACACTGCCTGCAAACGATGTAAGGTGAATCTATCCATGACCGACGTGCGATCTGCTGTAGCCATCACGGAGCTGGGTTTGAGTATACCTTCTAAAAATAAGTCACATGTCACCTGCAGCTCGTGTGTTCCAAACGTACGTTGCACTCTATTTCGAGAGTAAGTGGAAGCCAAGGTTTACTTATGAGTGGAATATGGGGAGAGTAAATGGATTCCCCACCTAGATACCATAGATGTTTAAACCACGCCCAAGTAGTAGTGGCTAGTGTTTGAATCGTATTTGGGGGACGTACTTCACTCTTCATCATCAATATTATTATTATTATTAGGTTTGCTTATAGAGCGCACATCACCCCAGCTGGGGTCTCTCGGCACTATAGCAACTCTAAAGATTCACAAGACCCAGAGCGGAAAGGTGTCAAACAGCTAGAAAAGCCAAGTCTTAGGAGAGTTCTTAAACTGTTTAAAGTCAGTACATGCACGCAGATACAATGGAAGCATATTCCAGTGCTGGGGGACTAAATGTGAAAAAGAGTGCCCACCGTGACTGGTGGTACGAATACATAGAGGAAGTAACAGAGATTTACCACTGGATCTAAGACACCGGGTGGGGGCATACCACTGCAGTTTACCCTGCAGATAGGGTGCCCACTTCCATACTGCGCTTTGTGGACCAGATAGAGAAGTTTAAACACGGCCTGTTTTTTCATGGGCAACCAGTGGAGGAATCTGAGAATAGGTTCTAAGGGCGAGCGGGCGGAAGATGACTGACTAGCCGTGCTGCGGTGTTTTGAACCACCTGGAGTTTGGAAGACAGTCCTTCATTCATGGCTACCATTAGAGCATTCCCACAGTTCAGGCGGATAATTATGAGGGCCTGGACTAGGGATCCCTTGTCTGCAACGGCAGCCACTGGAAGACCTTCCTGAGGAGGCGCATGACTCCAAAGCAGGATCCTGCGATGGTGTTCACATGTTCCCCCATGGAAAGATTTTCATCAACCAAAATTCCCAGATTTCTTACTGTCGCTCTTGGGGTGGGAGCTGGGCCCAGACCCTGAGGCCACCAGTTCTCTGACCACACAGAATGAGCTTTTGCAAAGAGCGCAATCTCAGTTTTCTTTGTGTTTAGCTGGAGGTAGTTGGACTGCAGCCAGGAGGCGTTTGTATCCATACAGTTCCGGAATCTCTATTTGGTATGGTCCGGATTAGGTCCCATTGTGATGGCAATTTAAGTGTCAGCTGCATAAGAGATGACCTCAAACCCAAATGATTTTATCACTTGGGCCAGTGGGGCCACATAGATGTTGAAAAGCGTGAGTCTCAAGGAAGACCCCTGTGGCACTCCCCTGTCCAAGGCTGTGGTTTGAGAACAAAATGACTCTAGCTGTACCGCGCACGGGTGTGCTCACTCAGAAAATTCCTCAACCATCTCAGGGCCTTCCTCCCGACACCAATCTCCTCCAGTCTTTGAATTAAGACTGAGTGGGTGATGGTGTCCAATGCTGCAGAAAGTCTAAAAACACCAGCATCGCTGAGTGCCCGTCATCTAAGGAAAGTCTTATGTTGTCTAGAACTTCCACCAATGCAGGTTCTGTGCTAAAAGAGGCTTGAAAGCCTGATTAGGAGGAATCAAGCAGGGAGTGACTTTCCAACAAAAGCTGTTAATTGGTAATTTACAAGTGTTTCCATAACTTTCCCAAGGAAAGGGCGTAGTGAGATTGGTCTGAAATTTGCTAATACTTTAGGATCTGCTGTGGGTTTTTTAAATATGGGTTTCACCCTCCCTTATTTCTACTTGAGTGAAAATGTTTACAGGCTCAGGGAAAGATTAAATAACTGAGTGAGGGACGGAAGGAGTCCTGGGGCCACAGTTGCCATAATATAAGGTCACTGTCTTTGGAACCTTTGTTGCCTTTTGATGAGGCTGTAACCGAGCCAATTCTAGACATTTGGCAGAAGCCTATGATGACCCCTGCTGGTTCCAGGCCAATAGCTAGGAGGTACAAGCCAGCTCCAGGGGATCCGCTCTTTTCATCTTCTCACCCATCACCTGAGAGTTTGGTTGTTCAGGCTTCATGTTCATCAAGGCTGACTCCTGGATCCTTTCCTTCTTCACCAGCGAATAGAAAATCCAAAAAGATGAAACAGTCTGCTAAGAAAGTGTTTTCTTCAAGCAGCATGGCGCTAATATCCACAAATGTTACCTGCTTGTTGGGGTGCAACATAAGCCTTTCCTGCTCCAGGTGAGGACTTTTCCAACTTTTTGAATGCTATGTTTAGCATCTTCAATAGAGTGATGACTCCACTGTGGCGCCTGCGGGCCCCATGGGTCATCTGTTGCATTCTTTGGGCGGCTTTACAGTGACTTATCAAGATGTTCAGGGACACTTTTCTGAACTCTTGAATGATGGCCAAGCTGCAGCCCATCAGGTGATACAGTCGTGTTGGATACTGCTGATTCCGTGGCTAGAGCAATGGGAACTTCAATCGCTACCAGAAGGCATGCATGGCTTAGAGGTTCGGGATTTTCTCCGGATGTACAGAATGCTCTGATGGAGTTGCCCTTTGATAGGATACAAGTATTTGGTGCAAAAGCAGATTCTGCCCTGGAAAGGTTTAAAGAGAGCAAGGCTACAGCTGGGTCTTGGGGTCTTCTGTCTCAGCCAAGGATTACAGACAGTTTAAAAGGTTTTGGGGTTTTGCCAGAAGCTTTTCTTTTTGTGGAAGGCAGCAGGAGCCATCCAATCTCCTCTGTAGAAGTTACATGGGGCGTGGGAGGGGTAGACCTCAAGCAGTTCCCCTTCCCCCATCTTCCTCCTCAACCTCTTCCTCTTCTGCCAGCATCACAGGAAAGCAGCCCTAGTTATAGAGCATGCTTTACCGGTGGGGGGACGGCTCTCCCAGTTTCTACAATAGTGGGGATACATAACATCGGTTCAGTGGATGTTAAATATTGTAGAAAAAAGGTATGCCCTTCCCTTCCAGGAATTTCCCACACCCTTTCTGCCCTAACAACATTTCCTTTCCATTGACTATCTTCAGCTCCTCCAACAGGAGGTCCAATCCTTCCTTAAAATAGGTGCAGTGGAGTCGGTTCCTGAGCAGGAACAGGATCAGGGATGCTATTCACGTTATTTCCTGATTCCCAAGAAGGACTGTCATTTGTGTCCGATCCTAGACCTCAGGATTTTGAACTGGACCGGAAACAAGCATCCTGGGACCGGTTTCTGGCTTACAGCCGTCATCAGCCAGGCTATCTTGAATCCAGTGGCAAAGTGAGCAAGGGACCCACGTCTGGGCATACCCTGCCAACTTAGGGCGAACATAGCAAAACCAAAGGGGATGATGGACGGAGTGTTGAACATTGCAAGCACTCACCCCCAGTCAACTGATCTGGGTTTAATCCATCATCATTCTTTAGCTCACTCCGCCACCCCAGTTCAGACATGGCCATATGCAAATCAGTCTGACCCTGTGCCTCATGGGAACAGTCCAGCCCGAACTGCCAAGCCATGTCTTCCCTGGACCGGAAACAAGCATCCTGGGACCGGTTTCTGGCTTACAGCCGTCATCAGCCAGGCTATCTTGAATCCAGTGGCAAAGTGAGCAAGGGACCCACGTCTGGGCATACCCTGCCAACTTAGGGCGAACATAGCAAAACCAAAGGGGATGATGGACGGAGTGTTGAACATTGCAAGCACTCACCCCCAGTCAACTGATCTGGGTTTAATCCATCATCATTCTTTAGCTCACTCCGCCACCCCAGTTCAGACATGGCCATATGCAAATCAGTCTGACCCTGTGCCTCATGGGAACAGTCCAGCCCGAACTGCCAAGCCATGTCTTCCCTGGACCGGAAACAAGCATCCTGGGACCAGTTTCTGGCTTACAGCCGTCATCAGCCAGGCTATCTTGAATCCAGTGGCAAAGTGAGCAAGGGACCCACGTCTGGGCATACCCTGCCAACTTAGGGCGAACATAGCAAAACCAAAGGGGATGATGGACGGAGTGTTGAACATTGCAAGCACTCACCCCCAGTCAACTGATCTGGGTTTAATCCATCATCATTCTTTAGCTCACTCCGCCACCCCAGTTCAGACATGGCCATATGCAAATCAGTCTGACCCTGTGCCTCATGGGAACAGTCCAGCCCGAACTGCCAAGCCATGTCTTCCCTGGACCGGAAACAAGCATCCTGGGACCGGTTTCTGGCTTACAGCCGTCATCAGCCAGGCTATCTTGAATCCAGTGGCAAAGTGAGCAAGGGACCCACGTCTGGGCATACCCTGCCAACTTAGGGCGAACATAGCAAAACCAAAGGGGATGATGGACGGAGTGTTGAACATTGCAAGCACTCACCCCCAGTCAACTGATCTGGGTTTAATCCATCATCATTCTTTAGCTCACTCCGCCACCCCAGTTCAGACATGGCCATATGCAAATCAGTCTGACCCTGTGCCTCATGGGAACAGTCCAGCCCGAACTGCCAAGTCATGTCTTCCCTGGACCGGAAACAAGCATCCTGGGACCGGTTTCTGGCTAACAGCATTATAATAACCCGTATTGGGCATGAAGGATGTGGTACACAAGCCTCCTTTACCTGTCACTGTGCCCTCTGCTTCGTCTCCCTCTCAGGGCAGATCTCCTCTCGCAGGAGTAGGTTTTACACCTCCACCTCCAGAGCCTCACCTACATGCCAGGAGATTGACCGGGGAAACCGGAGTGCCTTTTCACCCCACCCCCCCCCCTTATGTGGATGTGGTGGATGTTATTTTATTTTATCGTCCAGAAGACACTCCACCAAATCTGTTTATGCTGGCAGGTGGTCTAAATTTGGTAAGTGGTGTACTGGTAATGCAATAGATCCTTAAAAGGCCCATGTGAAATATTTTAGGTTTTGCTCTTTCTTTGGTGCAGCAAGACTGTGCAGTTGCCACTGTCAAGGGTTATTTGTCTGCCCTTTCAGCATTTCTTTGTTTACCAGATCAACCTTCTCTATTTAAGTCTCTTTTAGTTTTAAGGTTTATTGAGGGGGTTAAAAACAAATATCCTCCCACTCCTTTTGTTATGCCTCAGTGGGATCTTAATTTAGTTCTTACTTATCTAATGTGTTCTCCATTCTAGCCTTTGCATAGTTGTCCCATGAGATTTCTTACTTTTAAGACAATTTTTCTTGTTGCCATAACATCTGCTAGACGGGTTAGTGAGTTACAGGCCTTAAGTTTTAACCCTTGTTCATGACTTTCTTCCCTGATAAGTTCCATTTGGATCAGTACATCACCCTTCCCACTTTCTATCCTATTCCTCATCCGTCTAAAGAGGAGGAAAGGCTTCATCGATTGGACCCCAAAGAAGGGCTGTCAGTTTTTACTTGGATAAGACACGTGATTTCCAGTTGGATGACCAGCTTTTTGTGGGCTGCGCTGGCAAAATGAAAGGAAGGGTAGTTCACAAAAGGAATTTGTCGAGATGGATCATTCTTTGTATTAAGATCTGCAATGCCATGGCACACAAAGAACCTCCAGAAGGTATTAGTGCCCTACTCTACTAGAGCAAAATCTTCTTCCTCAGCTTAGCTAGAGGTGTCCCTGTGGTAGATATTTGTAAGGCAGCAACTTGGGCCTCCAGCCACAATTTTGCGAAGCACTATTGTTTAGACTCCAAAGTGAGGAGGGACGGTCACTTTGCTCATTCTGTTTTGCAAGATTTTTTGGTACAGGCAGACATGCACCAACCCACCTCCGGGTGCCGGACTGCTTGGGTACCATCAGAAGAACAAGTTGCTTGCCTTCAGTAACGCTTTTTCTAGTGGATACGGTATTTACCTGCGGATTCCTCACCGACCCTCCCACCTCCCCGATACTTGTCTGCATATACGAAAAAGAAGTCTGGTTGTATATTTTGTATGTATATGAGTTTTCATATGTAAATCTTTGATTTAGAGTTTAGAATCTGAAATTACATTGTGATGTTAGTTTCACCCGCTCGCCTCCAAGGCATGTAAAGGTTGGTGGAAACTAACGTCTGCACACCAACTGGGGCGTCTCATCGCATCAGTGATGTCACACAGTGTCGCTTGCAGAGCCATGTGGATTCCGATGCCCCTGTCGACTTGGGAGAGCTCCTAAGACAATTTCCTGGAATGCTGGTGCATGGGATATTCAAAAAGTGAAGAATCTGTAGGTAGATACTATATCCACCAGAAAAAGCGTTACCGAAGGTAAGTAACTTGTTCTTCAGAATTGCTCCATACAGATACTTCTTCCTTTGTAGCACTCCTTTGGTCTTACCCTGCACTTGGACTGTCACCGAAAATATCTATTAACCTTATTCTCAGTGTGCTTCCACTGAATTAGTATTGCCCTATCGTGCAGAAGTGCTTTTTTTTTTTATAAACAAATTTTTATTGTTTTCTCGACAAACAATGCCAGCCAATCAAAAATATACAAAGAGAAGAAAAGATCACAGTCAACAGCTCGACTCTTCCTCAGCTCGGAGCCGGTAAGGTGCAAAATAAAATGTAATTGAACATTCCCTGCATGGCTATTCCAACTCCCCCAACCACTTTCCCCACACCCTACGATACTTTTTAGGACAACCGCGTGCCTCATACATGAGTTTCTCTTGTGTGGCACACCACTCAACCCCTCTCCGCCATTTCCCAACGCACGGGGGATTAGGGCATTTCCAAGATGCAGCTATGTCCCTCTTAGCCACAACCATCGCCGTAGTGAGAAACAGCTTTTCATTTCTGGACCCATCCAGCCCATCTGTAATACCCAGGAGTGCGTGTCGTGGGTCGTGAGGGACTTCCCACCCCAGTATTTCCGTGAGTTCTTCCTCAATGTCACCCCAGAACCGTGTCAAACGGGGACATGCCCATACCATGTGAAAGAAATCAGCCGGTTCATGGGCGCACCTGGTGCAGGCGGGGGTCGGGCAAAAGCCTGCCCGGTGAAGGCGTGTCGGGGTCAGGTAGGCTGCATGCAAATAGTGTAGCTGGACCATACGGAGCCGGGCTGAGGCGGTGACCGTCCTGGGGGCCATAAGAGCATCGCGCCAGTCTTCCTCCTCTAATGGGCCCACCCACTCCTCCCATTGGTTTCGGAGTCGATCTAGCGTGGTCGGGGTGTTATTGACCAGTGTCCTGTAGATGCGGTAGATGCGGGAGATACCCTCCCACCCCAGGTTCCCAGCATAATCTGCGCCTCTGGCGGGCTGTGTTCATGGATCCGCGTGTCCTCTGTGAGGTGTACGTGGAGGGCATGGCGCAGCTGTAGATATTTATAAAATTGTGTCTGATGCAGGGAGTACCGGGTGCGGAGGTCCTGGAAGGAGCGCATGTGACCGCTTGCCCACACATCACCCAACTGTGAGATTCCTATAAGGTCCCAGGATCTAAAGCCCTATAGCCCACTAACCTCCCTGGCCAGATAATACAGGTATAAATGGGTCATCCCCAGACCCCCATCAAATGAAGGAATCCTACATATGCTCAGGGCCAAGCGAACCCTCCCCTTCCCCCAGAGGAACTTAGAGGCCATGCTGTCCAACTCCCGAAACCAGGCCCTCGGAAAGCAGAAGGGGGTATTTTGAAGAACATAGAGGAACCTGGGGAGAATCATCATTTTAAACAGGGCGACTCTCCCCATGGGGTTCAGAGGTAATGCTTGCCATTTCTGGAGATCTGCCTTGACTCTCTTTACCAGAGGAGTAACGTTGAGGGCCCAGCCTAGCTCAGGGAGCAGAGTCACCCATATCCCCAAGTATTTGAACGACTGGCGTCGGAGCGGTATGTTGAACTGCCAGTCGTAGCATTCTCGAGACAGGTGGAGAGGGACCAGGACCGACTTGTCGGGATTCAGCCGGAGGCCCGCTCAAAGGAGTGTAGAATCTGGAGGCATTGAGGGCTGGATCGAGCGGGGTCTTCTAGATAAATAAGGACATCGTCCGCATAGAGAACGATCTTATCAGCCTCTACATTGGGCCATTCCCATCCCCGCACACGCCCTTCGGACCGGAGCAGGGCCGCTAGGGGCTCCATCGCCAAGGCGAAGAGCAAGGGGGAAAGGGGACATCCCTGCCTTGTTCCCCTGTGGACAGAGAAGGGCTCCGACAAGACCCCATTGACTAGAATGCGCGCCCTCGGGTGGGCATTCAGTACGCGAACCAGACCTCGAAAGTGGGGACCAAAACCCGCCTCAGCGAGGACAGCATCTAAAAACCCCCAGTCCACCGAATCAAAGGCTCTCTCAAAGTCCACAAGGAGGACCGCCAAATAGGGGGTGAGCAAGTGGCGGTGAGCCAGATGCAACCTTCGGAGACAATGCCGGGTACCACGCGAGGGCATGAACCCGCACTGGTCTGGGTGGACCAACACGGATAGGTAGGGTAGGGCAAGAATCGTGGCGAAAAGTTTAATCTCCGTGTTGATAAGGGAGATGGGACGGTAGTCCGCACACCGTGGGGAGGGTGGCTGAGATTTGGAAAGAACCACGATGGTGGCCATGTCTGTCTCGGGTGGGAAGGAACCCTTTTCGGTCGCCTCCTCAAACAGTTAGCGAGGTGCGGAACGAGGGTCTCGCGGTATAGAGCATAGTATTCCTGGGGGAGGCCATCCGGACTCGGGGTCTTGCCCGAGGAGGTAAGGGTTATTGCTTCACCAATCTCTTAGTGGGTGATAGGGCGGTCCAGGTCTGCCTGGACAGTGGGGTCCAGGCGGGGAAGACGAGCGCCCCCGGCCCCCAGCAAGTCCGAGAGCGAAAGTGTCTGGGTTTTAGCCGTATAGAGTTGGTGGTAGTAGGAGGCGAAGGCGTGAGCCATCTCCAGTGGGGATCAGTGCACCGATCCGTCCAGGTCTACTGTTTCGGGGATAATGCGGTTCCGCCCTGGGATAGGTAGCCAATCTATGGAGAATTGAGCCGTCCTTGTCGCCCCAGCCATATACTCTGGCCACCGATGATCGCCAGAGGAGTTTAGCTGCCTCTAAGGAAAGCTGCTTAATCTCAGCGCGGAGGTGAGCGAGAAGTCTCTCTTTGGAAGCGTCAGCAACCGCAGAGGAGAACTGTTCGAGGCGCAACGCTTGCGCATCTCGCGCGGTGATCTGCTGCAGCTGCGCTTGCCGCTGGCCCTTAGCGACACCCCGGATCGTGGCTTTGCTTGCTTCCCAGAGGGTGCCTGGAGAGGACACTGACCCATCATTGGCCAGGAAATACTGCTTGAGCTCTTTCCCCACTACCTTCCGGAACTCCTTATCCTGGAGGAACCACGCGTTCATCCTCCACGTCGGACGCACTGAGGAGGGGGGGCCCCCGTGCTAAGTAGGACCGGAGAGTGATCAGATATACCCCTAGGGAGGATACGGACATCCTGGATCGCGGTGCAGTCCGTTGAGGGGACGAAGATCGCGACGATGCGCGCCTGCGTGTGGTGGGCTGCAGAGGTGTGAGTGAATTGTTTAGTGTGGGGGTGCCAGGTATGCCATGCGTCGCAGAGGCCCAGTGACTCGGACCAGTTTGTTAATTGTTTCGCCTGCAAAGAGTCTACTGTGGGATGGAGGGCCCGTCGTGTCCAGATCTGGGGAGGAAACCGCGTTAAAATCGCCCCCGATGAAAGTGGAACCCAGGGGCAGGGAGGTCAGTAGCTCGGTGGATTTTTCCAGGGTCGCCATGAGCATCGATGGGGGTGAGTATATGGATATTAAGTTAAGGGGGTTGCCATTTAACGAACCACAAAGGGCCACCGAAGTGCCTTGGGAGTCGTGGATGACCAGTGTAAGCACAAAGGGAAGGGAACGCTTCAGCAGGACCGCCACCCCGCGGGAGCCCCGGGTGAAGCCCGAATGCCATACCCTGTCATACCCATCGCGTGCCAGGAAGGGGCAGTGATTACCCAGCAAGTGTGTCTCCTGAAGTAGGAGAACCTCTACCCCTAGGCGTTGTGCGTATCGCAGTACAGCCATGCGCTTGAGGCGGTCCAGGAGGCCGTTAACGTTCCAAGACAGAACGGGAAGGGAAGCCCCTGGGATGGGCGGGTCAGTCATGGTGGTAGATGGTCGTAGTGGCGGAACAGAGCCTTACAGAGAGTCGTGGCCGCGAGAGGGATCACATGAGTGTGTGACAGGGGTCCTGCGTGAGGCCTTATTTATCCCATGAGGAAATGAGACGGAGTGCCGTGTGATTGCTGGTGCAACAAAACAATAAAAAACAACAACAAACACTGAAAAAGAACAATCCCAACCCCCCCACCCTATACTTCGAGAACAGAAGCATCTGTCGGCCCCCCGAATAGAACCAAAACCAAACTAAAACGCTTGGGTTGAGTTGCGTGGAGGACCCCTCCATGTGGGCGGATATGCAGTGTCTCGGCAGAAAGACTGAAGATCAGAGCAAGAAGTCTGCCAGAGCCCCGGGTTCCCATGAGGCCAGAGCGTGCCCTCGGAGTGTTCACTTTATCAGCAGCCACCCACAGGATTGTTAGAGGGCCGGGCTGCAGGAGAGATCGGTGTCTGCCCTCGGGGAGTCATGTTGGGCCGACAGTGGGGGTGCCACGCACGGGCCGCCAGACGAATGGTGCCTTAGGCGGGGAGGGGAGTCCGAAGGGCTTGAAGAGTCTCAGAGTCTTTGGGCAGCCAGGCTCGAGGATCTTTGGGACGCTGCCTGAGACCGGCGCCTCCTGCGGGATTGTGTATGTCGCCTGCGCTGGCGCCCAGGCGATCGAGGTTGCGTGGACGTCCGTTGGCCTGGAGGACAGGTTACGTTGTTGTTTGAGGGGCCGGTCTTCCGTTAGCCAGGTCCAGGCCGCTTGAGGAGAGTAGAAGAAATGCGTATTGTTCTGAAAGACGACCCGCAGGCGCGCTGGGAACTGAAGCTGGTATTGAAGGCCCAGGGTTCGCAGTTTCTTCTTGACTTCTATGTATGAGCGGCGTTGGTCTTGTACCTCCTTGGTGTAATCCGGGAACACCATGATAGTGTGATTTTGGAATTTGAGGGGACCCTGAGAGCGCGCCTCGCGCAGGATGGCATCCCTGTCTTTGAAATTAAGAATTTTCAGGATGCTAGGGCGAGGTGCAGCCCCGACTGGTGGTTTCGGCGCGAGGGACCGGTGCGCCCTCTCCACCACGAAACAAGCGGAGAGGGAGTCTTTAGGCATCCATGAAGTGAACCAAGTCTCCACAAAGGCGGTTGCCTGGGTCTTTTGGGCTCCTTCAGGGAACTCCACCAGTCGGAGTTTGTTGCGGCGTGCGTGGTTTTCAGCGTCCTCCGCACGCCGGTGGAGCTCCCTGGTGTGTGACCGTAGGTTGGCCACCTGCTCTTTTAGTTGATGGATATCCTCCTCCGCTGTTGAAATTCAGGATTCGGCTTCTGTTATTCGGGCCGTAGCATTGCGGAGGTCTTGCCGGAGGAGGGACACATCCACCTTGACCTCTCCGATCTTCCCCACCACCGACGCCTGCGAGGCGCTGATTGCCTGCAGGATGGCCGCTAAGTCTTTGCCCGGGATGGGGGGAGCCCCATCGGCCCGCCCAGGCGGCTCGTGCTCCGAAGTGGTGAACCGGTCCATCTTTGTTTGTGTGGGGACGGCTGCGGACTTAGAGGCCCTGTCTCTTCCCATGGTCGGTGACCAGTCAAGGGTCCGCGTGGGCTGCAGGGGCCGGACAAAGGAGAGCGGGCCTTGAGCACATGCCTCGGCTGTGATCGCACGGCTCTTCAGGATCCAGCGCCACGGGACCAGGATGGACGCCGCTGTTCAGGAGATCAATGGAGGGGTGGGCCGCAGCCTCTCCGATCCCATATGCCGGCAGAGCCCTGCGGTGCGGTTGGAGATGAGTGGAGCGATGAACGAGGCCGCAGGCACCCCCGCAGTGAACCCCCTGTCGGGTGAGGCCCGGTGAGGAAGGAGTTGGGGACCCCCAGAAGGGCAACAGCCAACCAGCGCACCACTGCCCAAAGTGGCAGCCGAAGGAGGAAGAAGGGGCACCACCCTCCACGGGAGGCAGGCTGGATGCGCCGGAAGTAGGCCCTCCCGGGCCCAGGTGATAGTGGTAGGCCCAGGGATGCCCCGGCCCCTCGCGACGGTGTGTTATCCGGCTCTTCGTATCTCCAGCCCGAAGATCGGTGAGAGCCAGGTCAGGGGGGGCAGAAGGCCCGCAGGAGTCTGTTAGGGGGGGGGAGACCCCGCCGCCCGAAATGTACAGCCGGTAGGCCTCTCCCGCACCCCACCAGGCCAGTCCCAGGGGCAGAACCAAGGAGCAGGGACAGCAGATCGAGCATCTCTCGGGACACCACAACGCCGTAGAGGACAAGGAGGGTGGGGGGGGGCCCGGAAAGTGTGGCATCGACCTCCCTTCACGCTGCCCGATACGGCAGCCGAACCCCCGACTCGCCCCCCACTCACCGGATAGTTTCTTCTTCCCGGGCTCCCGGGCCGGTCGCCGCCGGTGAAGTGAAGCGGCGTCTCCCCGGCACCTCTCACGCGGTTCAGGGGTGGAGGCCCTCAAAGCGTCCCCTCTCACGGGCCGGCCGTCTCTTCATGGGTCAGGACAGGAGTGAAGATGGAGAATAGGCCCTCCAGGCGCACCGGCCTCCCAGGCGCGGTCACCGAAGGCCGCCGCAGGCTGCCAAGCCCCTGGGACATCCAACGAGAGGGAGCGATGAGGACCAGGCCCGGGCGGTGGCGAGGGCCGGTAGGACTTGGCCCGGGGGGGGGAGCGCCCGCTGCCTGAATTGCGCAGCTGGTGGGCCTCCCCACCACCACCCCAGAAAGGCGAGCCCCGGGGGCAGGGAGGGACGCAGCGGCGGCAGATCCGAGGGTCCCAGGGGGGCCCCAGCACCGGGGAGGACCGAGAGGATGGTGGGGGGCCGGGAGGCCAAACGCCAACCTCCCGCACTGCTGCCCGATATGGCAGCCGATCCCTGACCACCTCCTCCTCACCGGTAATCTCTCCTCCTGGAGTTCCGGGACGGTCTTCGGAGCCGAGGTGAGGCGATTCCACTCCCGGCCACCTCGTTCTCGATTCCGGCGTGAAGCTCCCCAATGCGTCGCCGTTTACACTGCGGTCGCCTCCTCAGGCCACACAGGCGGGGGATGAGCTCCTGAGGCTCAACAGCCGTGGGCGCCGGGCCCCGACATTTTGTGCTCGCGAAGAGGTCCCCGCACCGGAGCGGGCAACGGGAGGCCAGAGCAGGTCCCAGAGGCCAAGGCGTCCGCTGGGGAGAAGGACAGGAGCTGGGGTTCCGATCGGCCCTCCCAGGGCCAGAGCGCCGGGATCACCGACGGGGCGCGATGGAGGCCGCCATCTTGCGACTCCGGGGCCTCGGCGATTCGGGGGCCCAGCCGGGCGCCCAGAGCTCCGATTCGGCAGGTAGACAGTTCCGGGCAGAGCTCCGCCTTCAAGGAACCGCAGCAGGCAGGTGTGGATTGCGGATGGGTGCCGCTGACTGCAGGATGCGAGGCGGATGACGGAGGGGTCCTGGAGCACTTTTAGAGTGCGACCGCCATCTTGACGCCTCAGGCCACGCCCCTCGCAGAAGTGCTTTTACAAGATGTTTCATGAGTATATATCAATATGTCATTACCACTGACATCCTCCAGACCAAAGCAGTCAGCTTAAAGTCAGTATTTCACCACAGTTTATTGCCTTATTGAATTTAGTCAACTATTTGCCAAGCTCTTACCCTGAGAACTCATACCTTCATGTGTGAGTACACTTGATGGTGTCTTTAAAAAATGCTTAAATTAATCTGAGCCACCAAAGATTGCTCAGAATTTTGCAGTTCTGGCTGGACTCTTCTTGTTGGAGTAGGACCAAGGCTGATTTACAAATGGCTGGGTCCTGTCTAAGGTGACATGGTGGCAAAGAAACAATGAATTGGAATGCAAAATTATTAATTACTAGTGGCCAAGATTAATTTAACCATTCCATTCATTACTTTTTTGTTTTTCTCAGTTAGACGCCCTAAGTCCGATGGGTGTTCTCAGATGTCGGTCCCTTGCTCACTGTTCCACAGGAATCAAGATGCACTTCACTGATGACACCAAAACCAGTGCCTGACCCTGTACCCCTACAGTGTCTAAGTCCATTTTTAGACATTGTAAGTACAGTAAAGCCATAAAGAGTATATGGTCTGGGAGTTTGTCATTACAAACTCCACAGCACCATAATGGCTTTACTGAAATCTGGAAGCTTGATATCAAACTTCTCAGCACATTAAACCCACTCTGATGCCAGTGTGGGAGTTAATGCCAAATGCACTGAGAGGGCATCTTAGAGATGCCCCCTGAAAAACGATCTAACTCTAGTGTCCTGGCTGACTGGCTGCTCGCCAGCTGCCACCCCCAGACATGTTTCTGGACCCCTGGGTCGAGACCCTCCCGCTCTTGAGGTCCTGAAACAAATCACATCCTGGGCAATGGTCCCAAGCCTCCTCCCCCAGGATGGGTAGGGTCCACGAAGGGGAAGCTTCAAAGGTCTGCCGCCTTTGTGAGCTGACCCAGCCATTTTCTGCTCCTAGCAACTGGCCCCCATTGGTTCTGACCCTCACTTTGGGCGGGAGAATCAGCGGGAAAACCAAGATAGGAGGAGAGGTGTGCCCACCTTTGCCAACCCCACCCCTCAGGTGGGGAAGGCGAGGCGAAGCACAACTCTCAGTCCCTGCCATCTTGAAGATGGGGGGGACCCAGCCAACCAGAGTGAGGCTTATGCCCCCTTCCCACTGTAGGGGGGCATAGTGGGGGGTGTACCCACCTGTACCTACCTGAAACGCCCCTAAATTATTTAGTATTTAGGGGCAACCCCGGACATTGCCTCCTAAGACAAGAAAGAAGAAGGACCGAAGAGCCATGCTGAAGGAAGAAGAGGAGGACACCAACTGACTTCGCCCCAGCCCTACCGGCCTGTTCTGACCATGACCTGTCCAGCGGAATCCAGGTGTGTCCTGCAGCCAGCAGCCCCCCCGCACCCCTAGAACCCGCCCTGGCTTCCCTCAAAAGACTTTGTCTCCCATGAGCACCGGATTTGCTCACCGGCTAAATCCTCGAGTCTGCACCACTCTTCACCCGACGCCCATGGCCTGAGTTCGAGTGGCCCAACACCACGAGGAGGTCTCCCCGGTGATCCTGACCTGGGATCTGGTGATCCCTGACCTACCTCAAGTCTCCCGACGACGCCTGCAGTCCCTATCTGGAGGATCCCCCCCAACCGCAACCAGAGTCAGTAAGGAAATCCCGGCGCCAAAAGACACCCCTGCACCCAGCGCCCCACGGCCTTGGGTGGCCCAACCGATGGTGTCCCGCATCCCTCGACATCGCAACTTACCTCTCCAACCGGTGGTCGCCTCCAGAAGATCTTCGCGCCCGAGCCTGCCGTGTTTGTTCTAGCAGAGCTTCCCCATTGAAATCAACAGGGCTCCCGAAGTCGATCCAGCACCCTGCACCTGGCCGCCCCTGTACCGCTGTGGGTGTACCTTGTGTGCTATCTTGGATCCCCCTTTGCCCTCAGCTAAACCGTAGGAGCTTTGCTGCCACATCCAAGTGGCGTGCCCGTGAGCAGCCACCAACCGGAGGCCCTGTATCCCCGATTGGATAACATTGGGCCTCAGCACTCTGCACCCGGCCGCCATAGTGCCGCTGAGGGTGCTCTTTGAGTGCATCCTTGACCCTGGGAGAACCCTGGTTCTAACCCCAGAAACCCAACTCCCAAGACCGATTACTCAACTTTAAACCAATAACCTGATTTTCTCCCATAGGACTGCATTGACTGTTTTTCTGTGGAAAAAGTTCTAAGTGTGGTATTTAGAATTGTATGAAAACCTAAGAAACTGTGTTTTAAGAGAAACTGACTTACTTACATTTTATCCAGGAAATGTCCCAGTGTGATATCTAGACATATCGCACTGAATAGAAAAAGTAATCAAAAGTAATCCAAAAGTAATTGCAACTGTATTTGCATATTTTTACAAACCTGTAAGAAAAGTCATTCTTCATCCAGCTTGCTTTTTAACAATTTGTCTTGTGAAGTACAATCAAATTTACCTGTACCAAGTCCTGCTTGGTTCTATAAATAAAAATACAACAAAGAAATATTTTTTATACAAACAGTTGGTCTGAGCTCAGTCTTTGAGTGTGTGACATCATTTCATGCCTGAGTGTGTACAATAAATGCTTAACACTACCCTCTGATAAAGCCTTACTGCTTGCCCACACTACCACAAATAGAGAGTAATGTATTATCTACTTTAACCTCTGTAAGCCTTTGGGGATCCACTGGATTCTGTGCACACTATACCTTACTTTTGGTATAGTATTAACCCTGGGCGTAGTTTGCGTAGTAGCGCTACGCGTAGCTACGCGAAGTGCACTTCGCGAGCTACGCATAGCACTACGCGAACTGCGTAGTGCGGTAGGAAATGCTGTTCGCAATGATTGCACAGTGCCGGATGCTTGTCCGCACTGTGCAATCATTGCAAACGGCATCTTGCACAGTGCAAGCGGTCGTTTTCTGCCGATTTGTAGATTTGTACTCGAGCGGCAGTTTTCTCAACGCGGACTGGTAGTTTCTCATCGCGAGCGGTCGCGAGCATACGCGAACACTCGCAATGAGAAACCTGACCTCCCCGCGTTGAGAATCTCGCCGGGAGGTTTATTTTCCACGCTCGCGATCGGCAACTTGATGTTGCTGATCGCGAACGAGGAAAAAGTCTCGCCGGGATGTCATTTTGCTCGCTCGCGGTCGCCAACTTGACGTTGAGGACCGCTAGCAAGCAAAAAATGCCCGCTACGCGTTTTTGCACTGTGCTACGTGCAATTCGCGTAGCGCGTAGTTGCGCAAACTACACGAGCGTAGCGTAGTTTTCCGCCCAGGCCTATATAGTATATACAGAGCCAGCTTCCTACAAGGACCCCAGTCATATGAAGAGACAAAACAAGTTGAGGTCTCAGTAGGGAGAGGGATTTCTTTCGAAGCAGCCACCTAAATTCACTGTAGGATGGGCAATATGAATGGGTCTGTCTTTGTAGACTCAGGTTTTGCATGTGTCCATCTTGATGCCTGTTTAATGTAAGTATCTAGTGATTGAATATTACTGTCTAAAACAAGGCTGCTAGATTTGTCCTTTACCTAAGACCCTTCGACTTGTTTATCTTTTAAGGTAGTCCATAGCTTGTTTAATCTCTCTATGTATGAGATTCTTTGCCAGTACAAGACACGCACTGTCATAGCTAATTTAGTGTCTACAAATAGGTACTGTTGTTGCCATCTTCCCTCTTCCAGCCAATACAGGTCTTTTAGGCTTTCATGGTTAACTGGTTGATTAGTTCCAAACCAGTGACAGGAGCATTGTCCTATGAGGGACAGTCCGCAGTCGTGGACAAGATGCTTCATTGGAAACAGCTATCCCCTGTAGCAGAGTCTCAATTGACTTCTCCAGATAACAGCTGTCCTCCTGCTGCTCCATCTCCGGAGGGCTCACTCGGCTCCTTAACGAGGAGGCTTAATTTTCACTACCTTCACTAAATTCATGTTTCCACTGTGATTAGAAAAAAGGGGTGTGCACAATATCTCCCACAGCCCCAGGTCACTGCTGACCCAGTTGGCCACCCAAGGTGGTCAGGAAGCTCTCCATATCCTAGCAGCTAAATCCAGTCCTGCTCCTAGAAATAGTAAATGGCACTATGTATAGGTCTTGGATATCTAGTTACTACCACTTTAGAAGTTCAATTTAGCTCAGGTGCAGGCAACAGATTGACTGGTGTTTTTCAGTGGATCTGCAAGACCCTTACTTCAGTGTACTCCAGGAACACAGGCAGTACACCTCTGTTTTAGGGTTGGAAACCCACACTACCAGAACAGGGCACTGCCATTCGTTCATTACCGGCCCCAGATCCTTTGTTTTGGCAGTCGTTCAGCTGCTACAGAAGGTCAACTGCTACCCCTGTGTGGATAATTGACTCATCTTAGCAGCAACAAGGAGGGGACAGAGACACTTGAGACTCTGTGCAATTGTAAGCTCACAGCTAATTGTGTTAAATCCTTTTTCAGTCGGGTTCACTTCATTGGGGGTAATTATCGATTCCAGCCTGGCAAAGACCTTCCCTTCTATACATAATAAGATAAATATATGTGTCCTTTACTCAGCCAGCAGAGACAGGTTTATTTTCCGGTCCAAGGAATGTTCATCATAGGCAGAAAAATGCAGTAAGCACTTAATATGGCAAGGGAACATTTTATTGGTAGCCAAGAAAAGAAAGCCTTCTCATGTTATTTCCTGGAACTTTTTCCAGAGGAGTGGAACCCACACCAAGCCTTTGTGTGTTCTGAAGTTAGACCAGTTAACCTGAAAGGAGAACCTCTACCTCACCAAATACGAGCCATGCTTTGTCTTCATTGCTAATGGTGGCAAGCGACTAGTACCTCAACATTTCGCAGTGTGTTATACAGTACAGCTGATTGTCTCGCTATAAAATAGGCAAGGCAAAAGCATTGTAGGAGGCCCTTTTTAAACGTAATCAATTTAATCAGTACAGTTTTCAGATTGTATCCACTTTGTGGTTTTGAAGCATGCCCCAATCTGCACACCATGCTTGTCCACGAAGGGGCCAGGCTCTGGACCACAAAATGTGATTGTCTTGTTGGACTGCCTCTCTTTTGCCACCAGGAGCTACAATTCCTGAGGAGTCTAAAAGAGGCTTATCCCTTGGCAGAGTTACCAAGGAGAGCTTGTCTTATTCACAGCAACACTGTCATGGTGAACAGCTGTCCTCTGATGCACCTAAAGGCTGGCAACGTTTGTCTTGGCTTTTTAGATAAGTCGAACATGAACAATCTCAGTAGTCCAATACTTGTAAGAATCGTAGTGCTTAAGAAGAGCAACTTTTTAGCACAACTGTTTTCCTGCCCCTGCACAACAGGTTATGTGAGGACACTGAACCGTAATCAGACAACCTTCTGAGAACCCGTGTTGTAAGAGAACTGCACCACCAGAAACAAAACCAACTGGGAATATCAAAGCAAAAGCTTCATCTTGCTTCGGGTTCAAGCTGCACCTGCTGCTTAGAAGACTTTTTCTCTATATAGTTCCTAAAAGGCAAATGCCCACCAAGTCTTTCCAAGCATGTCACATATTTATGAACATCTCACACTCGAGCAAACCTTCCTCTGCAAGAAAGCCAGGTGGAAAGGTAATTTTGCTCACCACTCCCAATCACCGCCTAATGAGGGTTTGTCCTCTACACCTAAAGTTCCTCATTCTAATACCTACAATGTCCTGCTGCAGATAGTTAATTTTTCTCGCCATTTGTCTAGACTTCAGCTGGCCCGCAGCCCATCATTGCAGAATCCTATCCCTAAATGCTTCTGGATGATTAAGACTATTTATTTTCCTGGTTGTGGTATTAGTGCTTATTTTCTAAAGCAGTTACTTTCTGGTTAATACATTCATACGCTTGAAATTCCCTTCATCTTCTTAACTGTTGGTATGATTTTATGTTGGCTCTTGCAACCCTATCACTTTCTGCTGCCACAGTACCTGAAAAGTCGAGTAGTAGATGGTGTGGACGGTAGGGTATAGCTATTAGAAGCCTTTACTTGCTTAACCTTCTAAACAGCCAGTGATTTTCTCAATATAAATTATAATCGTTGTAAAAAAAAAAAGTGTATAGGATGAAATAAACTGTTTAAATAATATGTTTATTTGTGATTTTCCATCTTGTAATCACAGGCTTCATCTTAGCAAGAAGGCACCTGAACTTTCACATTTTCCAGCTTTTGTAACTTTGCCCTTTTCCACAAATTCATAATCAACTATGCATTATTCACATCTTTTGTAACCACTTCTGTATTTTGTCTTAAAGGATAAGATTGAGTCTTATGCTGTGCATGATTATTCTGTTTATATCATTTATACATATTAACATATTTGCTTTCTTAGTTGACCGTTTATTTTGAGATACTTTTGAGGCGACGTTCAGTATTGGCTTATGACCTGGGACATTGCATATGAAATCTAATACTAAATAATATTCTTTTGCATTTTTCAGTGCACACCAGGTGATGTTCGAAGAGAGGGAGATAAGGATGGTGAGGCCTTCGGGGAAGGCAAAGAGCAGGCTGGGGCAGAAAGAAACGTATCTGATCCTAAAGGTGCGCTATCAGCATTGCCAGGATCAGGTGATGCCATCAAAGAAGAGGCAAATTGTAGATCTGATGATTGCAGAAAAAAAGACATTGATTCTGAAGGAACGAAACAAAATGAAGAAAATTGTCATGATATCCAAAAAAAAATCTTAGGGAAGGTTACAGTGGAAACCATAAGCACTGCTGCCACCTCGGAGCCAACACGTCTCACATAAGACATTTTTGTATTTCTCCTAGAGCGTATTGGGTGTGTTGTAAGGCTGAACGCAGCCTGCTGTGTGATGTTCCTTTTACTAAATGGAGACATCCAGCTGGAATGCCAATTTACAGGACTGTACGCTCCATACAGAACAGCCAGCTCCAAGGGATCTCTTCTTGGTCTTGTGTATGGAGCCCAGGAATGGTGGGAAATGACCATTTCTCCTTATGCTACCTTTCTGTTTTTGAAGTCTCTAATAAATTACATGAATAATGCCTTTGTTTAAAGTGGCATAATACCATTTTGTCCTACATTTTCCATGCTTAAATTTAATGCACTATGATAGTCTCTACAGGTTTCCCAGTTTGAACAACTCCTTCCGTCAGATATCATCTAACGTATGTAAAGGAGACCTACTAAGAACAGAAGCGACTGTGGCCTATGCCAATCATGCTTAAGGAACCTATCCATAACATTAGTACTTTACAGGCATCATGTTGGTTTACAAAGATGGATAACAGCTGCAGACTTCACTCTTTGTCAGAGTTTTTAATACCAAAATCAAATGACCTATTTTATTGGATTTTTTTTTTTTTTACATATTTTAGTTTTTTGAGAGTTTCTGGCCATTCATGGAGCTGACTGGGCCAATTCTCCTGCTCTTCAGGTTGTGTATTTTGAGCATGAGTGTCACAAAGTGTTTACCTAGCATAAGAGTGGGCCCAGGGTTGCACAGTTTTTTTTAGGAGACCTGAAAGATTCCTACTCTCTGTTCAGAGACCCTGGATTTATTGAATGATTTTAGCTGTCTGGAAAGAAAAGTGGAAATCCTGGTGGTTCACTACTTGGCTGTATTAGGGCACATAAAAATATCTATCCACCTCATAAATCCATCCTTCAGTGATCGGACTTCACCATATTGTTAAACCCATAGCCTCCAGCTGGCACTGCTAGATACCATGCCAATAAAAGAGTTTTAAGACGTTAATAATGTGGCTGATTTGAAGTATCGTCCTAAAAAATAACACAGCGCCTCTTGTTATACAGTAGTGTCTTTGAAAAGTGTAATCAAGTGATACACATATGGTTCTGGTTATCTGTGTGGTAAGCATATATCAGTATTGTAAGTACACCATTGTGTTATGTTTGTGGTGTTGGTCTGAGTGATGGTACAGGCCTAGTGTCAAGCTCTTGTGGCAAAAGTTAAGGAACCTAGCACTTTATTACCTCTTCTCATTTAAACCCTGGATTTACACTGTCAAGGCAACCCGTGCTGACAGCAGTTTATACTCACTTTAGATTTAATTGGATTTGACTTTACTTACCAAAGGACAGAGGAACTCCACCTTGAATGGACCCTGCAAGAGAGATGTAACACATCACTGGCATAACTAGTGTAGACATCTGCAAATCTCATCTGTTCGTCACATGGTGTGTACACATTACTGTATGGACCAGGTCAGTCTGACTGTCTTACACCATGTCTTTTACCCATTAAGTTGTTTGCCTTCTGTTGAGGGCCACTGCTTGTATTTTGTCTGATGTTGGTAATTCATAATATGATGCTTGGGAAATGGATATGTCACTAATTTGTAAAACTAGTTTCTACCTTCATTAGTTAATCCTGTGGTTTGCTGTGTTCACCTCTGCACATACTTTATTCATTTAGCTGCATGTCTGACTGCAGAACCCCGATATAAAGGAGTAATTGGCCGTGCAGGATGTGGGTTTGTACAGTATTGTTTCAGTTTTGTTTTTGCTATTTTCAGAAGGACTGTGTCAGTCATTTACATGATCGTAATCTGTGGAAAACTCAATATCACAAATGATATATAACAACTGGCTTCCAAGGCGTAGTAGATGAAAAGGATAGTTTAGAAAATCCAAGTAATTTTCTTATTAACTCTCCAGTTTTCCAAAAGTTCTCATGGTCTATCTTTTGGAGCTTGTGCAATATTATATTTCTGTCTTCTATGGCTGAACAACCTTTTTTTTTTTTTACAGATATATATTTTGTGTTTCTAGACGATTGTGCTTAGTTGATAAAAACTCATTTTCTCAGATATGGTTTAATTTTAAATTGTACATCAAAGTATTTAAATAGTAAGACTACCGGAAATGGCATTCGTAGTGGGATGAATCGCTGTATCCTATTCCTGGGAGAGGGTTAGCAGTAGCACAATGCACTGTTCACATTACATAAGGCGTTGTACAGTCACTGTTTTTACTTTGTATTTTTAACCATGCAACAGATAAAAAGATTTGAAGGTAATAAAAGAGATGAGGTTAAATTCCAATAAAATGTGTTTATTAATACGCAATGGTGTGTCCTTTAAGGAAAAGTGTTTCTTGACTTTTGACTCTAAAATTACTCCCCAAACTATAAGTTGCACATTATCAACCAAAATGTCCATTATTAACAGTCACCAGTGTTACTTTATCACAATTGCACCACATTACCACATCACCTTGTTCCTTGTCACAGTCCTCACAGTAGGAGGATCGGTGGTTTCCAGACACAGGCGATCAGGCTAAACCTTCAAATTTAATAAAAGAATTGAACCCCCTCCTTCTTGCCATTCACCTGGACGTCCTGTTCGTTGCCCCTGGGCAGACTGCACTGGATGTTGCTCTGCATCTCAAGAAGTTTCCTTTCTTGTTTAGTGTGTAATTTGCTTAATTTGTGAAGACGTTATCCTTCTACAGACCTCTTTTTTTCACATACATAAAACAGTTCAGTTTCCTTATTTATATCAGGCTCATATGTGAGGCCTGACATAATGTTGTAGTGCTCAGTGTAACACCCTGGACATATGTCTCCTGTAGGTTTGTTGTGATGGTTTTGGTCGTGTTCCACTACCATGTCCTCTGTGAGAACCATCTTTTTGGGCAGGGCCAGCCTTAAATTGGATTTACCGGGACAGCGCCCTAGGCGGCAAGAAAATTTGATGTTTGTTGTGGGACGGGGAGTTGTTGCATTGTGACACAAGGAGGTGTGAGGGAGGAGGGCAGAGGGTTGACGAAGTGCTAACAATTACACTGAGGTACATTAAGGGCTGATTGAGACCAAGTGGGATGGACAAGCTGCTATTTGCATTGCATTAAGTCAGGCAGCTCCCTGCTTCACCACTTGGAATATTGGCGCTCCGGGCCTGGGCCCAGCTCGCCCATGCCCAAGGTCAGCCCTGTTGTGGAGTCTGTACCAAGGGTGGCAAAAGTCCTCCTGTGCAGGGTGCTCACACATTTACTGCCCTCTCTACCAGTCTTCTTCAGGTAGAGTATTTTATTATTGGGGTCAAAGTGAGAGTAGTGCAGCTGATGGGGGGAGTTTTGCTTCCTGCTGATTGCAGGACATTGTGTTTTAAACAAAATGGTAGCCTTGACGTACTGTGTAGGCTCAGCCCCCTCTCCCCTCCCTCCCCCCCCCCGCCTCTCCTACCTACTTGGTAGTACTCTTGGGGTGAGAGTTGCATCTGTGGAACCTACTTAATAGTACTCTTTTCTGGCATTTGGGGCGAGTGTTGCATCTGTGGACCCTACTTAATAGTACTCTTTTCTGGCATTTGGGGGTGAGAGTTGCATCTGTGGAACCTACTTAATAGTACTCTTTTCTGGCATTTGGGGTAAGAATTGCATCTGTGGAACCTACTGGGTCTTTTGCAAGGACTTAGGTCCTTGTAGTGTAAGTTACTTACTCCTCACCTAGCACTGGAGGAGGCCACAGTTGATTATACTCTAGGATCGTTATTGAAGATTTCTGATACTTTAGGTGTCCCCATTCCTCCATCTTTGAGTTATTTCATATTTGGAATTGGTGGGATGGAGTGCTTTCTTGGAGAGGTGTTCCCTGGAATTTTAATGCTATAGCTATACACTAAGATAGATTGCTCTTACTCTCAGCATACAGCTGTGATGACTAGTTGCTTTTCTGCTGACAATTTTTCTGAAACTTGAGCCCCTGAGAGATGTTTCATATTTATTATAAACTATTTATTTAACAGTTTTATATAGTGTTCAAGCACTGGGCAGTATGTGAGTGCTCATCAATTCAATTGCTCTACATTTCCAATCATAAACAGATAACGTGTCAACAATTGATGACAAAAACATTTTAAGAATTGACCTAGAGCTTAAGAAAGAGCATAGAAAGTAGCGATGAGAAGGACTGAAGTTAGAATGGGTTCTGAAATTTAATTTCTGTGTGACAGAGAAGGGAAGAGGTACCCAAAGGTTAAGGAGGTTATGAAGCCTAGTAAAGGTTGAAAGAGAAAGAAGGTACTTGACATGGCAGCAAGCTGCTTAGAACATCCCAGCAGTAGTAAAGAGTCTGAATTTGGCGATGCAATGTGCAACAAGAGTAGTATTGCTAGAGCTACAGATTGGAGTACAAGAGATTCAAGATCGGTTGTAAGTTACAAGGGTATAGTAAGCCTTCAGGGGACTCTACAGTAGAGTTTGAGGAAGACTAGAACACAAGAAGGAAAGAGCATAATCTAGTGCTTCTAAGGAATTTTGGTTAGATAGTCTGAAGAGGTGAGGTGAGTCTTTAAGTGTCGCCGGAATGACAGTAGGGTGACTTTGGTTCTTAGGTCCACTGGGAGAGAGCTCCATAGTAGAGTGGCATATCCTAAGAAGGATTGATGCTAAGCTTGGGGTGTTTTGAAACGTGGTTTTTCTAAAAGTAAATTGTTTTTACTTCTGAGTTTTCCTACCACCTGATAGTTTGAGAAGGTTTGAGAGTTAGGGTGGTGAGGTGAGATGTAATGCTTTGATTTTATAGCTTAAGCACCCCAATTGAAACGTTATTCTATCCGCAAGAGGCAACCAGTGCAGATAAAAAATGTACTACTTAAAAGTAACATCTAAATGTCTTTTATATGGTAACATGTCCAGACACATGAGCTAGCTCTTCTTCATCGAGGGCAGGTATGGCTATGTTTTTCTTTTATCTGAATGTTTCTTTGTATACTGTTTTATTCTCTGCGATACTTTTCCTAGCTGGAAATGGTAGGGTTGGGTCCCAGCTAGGCCTTGTCTGATTTTCATGCTTGCATGAGTCCGGTTAAATTGACGACAATTATAATTCCATCAGCTGTTCTTTTAAGGGACAAGAATCTGGATTTAAGCACTTTAAAGATACCACACTGCTAAGTTCTTATGCTTCTTTCATCTGCATCCCATGTCTTATTTATGTGCAATTATGACATTCAGTGTTTTGCTGTGATGTATATAATGGTATTCTTGTCACACTTTCAGAGGCAGTAATAGTTGAAGATTCTTGCCTTACAGAAGAAAATTCTCAGCACACGTGAATAATGTCACAATAATTATAAGAGTGCGTAGTGTAAGCACAAATTGAACACAAGTAAGTGAATTCTTGTTCTTTTCTTTATTCTCTGGGTCTTCAAACAGCCGACACGTGTTTCGTCGCTTACAAGGGAAATCGTCCCGCGACTTTATCAAGGCTATGTCCTCTTTATAGAAATCCTTCTTTTGTGGTAATAATTCCAACCCACAAAGGGATTCAGTTTCTCGCGACGTCACATTTAGGGTAAATGGAGAATAGCACAAGTATTGGTGTGAAGATACCTATCTTTGTCACGGTGCTGTAAGGTGAGGAGAACCACTGATCTCCCCAAAACTAGCGGCCTGAGCCAACTAAACATACAGCAGTGCATATATCCAAGGGATCCTATTACGTCCCACAGTCTCAGTCTCAGTCCCAACCGTTCCGTACTCGGATGTACACGAGGAGCGACGTCCGTAGACCGGATACATCTAATCACGAATCTGAGACTGTTGGACGTAATAGGATCCCTTGGCTATATGCACTGCGGTATGTTTAGTTGGCTCAGGCCACTAGTTTTGGGGAGATCAGTGGTTCTCCTCACCTTACAGCACCGTGACAAAGATAGGTATCTTCACACCAATACTTGTGCTATTCTCCATTTACCCTAAATACAATACCACTGTCCAGTAGCTTCTGTGAAGATTCTTGCCTTGGTTGTGAAGACCCGGGCTCAAAGTTAGATGCATATGTTATTTGCATGTGAATACTGGGGGTTTCTACAGACTGATGAGGAAGAGATTTTGAATTCCTCTTACCTTCTGTATCACATTCGTCTGTGTTTTTTTACAATGAGAAAACCCTGCCATCTTTTTTGACTATTAATAGAGCTTTCTTTCATATGGTGGTTCCTTGATGTTAAATTTGTCTCAGTAGTTTGTTTATAAATTGGGACCGTTTTATCCGGGCCGGAGGCAATTGCATTTCTGCTCCAAGGGCAAGGTTTGTGCTTTTATCTTCTGCAAAACTGCAGCAGCTAGAAATACTCAGGCTTACAAGTACACACCACAGCATAAAAATACATAAGAATTTCCAAGCAACAACAGGAAATTAACCACAAACAGTCATATCAGCCTCAATATTGATCTCTTTATTTGCAGGTCAAGCCGCCGGCTAAGTGCCTTCAGTTGCTCTCGTAGATTTCACATAGGAATGTTTATAGGCTGTTGTTAATGAGCATGTATATTTTCATATATGAACAGACATATAATTGTAGCCAGATTATTTCTTATCGTTTGACTTATTCACTTGCAGGGACTGACATTGTCCCCCCCCTCCCTTCGCCAGGCTGAGAAATGTTTACCTTACAGGTGGGAGCGCAATGGAAATGTTACTCGCACTAATAACATAGACCCGTTCATCTGCGACCATGTCAGTGCCTAGTTTTTAGGAGAACAGTGGGTATGCTATCCCGGTTGTGGTCTTTTGAAGGATAAGCCTGACAGTCCTTTCTCAGTTTTCATGATTTGAACCCACGCATGTCCGTCTGTGTGACTGTAGTGGCAGACCGTGGCTTTGTGAGGGAATCGGGGGTTGCGATCAGGCTCAGCAACTCTTCTGTAGTTGTGCTCACAACCTCACCCAGATTCTTGGCCTCTACCTCCTATAAAACATTAATACTAGTGAATGGGCTGGCCACAGAGCGAGAGGGGTTGAGGAGGACGGGGTGCTAGTACAAAGTGCTGCAGTGCATTACCTCCTGCTCCAGAGAAATGTTCCTGGTTTTCAAGCATTAGTAAACATATCGGCTATCTTGACCGGTAAAAGGTAGCGATCAGTACAAAGCATGTGAACTTAGACGTTCCAGCTAAGAACATATTTTATGGGTGACAAAGCTTGTTCATTAGGCACTAAGGCTAACTTATGTGAGATAAGACAGATTAGGGGCCTGTTAACCCAAACAGGCCATGGGTCAACACTCTTGGGACGACAGGAAACAGATTCTCTAGTACCCTAAAACATGGCAGCCAGATACGTCTATGATGATTTCCCTTAGGAAGCCTATGTTGAAGAAAACAGTTTAGGCACTGAATGAATGGCTGTCATAAGCCATTGATGACTAAGTACAGCCCTCAAACTCAAAAAGCTGTGTCAGCAGCAATGAGGTCATTTGGCAAGCAGTCTACAGACAAGCCTGGGGAAAAGAGGAGATTCGGGCCCAAAGTTAATGTAGGTATTGAGTACAAGATGCCAGGACCTTAAGCCAAACTTAAGAAGCATTCACAAATTCACTTACAGAGTATTTGAGAAACTAAAGAGGCTATTGTGTTCTCTCTTCTTGCCAGCCAGAAGAAAGTGAAATCCAGTCCTTTGAGATATTTGGAATCCCATCCCAGGATGAACAGTTGTGTTCTGATGCAGCCAACATGGACAGCAACAACACCTTTCAAAACTCGGAAGTCTGATTGTACAGTTATATAATTGGTAGAAAAGGAGACTGGATCTAGAATAATCTAGGAGGTCGCAGCACTTTGCAGATAGGAAGAGCGATGAGCATGGCGACGTGTTCTCTCACAAAAACTTGAGAGATTGTCAATGTGGTTTCTATTACCCAAGGTGTCACTTTCCATCCAAGCAGGGGTCAATGCATTCAGAATAGATATTTTGTTGGGACAGGCATCAATAGCAAGGTCTAGAGTGAGAAGGGTAACATCCCTCCGTTTCTAAACTGAAAAACGTTAGCACTTCATTTACTTCCTATAATTGGGAATATACTGAAAGGCATGCCCGCACCCTGCTGCACAAGTAGACAGAATCTGGTACATTTCAGCCACACCTTGTGGAAACCACAGTCTAAGACAAAACAACAGCTGAAACAGAGGTTGAGGTGGGTGTTGAAGAAGACCTAGCCCGGTTTACATATGTGGTCCTCAACATGGATGGAACCATTGACATCTGCTCCCTCTCGTGCTCCAGAGCAAAGAGGAAATAAGGTTCCTCGGTTTCATCCTATATGTCCAGGTTAAATTAAGAGACTATGCCATTTAGGAACTGTTGGAGGATGAAGAAGCTTGGGTTGAATGGATCAGAACATCCTTCTGAGTTATATCCTTGCCTCTCATCAAGAGCCTTTGTTTCATGGAGGGTGCTGACTTAGGCTGCCCCAAGACGCCGATGGCTGCAGTATGACATCAGTCAGAGTGAGAAAACGACCTCTGAACTCATAGGAGTACTCCAAGGAAAAGTCATGCAAAACCATGTTATGCATCTAGGGGTAGGTGGGCTGTACTGTGTGGAAGATTCCTGAAAGCAATATTTGGCTTTTTCTGACTTGGGCGCCAATTTGAAGTACATTGCAGTCGCTGCTCTTTCATTGTCCTCTGATAGATAAACATACCCATGTTGCAGTCCTTGCAGGTGTGATCAGGATACAGGCAGCAGTACACTTAGTCTTTTTGACAGTCTTCAGAAACATTTCACTGGTATTACGTCTTGAAGGAAGCCTTGTGCCTCTCTGTAGGCTCCTTAACACTCAACTGTGTACAGGCGCATGGAGCTTATAAACCTCAGACTCAAACCTGCAGTCAGAAAAGCTTCAATAAACCAAAGATAGAAGGCAAACAGTAGAGCTGTGGGAGAGCTCTTATTATCTAGAGCATGCAGTAAGATTCTGAGGAATGGAGACGCTGGAAGAGGTTCTTGCAGGGCAGGGAGGTAAGGTTAAAAGTACGCCCAACTGAGTCTAGAAAGGAGCCCCTGCTGGGGAGAAGGGGATTTCTCTTTAATGACCTGACACGTTATATGTTTATTTTACTGGAGATTGTCTAGATTGAGAGAATATTGGGGAGAGGATGTATCCATATGGCCAGAGCTGCCGACTTTGGAGCTGGGGAACCAGGTTCGAGCCTCGGCGTCGGCTCAGCTTCCTGTGATTCTGGGCAAATCACTTAATCTCCCTGTGCCTACCAAAAAATGAATGTAACCTTGTGTAACATAACCGGTGCTCATGTAAAGTGCTCCAATACCTTTGGGTCGAGTTCGCGCTATATAAATCTGCAAAAAAAATAATATTCAAGTACCATCTGAATCCACAAGAAAATCTAAAGCTGGATAATTGGAATGGAGACGGCCACGGACACTTGAAGCACGGAGAACGCATTGGGATAGATGAACTTTCTAAAGAGCATTGTAAAGGTAAGGGAAAGCTGTACATGGTTTGATATAAAGGCAATCTTGTAACATCTAATTATAGAATGTGATTGTACTGATACCATTGTTTAGGTCATGGCAGTAGGTGATACGCGTTGTGGACCGAGTAGGTTTGAAATATATATATACAAAATCAGTTTAAGCAAGTACAAGTAAGTTGGTCTCGCCTGTGCTTTTTATTTTTTGTTTAAGCTTTTCCCTATATGGTTAAATATAAATTTTAAAAAATGTAGGGGGAAAAAAATCATAACATCACTATACTAGCTTGGACGTTCATTCCTCCTTGATTAATCTGGAGTTTTCTACAATAATCTATGAGACACTTATTACCTTCCATGTGGAGTTAACTGGCCTTGTCCAGGAATAGTTTTCATTCTGCTATCAGATCTGTTTCTATTCACCCATGCTTGACCCTCTCCACCTAAAATGTGGAATAGCCACACTTTTTTCACATATTTCGGAGGTGTGATACCATCAGTATGCCAAATAATGCTCAGCTTTGTATATCAGTGTCATCTTTGACTGACTGGTCAACATGCCAGACTGTCTCTGTAAGAGCAGATGGCATGTCACTTTTTAGGGAGTTAAAGAGTGCTGGTCAGGCCAACAAAGACAGGCTGAAATAGCCGATAAGTAACCCTTAACAGTCAGCAAAATCTGTTTGGACCAAGGACAATATCAACAAAATGACATCGGACAACATAGTCTGTAGAGGGTCGATCTGCTTCTCCTCGTACCATGTAATGAGCTTGCCACTGGCCTGAGTAAAGGTATTTTGTGGAAGGAAGGCGAGCAGCAACAATGACATCCACCACTTTCAACCGTTTCTGACAATCTCTCTTCGGGTTCTGCTCAATCTCCATGCATACAGGTGTAGGATTGGGTGTAGATTCTCCTGAAGAGAAACAGAAGAGGCAGGCAGATGCTGAAGATCAGCAGTACCAGACCTTCATGGGCCAATCTGAGGCTCTCAGAATCAACTGTCCTTGGTCCTGCCTGACTTTCTTCAGGACCAAGGGATCAGCAGTGGTGGAAATGCATAGAGGAGGCAGAAACCCTGATCCAGGGTGGAATGCATGTATAAGAGAACCATGAAGAGGACAAGAGTGCAGAAGCCCTGGCAGTGAACATTTTCAGCAGTAGTAAAGAGTTCTACCAAAGGTCCATCCCATCAGGTGAAGAGTAGGGGTGGGCAGAACCCACGGAGTTACATAAGAACATTTACGTCACGCTGCTTGCGCTGCATTTTAGCGCCAGTAGCGCAAGCAGTGCTGAAAAATCAGCGAGAACAGCACCATGCGATGCATAAGAGTGCGTGGCCATTTGAGTTGCTTTTTCTGCCGCTCGAGTAGATCTACTCGCGCAGCTGCAAAGATGCTTGAGAAGCAGCCCTCTGACTATGACTGCCCGAGTTAGAAGATCGCTCTTCGGGGGTGCCAAATCAAGCTCGCATTTTTTGGAGCCTTGTGGGAAAAAATAATTCTGCCATGCGGCAATTGGCGGAATTTGGCCTGAACTGCGCTTTACAAGAGTAACGCGGAGTCACCAAATTCCGTGGGTGGAATGAAACATTCCACCCATCCCTAGTGACGATACCTTGTGCCACTTCAAGGTGTAGACACAACTTGTGGTCGGCAAGTTGATGCCTACTGAGTTTGTAAATCCTGGTGTACCTTGAGGAAATTCTTCAGTTGATTGATCGCCAGATAGATCCCATGAAGTTCCCGCCACAGCCTCAGAGCCTGTAGAAAGCAAGGGAGCCCATTCTGCTCAGCTGGTGCAGTACCGCATTGCGTGTTTGTCAGAACATAGAACAGCCTGCCCTTGATGAAGGCAGAAAGGCTTTTAGAACAAGACAGATGGTTCTGCTCATTTGGAGGTGTCACAGGCCTCTGCTCTCTACTCCCCAGGTTGCCTCCCCAACCCAGATCTTATTTGTCTTTCATCACTTTGAGCTCAGGATGGGGTAAGGAGAATGATCTGCCACATGTCATTTGTCCACTATTGAAAGTCCAGAGCAGTCACTAACTGAAGCAGGAACCCCAGAACCTTCAGAATCATCAAGGCCGGTACATACTCACCCAAGCATAGAGAGCACAGTCTGAATATCCCTTTACTCGCTGCGGGGGCAAAATGCCATCAAAGCTACCATGTCCAGGATAGCACCTATAAAGGGGATCCCTTTCACAGGCCTAACATGGGATTTTGGTTTGTTGCTAGAGAACCCTAGGGTGGAGAGCAACAACACTAATGCATGTCCAAGGCTGAGGAGACCGTGCCCTCAGTAGCCAATCATCGTGTTACAGGAATAAGTGCATCCCCAGCCTGCAAAGATGGGCTACCCCTCTAACATGACCTTTGTAAACACCTGAGGGACTAAAGTAAGGCTGAAGGGCAGGACTGTGAATTCTAAAGCTAAGACAACATGGGCCAGCATCATCATTTTGAACATCTCCTTCTTAAGGAAGGTGTTCAAAAACCAGAGGTTTAAAATTGGTCTCAGGCACCAGTCCTTCAAGGGGAACAGAAAGTAATAGGAGTGCATCTCAAACCCCTCTCCTCAGGCACCATCTCTATCACGACCTTGGCTAGGAGCATATGCATTTCTCGGAAGAAAAGGAGAGTTAAACCAAATGAAAAATCTGAAGGACCTATTGGTCCAATGTCATTGAATGCCAGCCAGAAAGGCAATATCAGATCCTGCCCCCCCCCACTGCCCCTCAAGTGGTAATTGGAGATGAAACTAAAAGGGTTTGGTGACAATGACATCAGGTATCTGCTTGTGGCCTCATCCCCTACCACTGCCCAGGCCCCTGAAGCCACTAAAGGCTGGACAGGCAACAGACCCACCTCTGGTGATAGGCATCGCCCATTGAAAGTCCTCTGAATATTCAATACTGCTGGTGAAACTGGCAAGTGAGGGAAAGTAGCTCTGCTGTCTTTGAAGCATTCCAGCACCAAATTTGCTTTCTCGACAAACAGCCTGAATACATCAAGGAACATGTCTATTAGTGATGCATGAGCGCCCCAGGAAATCCAAGGATGACATTGGATAACAAAACTGGTACCCACAATGTCCAGGCCAGACCTAAAAAATGTACTTTTGACAATTCCTTGCTGTCCTGTACTGTCTGAGAAAGGAATTCTAGTAAGTTGCAGACAGAGTGAGCAAAATCTCACAAGCAGTGTCCCAGAAGACATGAATGTAGCGGCTCAGTCGCCACACAGCATTCAATGAACAAACTTCAAGGCTGGCCAAAGAGAAGACTCTCTTTCCCCTCTGTCTATGTTCTTTGACTCTCTGTCCAGTGGTGTGGTAGAAATGTTCTGAATTGACTTTGCTTGTAGAGGTAAACAAAATACGGCTCTGGAAGAGAGGATGCTGTGTCAAGAATTTCTTATGGATACTTATACCTGCAGATTCCTCACTTGTAGAATAAACCCGAGCATCAGACTGGATCCAGAAACTTCATAACTCTCACTTCGCTGGTTGGGGGCGCAGGTTTCATATTGATGCCGAAAGTGGCATTAGATAACATCACCAAAGGCGCAACTACGCTAGTTGCGGCGTCCCTTGTTGCACTAAAGGTCCAGGGGACCTGTTCCTGAATGGTATTGCCTTAATATGTTGTTAGTGGGCGGAGGAGAGTAGCTCGAGGCACTGGACCTTTCCAGCCTCGTTTAATTAAGAGTACGGCGAGGGATTGAGCATGTACTCCTCCTTAAAATAATGCGTATATTTAAAGAGTGCGTGACACTCCCTTTGTGGTTCTAAGGTATAGTCTCGTTGAAGAAAACAGTTGGCTTGGGTTGTCTTGAAAAAGTATTTTATTAATTACATCTTGGTTGTTCCAGAGTATTGTAATACTCTAGTTGGAACGACAGCCGACACGTGTTTCGCCCTAAGTGGTCAATCGGACCAGGGCTTTCTCAAGGCTTCACAAATATTCAGATGTTCAAAATTCAATTTTATACAATGCATAGGTCTTCAAATAGGTATCTGGTAGTTAGATGATGAAATTTCGACAGTGCGGTTTAAAGCAAGAGTCCCAGGATAATCCCTCTTCGTCTGTTCGATCATCCTGGCGGTCTGCCCGAAATTTCATCCTCTAAGCCCCGGTCCGATTGACCGCTTAGGGCGAAACACGATCTGGGCGAGGTAAGTCTCCCAAACGACGTCAAAATCCCACTAGACCTTTCACTAAGCCAGAGTTTGTAATGGTGGAGCCATCCGGTTCTGTATCTGCATCCCAGCCAGACCAGACCCTATGAGCTGAGTTCACTGGTGCCAATACCTTCTTTCCCAATGCCACTGGCATCCTCCTTGCCGAATCCTCCGGCACCAACACCTTAGTTTCCAGAGTTTGAGGTAAGGGGATAGGAGAAGAATCATCCTTAATCTGGGGTTGTGCTGTAGTAATGGTATTGCACAACATGTGACATGCCAAAGCCAGTTTCGAATCCTCAATTGGAATTTGTGCAGAATCCAGCACTGATACGTGACCAACCAACAGCAGGGGAATTGAGTCACTGTGTGGCACCGGAGACTGGGTGGGCTGAGATCAAACAGAGTCGGTCGGAATCAGAAGAGGACCCACCAGAAGTAGTCTGACCAGAGGCCCCAAACACTCCCTGGGGCCTAAAGGTGTGAAAAAGGGATCCCGAACATCTTAGCGTAGTAGCAGGACCTCCTCGAATGTGCAGTCTGCTGCAGAGTTGATGATGGTGCAGGAAACTCTAGGTTTATTGCCTCCAAAACCAGCAGAACAAGTTACTTACCATATGTAATGCTCTTTCTGGTGGATACTCTATCTAAAAGCAGATTCCTCACTTTTAGAATATTCTCAGGTACCAGACCAGATCCATAACCTTTTACACAGCAGCAATTCCAAACGCCAGTAGGTGACGCCGTACAGCTCTGCATTGGCTTCGTTCCAACCAGAAATGACAAGCAGAGCTGCATAGAAGTGCCACCCCTGCGTTCAGATGTCAGTTTCTAACTCGAATCTGCCCACTTCTTTGGACACAGATCCCAAAAACCAATCAGAGTACCAGTATGCAGATCTTTATCTTGGGACATTTTTAGATGGAAAAAAGACCATTCTCCAGATTTGGGAGGCAGAAGGGCAGTGTGCAATCTGTAGTGTCTTACCTTTAGAGTCCATACCAAAGTGGTATCTCCCAAGGTGGATTGTCTGTGGAATGGGCTCAGACCATAAATACCTACAAGACCGAACAGGCGAAATGCCTTTCTCATTGGAACTGGCTGTCAAGGTAGTAGTGCATCGTGAACATGTGTATGAATGCTCACGTTAGACCCTAACAGATTTTGAAAACAGGCCCTCCATGTGCTAATGCCGTGGGTAGGAACCTTGGTCCTGGTGAAATGAGCTCTCAGTCCTTCTGGAGGCTGCTTCTTGGCCAGTACGTAACAGATCTTGCTGCAGAGGGCTATCCACCTTGACAAAGTCCTTTTCTGCACCATCTTGCCTTTCTTTGTCCCAGAAAATCCCATAAAAAGCTGATCCTCCACCCAATAGTCTTTGCTGCGATCAGTGTAAGCCAAAGCTCCTTTGGGAATCAGACGATGGAGTTTTTCCTCTTTCAAGGGGGGCAGCTCACATAAGAAAATTCGGGAAAGTGATGGATTGTCCAGCGTGAAAAGCAGTAACAACCTTGGGTAAACAGGCTGCCTTGGTGGCTGCACCGAGCAAGACCGTAGATCGCTCACGCAACGAGCCAAAGTAACCACTACCTGAAACACCGTCTTCAGAGTCAGGAGACGAAGTGGACAGCTGTGCGTGTATTTTAATGGCATGCACATTAGGAAAGTGAGAACCAAATTAAGATCCCAATGCGGCACCACAAAGGGTTGTGGAGGGAATGAATCAAACCTTTCAAAAGTCTTATCACAATAGGTGATTTGAACAAGGATGTTTGGTATGGTAAACGTAAAAATGCCAAAGGACTGACAGATGACCTTTAATAGTGCCCAATGCAAGTCCTTGCTGGGCCAGAGATCAAAAAAAGAGCAATAGGGCAGCTGACATTTTGGCCAGTAAGAGATTAGTTTTGGGCTTGCCACCCCAAATTTGACCCAGCGCAGACAGACATAGTAGAAGGACGCCTGGTGGTCAGTATGACAAACACCACTGGAATGCTACCACATGTGTTAGACAGGATGACATCCAGAACTTGGGAAGTATGATCGAATGCAATCAACCTCCGGCACTCAATGTCCATGCATGTATGTGGAGATGGTGCAGGTTCTGGTACATGACCCTGCCCTGCTGCAGCGACAGTAGATCCTTCAGAAGCGGAAGCCTAATCAAAGGTCAGATGCTCTTGTCCAGAGGTTCTGGGTACCAGACTCTCCTGACCCAATCCTGAGCCTTTAGGATGTCTTGAGACAAGTCGTTCCTGATCGTTTTAAAAAATCTAAGAGACCGCTGGAATGCCTCTCCTAGTGAGCATTCTTACAAAAACTCCAATGTGCGAAACCTGTGATGCTACAAATTCTCATCAGTGGTGAAAAAACAGCCAGGGTTCTCCCGGCCATTGGATGACCTCAGAATGTAGATGCCATTTGTGATCTGGCAGACACAGCATTTTTAGCTTATCTGCTCTGGCATTAAAGGATCCCGCCAAGTGGTTTGCAACCGGGAATATGCCCTGATGCTCCAAACAACTCCAAAGGGGCAAAGCCTCGTGGAATAGGACCCAGGACCCCAATCTGCCCTGCTTGGTGCACGGTCACTTGAGTATTTTGTGCATGAGAATCTGCAACAATCTTCCCCTGATAGACGGCAGGACTTTTAGCACTAGACAAATAGCCCCACAACTCCAGCAGACTGATATGGAGCCGGGCTTCCATCAGAGACCAGAGTCTTCTGATCTCCACCTCCCCTAGATGACCTCTTTAACCCAGTACCCTGTCACCAATATCATCTTTGGGTGGGGAAGGGAGAGGAGCCTGCTGCTGGCCCAACTGCATTCAAGCAGCCAGCACTGCAAATAGTGAGCAGTCTCTTCTCAAATTGCTGAACTATTTGTATGACCCATCTGTTGGGTGTATTAGATCTCCACCCTGGGAGGAAATACTGAACTCTGCCCTCCACAGGATAGGTATGCTCTGCTAAGGGAAAACTAAAGTGGGTTGGTGGCTGTTGCGACACAAGAAGGAGACTGAGCGGACTGGTAACTCTGCTGGCCTGCACGTTGCCTGCCAGACTCGCATCCCTGGCTTGGAAAGGACTGAGGTGACTGTTGTAGCAGTTGGGATGACTATTGTGGTCTATATGCCAGCCCCCTGGAATAGCCTTTGAATTTTCTGAACTGATGTGGGAACTGCTTGGCAAGGGTCAAAGGACCCATGGATCATGCTGTGGCTCTACTTTCCTTAACAAGCTTAAGGGCAGAACCAGCTTTTTCACCAAAAAGACATAAGCCACCAAAGGGCATATCCACAAGAGAGGCTTGTACATCTCCAGAAAATCCTGTGAAATGCATCCATGCTGGCGCTGGAGCGCAATGTTACTGCCAGCTGCCCTTCCCAGGCAATCAGTAGCATTGAGGTCCACGCAAATCATGTATTTAGCCACACCCTGAACATCATAAACTGTTTGAGCCAGAGAGATCCTAAGGTCTTCCAGCACCGCCTGAAGGATCTCGCATGCCATGTTCCAAAGGGCATGCATGTAGTGGCCCAACAAATTGACTGGTCTCAACGGCATGCTAGCTGAAGAGAACATTTGTTTACCAAACACCTCAATCCTCTTGGATTACCTATCTGGAAGATTTGTGGGGAAGGAATTGAGGTTCACCTTGTTGGTTTAAGCCTGAACCACCAGGCTCTCTGGGTAGGTTGTTGAGTGATTAAAAAAAAAAATCAGGTTTGCCAGGTGCTGGTCTACCACTCCTGGCTACTTATGATTCAAGGTCCTATGCACAAGTTCAAATGGATCCGTTCTTTGTCTTTTATTTCGTAAGCAACCAGCCAACATGTGTTTCGTCACACTGGGAAGTATCCCGCGACTTCTTCAGGGCTGGGGATGATACAACAAGTATTGTAAATATGCCCCTTTGTTTCGCATGTAAGACAAGGTTGTGATCTATGTAATGTGGTGAAGGCAGTTCGCAGAGATGCACAATAGAAAGTAAAGGGAATACTGAGGATGGTAGATATTGTATTGTAATATTAATATAGCACCTACTAGCTCTATTCGGGGTGCTGAAGCTCTTGCCAGCACAGCTACGCACGTCAAGTGTGATCTGCATCTGTTCACCACATGGAATGACAGTAGGCTTGAGATCTCTGGATGACGTGTGGCGCAGCTGGCAGGACGGCTGTCTCCAGAACTCACGGTTCGATCGCCGGCGGCAGGTTAGCCCAGCACCATGTGACTCTGGGCAATAGCTCGCTTAATCTTCCCGACGGCCCCCAGCGCCTTGAGACCCTTCGGGGTGATTAGTCTGCGCTTTACAAATACTGGGTTTTTAACTTAACAGTGCATTGCCCCTCTACAGTGGATGTGGCTAGCTGGATGCGGAGCTTCGGTATGTTGTGAACAGGTCTATGACGCGTTGTGCCCATTGTTCAAATATTTAGTCTACTAATGGTCGGGCTCTTAAGTACCACCTTTGTGTTTGCATAAGGAATCCACAGCAAGATACTTTTTTTTTTAAACAAATAATTGTACCCCGGCACTCCCAACAGTTAAAACATTAAATGTTGGGAGTGCCGGTGTACAATTATTTGTAAAGGTATAGCACGAGGATCTGTTAGACAATTGTGTATTTACACCCAAGGTAGTGGGGTGTTCTGTTACCCCGAGTGGCACCAAGACTTTGTATTTCTTGCCAATTGAATTTACCAGTACTACATTGCCCACACAAATTTGTCTCATGACTGAGGTGTGACTCTTCTTTCCACCACTACCCCTCGTTAGTATTGTGTATACTTTTTTTTTTTAAGACCGATGACTGGCAGTCAGATGGTCCTTGTTCAGTATTTTCCAATGCAAGTAAATGTTGCCGCCTTGGACAAGCATTGAGCCTGTGTCCTCCCACACCCTTTGGTAAAGTAAAACATTGTTGTGGTGTAGTCTGTTTGAAGACACTAAGATCTGTCCTGAAAGCATATCTCGATCAGGTGAGGGAGAAGGTGATTTAACCACAGTAAATCCATTTTTTTGGGCGGGGTGGAGGGGGGGGAGGAGGAGTTATTGGCAGCCCAGCAGCTTCAGATACAACGTTTTCCCAGTTGTGTCCTGCAGCCTGTCTGAGAACATTACAGCAGATACTTTTCAGTCGTGACTCCATCTCCGCAGAGTCTACTGCAAGAAGTGTTGGTATAGTTCCACCATCACAAAACTTTTAACATATAGGTTCACACTAGAGGGGGGGGGGGGGTTGTCCCTACCTCTGAACCCACCCTCACCGGAGATATCAGTAATTAGAGTGCCATGGTAACAAGTGATTACAATTTTTTGAGTACAACTGGTAGAAATTGCGGTTTGCGCACAAATTCCCACATGCTTTCCTCCAGTCTTTCTAACACTGACACTTCCGATACTTTCAGCAGTTTAAATTTGGAAGTAAAACACCACAAATTTTAATTTGCAGCTAAAACCACCATTGACATCAGTCCCCTGGAAACAAACAAGCTTATGCAGTAGCAGAAAGCCTTGATCAGGTACTTTGGCACTTACACTTGAAACAAGAAAAATTAGCAGAGGTGGCTTTGTGACTGGAAAATCGTGACCTGGATTGAGTGCAAAGGAGTGTTTCACCATTTAAAGAGCAGAGACAGAAAACTTTAATGCTGTGAGTGACTCCGCAATATTTAGGGAGGGTGCGGAGTCACTCACAGCATTAAAGTTTTCTGTCTCTGCTCTTGGCAGTTCGGGCTGGACTGTTCCCATGAGGCACAGGGTCAAGACTGATTTGCATATGGCTGGGTTCAAACTGGAATGGCATGGTGAGCAAAAAACGATGGATTTAGGCCCAGATCTCTGTACTGGGGTGAATGTATGACATTGTTCTGCATTCTGTCCATCAACTGTTGTTTTTGCATTTGTCACCCCGAGTGGGACGGGTATGCCCAGACGTGGGTCCCGTGCTCTCCATGCCACTGGAATCAAGCTATCCTGGCTGAAGAGGGGTGAAACCCCGAAACCGGTCCTAGGTTGCTTGTTTCCAGTCCAGGGAGGACCTGGCTTGGCAGTTCGGGCTGGACTGTTCCCATGAGGCACAGGGTCAAGACTGATTTGCATATGGCTGGGTTCAAACTGGAATGGCATGGTGAGCAAAAAACGATGGATTTAGGCCCAGATCTCTGTACTGGGGTGAATGTATGACATTGTTCTGCATTCTGTCCATCAACTGTTGTTTTTGCATTTGTCGCCCGAGTGGGACGGGTATGCCCAGACGTGGGTCCCGTGCTCTCCATGCCACTGGAATCAAGCTATCCTGGCTGAAGAGGGGTGAAACCCCGAAACCGGGCCTAGGATGCTTGTTTCCAGTCCAGGGAGGACCTGGCTTGGCAGTTCGGGCTGGACTGTTCCCATGAGGCACAGGGTCAAGACTGATTTGCATATGGCTGGGTTCAAACTGGAATGGCACGGTGAGCAAAAAACTATGGATTTAGGCCCAGATCTCTGTACCGGGGTGAATGTATGACATTGTTCTGCATTCTGTCCATCAACTGTTGTTTTTGCATTTGTCACCCCGAGTGGGACGGGTATGCCCAGACGTGGGTCCCGTGCTCTCCATGCCACTGGAATCAAGCTATCCTGGCTGAAGAGGGGTGAAACCCGAATCCGGTCCTAGGATGCTTGTTTCCAGTCCAGGGAGGACCTGGCTTGGCAGTTCGGGCTGGACTGTTCCCATGAGGCACAGGGTCAAGACTGATTTGCATATGGCTGGGTTCAAACTGGAATGGCATGGTGAGCAAAAACGATGGATTTAGGCCCAGATCTCTGTACTGGGGTGAATGTATGACATTGTTCTGCATTCTGTCCATCAACTGTTGTTTTTGCATTTGTCACCCCGAGTGGGACGGGTATGCCCAGACGTGGGTCCCGTGCTCTCCATGCCACTGGAATCAAGCTATCCTGGCTGAAGAGGGGTGAAACCCCGAATCCGGGCCTAGGATGCTTGTTTCCAGTCCAGGGAGGACCTGGCTTGGCAGTTCGGGCTGGACTGTTCCCATGAGGCACAGGGTCAAGACTGATTTGCATATGGCTGGGTTCAAACTGGAATGGCATGGTGAGCAAAAAACGATGGATTTAGGCCCAGATCTCTGTACTGGGGTGAATGTATGACATTGTTCTGCATTCTGTCCATCAACTGTTGTTTTTGCATTTGTCACCCGAGTGGGACGGGTATGCCCAGACGTGGGTCCCGTGCTCTCCATGCCACTGGAATCAAGCTATCCTGGCTGAAGAGGGTGAAACCCCGAAACCGGTCCTAGGATGCTTGTTTCCAGTCCAGGGAGGACCTGGCTTGGCAGTTCGGGCTGGACTGTTCCCATGAGGCACAGGGTCAAGACTGATTTGCATATGGCTGGGTTCAAACTGGATTGGCATGGTGAGCAAAAAACGATGGATTTAGGCCCAGATCTCTGTACCGGGGTGAATGTATGACATTGTTCTGCATTCTGTCCATCAACTGTTGTTTTTGCATTTGTCACCCCGAGTGGGACGGGTATGCCCAGACGTGGGTCCCGTGCTCTCCATGCCACTGGAATCAAGCTATCCTGGCTGAAGAGGGGTGAAACCCCGAATCCGGTCCTAGGATGCTTGTTTCCAGTCCAGGGAGGACCTGGCTTGGCAGTTCGGGCTGGACTGTTCCCATGAGGCACAGGGTCAAGACTGATTTGCATATGGCTGGGTTCAAACTGGAATGGCATGGTGAGCAAAAAACGATGGATTTAGGCCCAGATCTCTGTACTGGGGTGAATGTATGACATTGTTCTGCATTCTGTCCATCAACTGTTGTTTTTGCATTTATACACTACCGACATGCAAAAGGTTAATATCACGACAGACCATGTTAGTAACAGCATTTTTCTGACATTTATTTAGGTTACTTGCGGTTAAGACCTTTACTCTGATGCTAATTTATAAGGGTCTTGTACCTCTAATGGCTTCATGAGGAATACATATTTATATATTGTGGACACAGCACTCCCGTGTCAACCTTTCTAATTTATTTAGAGGTCTACTTTAGCCTTTCAGTGGGTGGAAAATGTGCAATTATGAGAAAAAACATTAGTTAAAGGTCATCAGATGTTATCAGATATTCAAGTGGATCGTGCACATGGGAGAAGTTCGGTTTCCACGTCGCATGCTTTTAAACACCATGAAAATGAAGCGTTTACTTCATCAGCCTCGTCAGAAAGTGACATCGCAGTGCCCAAATAAGCGCCACCCCAGCACACTTACATCCGTTTCTTTTGTGACTAGTTCTGTGCCGAAAATGTGGAGACGCGTAAAAACCAATATTAATGTTTTGACCGGTGTGCAGTGTAGAATGGGGTCTTTGGGTGAAGATCCCAGTTCACAGAGCAGGAAGGATGGGAGGGTCGGTGAGGAATCTGCAGTTACATAGAGTCTCTACCCGAAAAAGCGTTATCAACAAATTGTTCTTGTGATAGAATTCTAACTGCAGATTCCTCACTTTAGACTAGATACCCAAGCATTACCTCCCTGGAAGTGGGACTGCAAACTTGTTTAGTCCAAAAGGTCCTGGGGGACCAAACGGGCTAAGGGCCCATCATGACAGACCTTACTGTTCAAGCAACAGTACTTCATGAACGTGGGGAGGGACGTCCCCGTAGCAGCTTGGCAGATATTCAGTACAGGTACCCCCTGCACGCTAACTCAGTATTGGTAGCCTTGGACCTGGTGGAGTGAGCCTGAAAACCCTCAGGGGATTGCTTCTTCTCCAATGCGTAAACAGATTTTCATGCAGAGTACAATCCACATGGAGATGGTCCATTTCTGCATGGCCTTGTCCTTCTTCACTCAGGTGAACCCAATAAAGAGCTGATCGTCCAGCCGGTGGTCTTTGGTGCGATCAATGTAGAAGGAGTGAGCTTTGTTAAGATGCAAGCGATGGAATGTCTCCTGCTCCTTGGAAAGATGAGACGGAGCATAGAAAGAAGGCACAGTAATACTATGGTCAACGTGGAAGGGAGAGACCACCTTCAGAAGAAAAGTGGCATGTGTCAGGAGGACCAATTGGTCTGGGAAGAAGTTGGCGCACTGTGGTTGGACCAACAGAGCCTGAAGTTCACTCACTCTCCTGGTCGATGTAATAGTCACCAGGAAGACTGTCTTAATGGTCAAGAGCTAGGGCTCAAAGGTGGGCCACATCAGGTAAGTGAGAACCAAATTAAGGTCCCATTGGGGCAAAACTAAAACAGCAGACCAAAACAAGCGTTGCAAGCCCTTCAACAACAACAAAAAAAGAGTTTCATCTTGTGACAAACTGGGAAGACTGATCTGGCAGCCGCAAAAAGCTGAGACAATTAATAAATAACCCTTAGCAGTGCCCATTGCAACGCCTTACCGGGCTAAAGTAAGAACAAACAACAAAACCTCCGAAAGAGGTGCGGAAAGGGGATCTACCTGGCGTGAGGAACACCAAGCCTCAAACCTATCCCAACGGCAGGCATAGACGGTCTTAGTGTAAGGACGTCTGGTTGCCAAGATGACTTCACAGACTTCAGGAGGGCGATCAAAGACTCAACTGTCGCTGTCCAATATCCATGCATGAAGGTGGAGAGTGCAAAGGTTTGTGTGTAGACCCCTGCCCTGTTGCTGTGAAAGGAGGTCCTCCCGAAGGGGCAGTGCGACCACACACCCTCTGAGCCCAATACAGAGCCACTAGAATGACTTGGGCCCGGTCAGTTCAGATCTTCCTGAGAACTCTGGGTAGGAGTGGTGTTGGCGAAAAGGCGTATAGGAGACAGAGTTCCACTCGAGGCGGAATGCATCTCCGGGCAAGAGCCGTTTTGGAAACTGCCATGTGTAGAAGTGCAGGTATTGCATATTCTTGGCAGTGGCGAACAGACCAAGCTAAGGCTTTCCTCACTCTCAGAGGAGACCTTTCACCATCTACATATGTAAATGCCATTCATGATCCGCAAGGCACCAAAGGCTGAGTTAGTCTGCCCTGGCGTTCAAGGGGCTGCCAGGTGCTGCACGACCAGGAAAATGTCCTGGTGCTACAGCCAAGTCCAGAGGTGCCGAGCTTACTGGCACAGAGTCCATGACCCCACCCTGTTTGTTGCAATACCACATGGCAGTGGTGTTGTCCATGAGCACCTGAATCAGCCTCCCCTTGATGGACGGAAGGAAGGCTTTCAATGCCAAGCAAATCACCCTAAACTCCAACAAACTGATGTGAAGCTGAGACTCTGCCGGAGACTAGTCTCTTCTGATCTCCACCTCTTCCAGATGACCAACCCCAACCCAGGAATGATGCATCAGTCTCCATCATGAGGTCTAGATGGGTATAAGATCATTCACAGTTCCCTCCGATATCTGGACCAGCTCGGAAAGATTTCCCGGACGCAGCACCCACTGGGACTTTCGATCCCACTGCAGAGCCCACATATGCAATCGGGCATGCTTCACCAGCACAATGCAGGCAGCCATGAGACCCAGCAGCCTCAAAGTCAGGCTCTTCTGAATGCAGGATAGAGGCTGAAACATCACAATCATATCCTGGACTCGCTGCTCCAGAGGATAGGCGCAGAACTGCACTGTGTCCAAAATGGCTTTGATGAAATGGGGCAACTGAGGGAGTCAGGTGTGAATTCTGCACGTTGATAGTGGACCCTAGCGAAGGCAAAAGGTTCGGCCTAGTCTGGAGGTGGGTGGCGACTGCCTGGGATGAGCCCGCCTGCAGCAGCCAATCATCGAGGTAGGGGGAAGACTGGAACCCCCGACCTCCATAGAAGACCTGCAACCACCGCCATCACTTAGGTAATCACAGAGGGGCACTGGTAAGGCCAAAAGGGAGCACAGCGAACTGAAAATGCCTGTGCCCACCATGAACTGCAGGTAAAACCTGTCGATCGGCAGAACAGGGATGTGAAAATATGCCTCCTGCAGGTACAATGCTACCATCCAGGGCAGAAAGGACTTGAGGCAACGTGAGCATCTAGAACTTCTATTTGCAAGGCAAGGCATTGAGAGGGCGCAGATCTAGGATAGGGCAGAGGCCTCAGTCCTTCAGCACCAGATAATAGTGGGAATAACACCTACGCCCTACTTCTCAAATAGGCACCCTCTCTATTGCTCCTTTGGCTAAAAGAGCCTGCACTTCCTGACGGAGCAAGGCATGATCGTCCTCAGTCAGCTGTATGCGGGATGATGGCAACGGCTGGGGTGTGTCCACAAATGGTAGGGCATACCCCATGTGCACGATCTGAAGCTCCTACTTGTCTAATATAATGGCTGACCTTTGGGACAGGTGGTGCCCGATTCTGCCTCCAGTATGGTGGGTGTGCTGGATGGAGAGAACACTAAAGAGGTTTTGAGGCTGCGGTGGCCGAGGGACTGAGCAGCTCTGGCTCCTGCGTTCTTTTTGGGATCTCTGATCCTGCCCTCAAAAGGACTGGGCAGGCTATTCTAGTGGGTAAAGCTGATAATGCGGACATCCAAAGTTGCCCCTTCTGTGTCCACTGTAGTAATGAAAGGAGTACTGTGGCGGCCGATTCTAAAGAGAAAGGCCAAGGGATATGGCAGTGACTCTGCTCTCACAAATGTGCTTGAGCGCCGCATCGGCCTTTTAGCCAAATACACGGGAGCCATTGAAGGGCATGTCAGTCATTGATGACTGGACATCCCCCGAGAACCTTGTTGACTGTAACCAGGCATGGTGACACAGTGCCACTATAGCCATGGCTCTACCCTGATAGTCCGTAGTATCCAGTCTGCATCACATGACAAACTTTCCTGCATCCTTACCATCCCCCAAGGCCTGGCTGAGGATGGCACAGCCCTCCTCCAGCAACAAGGGAAGCAGCTGCGCAACCGAGTCCCACAACGCATGGGAGTTCGGCCCAAGAGGCATGTGGTGTTCACCAACCACAAGGCAAGGCTGGAGGAAGAAAAAATGTGATTCCTAAAGGTGTCCAGCCTCTTGGATTCCCTATCCGGTGAAGTGGTAGGAAACGCGCTTGGGTTGACATTCGCTGTTAATGTACACCACCAGGCTTTCAGGGGAGGGGTGCTGGGAGAGAAAGGCTGGGTAATCATTCGATGCACAGGAGTCCCTGTGCAAGGTTTCACCCAGGCCTCCAGGAGGAGCCTCCATGAGGGCTTCATTAAATGGGAGCAAGGGCCTGGCATGGAGGGCACAATATGCCATAGTCTGGGGAGGTGTCCAAGCCACTGGCGTCACCCAGCTCTTCCTACCAATTCTCCTTGTCAAGGCCCTCCTCCAGGGGACCTTGTACACCCTCCACATAAGCTCCTTCAGAGAGGGTAGGGCCTGTCAAATGGAGGATAGTCCAGGGGATAGTAGAGTCAGGACGGCACCTGCAGGGACGTCGAGCGGTGCTTTGGTGGCACTGGATCAGCATTGAGGGTAACAATAGGCTCGCCGTTGAGCGTGCTGGGGAAGGCGACGGACAGAGTAGAGCCACGGTTGAAGGTGGCAGATCCTTAGGGCCTGGTTTGAGGCAAACCAGTCAGCGGTAACCCAACAGTGGTACCTCTCGACTCTGTGGGCGCGAAGGTGCGCCAGAGAAAGAGATGGTGGCCCAAAGATGGTGTGCATGGTGTCTTAGAACTCCTTTAGTTAGGTGGCCTGCGGTAGGGCGCAGGGGAACAAAGGGTAGCGCGGAGCAGGCTCTGATGCCAGCTCTGTAAGTGGAGTGTTAGAGCAGGGCCTAGAAGCATGAGGCTGAGATAGTGAAGCCGAAGAACTCTTCAACAACTTATTTTTGTACTTTTTAGACTTACCAAACTTCCATTAGGAGGTCTTGGACCAGGAGGAAAATCGTCCACGGGAATGGTCCTGAGATCTTCAATGGGAATGTGGTGGAGTCTTCTTCTGCCACATCGCCAGGAGCTTCATCGCCACTCCTGAATCGCCTTCAGGTCTATAGATTTGCTCTCTGTGCAGGCCATGGGGTTATGCATCGACCCCAGGCACCAGAGTCAGACCAAGTGGAGATTAGACACACCCCAAGGTTTGAACCATGAAGGTTTTGCAGTGGGCATGTCCCTAGCACACTGGGAGAAAATCTCAAAAAAGAACAACAAAAAGCTGGTCAAAAAATAACAGAGGCAGCTCTCCGTGTCTGAGCTGTTGGCGCGTAACAAAATGAACTGATGTCAGAACGCCAGGGTGGCACTGCAATATCACTTGCAATGTGGATGAAGCAAAAGCGCAGCCAAACTACACCACTTACCGGCATGAAGAGGTACTGCTCAAGATTTTCCAGAGCCAGTCTTACGCCTGAGGATTCTGCATTTAGAAGTGTGAATGTTTGCACTAAGCGCAGATGAAAAGTTACTTGATTTCTTTAACACTCTTTCTGATGGATATTTTATCTAACCGCAGACAACTCACCTTATAATACTCCCCAGGCGCCAGATTGGATCGAGAAAATTTCTTCTGTAGCTCTCCTACAAGCTGCTTCGCTCTGCATTGGCGCCGCACCACCCTGGAAGTGACTTAGAAGAGCTGCATATAGGCACAATCTGTGAAAGCAGGCGTCAGTCCCTTATTTTTCCCTTTCTGTGTCTTGAGATGCGGAGTGTGAACAAATGTTGGTACCAGTGTGCTGAATACTAACTTGGGACCTTTTTAAACTCTCATAAATGACCATTCCACAGAACATGGAGGTGGGAGAGCAGTGAGGAATTTACAGTAGGAATATCCATGAGAAAGACCGTTACCCAAGCTAAGTTACTTCTTCTGACGGGTTCTACTATCCCCAGATTCCTCACCTTAGAATAGACACCAAAGCAGTACCTCCCCAAGTGAAGGGTCTGTGGAGTGGACCTGTGAAGAGGACTCTGACACAAAAGTCCTGCAGCAGAGTGGACAAAGTGCCTTTCTGGTTGGGCCTGGATGTCAAAACAGTAGAGCTTTGTGAATTAATGCAATAATGCCCACATCAAGGCCTGGCAAATGCTAAGGACAGGCTCTCCATGAACCAGCGCAGTGGTAGCATCCTTAGCCCTGGTAGAATGAGCTCTCAGATCTTCAAGGGGCTGCTTCTTGGGCACCGAGTAGCAGATCTTGAGCAGAGGGCTATTCAATTCAACAGTGTCCTCTGCGCTGCCTTAAATTTCTTAAGGAACACAGTGTTGACGATCAGCTTTTTGTGGTTTTCTGTGAACATCACAAAAAGCTGATCGTCAACACTGTGTTACTGGGTACGATCAATGTTAAAGCTTGATTTTTGTGGTCCCGCTGACTGACCTCTCAGTTTCTTTCTAGGGTTTCTGGGGAACACAGAATGCTTATAGAGGGATTGATTGCCCAACATGAACGGGAGTCACGACTTTTGGCAAGAATGCACCAGGGTCCTCAGCACCAATTTGCCTTGGACTGGAAGTGCCTACAGTTCATTCACATGATGAGCTGAAAATCACAATGATGAAGACAATTCTTAAAGTCAGGAGATGCAGAGAGCAACTATGCATTGGTTCAGGCGTAGTACACATGAAAAACGTAAATTCCAAGTGAAGCTCCAATGGTTTGGGAGGGAACATGTGTTAGATGATTTTTAACCAAGAACAGTTGATCCAGTAAACATAAAAGGACCGAGAGGATCGACAAATAACCTTTAATAGTTCACCCTGCAAGGCCTTGCTGGGCCAAAGATAAAACAAACAAAAAGACATCCAACAGCTTTACTTGTAAAGGATCAGTCTTATAAGCACCACACAAAGTCACAAATTTGTCCCAGCGCAAGTGGATTTTGTGGAAGGTTGTCTGGTGCCAAGGATGATATCCATCACCCCAGGCAGTACATCAAACACTGCTAGTTGCCACTCAATCTCCATACATGTAGGTGTATATCTGATAGAGACTTCTAACCACCATTTCCGCATTTTAGAATATTCCCCAGGCATCAGACTGGATCTGGAAAAATCTTGAGCAGCACACCTCTGCCTCGGAAGTGACGTCACGGCCCCTTCATAAGCGCCTTCCTAGCGTGCTGACATCAGTTCCTTTTATACGGCAACAGCAGTCCAGATCTAGAGAACTACCTCGGCCACTTTTTGTTGAAGTTCTATTTTTGAGCTTGTTTCCAGTGTGCTAGGGACATGTCCCTTGCAAAACCCTCTGGTGCCAAGCTATGTAGGGATTGTCACCATTAGATGTTGGTGTCGAAACCCCACCTTGTTTGTCTTCAGTGCCAGGAGCCTGGGCAGAACCCCAAGGTCTGCGTCGAGTGCAAGTCCATGCACACAAAGGGGATCGGCGAGCAAGCACTGAAGTTGCTGGCGGTGCTGCAGAAGAAGGCTCTGTGTCGCTCCCGTTCTCTTGAATGCTCTAGAGGCCGGTAAAGGAGTCGTTCCTAAGGACGGTCGTCATCAAGATCCAAGACAGCCTCGGGTAAGTCTAAGAAGCACAAGAAGAAGTCGTCGAAGTGTTCTTCTGTTTCACCGGTTCTTGCTTCTAGGCCGTGCTCCTGCACTCCGCCTGCAGAGCCGCCATCAGGGTCCGCCTGCATTACCCAGAGTTTCCAGTTGCAGGGGCGATGCCTACCCAGTTACAGGAATTCTTTGACACCATGCATGCCATATTTGGGTTTGGGGCCCTGACTCCCTCTGGTGTGCGTTCGGGCCACACGGAGCCAAGAGTTACCCTGGCTGGGTTACCGCCAGCATGTTAACCCTCAATGGCAGCCGGGCCCTCAGAATTAAATTTTCAATCCGGACACCACCAACCAGGGAAACACTACCTACTCAGGCTCCATCCCATCCGGTGCCTGCCATGACGCAGTTTGACGTCTAGCCCATCGTCATTCCCAATGCTGAACTGGCGCCACCTCGGGGGCCACTCGACGCCGTGCCCGGCGCCATCCCATGCCTATCAACCCCTGGCCTTTCCCCCACTGTAGTTACCCCATGATATCCATGGGGACGATGAGGAGGAGGTGTATCGTCCTTCAGAGGAGAATCCTGCTGATGCTGAACACTGGTATGAGGAGTTGGGAGATGCCAGTAGTCTTGACACCTCACCAGACCAGGCCTCGGAGGAAGGTGGTTCATTCACCACGATGATGTGCAGGGCTGTGGAGGTCCCTGACCTTGAATGACGGATGAACGACCAACTTGTAAAGCATGAACAATTGCCCAAAGGCGTCAAGGAGCTAGAGCGGTACCACTGTCAGAGAGATGGAAGTATCAACCCTCTAAGGAAAGTTAAAGGGCAAAGAGCCAGGTCTTTATAGATTTACAGGAGGAGTGACTTGAGGCAGGAAATCGATATAGGGAGAGTGTTCCAGAGTTTAGAGGCCGCCACAGCAGCGGCTCTTGCTCCCCATCTTGCCCTCCTAAACTTGGGAACAACCAGCCGATTTTTATTGGCAGAACGCAGTTGTCTAGCGGTCTAACGTTGGAGGAGGTGTTTGATTCCTTCTGGACCTGAGTTGTGAAGTGCCCTATGAACAATGCATAGAGCCTTAAACAGAATATGTTTCTCAGCTGGAAGCCAATGCAATTTCCGAATGGCAGCAGAAATGGAGTGAAATTTGCGAAGATCCAAAATAAGTCTTGCTGCTGCATTCTGGACAAGTTGCAGAATATAAATGGATGCCCTGTTAATGTCCAGGTAGAGTGCATTACAGTAATCCATCCTGGACAGAATCAGGGCAACGGCTGCTTGTTTTCTCGCAGAGAGAGAGAAGCTGGAAGATCTTCCTCACAGTCCTTATAACCAAGAAACAGGATAAGACAGACCTATTAACCTGGAGATCAAAAGAAAGCTTGTTGTCAACTATGACACCAAGGTTCTTTGCCGAGGCAGCAGGGCAAGGACATGGTCCAAGCATTGCTGGCCACCATGAGTGGGTCCATATAGTTTGTTGGCTGCCAAAGACCAGAATCTCAGTTTTGTCCCCATTGAGTCGAAGGTAGTTGTTTACCATCCAAGAAGCCACAGCCAGCATGCAGTTGTTGAAATTGGCGGTGGAGGCCTCTATGTCCTTTGTGATAGACACAATTATTTGTGTGTCATCAGCATAGGATAAGGCCTCCAACCCAAAGGATCTAATCAGCTTGGCCAGCGGAGAAACATATATATTAAATAGAGTGGGACTCAGGGAGGAGCCCTGCGGAACTCCATAGAAGGTAGGTATGGGATCAGAATAAAATTGGTCCATCTTTACTTTCTGTAACCTATCTATCATGAATGAGGACAGGAGCTACAAGGCAGATTCTGACACCTCAATTTCCTGAAGGCGGTCAATCCCCTTATCGGGGAGATGGTACCGAAGGCCGCGGAAAAGTCCAACAGAATCAGCAACGAGGTCTGCCCGGCATCTACCTGGATGCGTATGTGGTTTACTGCAGCTATTAATGCAGACTCAGAGCCATGGCCACTCCTGAATCCATATTGAGAGGAATCGAGCAGGTGCTGTTGTTCCAAGTAGGTACTCAACTGGGCATTTAGATCTTTCTCCAAGATCGTAGTGAGAACAGGTAGCAAGGAAATAGGCCGATAGTTTTTGGGTTCCGATGGGTCCAGGTTGGTTTTCTTAAGCAGAGGCTTAACAACCACTGTTTTCAAGCTAAGAGGATAGCATCCATCGGAAATGACCAGATTGAGAGTTGATGTTAAATGGGGAATAATAATCTCCCTTCCCAGCTTCATAAGCTTCAGAGAGCAGGGTTCCAGTGGGGAGCCAGATTTAATTCCCCCTAGCAGCTGATCAGTCTGTTCATAAGATAGAGGAAGGAAAGCAGACAGACCTGCATCCCTCTTCTCAATATTGAGAGCGCTACAAGGTGGGTAATGAATCTTTTGGGCTGTGATAAAGGGTTCAGAGTTAAGGCTATCCAAAGAGGAATGGATCTCAAGAATTTTAGAGTGAAAATATTTAGCCATCCCGTCCTGCAAACTTTCGTTATATGTTTGAGCAGGCGGTGAGGGTAATAAATTGATTCATTTGAATTATTCACTGGGGGACTTAAGCGATTCTGTCTTCTGAATGTAAAATGATGATTTTTCTTATTTAATGGCTGCTTTATATTCTGCTAACTTCATCTTGTGATTTGTCTTTCAGTCGGATCAAAGTGCCTACGCCAGATACGCTCTTGGCGGCGACAGGCTTGTTGGAGTATTCTAAGCTCCTCTGAAAACCATGGAGCTGTGGGCTTTTTTCTGCCTACATAAAGTTCTTTGAGGAGGGTGAGAGAATCAATGGCTGCCGTAAGCCAATTTGAATACTCAGTGGCTGCCAGATTGGGAACATTATGCTCAGGCCAATGTTGGTTGCTAAGGGCCCAAGAGAGCGATTCCTTGCTTATGTGTTTACAATTTCTTTTAAGCACCTTAATATTTCCCTTATTGGCGGTTTTATATAATGCTGGAAACAAAAGGAAAAAAGGAACGGTGTGATGGTCAGACCAAGAGAGGGGAAGAAGTTCACCCACCGTGAGACGAAGATCATTAGAGAAGATGCCGTCCGGTATATGTCTTGTATCATGGGTGGCTGTCTTTACTAGTTGAGATAAGCCACAACATGACAATGTTTCTTTAAGAGTCTGAGATACCTGCAAGAGGTGTTATCCAAGTGAAAATTAAAGTCTCCCAAAATTGTAAGATCTTGTTTTCCCAGGTAGGGCTCTATACGATTGGCAAGTTCCAAGATAAAAGACGACCTACGCCCCGCTGTCGAGGTCAAGTCGTATGTCTTGACTGAGGTGCCTCTGTTAGGGGTAGGTGCCCCAGAACCACTACCGCCCTTTAATGAAGCCTCATCGTCCCTTTCCTGGGGGCTTGGGCTAAACCATGCACAGGGGCTCCTGTGCACAGCATGATTTCCCAACGGCATTGTCCTGCCCCAAAAGACCTAGCCTTCCGTTTCCAGCACTCCACCGCAGAGACCCTAGTGGTCCAGGCCTCCACGGCCAAAATCAAACTGAGCACGTTCCCTACCACACCACCGGATAGGGAGTCCAAGAGGCTGGATACTTTCGGGAAGCATATCTTTTCTTCCACCAGCCTGGCATTGCGGTCGATGAACACTGCATGCCTCTTGGGCTGCTTTTTCCATGCGTTGTGGGATTTGGTCACGCAGCTGATTCCCATGCTGTCTGAGGAGAGCTGTGCCACCTTCAACCAGACTTTACTGGACGGCAGGGATGTGGCTAATTTCGCCATACGGTGTGGACTAGACGCCACGGACTGGCTTTGTAGGAGCATGGCCTCTACAGTGGTGCTTCGTCGCCATGCTTGGTTATGGTCCACTGGGTTCTCAGGGATGTTCAGTCATCCTTCATTGACATGCCCTTCTATGGGTCCCGCCTGATAGGAGAGAATGCCGGCGCAGCGCTGGAGCGCTTCTGCAACAGCAGGGTCACTGCCCGATCTTTAGAGCTCTCCTTTTTGACCCAGCCGCAACAGTCCTTTTCCCCCTACCGCAGCAGGGGCAATTTTCAGCATCCACAGTACCAGCTCTACCAGTACTACAGACAGCCCAGTCCTTTCAGGGAAGGGGCCGTGGAACCCAAAGAGGATGCAGGACCATGCCCCGCGAGCTGCACAGTCACCCCAAGAGCCTCCAAACTTCTTTAGTGTTCCCAGCAACTGGCACACGCACCCTGGCAGGATCAGACATCACCTGTCCCCATGGTCCAGCATCACATTGGACTGGTGTGGGCTCCAGAGGCCTCTGTCGGATCTTAGACCTGTGCCCTCTCAATTATTACCTCCGGAAAGAGAAGTTCAAAATGCTCACGTTGACTAAGGTTCTGTCTGCCCTGGATCCCGGAGACTGGCTTGTAGCATTGGACTAGCAAGATGCCGATTTTCATGTCCCCATCCTTCCTTTCCACAGACGTTACCTGTGGTTCTTGGTTGGCCATGAGCACTTTTGGTTCACGGTGCTCCCTTTTGGACTCACCAGTGCCCCTTGGGTGCTCACCAAAGTGATGGCAGTGGTTGCAGCCCATCTGTGGAGGTCTGGAATGCAGTCTTCCCCAACCTTGACGACTGACTGTTGAAACCGGCTCACCCCAGGCAGTAGTCTCCCACCTCCAGACTATGGGGGACCTCCTGCATTTGCTGGGATTTTCCATCAATGTGTTGAAGTTGCACCTAACTCCCTCTCGGACGTTCCCTTTCATCAGATCCATTCTGGACACAGTGCAGTTTCAGACCTACCCTCCGAAATGGCGAGTCTGGGGTATTTAGGCTATGATACCAATGTTTCAGGCTCTATCCTTGATTTTGCTGAGACCGACTCTGAGGCTGCTGGACCTCATGGCCTCCTGGATCCTGCTGGTGAAACATGCCCTCTGGCATATGCAGGCTCAGTGGGCACAGCATCAGGGGAATCTACCTGGTCCAGATATCGGAGGGCACTGCAAAAGACCTGTAGTAGTGGCTTATGAATCGCCCTCTCCCTTCCCCAACTGGATCTCACAATGGTAACAGATACGTCCCTTCTGAGTTGTGGCGGCCATCTGGGAGAGGTGGAGATCAGAGGATTCTGGTCTCCGGCGGAGTCCCAGCTCCACATAAATCTGTTGGAGCCGAGTGGGATCCATCTGGCACTGAGAGCCTTCTATTCGCCCATTAAAGGGAGGCTGAATCAGGTGTTCACACCGCTGCCATGCAGGATTGCAACAAGTAGGGCGGGGTGTGGTCGTGGACCCTGCGCCAAGAGGCTCTGCACCTTTGGAACTGGCTGGAGCGCTAGGACATTTTCCTGGTTGTTCAGCATCTGGCGGGATCTCTGAACTCAGGGCGGATAAGCTCAGTCAGAGGTGCCTGACAGACCATGAATGGCGTCTGCATCAGGAGGTGGCACACATTTTTTATGGAGTGGGACCAGCCTTGGCTAGATCTGTTAGCCACTGCCGAGAACGTGCAATGTAATCACTTTTGCGCCTTGGAGTTTCCAGGGTGGTACTCCCATGGAGATGCATTTTGTCTCAAGCAGAGTTCAGCACTCCTGTATACCTTTCTGCTGATACTATGAGTTATCAAGAAGATTCAGATCGAATGGGCCCAAGTCATCCTAGTGGCTCTAGATTGGGCTTGGAGGGTGTGGTAATAGATCTTCTGAGCTTGAGCATTACTCCTCCGATCAAGTTGCCCCTTCTGGAGGACCTCCTGTCGCTGCAACAGGGCAAAGTTCCACACCCGACCATGCGCACTCTTCAACTTTATGCATGGAGATTGAGCAGTTGAGGTGAGAGTATTTGACCTTCCTCCCAAAGACTGTGATGTTATTTTGGCAGCCAGGCATCCTTCCACTAAGTCCAGCTATGCCTGCTATTGGAGGGACGTTTGTGGCATTGTGTTCCACACGCCAGATGGATCCCATTTCTGCACCTCTGTCAGAGGTTTTATTATTTGTTCTTTCCCTTGCCCAGCAAGGCCTTGCCTTGGGCACTGTCAAAGGTTATTTGTCAGTCATCTTGGCCTTTCTACAACTGCCTGATCAACCTTCCCTCTTTAAGTCACCAGTTGTGACTTATTTCCTAAAAGATTTACATAATCTTTTTCCTCCTGCCCCATTTGTAATGTTCCAATGGGATCTAAACTTTGTTATGGTGTTTCTAATGTGTACTCCTTTCGAGCCGCTTAATTCTTGCCTTTAACAGCTCCTTACCATCAAAGCTTATTTTCTGGAGGCCATTACATAGGTCAGGAGGATCAGAGAGCTTCAAAATCTATCTGTGAATCCTCCAAACAATACATTTTTTCCAGACATGCTGGTCCCCAGAACAAGTGCCTCTTTCCTCCCGAAAGTGGTCATTTCCTTCCACATTGGCCAGAGTATCCCTGTGTCTGCTTTTTACGCCCCGCCTCAAACTTCCAAGAAAGAGGAGAGACTCCATGGCCTAGACCCTGTACCAGCTCTGTCCTTTTACATTGATTGCTCTAAACCACACAGGGCGGATGATCAGCTCTTTATTGGGTTTTCTAGGGTTAAGAAGGGCAATGCTGTTCAATAGCACACCATCACCCTTGGATTGTGCTTTGTATCAAAATCTGCTAAGCACTGGAGAAGAAACAAGCTGCGTGCCAACTCCACCAGGGCAAAAGCCGCCACTACCATGTTAGCACGTGGGGTCACCGTCCTAAACTTCTGTCAGGCAGTCACGTGGGCAGCACTGCACATGTTTACCAAACACTACTGCCTTGACAGCCAGGTCTGGTGTGACCGTTCAGCCCTCTAGGACTTTTTGGTCTAGCCAGTTCACAGTCTGACGTCTGGGGAGGTATTGCTGGGGTATCTACTCTATGGTGAGGAATCTGCGGTTAGAATTTTCTATCAGCTGGAAAAGTTACTTACCTTCAGTAATGACTCATCTGGTAGAGATTCTATCTAACCGCAGATTCCTCACCGACCCTCCCAGCCTTCCCACTCTGCAAACTGGGCTCTTCCCCAAAATATCCTGCTAGATTCTGCACACTGGTCACCACTCGTACATTCATTTTTACCATGGCTAAAAATCTGGGTGGTGGTTATAAAGGCACTGTGATGTCACTTTCGGCGCAGTTCCCGTTGAGTGGAGCTGATCGATGCCACCTATTGGTGTGCAGATGTACTGCTCAACATTTTCTGAATCTAGTCTGATGCCTGGGGAATTTTCTAAGGTGAGGAATCTGCGGTTTGATCAAGTCTCTACCAGATAAGGCATTACCAAAGGTAAGTAACTTGTCCATTTCACAGATTCGGGTGGAGGACACTTAAGATCCTCACACAGTGATAGTCTAATCTGAGAACAGATGCTCATGCCCACACATTCCAAATGCCACCCTCACCTGGCCAAATCTAGAGCCATTAGGATGACTTGGGCATGGTTGTTTGTGGTTTTTTCTCAGACCTCTGGGCAGGAAAGGCGTACAGGAGTCTTGTGTACAATTCCAGCAGGAACGAGTGGAAACTCCTAAGTCCAAAACCTTTGTAACAGAGCATTGACAGTGGCAAGAAGATCCAGCCTGGGTTCTCCCCACTGTTGATTCGAACTACCCCAGGATGTCGACTCCACTTATGATCTGCCAGACTGTGCCTGCTCAGTTTGTTCACTTTGGCACACAAAAGGACCCTGCCAGGTAGTTTGTGAACAGGGAAACGCCCTGGCGCTCTTACCAATTCCAGAGAGACAGTCTCCTGCACTGGACTTAACACTCTGCCCTACTTGTTGTAATACCACATGACAGTTGTGTTGTCCGTGAGAACCTGCACCAGCCTCTCACTGATGGATGGCAGGAAGCCTTCAGAGCCAAACGAATGGCCTGCAGATCCAGTAGATTGATATGGAGCTGGGCTTCTGTCAGAGACTAGAGTTCTCTGATCTCGACCTCTCCAGCCTAGCAGGGAGGCATTAGTTACTACAGTCAGATTTGGGTTGTGAAGGGACAGCCGCTGGACCAATTTCATTCAAGCATCCACCAATGCAGATCATGAGCTGCCTCCTCCTCCTCCTCCTCTGATGAGATCTGGATGACATCTGCCACATTTCTTTGAATCTGGTCCAATTGGAACTACAGATTCCATTGCAGAGCCTATATGTGCCATCTGGTGTAGCAGACAAGGATAATACAAAGATGCCTCAGAGCTGCTCTCTCAGAGATACAGAATCAAGGCTGAAACATCAGGATCATAGCCCGAATGTTCTGGACTCATTGCATCGGAGGGAAAGCCCTAAACTGCACTGTATCCAGGATAGCTCCAATGAATGCTTTACGAATAAGACTGGTGGGACTTTGTTTTTTCGATAGTGAACCCCAACTGTGCCAGAAGGTTCGCTGTCATCTGGAGGTGTTCTACAACTGACCGTGGAGGCCCGCCTTCAACAGCCAGTCATCGAGGTAGGGGAAAACTGGTATCCCTGACCTCCGAAAGTTGGCAGGGACCAAGGGCATCAGTTTCACGAACACCCAAGGCGTGCTGGTGAGGCCAAAGGGGAGCATGTCAAATGGACATATTACGTTTAGTAACCGTCTTTCTGGTGGATACTCTTTAACTGCAGATGCCTCACCTTGTGAATACCCCCCAGGCGCCTGATTGGATCTGGAGAGTTTTTTCTGCATTTTCCTCATGCACCAGTTCTGCATCAACTCTGTCCCTTCCAGGAAGTAAATTGGGAGCCACATATAATCACCACCCCTGCATGCTGACATTTTCTTTCTGAACCTTGCCGATGCCATCGGACGCGTAGCCATTGGCTGATCAGATTTGGCAATGTGCAGATCTATAAATTGGAACCTTTTTAAGATGGGGTGGGGGGATAAAAAATAAAAAGTTCATTCCATAGAATAGGAAAGTGTGAAGGTCCATTAAAAATAGAGGTTAGATAAATTATCTACTAGAAACAGCGTTACTGAAGGTAAGTAACTTGTTCTTCTGAGGGATACTTCTAAACACAGATTCCTAACGTGCATAGATACTAAAGCAGTACCTCCTAAGGTGGTGGGTCCGTGGAATGCCTCTGTAGAACTCTTTGGTCTATGTCTAGGCAGTGGTGGTTCATGAACATGTGAACTGACCTAAAGTTGCATCCTCACAGATGTACAATACAGGCGCTCGGCGTACTAACGAAGTGGTAGCAGCCTTGGCTCTAGTGGAACTAACCTGCAAGCCTTCCGGTGGCTGCTTCTCAGCCAGTGTATAACAGATTTTGATAGAGAGCACTATCCATCTGTGTTCAAAGATTCTGCCAGGTGGTTGATCACGAGGAGGATACTGTGACAATTCAGCCAGTTCCATAGACACAGAGTCTCCCAGCTCAGGACCGAGAACCCCACTCTGACCTATTTGTTGCAATGCTACATGGCGGTGGTGTTGTCCACGAGAACCTGACCCGGCATCCCCTTGGAGGACAGGAGTAAGGCCTTTAGTGGCAATCTGATTACCAGCAACTCCAACCAACTTAAGTTGGACCCAGGTCTCCGCCAGAGACCAGATGCCTCTGATCTCCACCTCTCCCAGATGGCCTCCCCAGCCCAGCAACAATGCATCCATGATGACCGTGAACTCTAGGCAGGGAAGGGAGAGGGGTCTCCCTCTGATCCAAGTACGGTCAAGCAGTCACCACTGCAAATCCTTCACATTCTCCTCCAAAACTTCAATAAATTCCAACAGGTTTCCTTGGTGCTGGGCCCACTGAGATTTCCCACTGCAGAGCCTGCATGCATCATCTGGGTATCTTACAAGCAAGATGCCGGAAGCGAAGGGACCCAGATGCCTCAGAGTCACTCTTACTGATATCTAGGACAGAGGCTGAAACAGCGGGATCATAGCCCAAATGTCCAGAACTCATTGAGCCGGTGGAAAGGCTAAAAAAAAGCCCCATAGCCAGAACCGCAGTGATAAACAGGAGTCTATGGGAAGGAGTCAGTTGTGGCGTTGGCATGAAGTGAGGAAGTTTTCTTTCATCTAGAGATGGTCTACAACAAACTGCAGCAGGCCCGCCTTCAGTCATCGAGGTAAGAGAGTACTCTCAGTCCCCAAATGGGGGAAGTTAATGTGGTTTGTGACTGTGGCGGGAGAGGTCGGGTGATTGGAAAGTGCGCTGTCCCTGATGACCTGGACACTGTCTTCTTGATCCCAGACCCTAGCCTTGAAAGGCTTGGGGGGGGGTCTGCTGTAGTGGTGGCCCTTGACGTTGTTAACGCCTGCTGAAATCTCCTGGGAGAAACTGTAGGGGATACTGCTGCACGAGTGCAGAAGCCAAGAGTGTACCTTTGTCCTTCTTTCATTAAAGCATTCTAGTGCAGAGTCTGCTTTATTGCCAAAAATCCTAGTGTTTTGAAATGGCATGTCCATCAGAGATGCATGGACTTCACCTGAAAAACCTGTGAATCTCATCCAGGCGTGACACACCTAAGTTCCACCCTGGTACAGACTGCCCTGCCAAAGCAGTCAGTAGTGTTGAGTCCTGATCGGATGACGTACTTCGCTGCATACTGGATAATTTGCACTAGGTTCGCTCAGTTTTCTTCCGGGACCTTCTGCAAAATGTTGCAAACCATGTACCACAGTGCATGCGAGTAATCTCGCAGGAGACATCTCGCATTGACAGATCTTAAAGCAAAGGTGCTGGAGAACATCCTTTTCCTAAATCCCTCCCTATGTTTGGAGGTGTAGCGGGGAAGTGAGTTCAGGTTTAGTCTGCTGGTGGACGCCTGGACCACCACATTTTCCAGCATAGGATGTTGCAAAAGAAAAGTTGTCTTCTGGTGCGGGCCTGGCCACTTATCTTCACTGACAGCCAAGGACAGGGTTTGGCCTATATACCCACACACCCAACAAAGCATCAGTCAGTGGTTCATTGAAGGACAAGAGTGGTTCAGTGGCAGTTTGCCCAGGCTGCAGAACTTCCATAAGCACATTAGTGTTTACCTCAACGGAGAGTAATTGGAGGTCGAACGTCTGCAGTGCAGCAAATGACCACTGCAACGGAGGTTCATTCTTCAGTAGAAGGACTGGAGGTGGAATTCAACCCAATGTCCCGGGAAGTATCAAACCCACTGGTCTCCTGTACATCCATTTCAAAAGGGTCATTATCATACATTTGGTCATCATCTGGGTTATCCTCTAGGCCATGTTGACTATGATCTGAATATGAGCCAAGGAAATTGCGAAGTGAATGCCTGTCCTGATGCAACTGCAGAGTTCTGTCGGAAACAGAAAGAGGCTGTATCAGTTAAGGCGAAATTGGAGGCTCAAGGATGTTTATTTTTTAACTTCGTCTTAAAACATTGCAAAACCACATTATATACAAAATCGTCAACTTACATAAAAACTGTTAAAATCACATTAAATCCAAATTAGTCATCTTGTGTATAGAATACGAGTAAAAACACGTATCCAAATTCACCATCTAACATAAAAAAGCAATTAAAATCCCTTTACCCACTTAGACATACATTTCCTACATTCCATAAAAATAGTTTAAAAACCCTCTTTTAAGAAACCGATAAAATGCTTTTAACAGCCACCGCAAAACTTCCTAAGGTGCATGTCACATCTAAAACGCGCATTTCAGTGAGCAACATTACGGCCTGCCTCCGTTCATAAATACCATACTTGAGAAAGAGTGGCTTTAGGATTGCCTTCCGAGGTATCTGCATCTTCAAGATATGCTGGCAGTCACACTTTACCTGCAACCCACAAGTGCATTTCCCTGCTCATCCAATCATTGCAAGCTTCACTTTACTGCTAATGTGGCATGGATTTACCAATTCTTAGTCTTAAGATCTCCGTTCTTAGTCTAGGAGATGGTAGAGTATCAATATAGGGCAACCACTCTTCATTCTGCCAGGATGTTAACATGAATTTAACGGAGGGTTTCACCTGAAGATACTGCATATCTTGCTCTATGGTTTTATTCTCAACCAGGGTGCAAAGCGCGCCCTTTGTGATCCCGATCTGCAGATTCTTCTTAGAGCACCCTAGCCCCAGGATCCTGCATACTGTGCTCAGATTTCTTTTGGCATTCTTGGCCCACTTCAACTCACTGTGCAGGATGTCATTTTTGCATTTTGACGAGATCTTTAGCCCTTCTTCCGTTTCCAGATGTTGCCAGAATCTTACTGTATCAGCAAATGCTAAGTAACTCCAGGAATTTAATCCGGTTTCCATTCCGATTGCCTGGTTCATTGCTGATCTCGGTAGTGAAAGTAAGCTTTTCAGTCAAATTCCCTCTTCGTATGCCCAGTTCATTTTACCGCTTATACCTAATAATTCAGCACCGTAATGAAATTGTGGGCGAGTCATTGACATGTAAGCAGTCAACACTGGTCGTATGGATATGTCTCCATAGTTGTAAAACTTTTTTAGGCCGCTTATTGATGCGAAGGTTCTCCCCTTCAAGGGACTCAATGTGTTCTTTCCATGTCAGGCTCTTTTCGAACCAGACCCCTAAAAACATATTTTTATTCACAGTTTCTAATTTGTTAGGCCCCAAGTACCATGCAGTTTTTATGGAGTTTTTCCCGAATGCCAATACCTTGGTCTTATCCATGTTTATCACAAGCTTTTTCTTATTACAGTACTCCAAAAATGTGTTCAATTTGTTTTGTAATCCTCGTCCAGTCATATCCAGACCAGGTCATCTGCGTATAGGAGGCATGCTATATGGGTTCCTTCCATTTTTGGGCTGAGGCCTTTTGCTTCAACTAACACAGCTAGTAAGTTTGAGATAAACAACGGGGGCTAAAGCACATTCCTGACGTAAGCCATTCCTAATTGGGATTTTATGGGTCAATCTGCCATCTGTGTCATTAATTACCCATGCCCAATTTTGAGAATGCAGTACGTGTATGATTGTTAGAAGACTGGGGGGGGGGGGGGGGATTTTCATTTTAACCAGCGTTTCCCATAGGCACGTCCAGTTGACTGAATCGAATGCTGCGCGGAAGTCAACAAAGGAACAGAGCAACATCTCCCTTGGTTCCACTACCTTTCGAGCGTATGACCACAGACTAAAACAGTGGTCTGTCGTTGAATGGCCTTCTTTGAATTCCCCTTGTTCTGGTGAGACAATATTATGGAGTACTTCCCGTTCCTTAATGCTCCCTAAAATGACCTTTGCAAACAACGTTTCAAACCACATCAAGGAGATTGATCAGTCTATAGTTTTTTTTTTTGTGTCACATTTTATATTTAAAGGTGCAATAATTGAGCCCTTCTACGTTTGACAAAACTTGCCAGTGGACAAGAAACCCCAAAATGCACAATGGAAGAATTTCACCCTCCAATCGATGTTCATTTTAATTATAATGGCGGGTAGATTGTCCGGCCCAACCGCTCTAGTTAGTTTCAACGCCCATATATCTGTAATATTTTGTAGGGAGAATAGTTCTTTCATCTCTTCTTGATCAGACCAAGCTATTCTACACTCTTCTTCCTGGTCTGCTCCATACAATTCCTTTATATAATTGACTCATGCTTCTTCTCCCACTACACATCTTGAGGAACCATTCTCCTTTCCGCAGGCCAGTTGCACGAGCTGGCACATTTTTGTGTGTTTTTTATTTCAATAGCTTTTAGCATATTGTTCCAACACCCCTCCTTATGGGTCCTTTTTTAAATTATGGATCAGCCTTTTTAGGAGTCTGCAGTCTTTATCAAATCAGTTGTTCCCTCGCCTTGCCTCTGCCTGGGCCCGTTTCTGTTTATCCTTTTTTGCCTTTAGACATTGTACCACCTGTAGGATAATTTTATCATACCAGCCCGAGCTATTGGCCGATGCTAGTACCATATCTTGGCTCTGCTTGAAATTTCCCAATTGTTCCAGGTGGTTACCCTTTTGGGATATTCTACCTCTACAGGGAGCATTGATTCTCTATCTGTGCCTACCCCTATTCTGATTCCCAAAAGAAGGGGTAGTGATCACTTCCTACTAAATGTGTCACCTCAAAACTTTTAACCTTCTTGAAGAACCAGGCATGCATGTAGATGTATTCAAACGGGCACCTCTGCAGTCCATACTTAAACGTCTGTCGTGCCGGGTAATCTTGGTCCTTGCGCCCGTTTAAGCTAAACATCCTCAATGACCCCAGGTAGTTCACAAAGGCTTTATCACACGTACAAATCGCATCTGTGGGGAAAGTGGCAGATCATTTGTACAGATCCATTCTACGTCATCCATAAATCTACTTAATTCACATCTGCCTGCCTCGCTACTTGGATGTACACATTTATTAATGTCATACAATCATACCTTGAGTCTGCATCATACAGGTATACTCGACACACCACAATCCAAGTACTGCTTACTTTTATTATCTTTCATGCTACTTTTGTTGATGAGGGTTAGCAACCCCCCCCCTCCCTGGCCCGGTTTCTTGGTATTTCTATTGACCTGCAAGAATCCATCTACAGCTCGAGGTTAATCGCACAGCCAGGTTTCCTGTAAACAGAGGATCTCATGAATTTCCAACCTCTCTTTAAGCACTTCTTCCTTCGACTTTTTCTACAAAACCAGAGTTGTTCCATGTTAGGTTCCCTAAACTATGGGACCCCTCTTAATCCTAATCAAGATCACTCAGCTAGCTGGCCATGTCGGCATTTAGTGTATTCTGCTCCTGGATGTAGTTGCCTCTGCTGCTGACCCCCATGTATTCATTTGCATTTTGGAGAGGGATTGTTACTTTTAGTACTCCCTTCTTGTTGATCTCTACGTGCCGCTTAATCCTGCTCTCATGTAGGCCAAATATGACTTGCCTAGTAGCCAGGCCGGCCTGAGGAAGGAGCTAGTGTGGCTTCTGGAATCTCACTTTCTGCTACCAATCTAATCGAACAAGTTACTTACCTTTGGTAACGATGTATCTGTAAGAGACATATGTTGTTATAGATTCCTTATCTTAGAATTACCCCCAGGCGTCAGACTGGACCCAGAGAAATTTTTACTGAGCAGTACCCCTGCGCGTCGGTAGGTGGCATCGGTCGACTCCGCGTCAGTCGATGGCGTGGGGTCGCCGGGATGACATTGCAGTGTCTACTTAGACGCCGCCCCTGCGCGCTGACGTCAGTTCTGACACGACTTTCCACGCCAGAAACGCAGAGCCATGCAAGACACTGACCACTGGTGCACAAAACTAGAGCCCTGAAAGGGAGTCCCTATCCCTAGAAGTCAGTTCGCAGAGCGGGGAGGATGGGTGGGGCGGTAAGGAATCTATAACTACATATGTCTCTTACAGATACATCATTACCAAAGGTAAGTAACTTGTTCATCTGAGAGAGACTGTAGTTATAGATTCTTTACCTTAGAATAGATACCCCAGCAATGCCAACCCCAGAGGTGGGTCTGCAAACTAAGTTCACACCAGGAAGTCCTGGAGAACAGAACGACCGAAAAAGCCATCTCTCCAGACTTGGCTGTCCAGGCAGTAATGCTTGGTAAACGTGTGCAAGGATGCCCATGTGGCTGCCTGACAGATGTCAAGTAAGGGAACTCCACGTCCCAAAGCAGTAGTGGCTGCCGTCGCCCTAGCATAGTGGGCGCGCAGTCCCACTGGAAGTTCCTTTTTAGCCAAAGAATAGCCGATCTTAATGCATAGGACAACCCATCGAGAGATGGTACGTTTTTGCACTGCCCGACCTTTCTTAGCGCCCACAGAGAGTTGATCGTCCACCCGGAAGTCTTTTGTGCGGTCAAGGTAGAAAGACAGTGCATGTTTTGGGTCCAGACGGTGGAGTCTCTCCCCCTCTTTGGAAGGGTGCAGAGGCAGGAAGAAGGTGGGCAATGTGATGGTCTGACCTATGTGGAAAGAGGTAACCACTTTGGGCAGAAAAGAGGGCCTAGTACGGAGGACTACTTTGTCCGGATGGACAGCAAGAAAGGGAGGTTTGAAAGACAAAGCCTGAAGCTCACTCACCCTGTGAGCAGAGGTGAGGCAAGCAAGAAAGCAGTCTTCAAAGTAAGGAGACGAAGAGGACAATTATGTAGTGGCTCAAAGGGAGCACACATAACATAAGTGAGGACAAGGTTCAAGTCCCACTGGGGCATTACGAAAGGAGAAGGAGGAAAGAGATGAGTAATGCCCTTCAGGAATCTGTTAACAATCAGGGACTTGAAAAGAGAAGGCTGACCAGGAAGGCAAAGAAAGGCCGAAATGGCCAAAAGATAGCCTTTAAGAGTGCCAAGAGCACAGCCCTGCTGGGCCAAAGAAAGAATGAAGAGGAGAACCTCTGAAAGAGAAGCAGAAAGGGGATCCACAGCCTTTGCTGTGCACCATGCCACAAATTTGTTCCATCTACAGGCATATACCGTTTTAGTGGAGGGGCGCCTGGCTGCCAAGATGACATTACAGACTTCGGGAGGAAGGTCGAAAGTTCTCAACTGTTGCTGCTCAATCCCCACGCAAGGAGGTGGAGACTGGACAGGTTCGGGTGAAGGACCGTCCCCTGCTGTTGCGACAGAAGATCCTCCCGAAGAGGCAGTCTGATCGGAGGATCGATGGCCATGCTCAAGAGCTCGGGGTACCAGACTCTTCGTGCCCAGTCCGGGGCAACAAGAATGACTTGGGCCCAGTCGCGCTTGATGATCTTCAGCACTCTGGGTAGAAGTGATACAGGCGGAAAGGCGTACTGGAGGCCACAGTTCCACTGGCGACGAAAAGTGTCGCTGAGCGAGTGCCGCCTTGGAAACTCCAACGCGCAGAACTGCTGACATTGTGCGTTCTCTTCGGTGGCGAACAGATCTCACCAAGGCTCTCCCCACTGCCAAAAGAGACCTTCCACCACCTCCGAGTGAAGATGCCATTCGTGATCCATCATGCACCGGCGGCTGAGTTCATCCGCCCTGGCGTTTAGGGAACCTGCCAGGTGTTGAACCACCAGAGATATGCCCTGATGTTCCAGCCATGTCCAAAGGCGAAGAGCCCTTGACATAGGGTCCACGACCCCACCCCGCCCTGTTAGTTGCAGTGCCACATGGCAGTGGTGTTGTCTGTGAACACCTACACTACCCTTCCTTTGACAGAAGGAAGGAATGCCTTCAGTGCAAGACAGATCGCCCGAGCTCCAAAAGGTTGATATGGAGACCAGAGACCCCTGGTCTCTGCCTCTCCCAGGTGGCCACCCCATCCCAGGAGTGACGCATCCATCACTACTGTGAACTCTGGTTGGGGAAGGGAGAGGGATCTGCCGCTGACCCAATCCTGGTTCGTGAGCCACCACTGCAATTGACGTGCAGTCCCCTCCGAGATCTGGACGACATCGGAAAGATTCTCCTGATGCTGCGCCCACTGGAACTTCAGGTCCTACTGCAGAGCCCGCACATGCCACCTGGCATGATCCACCACCAGGATGCAGGAGGCCATGAGGCCCAGCAGCCTCAGGGGTCATTCTCACCAAAATCCAGGATAGAGGCTGAAACATCGGTATCATAGCCCAAATATCCCGGACTCGCTGCTCGGGAGGATAAGCCTGAAACTGCGCTGCATACAGAACTGCTCCGATGAAAAGGAGCTTCTGAGAGGGAGTCAGGTGTGACTTCAGCACATTGATAGTGAACCCCAGCGAGTGCAGGAGGTCCGCCGTAGTCTGGAGGTGGGAGACGACTGCTTGGTGCGAGCCCGCCTTTAACAATCAGTCGTCGTGATAGGGGAGGGAAAACCGGAACCCCTGATCTGCGCAGATGAGCTGCGACCACCGCCATCATTTTCGTGAACACCCGAGGGGCGCTGGTAAGGCCAAAGGGGAGCACAGTAAACTGAAAATGCTCGTGGCCTACAGTGGGCAGGCAGGACAGGGATATGGAAGTAGGCATCCTTCAAGTCCAACGCTACCATCTAATCTACGGGGTCGAGGGCAGACAGGACCTGAGCCAACGTGAGCATCTTGAACTTCTCCTTCCAGAGAAAGCGGTTGAGGGCCCTAAGGTCTAAGATAGGACGCAGGCCTTTGTCCTTCTTGGGTACCAGAAAGTAGTGGGAGTAGCAACCACGACCGACTTCTGGCACAGGGATCATTTCGATAGCTCCCTTGGCCAAGAGAGCTGCAACTTCTTGGCGGAGAAGGGCCATGTGATCCTCCGACATGCAATGGAAGGATGGTGGCATGCAGGGAGGGGTAGTCTAGAAAGGGAGGGAATAGCCCCTTTGGACTATCTACAAAACCCACCGGTCCGACGTGATCTTTTGCCAGTGGGGAAGGTGATGGTGGATCCTACCGCCCACTGGCAACTGGTGGCCCTGGAAGGTTGGACTAGGAGGGTTTGGAGGCTGCTGCAGGGGGGTTATGGGTGGACTGGCCCACCCGCTGGCCCCCAGACCCGCGTCGCTGGGTCCCACGTCCGCGGCTACGCAGAGGCTGGGTAGCTTGCGCTGTCCTGTGGCCAGACTGGGTGGAACGTGGTGGGGCACCCCTTCCGTAGCTACGAAAGGGGCGAAAGGCAGACTGCGTGGGGCGAGACGTTGCCGTGGGGCCCAAGGATCTGGTCGTAGACCTAGAATCCTTGAAGTGCTCGAGTGCGGAGTCCGCCTTGTCGCTAAACAGGTGACGGCCATCAAAGGGCATATCCAAGAGGGTGGATTGGACATCCCCAGAGAAACCAGACAACCTCAACCAGGCGTAGCGCCTCAAGGCTACTGATGTGGAAACCGTGCTGCCTAGAGAGTCGGCAGTATCCAGCGGACACCGAATGACGAACTTAGCTGCGTCTCGACCCTCTGCCACTGCGTGGGTGAGAATGGCCCGGGCCTCCTCTGGGCACTGTGGCAGCACTTGCGCAACCGTATCCCACACTGTATGGGAATAATGGCCCAAGAGGCATGCAGTGTTCACTGACCGCAGCGCTAAGCTGGCAGAAGAAAACATCTTCTTCCCAAGGTGGTCCAGCTTCTTGGATTCCCTATCTAGGGGAGCAGTAGGGAATGCACCCTTGGAAGACTAGGCTTGGACCACCAAGCTCTCGGGGGTAGGGTGTTGGGAGAGGAAAAGTGGTTCGCCCGGGGCCAGGCGGAGGCGTCGGGCAATCATCCTGTCCACAGGAGCCCCTGTGCTGGGCTTGGACCAAGTGCCCAGAAGGACGTCCGTGAGGGCTTCATTAAAAGGCAGCAGGGGCTCCGAAGAGGCCGCTGCCGGTTGAAGTAACTGTCAGGAGGTTAGTCCTGACTGCCACCGTAGGAACCTCAAGGCCCAAGGCCTCAGCCGCCCTACGCAACACCACTGTGTAAGAAGCTCCCTCCTCCGTAGCCACAGAAGGGGGGGGAGAGCATGCCAAGGTCTGGGGAGGTATCCAAACCACTGGCATCACCCAGTTCCTCTCGCCAGTCTGTTTCCTCAAGCTGGTCAGCTAAAGGGTCTCCAGACCCTTCCCAGTCCTCCTCACCCCCCCTCTAGCTGCAACTCAGGGTACAAAAAGTACCCTCCGGCGCCAGTACTGACGTCGGTCCGGCACGGGTCCAAGTCGGGGGTGAGGCTGGGGTCGACGTTGGCTAGGGCCACAACTGGCATCGGGGGTGTCGTCACTGGAATCCGGGAAAAGGAAAGAAGCGCGGAGCCGTCCCAGAAGCAGGCCCTGAAGACTGAGCTGGAGAGCGACGACGCTCCTGGTCCCACATCGGCCGACGGACAAGGAGAAGGAGAAGAGCGATGATGCTTCTTCGCCTTCTTCTTGTGCTTCGACTTACCCGAGGAGTGTGAAGACTTCGATGACGAGTGGTGGTGGCTCCGCGACCGGTCCCGAGACCTTCCTCTCGACCGGGACCTCGAACGGCGTGGAGCGGACTGCCGGGCCTCCAAGAGCTCTCATGACCGCTCCCGCAAGACATCGGATTCATGGCCCGGCAGTAGGAGCACGACTTCGGGTCGCGCTCCAGGCACCAGAGGCACACGAGGTGCGGATCCACGATGGACATCAATTTGTGACAGGAGTCACAAGGCTTGAAGCCGGTCCGAAGATGGGACATCCCTCGTGCTACCAGGAGTCGAATGACTCAAAAAAGACGTTGACAAAAGTCGAAAAACGTTTAGTTAAAAAATGACTAAAGGGCATGCTCTCTCCGGATCTGCGCTGGCTCGCGCAGAAAAAGAAAGCACGGACGTCAGCAAACGGCAGGCATCTAAGTAGACACCGCAACGTCATCCCGGCGACCATGACGACAGACGCGGAGTTGACCGTCGCCACCTACCGACACGCAGGGGAACTTCTACAGAAAAATTCTGTAGTCTGACACCTGGGGGTAATTCTAAGGTAAGGAAATCTATAACTAATGGTCTTTTTCAAATAAACCTCTTAATCCTCTTGGATTCCCATATGGAAGAGTGATTGGGAATGAGTTGGGATTCACTTTACTGGGTAATGCCTTTACAACTAGGCTCTCTGGTGCAGGATGTTTGGTTAAAAAAAATCAGGGTCGTCAGGAGGTTGTCTGTGATGCCTGGCTTCCTGCCTATTCATGGGTGAGCAGGAAAAAGGCTGTGATTAAGCGGCCATCAAGGTATCAATGAGGACCTCATTAAAAGGAAGCCAGGGCTCTGAAGTAGGTGGTTCACTCTGTAAAATCTGTCTAGATGTGTGTTTTAGTCTCAACTGAAGGCAGCTTCAAATACAGAACCACAGCTGCCCACCGGACCACCACCACTGCAAATGAGGCACTTTCTTCTGTTCGTGGCCCATGTCCTGAGTTAAGAACTACCACATGCATCCTGCGAATCCATGTAGAAGAAATCATCTGAGTTGGAAGGGGGAGGGTCGGGGGAAGATCCCTATCACCATCATTATCAAGATCCTGGGGTGCCCTTGTTCTGGCACAGTGTGAGAGCCAAAAACAGGATGGAACCTCTGCTGGGATGCATGATGTGGCAGAGGAACAGTGTCAGAATCAGGGTGCATGACAACCGGTTACGCTTTTGTGATTTCGCAGCGCGACACAGGTCAAGATTGAGCTGAAATCAGTTTGTTATTTAATGTTGGTTTCAGTGCTTGCATCCTTTTCTGGTGCTGGTGGCATCGATATCTGCATCCATGTGGAAGGGACCTGCGCTGGGCCAGGAACCAGAGTGCACGTTTGTGTTAGTACGGGGCCCTTAATGGCTCCTAAGGGGTCAGTCAACGACAAGGATGGATCCATCAGGGGCAACCTGACTGACCCCCTGCAGTTTCTTGGGGTCCGAAGGCATGCCAGAGTGAGCCGGAAGGACACCAAAAATTTTCAGTATGGCCTCTTTGAAGGCTTCAATCTGCTGTGGCATCGCCGGTGGCCCAGGAAACCATCTGCTGATGAATCGGCTCCTCGACACTGGAGACTTTTAAATTGTACGACTGACATTGTGATGTCATTGTGAAGGAAGTGACCCGCTTGAGGTCACCCAGGTCACTAGTAGACCACCTCTCAGCCTTCCATACCAAATGAAGAGTCGGAGGGACAGTGGAGAATATACACAAATAACTGTTTATTCGTATAAACTCAGTGCGGAGCCCCGTCTGCACAGTCTCTGGGAGTGGTACAGAGGGAACTGAAGATCAGCAAGCAAAGAGATACATTATGTACATTTCATGATTAGTTAAAAATTTCCAGGCATGGAATTTTCCAGGCAAATGCAGCTGGACAGTAAAATACAAAAAAAGACTTCTGCTCTCAAAACCCAGCACAGTCCAAGGCTGTTGCACCCGGTACTGCAATAAGGCTACCAGACAAGTGGGAGAGGGCCTCTATCTAGTGGGAAAACTATGCGCTGGCATTAACAGTTCTTCATGGCAGAAACTAAACTTACAAAAAATCAATAGAGGGGGGGGAATGGACCACTTGTCCTCTGTAACCAGGGTCTATTTCGTTGTGGATCCTTCTAAAAAAAACAACTCATACACGTACACAGGCGTCGGGCGGTATATCTTGTGAGACAGATTGGTCTACTGTTTTAACTTGTAGCCACACAATCTCTCCCACGGCTACTGGGGCTGTAGTTTCTTTCCCTTTTTTCGAACGTAAAAAAACCCTGCATGACCGATAACGATAATGATTAGAGTGACACCCGAAACAACCAACATAAAGCTCACAAGAACTAAGTAGCGTTTATAATGAGGTCTCCCGCACCTACTCATTAATGCCAATGTGTCTGATTAATGAGCACATTCTCCATTTGGCCCAGGAATAAAACGCGCAATCCATGAATGTCATGTTAACCGCGCAACGCTTTATTTTGAACTTCTGGCACCATTTGCGACTTTAACATTCAAACATTTGCATTTTGTATTTACGAGTCTAATGCGTGCACATCACGTAATCTTAACCCATGACATTTTGCCACCATTGAGTCCTTTTAAGCTGAATGCCATCATTGTAACACTCAAACCAAATACGATTGTTTACTTAAAGCGCCATTTTCCTCTGAGTTAACGCTACCTGAGAACTAATTGTTCACACTACAAGTCGCGCTATTTTGCCGCACCCATTGCAGAGCATCGCCATCTTGGGTTCTTTATGATTACATAAATGTTGTAATGAAATGAAAACATACAATTGTACCTTTTCTTTTATTCCAGTTACAGGTACTATTGATCTGACTCTACACGACAAGAGTGGTAAGTTAACCACTTACAGTAGTCGCCATAACGTGCCTCTACACACTAATTGGTCCTGAAGAAAGCCTCCAGATCCTACTGGACAACGAGGCTGAAACATGTCGACCACCAACAGTGCGGTAGATTAGTAACTGGATCTACGCACGCACCACTTTGTTTTTAATTTTCCACACCACCACATCCATTAATAAATGTTTTTCTACATGGTGGTGTAGGGAATTTTAACTCACTTCACAAGAGCACCAGTACTCACTTTTTCGTCTCTGGACCCTACTGCAATACCAGTTGGTCTTCCTCCTGGTGGAGGTCAGCATATTTACAAACTAAACCCTATGATGATGCTGTCACGTTACAGAAAGGCGGAGAATCAAGATATACCGCCCGACGCCTGTGTACGTGTAGGAGTTTTTTTTTTTTTTAGAAGGATCCACAACGAAATAGACCCTGGTTACACAGGACCAGTGGTCCATTCCCCCCTCCCCCCCCCTATTGATTTTTTTCATTGACGATTGATAGCCGAATGGACCACAGCTTCTCCTTCCCTCTACCCTGATTGAATTGTTAGAAACTAAACATAGCAAAGGGCATTTCTCACAGCGGCGGCCGCTCCATTGGGGCGTAGGAGCGCCGCCCCACTGCTTTCTCGCAGCGCGAGAAGCAGAAAATAAAATGGTATTTTAAATACCATTTTATTTTCTGCTTCTCGTGCTGCGAGAAAGCAGAGGTATGCCTGGTTGGGGCCGGGCGGATATGCCTGGTTGGGGGCGGGCGGGTCGGGGAGGAGTGGCTTGCACCACGCTGAGTGCGGTGACTGCTTGGTCGCCCTGGGGCCGACCAAAGCAGTCATGCGCACTCTATATTTTCTCTATGTAGGCTGCAGCCTACATAGAGAAAATGGCGTCCCTACAGGCGCCCGGCTGGGCGCCGTCAGGGACTCCGCACCAATCACAACGCTGCCATTGCAGCGTTGTGATTGGCTACAGGAGGGGAGGGAGGAGGGAGCATGCTTGTTCCTGCTCCGGACCGGCCAAGCAGCAATATGTCCCTGGTGAAGGAGACGGTGGACCGGCTGCTGAAGGGATATGACATCCGCCTCAGGCCGGATTTTGGAGGCAATCGTGGCGGGATGTGAGCTGCTGCGGGCAGGTTTGCTTTAGTTGTTTAATGTGCGTGTGAGATTTTGGAAGGAGGTGGCTTGCTCTGTGTGCCCTTTTCTCCATTTCCATCGGAGGGGGGTTCGGAGTTAAGCTTGGCTTAATGGGGGGCGTGGCTTGGCCGGCTGCAAGATGGCCGCACTTTAGTGGGCTCTGCCGGCCAAGCTTAATTAATCCGGCATAATCCCGCAGGCTTCCAGACCCTACCTGCACTTCGACGCCGGCTCCTTATTCCTCACGGCGAGTGGAGTCGCTGGGAGCTGTCTTCGTTCTCCAGCTCGGCCGGGCGGCTGAGATACGCTGTCGAGAGGCGGCGCCTGGCCTGTGATTCGGCTCCCGTGCGGGGCTGCGACGACATACTCCGAGGCCGCGCGCGCCCCTGGCGCCGCCCGCTGCGGTCCGGGATCGGAGGTCCGACCATCTAGACTCCGGTGAGTGGCGCTGCCTCGGGGGGGCTATTGCTGGTGTGGTTGGGGGTCCGCGGGCCGAACCACCGGGTCCGGGCCGCCGCGGCTTTGCCGCCGCCACGTTGCCTCGCTTCCCTCTGGCCATCCTCAATGGCGGCCGCCTAAGTCCGGACCTGGTGATGGGGGCGGCGGTCCTCCTGCGTCTCCATTCTTGCGTTGCCACCTGAGTGCTGCGCGCCCTCCCCTGCCCGCCTTCTGCTGTGGCCTGGCCGGGCTGGGACCCCCTGTGTTGCTGATGCCGTGCCGCCTCCTCTTCGGCGGCCCGCCTAGACGCTGCCTCTGACTTCCCGGCTGGTGGGGCCCAGGCCTGCTCTGCTCCAGCGCACCATCGCCTTGCTCCTGTGTCTGGCGGAGCTGCCCCGTGTGCACACCTTGCGGGGCCCCGCCCTGGTGGACTCCCGGCACGGGCCTCGCGCATGGCCTTCTGTCGGGCCCGTGCGGGCGGCGGCTGGCTGCTGCGGCCTTCGCGGAGAGCCTCCTTCGCCTTTGGCTGGTGTGTGGTGCTGTGGACATCCGGAGGCTGTCGAATTGGGGGGACCCGCCTGGACCTCGCCTCCTGGGCATACCGTGAACGTCGTGGGACCGGATAGGTCCACACCTGACAATCCTACACTTGTGTTGTTTCCCACTGGATCTGCTCTCCTGTGCCCTTGGTGCCGTGTTGGGGTGCCTAGGGCTGCCTTTCGGGCTCCTGATCCTCTTTTAATGCTGGTGGTGTCTGTGTGTGACTGTGGATGCGGATTCGCAGTTCGTGAGATAGAACCCACTGGCGTGGCGGCCCCGGTCCTCCCCCATCGCCCCTGGAATCTGCCCGCTGGACCACGGCTCATTCCACTGTGTGGGCTCTGCTGCACTACATCTAGCCTCGAAATATCAGCAATTGGGGGTCGGTTTGCCCTTTTTGCCTTCTGTGGCATCTCCACCTCCCGTTGGCCTTCCTCCGGTCGGCTGGGTCTGCATCATGGGAAGACTGACCCAAAACAGCCCAAGATCGCGTTTGAGCTCCGGAGGTCTTCCCGTCAGGACGGTGCTGGCTCCGAGGGTGCCGACTCTGCTGTTACGATGGATGCCCCCCGCCCGGTCGCGACGACGATCTGAAAGCCATAATGCTTGATGTCAAGTCAACCGTGACCGGCATCGCGACCCAATTGGACAAACTCTCTGCCCGCCTGGACTCGGTCAAGACCCGTGTCGACTCCCAGGACAATCGCCTGCTGCATGTCGAGTCCAGGGTGTCGGACGTCGAGGATGCTGCCACTCAGGATCGCCAGAAACTTCTTCAAATAGACAGGGTCTTGGCGGTCATCCGGGAGAAGAACGAGGACTTGGAGGCCCGCTCCCGCCGGAGCAACCTCCGCATCACGGGCCTTCCGGAATCCACCAACATCTCACGAATGGAGGACTTCGTAGAACAGCTGCTAAGGGAACTCTTCGGAGATGCCCTCTCTCCAGTCTTCGTCGTGGAGCGCGCACATCGCTCCCTTGGCCCGCGTCCTGGTCCTGGTCTCCCTCCACGCCCCATCATTGCAAAAATCCTAAATTTTCGAGATCGGGACGCCATTCTTCGAGCGGCACGAGAGAGGGGCACCATTCACCATCAAGGTAACACACTCTCCTTCTACCCGGACTTCACCCTCACTGTACAGGCCCCCAGGCGGGAGTTTCTTCCGGCCAAGCGTATTCTCCAAAAGCATGAGGTCTCGTAGTCACTGGCCTACCCTGCAAAACAGAGTCCGTCAGGGGGCAAAAACACTGGTCTTTCCGGATCCAAAGGATGCCCTTGCCTTCGCCAAGAAACTCGACAAAGCGACCCGCTCCTCTCCTTCTAAATCACAGACTGACGGTGTAGATCGCTTAAGTGACAATGACTGAAGTGCGAACATTGATTCTACTATATGCTTGTTCTGTGTGAAGCCTAACACTACCTAAGCTTGGCCACCCTGCTTTACTGCAGGGGTGTGTGCCTAGCCCAGCCGTGCCCCCACGGGATGATTCCCTATTCCAAAGTTGGATTTTCCTCTCCTAGTTGTGGGTTCCTGGGGTGGGTTTCTCAGCCTAATTGGGGGGTTGGAGTGGGTGTGGGGTTGGGGGGTTTCTGGTCGCTTGGGGGGTTGAGTAGGGGGGGTGGGATGGGTCTTAGTCTGGGATGGTTGGGTTGGGACGGGGTGGTGGGTCTCTTTTGGGGTTTTCTGTTCCCCTATTGGGGTGGTGGCTTCAGTTCGCCACGTCTGTCTGTTAAGTATTACTGTCACAAGTCTTGACTGCGACACTGCACTGTGCTTTTTGCCTCGCCCTGATTCAAGTTACTGGCTATCCTCTGTTCGCGATCACAAAATGCCTCTGGTCCCTCCCCCCCCCTGGTCTGCTGTACGTTCTGGGTCTGGGTGCATGGGGCGTTGCCCCGGCTCACCGGCGCTCCCTGCGCTTCTGTGCTGTTCCTGATAGTCCGCTGCATGAGTGCCATCCCCGTGCGGCCCTGTTGGCGGACGTCCCTGCTGAGCTACTTACGTTTGTCTGCGGAGCCCCTCTTCTGTGTTGCATATCACTGCACTTAGGAACTCCTATTTTTGACTGCTGCGTCTGCCTGTGGCGCTCCCCCGCTGGCTGCGTCATGTTACACTCCGGAACACCTCCCCATGACTGACATTGTCTGCTGGACCTGGAATGTCCGTGGTCTGAACGACCAACGTAAGGCCAGATTGATCCACACCCAGTTACAGAGACATTGGGTAGATATATGTCTCTTACAGGAGACTCATCTGATGCCTGGCTCCCTCTCTCGACTCCAGGCGCGCTGCTGGGGGGAATCCCATTCTTCCACCTACTCTGCTTATGCTAGGGGGGTTTCTGTTTTGTTACGCAGGGGTCTCCCTTGGCACACCGCCCAGGCACTTATCGACCCAGAGGGCAGGTATGTTATCCTCCACGGCTCCCTTCTGGCTCAGCCCGTGACGATCGCCGCGGTCTATGGTCCCAACTCGGCCGATCCTGACTTCTTCAATCACATTTGGCACCTCATTTCCTCTTGCGGCCGGCCCTGCGGCTGTGGTCTGGGGAGGGGACTTTAATGTCACCCTGTCGGCGGCCCTGGATCGGTCTGGCTCCTATACATCCCACCCGCGCGCCACTGTGGCCCTCACATCCATCTTAATTGATCACTCCCTTTACGATGCCTGGCGTCACCTTCGGCCTGACGCTCGTGAAGGTACTTGTGTCACCGGCGCGAGGGGCTGTTGGTCGCGTATAGATTTCTGGCTGATTTCCCCGGACGCCTTGACCTGGCTCACAGACACTGCACACATGGCACGCACTTTTTCCGACCATGCGCTGGTCCAGATCTGCCTCCATCCTCCCCACTCCCCGCAACGAGCATTCACCTGGCGTCTCCCCCCAAATGCCCTCCGGGATACCGTCTTCTGTGCGGATATTCATACAGCTATTACTAACTATTTTGACTTAAACACGGGATCCGTGGACTCGGCCTCGGTATTGTGGGAGGGGTTTAAGACCGTCATTAGAGGGGAATGTATTTCTAGACAGGCCGGTGTCCTCCGGTCCATCCGCGCTAAGCTCGAGGCGGAAATCAAGGATCTGGACGCCGCCCAGGCTGTAAGCCCCGGTCTGGAGACGTTGGCGCTCATACGTCAAAAACACACTGAATTCTCTGTAGAAGCCGACCGCGAATTATCCTTCTTGGGCAGGGAGGGTCGGGCTCGTCGCTTCGGTGAGGGCGACCGCCCGGGACGTACTCTTGCCAATCTCCTCCGCCCACCACGAGCTGCTACCTATATCACGGCCCTTAGTGACGGTGGTTCGTGTAGCACTACCTCCCCGGAGGAAATTAGGGCCCGCTTCCTGGACTTCTATTCACAGCTCTATTCTGCCGGAACTCCTCCGCCACGGGAGGCCTTTGATCAATATTTTGATTCAATTGCGTTGGTCTGGCTCGAGGACAATCACCGGGAATTTCTAGATGAACCATTCTCCATGGAGGAGATACTCGCAGCTATTAGTAGCTTACCAGGGGATAAGGCCCCGGGCCTGGACGGCCTACCGGCCTCATTCTACAAAATGTATGCTGATCTCCTTGTACCACACCTGGCCGCTATGTATAATGAGTCCTTCGATAATGGCCTTTTCCCACAGTCGCTTCGTGAGGCAATGATAACTTTGCTCCTCAAACCCGACAAGCCTGCTGACCGCCGCGATTCTTACCGCCCCCTTTCCCTAATCAACACTGACAACAAAATCTTCGCTAAATTGATCGCCTCCTGCCTGCTGTTACTTATGCCCCTTATCGCCCTCCCTGACCAATCTGGTTTTATTCCAGGCAGGGCCACCTCGCACAACCTCCGTACAATTTTCTCGGTTTTGCACCAAATCAATCCCAACCTCCCGGCGGTGGCTGCTCTGCTGGACGCCACTAAGGCGTTCGACACGCTCGAGTGGCCCTTTTTGTTTTACATCCTGACACGAATGGGTTTCAGCAAGATGTTCGTGCGCAAGATCAAACTCCTGTATACCAATCCCTCGGCACGTCTCCGTATCAATGGCCAGGTTTGCGACCCCATCAATATCGCTCGTGGCACCCGGCAGGGGTGCCCTTTATCGCCTATGCTTTTCGCCATTGCCATGGAGCACCTGGCCTCCAGGCTCCGGCAACACCACACCCACAGAGGAATAGGTTTTTCGGCTCGCTCCCTTCTTGTCTCCATGTATGCGGACGATGTAACCCCTATATGTCCGCCATCCTCAGGAAAATCTCGGCCCCCTGGTTCGGGAGATCATACGTTTTGGTGGGCTCTCCGGCATCCAAGTGAACTGGAGCAAGTCAGTTTTGTTTCCCTTGACCGATGCCACCACGCCATTCACACCGGACTTCCCTTTCGTGTGGGCCACCGGCCCCACACGCTATTTAGGCATCTGGTTGAGTAGGAACCCAGACGAACTGTGGAGATCTAACTTCGGTCGTGCAGTTGATTGGCTGGAGGCCAGGATTCCTTCTTGGAGCCGGCTTCCGCTGTCCCTGGCTGGCCCGGTCGCAATCGCTAAGATGGTGGTTTTGCCTAAGTTTCTCTATCTATTTCTGAATGTCCCCATTCCTCTCACCTCTCATTTCTTTCGTAAATTACGCTCCCTAATCATCTCACTCGTCTGGGCGGATAAGCAGCCAAGAGTCGCATACGACATCCTAACTCTCCCCATGTCTGACGGAGGTATGGGCGCTCCGGATCTATGCCCTGTGCGCCCAGGCCAGTTTCCTGCACGTTTGGATCCACCCAACCCCTTATCAACCTCACGTTGCCGTCGAAACGGATATGGCATCACCTTGGCCCCTGACCACGGCCTTGTTCGCGCCGTAGGTGCGCCCGCGGGCGGAGGTCGACACGGTCGAGACACTGCGCTGGGCCTGGTCTGGCCTTCGCCGGCTCGCCAATCTCCCCTTGCTTTCTGCCAATGCTATGCCAATAGTGAACCACCCAGATTTTCCCCCACTTCAGCCTTCCGGCATGTCTCGACATGCGACACGATTGGGTCTGCGGACGGTGGCGGACCTCTACCCTGGGAACACTTTCTATTCTCCTCCTGACTCCTCGGGCCCACTGGACACGCTCTTATTTTATCAGCTTCGCGCTATATGCCGGAAACTACATTCTGCATTCCCCCAGCCCCCACCCACCATGCCTGCTCTGGATTTCGTTTGCATCCCTGTCCCCGCACAAATTAGTCACTAAATTATACGCTCTCACCCTGTCGTCCACCTCTATTTCTACGGATCGGGCGCGGGAGGCCTGGGGCGCTGACCTGGGGATAGACATTGCGCAGGCTGACTGGCTATATTGCTGTAACCAGACGAAGAAGCTGTCACCCAATTACCAGCTCCGTCTGATACATTTTAAGTATTTACATAGGATATACCACACCCCCGTTCGGCTCCACAGGCTCGGGCTCATTCCTAAGGACACTTGCATGCGTTGTGCTGCCCTGCCGCGGACTTCGCACATTTAGCGTGGTTATGCCCTAAGGTCTCTGAATTCTGGCGGGAGGTGTGTTCCACTATTTCTGACATTACTAATGCCCCAGTACATCCTGACCCCCCCATGTGCCTTCTTGGTTTCGTAAAATTCTGTCCTGATGCTTCCCGACGCCTGATTGCGATGCTGCTGGTCCTGGCTAGGCGTAGGGTGGCCATGTGCTGGGGTCGTAAACCTGCCCCCAGAGCTGCGAGTTGGCTGGAGGACGCCTCGCGGTGTCAGACTCTGTTGTCGGAGTTCTGGGATTTACTGCCCGTCAAGTCCCGTCCTGTTGACATATGGGGCCCTCTGTTGACTTATCTCCATTCCCGTTCTCACCCCAGTGGTGCTGCCTCTCCCGCGCTCCCCGCCGGCTCTGCGCCCGCGGCTGCCGCCGGCGCTGGTCAGTGACTGCCTCCTCCCTCCCTACAGGCCCCCCCGCCCTCTGGGCGCTCCCTACTGCTGTTCTTTCTGTATGTGGGTCCCCCCATCGGTGCAGGGTGTAATCTATTTGTTTCTGACTGTATGACTTGATTATCCGTGTCAAATCTGAGCTGCAGTGTTGCACAGTGTAATGTGTTTGACTTGAATTTCCTCAATAAAGGTTTTGGGGAAAAAAAGCTTGGCTTAATGTGCAGGCTGTTCTAGCGGGGCGGCACTTAAAGCGATTGCATGTTGATCTGCTGGAGAGGAGGCTGATTTATGCATTTCAGATTGGATTCCCATTTGTTTGCCATTATTGTTTGGCGATTGGCTGCATTATTCACCCTAGCCTGTGATGGGTCTGCAGCAAGCTCCTTAGTTTGTCGCCCATCGGTGTGCATAATCCCCGCGGCTCGCCTTTCGGATAGTCACCACGGACTGTACCTGCTGGTCCACGCTTTCACAAATGGCCCCTTTAACCTCCTACAGGCTTCCACTTTACCAGAGTTGGGGTGAGCATTGCACGTACTGTTTAAGCCACGATTTCCCCCATACCCTCTACCACCAACTATGTTCTTGGTCTATTAAATACCACACTTACGACGCACCGTGATCAGGGACGACCCCTCCCCTCGCACCCCCACCCCGTCACTCTCCACCCTTCATAAAAATCGTAGACACGATAAGTACATTTTTTCACCCTGCAAATCTTTTCTTCTGCGTCACAACAGGGTGCTTCGGTGTTTGCTATTTTGTGTGATTACTCATATCATCACTATTATACCACCTCTTAGCTTAACCTAATGTGTTGGGCTTTCTGTGTACGTTTACGTTTAAATCATGTCATTCCTAATGAGATATTTGCCTGTTCTTAGAATTCCCAGATTACAGCGCGTGTCCAGCAGGGGATTTCGGATTACAGTGAGAGTTCCTGGGTTCTGTTCTCAGCAGCTGCGGTGCAAACCTACTCTTCCCTAGGACAGGAAGAGCGCGCGCACACACGTCAGTTTCATATTTGCATACATTTCTGATTTCATTAGAACCTAGAAATACATGGTTTGACTCAAATGGCAAAGTTAGTTTAGCCTTCTTATCCCTTTCCTGATTTGGGCATAATTAATGCCAAATCCTATTTTGGTCTCTAAAGACACATTGATTCTGGCGGTTTTAAGACGTAAGCCTTGCAGCATGGTCGTACCTCAGCTGTGCATATTGCATTCTGCTTTTTCTCAGAGCCACTGTCTTTCCGCAGATGCGGTCGAGAGAAGTGTCCTATTGTTCCAACCGAGAGCCCGGTGATAATGCACATAAAGGGCTCAACACTTAACGTTTTATTATTTATTTTTGGTGCACTTCATTGTTCCACTAGCTCCCCCGCACGCTTCGCGGTATCTGTGCACTGGAACGTATCTTGTGTGCACTGGAACGTATCTTGTGTGCCTTGCCTTACACCTGCAGTAGTGTATCAGCTGTGATCTCGGCGACACTGAAACCCAACTCAACTAGTTCCTACTCCTCTCGGAGCTCTGCCTCAGGGGGCCCTGGTTGTGTTGTGAGTGCTTTTCCGTACCGGTGCCAGGCGCACTTTATGGGCCATGCTGCGCTCATGAGCGTGCACTTCCCTGCATCGAAGCAAGTGACACACTAGGAGCTTCGCGTCACCCAAGGGCTGCTTAGCACCGTGGAAAGCATCTTGTAGAACCAAACTTCCTGCTGGTGCTCACCAGGCTGACAGCTTCACCAGCCAGAGGCCTCACTCTTCCGATTTACATCAAAGGGTAAGGTAATATGGCTTTGAAATAGGGGATTGGTATATGCATTTTTCCTATTGGGGTTTTATGCAGATTTGTTTTCAGGCTACGGATATACAACAAAATGTGTTATCTGTAAAATGTAGTGCTTCTTATGCATGATGATGCCTGCACAGTTCCAAGCAGTGAACTGCACCGCCTAGTTGTGTTTTCAAAGTGGCTCGTTTTTAGCTGCCTCTTAAACATGGCTTTAAGTGCAAAAAAAACTGCAAAAACACGGAGGGTTCTGAGAGATGATTTGCACCTGATCACCTGTTCAAAGTAGAGAATTCAGGATCAAAACCCATGCGTTTTTGGCTATACAGTTGGCAATTAGCATTCGGGCCTTTATTTTGTGCCAGGGATCTGTTTCCTGATATCATTTAAAAGTCATGTTTAGTTAAGAATAGTTCTGGGAGCAAATGGATTTAGCAGACAAGAAAACAGATGAATGGGGAACTTTTGGAATTAGCCCAGGATCACACAGTTTCGTCATGTGAGAAAGCTGTAATTAGAATTCTGGTCTCTTCATCCAAACTGACTTTTTAGGCAGTAGGCCTAATATCGTCCTGTGAATCCCTCAAGGTCACATAGAGAGCATTTTTTATTTGAAATGCAAAACACAATTTTCATCAAAATTATTTAGCTGCACTGTACTTCGTTGTGTTTTCACAGCCCGCCTGGAAAAACTGTGACCTCTTTCTTAAGAACATGCATTCATTACATAGTTTTATTCAGTAAGATATGGAGCATTTTTGTTTCAACATTTTAATTCTACATTTTCACAATTGCTTTATAAACCTTCTTGCTTTCTCAAATGTGCCTGAGAATGTACCATTTGTCCACTACATTTTACAAATTTTCCCCAGTGGAGAACCTCCTTGAATCTCAATATAATGGTCAGGATCGCTCGCTACACTCTCTCACCACAGTGCACTCATCCCGAACTTTTACGCCTTACCACTTTCAAATGTCACCAGCCGCCACTGATTTCTCAGAACTAACAAAGATTAGTTTCGATTGTCTTTAAAATGGCGTCAACATAAAATGGTGCAGCGAATGCTAACTTATACAGGGCACTGCGTAAGCATGGACAGGCCTAATCTAACAGACCCTCCTTTTAGCATGAGCTAAAAACATTTTCAAACGTGCAAAAATAAAAATAGAGCAGACAGCATAATCACAGCGTCGACAAAGGTGGTATACCTTCAAAGTATAGTTTTTATTTTCTACCTAATGTTCAAACAACAAAAACAAAGCAAATGCAGAATTTTCACTTGTTCCAATTCCTCGTTGGTACTGCTACTCAGTACTGCCTATCTTGTACAGTCAATCTCTAATCTTTTTTCTCCTTAGATTCAGTAGCCCTCAGCCGAGGACGCAAATTGCACCTGGCAGTCCCAGGCACTGTGTGATCACTGAACAGAGGCTCCTGGATAGCTCATATTTCTGGTGGGACAGCCTCGTTCAGAACGTCGTTCTCCTTCTCTGTTTGTGTCCAGATTAGTTGCACATCACTGAATGGGACAAATCTGGGCACTTGCTCACATTCAACATCTCCTATTCCCGCCTTGACCCAGAGGTCATATGGCAGCGGCAAAGGTACCCTCCAGCAGTGGGTGGCGTGCACCCAGTTCTTTCGACCAGCAACCTTCACAGCCGTCTGCGTCACCAACAGAACTTGCTCAGGACCTTTCCATCAGGGCTCCAAACTTTTCTTCCTCTGAAAATTACGCACCAAGATGTAATCTCCAGGCTGGATGTTGTGGCCAGGTCCCTCTGGTTTAGGAGGTAGGGACTCTCGCACCGGTTGGTGAATAGAATGCAAACTTTCTGTCAATTGTCCAAGATAATCAAGCAATACAGGTTATTCAATGTCAGAAAAATGTTTCGGACGCGGGACACCCCAGACATTTGCAGAAAGGTGTCAAGGGAGGTTTATTTTAAATATTCGCGATAACCCTGAGACCACTAATTCTGAGGTTTATGAGCATTTATTCTGCTTAGTTTTGATAATTCTAAGCAATCAATTGGACATGTCTTTTAAAAGGAAACACCACATTAGTAAATCACACAATTGCAACACATTTGTATGCGTGATTTAGAACCATTTCTTTTGTGAGACAATATATACAACACATACATAATACCAAACGTTATTTGTGACAAAAATATATACAGCAAACCAATGATCACAAGACAAACATCGATAAATTATGTGTGCCAGCCTGAAATTAAACCAGTCCTGCATTTGCACTGAAAACACAAGGCGGACAATTGCTCATTCAAAGACACATGTTTACTGTCCTGCCTGTGGGAGGGTGGGGATGCATATCCTACTTAAGGGTGTTGACAACCTAGAAAAAGGGGGAAATCATTTCTATTCAGTCCCCTCGTGGCACACCCTGTTCTACCTTCCCCCACACGCAACAGCCAACACATTTCGAATCCCCAACAATTCCGGGATTCTCTTCAGGACTCGGACTTGGTTTTGTTTTGGCTCTAAAAAAAAGAAAAAGAAAAAATGTTGCTATAAATCTGACGACCCCTTGTATGACCAGAACTTGATGGCCAGCACAGGTATGATAGGTACCTCAATTATGCTGCAGACAGATGTCCATTATCTGTTCTTAAATTCATAGTATTAATCGAGGCTACAAAAAGATAGACATCAGGGCATTAAATGTACGATGTACTACATAAGAAACACATCGTATTTCAAAGGATCATGGAACAGAGTTCCTACCTTAAATTTTATGGGTGTGTGGAAGCTCTTGATAATGATTTAAAAACGGTCCAGGATCTAGGAATGATAAGTGAAATTATTATCAGTATCGATGTTTGTCTTGTGATCATTGGTTTGCTGTATATATTTTTGTCACAAATAACGTTTGGTATTATGTATGTGTTGTATATATTGTCTCACAAAAGAAATGGTTCTAAATCACGCATACAAATGTGTTGCAATTGTGTGATTTACTAATGTGGTGTTTCCTTTTAAAAGACATGTCCAATCGATTTATGAATGTCTTTTTGAATTATCAAAACTAAGCAGAATAAATGCTCATAAACCTCAGAATTAGTGGTCTCAGGTTTATCGCGAATATTTAAAATAAACCTCCCTTGAAACCTTTCTGTGATTTCAATATTTGGGTGGTCCAGTCTGGGGAGTACAGGACCTAAGCCTTCCTTGTTTTCACCAGACATTTGCAGGGCGCCCGAAGACGATTTCAAAAGGAGATAAACCAGTTCTAGAATACGCTGTAGTTCTAGTTGACAAAAGAGCTAACGGGAGAGCATCTGGCCATTTCAACCCTGTCGTCTCTTGGATTTTTGCCAATTTCAGTTTGAGAGTACCATTGTACTTCTCAACCAAACCTGCTGACTGCGGATGATTGGCAGCATGAAATTTCTGTCTGATGTGCAAGCCTTCACGCACTAATCTTATCACTTTCCCATTAAAATGAGATCCGTTATCACTCCAGATAATTCGGGGCATACCGAAACGAGGAAAATACTCTTTAAGGAGTACCTTTGCCATTGTGGTGGCTGTATTGTCTTTAGTAGGGTACGCCTCAACCCATTTACTGAACGTGCATATAACCACTAGGAAATACTTAAGATTATTGCAACGTTCCAACTCAATAAAGTCCATTTGGAGGACTTCAAAGGGGAATGTAGGTGGTGCAAAATTGCCAGATGGTGTAGGGGTCTGTTGGAAATGGCCCTTTTTGCAGGGTTATCCCCCAACTTTTTGCTTCTTCCTCCTATTTTTTCCTGACTTGCTGTTGTTGGTTTTAGGACTCTGGGCACTTTACCACTGCTATTCAGTGCTAAAGTGCATATGCTCTCTGTGTAAATTGTGTTATGGATTGGTGTTTCCATGATTGGCATATTTGATTTACTAGTCAGCCCCTAGTAAAGTGCACTGAGTGTGCCAGGGCCTGTAAATCAAATGCTACTAGTGGGCCTGCAGCACTGATTGTGCCACCCACATGAGTAGCCCTGAAAAGGTAACTCAGACCTGCCACTGCAGAGTCTGCGCGCAGTTTGTAACTGCCATGTCGACTTGGCAAGTGTACCCGCTAGCCAGGCCCTAACCTTCCCTTTTCTTACATGTCAGTCACCCCTAAGGTAGGCCCAAGGTACCCCTGTGGGCAGGGTGCAGTGTATATTAAAAGGTAGGACATGTACTGGTGTGTGAGACATATCCTGGTAGTGAATTACAGTGCACTTCGTTTTTCACTATGGAAAGGCTATCTGTCCCATAGGAAAGCATGGGAGTTAATTTATAACATCTTGTAAATATAACTTCCCATTGGGACCAGATAGGAAAATAAAGTTTAGTAAGCCTAAACTCAGAATCTAAAAATGCATCTTTTAGTAAAGGTGATTTTTACTTTCTATGTTTGAAAATACACTTTTAGAAAGTAGGTATTTTCTTGCTTAGCCATCTTGTGTGCCTCTGCTAGGATGTGTATTGACTGTCTGGCTTTGGAGTGACAGGGGCTGGGGAGGAGCAGTGGCTCCAGAGAGTCTGATGAGTCAGGGCTGGACTGAATAGACCTGGGCTGCATTCAGAGTAGTGGGAGGAGGTTTTCACTAGCAATTGAATAGGCCTGGTCTGCATTTAGAGTAGGGGGAGGAGATTCCTTTCACACCTGAATGGGCCTGGTCTGCCAGACACAATGCTGTCTCCTCCTCCTGCTGGGCAGCTACACTGAGAGGACAGAACTGGTTCTGGCTGGGCACAGAGCTTCTCTGCCACCAGAGAACAAAGGAATTTTGGGTAAAAGTACTGGGGCCCAGATCCCAGAACTTTAGAACCAAGAAGACTGCCAAGAAGAAGAGCTGGAGAAGCTGTGAGGAGTAACTACCACTTAGCGGAGTGCTTTGCTGTGTTGGCCTGCAGTGGCTGCTTCTGTCTTGGGCAGTGAAAGGACTGGACTGAACTTTCTGCAACTTCTTTCTTTGAGTATCTCCAAAGGCTTGAGGTAAAGCTTGCCCCCTGTACAAGAAGCCTCAGGAACAGCAAAGACTTCAAGTTCTTCTGCCAGCAGCACTGGGGACTGTGTGTTTTGTGCTGCAACAGAAGAAAAAGCAACCCGAAGCCGTCTACGACGCCGCTGCCGACTCAGTGTCCTGAAGGCACCGCAGAGGGCACCGCCACAATGCCGCACCGCGACCCTGGTCTCACCGATGCCATCTGATGCCGCCGCCGAGCCGCTGCTCGCACCGCGACCTGTGGGCACTGCACTTCGCATCGCCTCGCTTCACGACGACGCCTTGGTATCCCAGACGATGCCGCTCCACGCCAAAATCGACACCGCTGCTTGCACCATGGTTCGAGGGCACCGCTCGTAAGTTACACGACACACCGTCCTCATCCCGCACCGCAGCCTTGGCCTACCGACGCCATCGACTCCAGTTTGTCAGCCGACGACAGCGCTTCAGCAACGACGACGACGCTGCCTGCACCGTGACCTGCCAGCACCGCGACGAGCACCCATTCACTTCGCACCGCGACTCTGGTCTCACCGACGATGCCATCTGATGCCGCCACCGAGCCGCTGCTCGCACGCCTCACCGCTGCACCCGTCGCCTGCGGACGTCAGTGCTCCTGACTTCAACCGCGAGGAGTTCGATCTGCAACGCATGTGACTTCAAGGGCCCGACGACTCCTACACCGACCTCCGGAACAGACGCATGCGGACGGGGTGCTTTCGGAGCTCAATGAGAGGCCGTCGACGCCCTGCATTTCTAAAGGTATTGTTTTGCGGGTCTTCCCGACACCGTAGTTGGCCCACGACGCCGCGGTCAGCCAGAACTATTTGGATTTGTTTGTTCACGACGCCGTGATAGCCCCGGACGGAGCTATCGACTTCAAGGAACTGTATTTCAAGGTTATTTTGATAACTGAAGATTTCCAAGTACTGTATTGTGGATTTTTATCGTTTTTGGTCTTGTCTTAAGTGTAGGAAGCTGGCTCTGTATATACTATACCAAAGTGAGGTATATACACTCAGTCAGCAAATGAATTCACACACTCAAAGACTGAACTTCAGACCAATTGTTTTTGTATAAAAATATTCTTTTAGTTATTTTATTTTCTAGAACCAAGCAAGCCTGGCACAGGTAAGCAATAAATACTTTACAATAGTAAAGCAGTTTGTAAACAGTTTGAATTGAAATGGTATATGCACTTTGTTTTGACTTACAGGATGGTTGCAGAGAAATGCAATACTTTGTAAATTCATTACATAGACTTGAATGGGCCTTTCAGTAAAATACCAGGTAAGTTACTTTTTATATTACTTTTCTTACTCAGAGTAGTATGCCTGGATACTACTCTGGGACATTTCCTGTAAACAGGCAAGTAAAATCGTTTTGGTTAAATAGTACAACTTTAATGAATTTCTTTAGGTTTTCAAACTCCACACTTAGAAACTTTTCCAAGAAAAACAGTCAATGTTATCCTATGGAGGAAAATAGTGTTATTGGTTTTGAGGTAAGTATTTGGTAGTGGGAGTTGAGGTTCTGGGGGTAGACTCAGGGGTTCCCCAGAGTCAAGGATGCACTCTAGTTGCACCCTCAGCGGCACTAGGGCGGCCGGGTGCAGGGTGCTGTTTCGACGTCGGGCGCCCTGTTGTTTTCAATGGGGAACCTCCAGTTTGCAAAGGCACTGCAGGCTTGGGGACGAAGGTCTTCTGGGTGCGACCACCACTTTGAGAGGTAAGTTGGGAAGTTAGGGGTTGGTTAGGCACCATCGGTTTGGCAACCCAAGGCCGTGGGGCGACGGGTGCAGGGGGTGCCTTTTGTGGTCGGATCTTCTTACCAGCTCCTGGTCGCGGTTGGGGGGACCTTCTGGATTTAGGCTGCAGGCGTCGGCTGGAGGCTTGAGGCAGGTCAGGGGTCACCGGATCTCGGGTCAGGATCGCCGGGGTGACCTCCTCGTTGTGTTTGCCCACTCGAGGTCGGGCCGTGGACGGCGGGTGCAGAGTGGGGCGGATTCGCAGTGTCCGGCCGGAGCCAGAGGTTGCAGGTGAACAAATCCGGTGTTCACGGGAGACAAAGTCTATGGGGTTGAAGGCAGGCAGGTCCTCTGGGGTTTTAGAGGTTGCTGGCTGCTGGACACACCGGGATTTCACAGGAGCAGGTTCGAGGTGGAGACAGGCCGGTAGGGCTGGGCCCAAGTCAGTGGGCGTCTTCCTCTTGTTAGCTGCTGCACAGGTGTTCGGTCCTTTTTCTTCTTCTCCTTGTAGTTTCTTCTTGTCTGAGGAAGCAAGGTTCAGGGGTGCCCCTAAATACTAGATTTAGGGGCGTTACAGGTAGGTAAAAGGCAGGGACCAATGGGTCCCTTCCCTGGGGTGGGCACACCCCCTATTATGCCACCCTCGAGTGGGAGGGGGGCAAGAGCCTGTCCCTGGTTGGTAGAGTCCCCCCCATCTTCAAGATGGCGTGGACTGAGAGTTGTGCTTCACCTCGCCTCCCCCACCTGAGGGGTGGAGTTGGCAGAGGTGGGCACACCTCTCTTCCTCACTTGTTTTTCCCGCTAGTTCTCCCACCCAAAGTGGGGGTCAGAACCAGTGGGGACCAGTTGCTGAAAGCAGCAAGTGACCTGGGGAAGCTCACAAAGGCGGCAAGCCTTTGAAGCTTCCCTTTCGTGAACCCTGCCCATCCTGGGGGAGGAGGCTTGGCACCTCGTCCCAGGATGTGCATTGTTTCAGGCCCCAGAAAGCAGCAGGCTCTCGACCCAGGGGTCCAGAAACATGTCTGGTGGTGGCAGCTGAAAGCAGCCACTCAGCTTGGACACTAGTGGTAGGTTAGTTTTCAGGGGGCATCTCTAAGATGCCCTCTGTGTGCATTTTTCATTAAGTCCCACCCTGGCATCAGTGTGGGTTTAATGTGCTGAGAAGTTTGATACCAAACTTCTCAGTCTTCAGTGTAGCCATTATGGTGCTGTGGAGTTCGTAATGACAAACTCCCAGCACCATATACTCTTAATGGCAGCACTGCACTTACAATGTCTAAGAATGGACTTAGACACTGTAGGGGTACAGGGCTCATGCACCTGTACCCTCACCACTGGTATAGTGCACCCAGCTAGAGGGGTGACTGATCTATGCCAGGGCAGTGGGTTGTAGGCATGGCACACAGGAATGTGTGCCATGTTGACTCTTCACTTTGTTCTGCACCAAAACACGCAGCCTGCAAAGGCAGTGTGTGTGTGTGTGTAAAGGTACAGGGCCTCTAAGGGTGGCACAATAAGTGCTGCAGCCCTTAGAGGTCTTCCCTGGTCACAGTGCCCTGGGTACCTGTGGTACCATTTACCAGGGTCTGACCTGTGGCCAGAGATGCCAATTGGGTTCGTTTTGGGAAAAGAACACAGGCCCTGGGAACCTGATTGGCAGGGACCCAGGGCACATCAAGTCAAAAGTGCATCAGTAATCTGGCAAAATGTGGGGGGGTTACTGCAACAGAAACCCACTTTCCTACAACCCCCCCCCAGCCCAAAGGCCAGGAGACTCAGCCAGAGCTGGGAGAGTCTTCCTAGTTTTTCAGGCGAGGAAGAGTAGAGGAAGTGGTTTGAAAGTTGCAGGGCCTACTCTGCCTTACAGCCTTCTGTCCAGGTCAGTCCCTTTGGGGAGCTGGCCTACCTCAGCAGTTTCAGGACCTAATTCTCAATGCTCTTTTTCTAGCTCTTTACCCCATGTTTTTATGTTGGGTTTAGAGGTGCCTTCCTCTGCAATTTCTAACTTAGCTAGGGCAAAGCCCAGCTTACCCACAGAGGACACCCACATCTTGAGCAACCCCACCATGACCAATAGGGTCAGGGGGCCTAACTTGCTATTTGGCAGGGGGCTAGGCCACCATGCCAAGGACAGTGCTGCCATGAAGGCTAACACCCAGCAGAGGCTACTGACAGCTGTCAGTGCCCAGAACCACACCTTTAGCTCTTCACTGGTAGGTGGAGTAGCTAACTTACAGGCTTCTTTGGGTTTGGGGGGCCTGTCTGCTGTTTTAGGGTGGGGGGTCACTACACGTGGTAGTGAACACCCTTCTTCCACCCTCTGTTCTGCCAACTGAGGGGCCACCAATTCAGGCTGGACAGTTGCCTGAGTAGTCAGGTCTTTTTGTTGGCTAGGGGGGACTTCACCAGTGCCAATTTTGGAGTTCTCCCTTACAGGGATAGAATCTCCATGGCCCATTGGAACTGTGGCTAACAGTTGCCCACCTTTCCTACACTGTTTCTTCTTTTTCTTTTGGGGCTTAGCTGCACTAACTGCAGGGTGAGCCCCCCCAGGTTTCTTGGGTGAGGTCTGGCATTGGACCAGTACCTCTCTTACTAACCTCTGGGTGGTCATTCCCAAGGAGACAATCGGGGGGGGGGGGGGTCTTTACTGACTACCACCTTTCTCCATCTAAGGGTCCCAGCTATTTCTAGGAGCACTACAGCCACAGGCCTAACAGTGACACCCCCCGGGACAGTCCGTACTCTTTTTGTTTCCCCTGGGACATACTGGTTTGAGAGAACCAACCTGTCATGCACCACAGTGTGACTGGCACAGGTATCTCTCAGGGCAAGGGCTGGGATTCCATTCACCAGTAGGTGGTGGAAGTGTCTATTCCCCTCTGGAATCTCCAACTCACCTTGTGGGCCCATTTTCCAGTTGAAGGCTAGGAGGGCTTCCTCGTCTGAGGAATCACCCTCTAAAGCTACACTGGCAACCCCTGGAGCTACACTAGGGGCTGTAAATATTTTAGGACAGCTAGGGTCCTTGGTGTGGTGTCCTGCCTTTTGGCAGTTGTGACACCATACCCTGTTGGGATCCCAATTCTTACCTTGGTACCCTGTTTTAGTTTGTGAGGTGTCTTTGGGCCCTCCCTCCTGATCAGGTTTTTGGGGGGCTACCTGGGACTCCTTACTTTTATCTTTTAGAGGCTCACTGTCTTTCCTCTGGGGAGGTTTTGTAACCCCTTTCTTTTGGTCACCCCCAGTGGACGTCCTAGTTACCCTTGTCTATACCCAATGGTCCGCCTTCTTTCCCAATTCTTGGGGAGAAATTGGACCTAGGTCTACCAAATACTGATGCAACTCTTCATCAATGCAATTACTTAATATGTGTTCTTTCATAAACAAATTATAAAGACCATCATGATCTTGCACTTTGCTTCCAGTCAACCAGCCATCTAGTGTCTTAACTGAGTAGTCTACAAATTCCACCCAGGGCCGACTCTGGGTTTTCTGAGCCCCCCTGAATCTAATTCTATACTTCTCAGTTGTGAGTCCAAATCCCTCAATCAGAGTTCTCTTCATGAGGTCATAAGACCCAGCATCTGCCCCACTAAGGGTCAGAAGTCTGTCTCTGCACTTACCAGAGAACAGTTCACAAAGGAGTGCCCCCCAGTGAGTTTTCTTCACTCTTTTTCTTCCCCTCCAAGAGTACCGGCACTTTTTCCTTACTAAGGAAAGTACCGGTACTCATGTAAGCAGGTCGGTGGTTCAGGTCTAGTGAGCATGCGTCACATTTTTACACTGTGACACATGCTCACATGATGGCCATTTCACACCGGTATCACACCGGTAGTGACGTGGCACAGCCAAGCAACGTCTGACGTCACCCGCCAGGTAGTTGTACGGCGCGAAGGATCAGAAGCCCTTTAAAAGGGGCAGTTTAGGCTGGTTTTCCCGTTTTGATTTCCCAGCGCAGGACGGAAAGCAGCCACAGGATCACCACTTTCCATCACAGAAGAAGAGCATTCGTGAAGTAATTTGCCATCGCCAGTCAGACCCAGCGAGGAACCCTCTTCATCAACTCCTCCAGTACATAGGTTAGTACCCTGCGCGCCTTTTGTATTGTTCCTGCTTCTGCTGGAACGCAGGATTGGATGGGCCCCTTGGAGAGATGTAATGCAGGGCGCAGGGGTGAAGTGCAGCAGCCGCCCCTGCATTACACAAGCACACTAATTTGTTTCAGACTACCGTGCCTGAAACAAATTAGTGTGCTTGTGTAATGCAGGGGCGGCTGCTGCACTTCACCCCGGTGCCCAGCATTACATCTCTCCAAGGGTCTCATCAATCCTGCGTTCCAGCAGAGGCAGGAACAAAACGAAAGGAATCTAATAAATTCCTTTCCTGCCGTTTCTGCCTCTGCTGCTGTGTTTCGCTCCAGTCCTCGCTGCTGGCCCGGCTCTTCTCTCCAAGGGCGGATCTTCAGGGGGGTTTGTATGGGGTGACCCCCCCCCCCAACCCAAATTATACTTTGTATTTGGTCCGGTTTCATGGCGTTTATTCAGGCCAGAAGTTGGTACAATTAAAACGTTTGGGCAGCAGCGACTGGTATCTGGGCTAGTAGGCCTTTAAAAAAATCACAGACGTGGAATTTTCCTTTTTGATGGCTCCTGGAGTGCTATTCACTGTTTTGGTCTTCAGTATTTTGCCGTTTTTATGGTTATTGTCCTTTATACAACTCTCCAATTTACACCAGAAGTGGGGTTTAGATTTGTACCTAACAAGTGGATTAGTGAAAATCATGGGTTCTCACTAACATTTTTGTTTGCCTAGGATCACACAATTTGGTAAAGTGGGAAGCCAGGATTAATCCCAGGTTTTCTGGTTTCACATTGTGCAGTTGACAAGAAATCTGAAAATCTGGGATTAATCCTGGCTTCCCCACTTTACCAAATTGTGTGATCCTACGCAATTGATTATACTTTCCCTCCTTTTACTTCATCACAGATAGGAGAACCTCTCAATATTACTTCAGGATATGCGCTTTACAAAATCCTGCCCTGTGTTTGATTGATAGATTATAGTGATCATGTATAATAGGAACCCAGGCTGTCAAGAGGATGACATAAGTTCAATATTGGCATTGTTGTCAGGGTGGAGGGAAGAATTCATGTTTTTAAATTCACGTTTGAAAACTATCACTTTAAACGAAAAAATGCTCATCAACGCACTGGTATAATCTGATGTAATAAGGATACACGGTTCTGCATGTTAATAAAATAACACTTTTTTAATTGGGAAGAGACTTTATATATTGTTTACACTCTTGCTGCAAATGTGTTTAAAAATGAGTGTTGGTAAAGTTAAGAGGTGCATGACACCCTAGTTACTTTCTTTAACATCAATTAACCTTTAAATAAATGCTTGCATGTTTATTTAACATCTTTTTGATGTCAGTTCTTAGTCGAGTAGGCTGCAGCCTAGTGCTGCTGTTGATCAGGGGCCGCACGTCAAGGTCAGTGCTGTATAGCATTCTGTTAGTCCATAACCAGAAAGATAAAGCATACTAAAGACGGTGATACTGGTGGCCCTAAACATGGAATGTTTAGCCTACAGCAAACTCTTTTGTGGGTCAGTCATGTGCCGTAGGCCCTTGCCTCTCCCTCACACTGTTAGAGCTGTGCAGGCAGCAGACTCTTTTCACAGTGGTGCTTCTCGTGTCGGAACTCAGGAAAGACACTGATGCAGGCAGAGATAGTCGGGGTCAAACCAGTTAGGTTAGTTGTGCTTTGTAGCTACACTGATTCTCCTCTACCCGCCCCCACCACCCGAATGGGCAACTGTGGCTATTAGAGCAGCACTGTTCGAAGCAAGGCAGAGCAATGAAAGCAGGCCTGCCCCAGGTTTAGCTGGTACTTGCTAGATGTTCAAGAAGTAGGGTGGAGGTTAGTGTTGTGGTAACTCAGTGGCCTAATGCATCCACTTAAAAAATGTGTTTGACCTCTTGGTCTCCGCTTTAAATCCTAGGAGGTTCACTCAGCCTTTCATCCTTCTGAGTTTGATAAAATGAGTAACATTGACTTGGGTAATATACATCTTTCAGAAAGCACCAAAATACCTCAAGGGATAAATGTACACTTTACTAATTAGTTCTCATCCAACATTTTCTCTGTGTGTGTGTGTGTGTGTGTGTTTCTACTGCCAATTGCCACTGAGCATATTGAAACCCCTTTCTTTAATTCAGACCTCCTCCACTTGCTTTGCTACAACGTAAGGGTCCGTTTACTATAGTGCAAGGAATGGGGTTTCTTTGCTTGGGATTGGCATTTTCAACCATTTCGCCATGCCCCACCCCACCCTGGTTTCATCTGTATGCCCTTTAAATCAATACCTTTGTCCACCACCTCTCCTTTTCAGTTGGATACTCAATGGTGATTGTTGGGAAATCTCAGGCTCACACCCCCCTAATATTATTCACTAGGCTAGGCCCCTGCCTCTCCCCATCCGTCCAGCACAGGAGGGCAGCGAGACAGCTGTCTGCAGGGGGATTCAGTTGACTGAGCAGGTTAGACTGCTCTGGGAGGGAGCTGCGGTAATCTACACCAGATGGAGACTTGGAGAGAGAGAGAGATGGACAGATGAGAGGACAGGAACAGCGTTTACTAAATTATGTAAACTCAGGGCAGTCGAATGTGTAATTTCATCATTACAGCAATATCACACTGATTAAACACCTAAAGGTTGCTCTGTTCTGCAGACAGCTTCGCCCTGCTGACCTTGAATAATTGTTTAATCAGATCGTTTGAAATAGCATTTTCATTTAATTTATTTTTAATGTGGGTGATGTGAGTTTAATAGACATTTTGCTGATAAATTTTGTTTCATGCAACATCCATTTGACATTATTCGCACCCCAAAAAATTCTTGCGCCCTTTAAAGTGTCATTAGCCCCGCCTATTGTCCCGCCTCCTACCCCCGCCTTCTTGTCACGCCCCCAGGTCACAGCTCAATTTGATGAGTACCTGCACTTTTTTTTCCCATTTAAAGCACTGGACTTAACCAAGGCCCTAACAAGACTTAGTAATTTTGCAAAAATGCCAATTTGATAAATCAGAATTCTAAAGACAATTTAAGAGTTCTGCCATTTGATCAGGTGGTAACCAAGTAGTCCAACAAATGCAAAGTTGTATATCCCACCGCTGATCGACCAATGTAGGAAGCTGACTCTGTATATACTGTACCAAAGTGAGGTATAGTGTGCACAGAGTCCAGTGGAATCCCAAAGGTAGGCAGAGGTAAAGTTAGATAGCACCTCAATCTCTATTTGTGGTAGTGTGGTCGAGCAGTAAGGCAGTATCAGAGGACAGTGTTAAGCATTTGTTGTACACACTCAGTCAGCAAATGAATTCACACACTCAAAGACTGAACTTCAGACCAATTGTTTTTGTATAAAAATATTCTTTTAGTTATTTTATTTCCTAGAACCAAGCAAGCCTGGCACAGGTAAGTGATAAATACTTTACAGTAGTAATGCAGTTTGTAAACAGTTTGAATTGAAATGGTATATGCACTTTGTTTTGACTTACAGGATGGTTGCAGAGAAATGCAATACCTTGTAAATACAGTACATAGACTTGAATGGGCTTTTCAGTAAAATACCAGGTAAGTTACTTTGTAGATTACTTTTCTTACTTAGAGTAGTATGCCTGGATACTACTCCGGGACATTTCCTGTAAACAGGTAAGTAAAATCGTTTTGGTAAAATAATACAATTTTAAAGATTTTCTTTAGGTTTTCAAACTCCACACTTGAAAACTTTTTCAAGAAAAACAGTCAATGTTATCCTATGGAGGAAAATAGTGTTATCGGTTTTGAGGTAAGTATTTGGTAGTGGGAGTTAAGGTTCTGGGGGTAGACTCAGGGGTCCCCTAGGGTCAAGGATGCACTCTAGTTTGATTTGATTAGGGATTTATATAGCGCATGGCTACCCTAAGGCTTCCCCGCGCTGACCATGAGAGCTGTGGTAGGAGATGGAGCCCACTAGTGGTTTAAAGGAAATAGCCAGGTCTTCAGTTTCTTTCTAAATGCCAATTCACTCTGCAGCCCTCTTAGGTCCAGAGGTAACTCATTCCACAGTTTTGGAATCAGGTGTGAAAAAGATCTGCCTCCCCATCTGGATTTTTTAATTCTGGTGGTGCGGAGGAGGTTTAAGTGGGAGGACCTTAGTGGTCTGATGGGTACATGCGCCGCGATCAGATGTCTGAGTTTTTCTGGGCCTTTATTATTTACTGCCCTGTGAGCGATGCACAGGGATTTGAACTTTATTCTCGCTGCTATTGGTAGCCAGTGAAGCTGTTTTAGGCATTCTCGTGCTGAGGTGTGTTTGGGAAGATTGAGCAGGAGCCTTGCCGCCGCATTCTGTACCGTCTGGAGCCTCTTGATCACATACTTGGGCGAACCCAGGTAGAGAGAGTTCCCGTAGTCCAGACGTGAGATTATCAAAGACTGCAAGACGGTTTTCCTAAGCTGCTCCGGTATAAGTTCCAGTATCTTTGAGCATTCTCAGAAGTCCAAAGCAGATACCAGACAGTTTGTTTGCCTGTTGGCTCATTGAGAGGGGGCTATCCAGCCAGATGCCTACATTTTTTACCACCGGCTTGGGAACCGGTGGGTTGCCCATTCAAGACGGCCAGTTGATCAGTGGCCTGGGAATGGCCCTGTTGCCTAGAATCATGAGTTCAGTCTTTTCGCCATTCAATTTTAGGTAACAGTTTGACATCCAATGGGACAATTTGTTTAGGCAGGGCCCCAATTGAATATTGCCTTGGTTATGATCTTGGGACAGAGAGACAATCAACTGGGTGTCGTCGGCATACGAAACACCTAAAATGCCAAACTCCTGCATGATGGTGGCCAGCTGACTTACATATATATTAAAAAGAGTGGGGCTAAGGGAGGAGCCCTGTGGCACTCCAAATTTTATAGGCAGGCTATCCGAAAGACAGTCTTGATCCATCACTTGGAGAGACCGGTCGTCCAGGAAGGAGCTTAGCCACTCCATCGCTTTGTCCCTGATACCCATTTCCCTCAATCTGTTTTTTAGTATGGCGTGATTGACGGTATCAAATGCCGCACTAAGATCGAGCAATATTATGGCGGCTGACCCTCCGTTGTCTAGTATGCCTTTAAGTTCCTCGGTGACTACCAAGAGCGCGGCTTCTGTGCTATGAAGGGCGCGGAAACCCATCTGCGTGGGGTGGAGTAGCTTGTTCTCCTCCAGATAGTTGACTAAGGTCTGATTGACATGCCTTTCCAGGAGTTTGCCAAGGAGGGGGAGAAGCGAGATAGGTCGTAGGTTACCGAGTACGTCTGGATCCAGATGGGATTTTTTTTTAGAATAGGTCTTATTATGGCATGCTTCCAGGCTCGAGGGACCGAAAATGACTCAAGTGACTTATTGAGAATCTTCACTAGGGGGGGAAGAATGGCCTCAGTCACCTTGAGAATAGCGTGCGGAGGCGCAGAGTCTAAAGGGGAGCCTGATTTGATGGACTTGAGCAGCTTGAGGATAGCTTCCTCCTCAAGCCCAGGAAACTGTGTTAGACTAAGGGCAGAGGCTGGAACGCTGTTCGCGTGGAGCTCTTCTCGAGCGGGCTGAGTGGTGTTCTTAAAGAGACCATAAATATCTGTCACTTTCTTGTGAAAGAGAGAAGCTATTTGGTTACATCTTTCCATCGTGGCCATCGGGGGACCGGTGGTTTCTTGTGGGGTAGTCACATTTTTGACTACTCTGAAGAGTTCCTTTGGGGAGTTGAGTGCCTGGGTGATTTGCTCCTCGTAAAATTTGGCTTGTGCCAGTTTTAGTTCTTTATGGTAGCATCTGATAGAAGTTTTGTAGTTGTTTTTTTTTTTTTTTCAGGGTTGAAGTCCTTCCTCCAGTCCCTTTCTAATCTCTTCCAATGCTTCTTCAATGATAGCAAATGTTCATTGAACCATGGGGCTTTTCTGGGCTGATGTTTATGTTTGGGCAGTTTTTTTAGTCGGGCATACAACTCCAGTGACTGGCTGATCCAGTTTTCCCAATTCTTAAAATCCTCCTCTGGACTGCCATCCAGAATGGGCAATGTGTTCTTTAGAGTGTTTAACCAAGAATCTGTGTCGATCTTTGACCAGCTCCTGGTTATAATAGATTCCCCCCTTGTCCCTAGTTAGTTTAACAGGTTTGGGTAGCCCAAACCGGATAAGACAGTGGTCGGACCAGGGAACTGGGATTACCTCCGATACCGTGACCTGGGGGTCATTTGAGAATACAAGGTCCAACGTGTGACCTTTATCATGAGTGGAAGTAGAGACCAGTTGTGTGAACTGAAGAGCCTCCAGATCATCTTGTAATCTTTTGGAGGAGGGTGCATCCAAACCTTCAAAATGCATATTAAAGTCGCCTAACAAGGTGGTGGAATTTTTTTCTAGGGATAGGCTAGCTAAGGTATCAGGCAGTGCCTCTAGCACCCTCACCGGCACTAGGGCGATCAGGTGCTGAGGCCCAATGTTATCCAATGGGGGATAGGGGGCCTCCGGTTGGTGGCTGCTGGCAAGCAGGCCACTTGGTTGTGGGAACAAAGCTCCTGGACTTTAGCTCAGGGCAAATGGGGAAACAAAGTAGCACCCAAGGTGCACCCTCAGCAACACTAAGGCAGCCGGGTGCAGGGTGCTGTTTCGAAGTCGGGCGCCCTGTTGTTTTCAATGGGGAACCTCCGGTTTGCAAAGGCACTGCAGGCTTGGGGATTCGCGGTGTCCGGCTGGAGCCAGAGGTTGCAGGTGAACAAATCCGGTGTTCACGGGAGACAAAGTCTTTGGGGTTGAAGGAAGGCAGGTCCTCCGGGGTTTTCGAGGTTGCTGGCTGCTGGCCACACTGGGATTTTGCAGGAGCAGGTTCGAGGTGGAGACAGGCCGGTAGGGCTGGGGCCAAGTCAGTGAGCGTCTTCCTCTTGTTAGCTGCTGCACGGCTGTTCGGTCCTTCTTCTTGTAGTTTCTTCTTGTCTGAGGAAGCAAGGTTCAGGGGCGCCCCTAAATACTAGATTTAGGGGCGTTACAGGTAGGTAAAAGGCAGGGACCAATGGGTCCCTTCCCTGGGGTGGGTACACCCCCTATTATGCCACCCTCCAATGGGAGGGGGGCATGAGCCTGTCCCTGGTTGGCCGAGTCCCCCCATCTGCAAGATGGCGGGGACTGAGAGTTGTGCTTCACCTCGCCTCCCCCACCTGAGGGGTGGAGTTGGCAGAGGTGGGCACACCTCTCTTCCTCACTTGTTTTTCTCGCCGGTTCTCCCACCCAAAGTGGGGGTCAGAACCAGTGGGGACCAGTTGCTGAAAGCAGCAAGTGACCTGGGGAAGCTCACAAAGGCGGCAAGCCTTTGAAGCTTCCCCTTTGTGAACCCTGCCCATCCTGGGGGAGGAGGCTTGGCATTGCATTGTTTCAGGCCCCAGAGAGCAGCAGGCTCTCGACCCAGGGGTCCAGAAACATGTCTGGTGGTGGCAGCTGAAAGCAGCCACTCAGCCTGGACACTAGTTGTAGGTTAGTTTTTAGGGGGCATCTCTAAGATGCCCTCTGTGTGCATTTTTAATTAAATCCCACCCTGGCATCAGTGTGGGTTTAGTGTGCTGAGAAGTTTGATACCAAACTTCTCAGTCTTCAGTGTAGCCATTATGGTGCTGTGGAGTTCGTAATGACAAACTCCCAGCACCATATACTCTTAATGGCAGCACTGCACTTACAATGTCTAAGAATGGACTTAGACACTGTAGGGGTACAGGGGCTCATGCACCTGTACCCTCACCACTGGTATAGTGCACCCAGCTAGAGGGGTGACTGATCTATGCCAGGGCAGTGGGTTGTAGGCATGGCACACAGGAATGTGTGCCATGTTGACTCTTCACTTTGTTCTGCACCAAAACACGCAGCCTGCAAAAGCAGTGTGTGTGTAAAGGTACAGGGCCTCTAAGGGTGGCACAATAAGTGCTGCAGCCCTTAGAGGTCTTCCCTGGTCACAGTGCCCTGGGTACCTGTGGTACCATTTACCAGGGTCTGACCTGTGGCCAGAGATGCCAATTGGGTTAGTTTTGGGGAAAGAACACAGGCCCTGGGAACCTGATTGGCAGGGACCCAGGGCACATCAAGTCAAAAGTGCATCAGTAGTCTGGCAAAAAAGTGTGTGTGGGGGCGGGGTTACTGCAACAGAAACCCACTTTCCTACATTAAGTATATACAAATATTGGATATTTTTCTAAACTGATGTGGTGTCCTTTTGTAGTGCTTACACTGTATTACAGTTGGTTATGTGCAAATGCTTTACACACTGCCTCTAAGATAAGCCTGACTGCTCGTGCCAAGCTACCAAAGGGGTGAGCAGGGTTACTTTAGGAGTGTAACTCCCTTACCCTGACTAGAAGGAAGAGTCCCTACTTGGACAATGGTGCAAACCCTTGCCAACTAGCGACCCCCATTTGTAACAGGTACCCTTCCCTGGATTGTGCATCATGCAAATCATACAATTTTTAACTAAATGTGTAGCCGTTCTAGAAATGTTATCATTGCACCAAACCGGAGCCAACAATTTACAAATGCCTTTTGCACTAATATGAGCTGGGCCATGAGCCATAGTAACCACAGGGAGCACATATGCATCAGGTAACATCCATTTCTGTTCTCCAGACTTGTCAATCCAACACTCTTCGTCATTTAATTGTGCCGTGCTTTCCTGCCATATCGCTAGTTCTTCTACTGTTGCCTCACTTTGCATTTCTTTCACACTCTCAACCGTATTTTCAAACATGGCGTTCTCAGGAACCCATCTAGCTGGACCTGCAACAAACATTCTCTTCATCTTACTTCGAGCAGTTTCCTTAGCTGTCTGATCTCCAAACGCATTCCCTCTACCTACATCATCTGTTACTTTCCTATGTGTGCTGCACTTAATGATCGCCATCTTCTTGGGGAGTGTTAAAGCAGATAATAACCGCGGTATAAGATGTCCGTGTTGTATCGTAGTGCCATGGGAAGTAAGGAACCCTCTCTCTGCCCACAATTGCCCAAAATTATGTGCGACCCCGAATGCGTATTGGCTGTCTGTGTAGATATTGACAACTAAACCCTCGCTCAATTCGCAAGCTCGTATAAGAGCCACAAGTTCTGCCGCCTGGGCGGACTGATAAGGGACACGTGATTTTTCCACCACCGTGCGCAAAGTAGTAATAGCATAAGCTGCAGTAGTTGTGCAATCTAGTAATTTAAAACAAGAGCCATCGACATAGTTCTCCTTGGGGGTCAGATAAGGGAACATCAGTCAAATCTACCCGTCCCTTCGTCTCTTCCACTGTCCGAAAAATACAGTCATGCTTGTCGACTGCATCGCTTTCGGAAGGGAGGGGCAGTAACGTGGCTGGATTCACAGTGGCACATCGTTTAATCGTAATATGCTTAGCAAACAATGTCAGTTCATAACCAGTAAGACGTGCACTGGTGAGGTGCTGTGTCCTCGTTTTGTTCAAAAGTGTATCCACAGCATGGGGTACCATAACAGTGAGGTCAGTATCAAGTACGAGTCCAGCCGATTGTCTAATTGAAGGGACCACAGCCGTGACCGCTCGCAGACAGCTCGGGAGGGCTCTTGCGACAGGATCAAGCACAGCAGAAAAATAAGCTCAAGGTCTCTATCACCAAATCTGAGAGTCAAGACAGAAAGGGCACAACCAGCCATCTCGTGGACATAAAGCCCATAAGGTTTCTTATAGTCAGGCGTGCCAGCACTGGAGCAGAGCAAAGCACAGTTTTTAGTTGCTCAAAAGAATGCTGACAATCAGGCATCCAAGACAAAGGCCAATGCACTTCTTTCATTGTTTATGCAAGCAAAGGTTTGATTAATAAAGAGTAGTTCGGGAAGTAATGCCTATAAAGGCACGGACATCTTTTTGGGTTTTCGGAAGGGACATTTTAACGATGGTGCTAATTTGTTCTGGCGTTAACCTTCTACCCTCCTTCGACAGTAGGTGACCTAAATAGGTGACCTCCTGTCGACAATACGGAAACTTCAAAAGGGATACCTTGTGTCCATGATGTGCCAAATGTAACAATTTCACCATACTATCTTTACAACCTTGTTCCGTATCAGAAGCAATTAACAAATTGACATATTGAACCAATACATTACCTGGAGAAAGTGAGAGTGAATCCAACTGACCTTTCAGTGCTTGGCTATAAATACTCGGGCTTTCAGTATAGCCTTGAGGAGCGCGACCCAAGCGAAAGCTTTTGCCAGCTAGTGTAAACCCAAACAAATACCTACTATCTGGGTGTATAGGAATGCTAAAGAATGCATTCTTCGAATCAATAGCGGAGAAAAACTTAGCGGTAGATGGAATAATTGTCAAAATTGTAGTGATGTCAGGAACCACTGGGAATTGCAGGACTACTATTTTATTGACTTCCCGCAAATCAATCGCAAAACGATATACCTCATCATCTCTATCTGAGGAATCTGAAAGTGTCCTTTTTTAGGACAGGAAGAATAGGACTATTACATACATTACCTGTAGTCTCATCAACAACTCCCTTACGTATTAAATCCTGAACTATTTGAAGAAGGGCTTGTTCTCCTGCCTGTGGTATTTTATACTGAGGAATGTGGGGCAATACGGCGTTGTCGACCTGTATGGAAACTGGGGATATATGCAATAGACCCACATCGGTATCACCAGTGGCCCATAACGTAGGGGGTACTTGATCAAATTCAGGTGGAAGGGGGGCATCTTTAGATAGACACGGCCGGGCCCATTGTAATATAAACACTGTCTGGGGAACAGTAAATAGTAGCATGCAATTTCTATAGTAAGTCCAAACCCATCAAATTCTCATCACAATTAGATGTTAAAAGAAATGAAGAATCCACAGTAAAAGGACCAATGGTAAAAGTAAGGGGGCGTAAGATGGGGCTTATAACCGGTACTCCTGAAAAACCCACTGAAACATTCTTCTGGACAGATAGGGGCGCCCCAGGGACCAGGTGTCGGGCAATAGAGCTTTTCGTGGCACCCGTATCAACCAGGAACTCTTTAGGAGATCCTTGCAGATCTATCTTGACATAAGGGCCACGTTGGTCTACAGGTATCTGAACTGGTCCCGTACCCTGTCCCTGGCTGTCCTAGCTGTAAGACATCCCCGTCACCATCAATATCATAATCGTCATGGTAGTACTGCCTGTCCCTAGCATCAAAATAATTGTCAGAACGTTCTACAGGGGCAGAAGTACGTTGCTGCCTATTAGTCCCGAGGCCCCTGTTTCAGGAACCTCGTCCTCTAGTAGACTAAATTTTTTGCAAAAGTACGAGGCACTGGCTGCGCCAGTGACCTTACACCTTACAATACGCACACTGATTCTGCCCCAAAGGTGTAGCTGGAGGCTGTCTAGTACGAGGGAGCTGTTGTTGGGGTCCCCATCCCCTGGTGTTACCTCGATATGCTTGTTGCAATAATACCTTGGTCTTCAAATCTTTATGCTTTATCATTTTTGTCTTTCTCTTCATTATCCCTATGCTCATAATATTGGGCCATATTTAAAATCACAGAATGAGAAGACATAGACCAAGTACTCTCAGACGGCTGAAGTCTGGACATTATTTCAGGGAGGAGATTAATGACAAACCTATCAACAAATAAACTGACTCCTCCCTCTGTAGACATATCCTGCCCACTGTAATCCAAGAATGTTTCCTCAAACCTAGTGTAGAAATCAGACACTCATGTCTTTCTTCTGCCGACAGGCAGTCAATGTATCCCAACTAACTTTCTTAGGCGGAATAAGAGTATGCATGTATTGTATTATACGGGCGGGCAAGGCAAGTAACTCGGCGCATGGTTCATCTCTTGGCTTCCTATCTCTCTCCCAACCTTTAATTACGTCCCACGTTCCACCTAACTCGGCAACGTGATCTTGGGTATGTACTTGCCGCCAAATATCAACTGGAACTAGTAAACCTAAAAACATCTCAATGTCAGCAAGGGTCATTACAGTAGAAGAAGCAGCCTCCGCCAATTCTTTATAGTAAGCAGTAGGATTTTTCCTAGGGTCTGGTAACGTAGCCTTAAGGGCCAGAACCTCACTTCTCTTCCATGGACTATAAACCCATTGTTCCTGAAAGCGAGCAGGCACAGCCTGTGTGGTAACCGTTCCATGCTGATCTGTTATTGCAGGAATTTCCGGATGGTAAATTGGGTGAACTTCTCGCATTGGGAATCGAGTTATTTTGGTGGGGCTCCTATCATGCAATCTATATCTATAAGGCAACAGTGAGGAGATGTTTCTATACAAGGGGGTCGGCTCCAAACTATGTACATAAGCACCTTCATTAATATCAAATAATATTTTAGGTGCTTCCATTTCAATGTGTATGCGCCAAATATCAATCAAGGTGGAGGACAAATGTTTGAGGGAATGTTGTTTGAGAAAGGGTTCATAGTCTCGCATTACCTGCCAGACATCTGTGAGACTATAAATTGGGTTACGAGCCCACCTTATTGCCTGGTCCGCTACTTCATTCTTCTCTCCATCTCCCACCCGGATCGCATTAACAGACCTGACCGTTCTCTGAGTCCAGTGAGATCTCTATCTCCCGAGCCGCGCACCGGTTTGTCAGTAATTAAAGACGATGGTGGATGAATTACTGGGGCAGGAGTGGTAGGTATTGCAACAGTTAACGAGTGTAACGGAAGAGGAGGAGCAGGGGGCACACTAACTGGAGCAGTAGGTGTGACAACCGTAGGGGCGGATGCCTATGGTTGCTGATGGGGAATAACAGGATAGACCCTTTCTGGGACATATGGCGGCGGAGGCCGAGTATCTAACAAGGCATCCATAAAAGTATCTCCATCCTCCTTAACCACATAAGTCTCATCAATGTGCAACCGAAATCTCCTATCTTCAAGTTTTATTCCTGTCTCCTGGTTTTCTTTATCATAAGCTACGGCTTTTGTGTAAGTGTTTGCATCTTTCCTTTTCTGGCATCTCTCTCCATCTTCAATCGTCTCTGTTTAGCCTCTTTCTGCCAAGTACGAAGAGAGTCAAACATAGAATGTCTACTACATCTTTTAAACAACTATTCCTGTAGGAATCCCATCTTTTGCTCATCAAAAGAGCCCATCAAAGGCCACTGTAACTCGACATTGTCCCTGGTATATTTGTGCCACAATGTACTAACCATAATAGGGCCAAGGCCATGTTTCACATACATATCATAATTAGGACTGCCCTCAGGAGGTGCAGGTTGGGATTCGGCCAACCGTGCATCATTAAAACAACCACAAAACAAACTCCGAATCTTACAAAAACCAGGCATTGCAAAGGAATAAGAAACAAATCGTTATTTTACCTGGCAAAGTATTTGCAAACACTTTTTACCAAAACAATCCAAATACCAAAACAAAACCAAATCACAGTGGTACCACATCCACATAGAACCAAAATAGACTCACCTGATATCCGAAGTACAAAGAAACCAATTCTCCACTGCCGACTCTTCAGACCAGTCAGATCAGGGTTCGACGTTCAGGACCCCAGTCGGGATGACTGCTGGACGAGGCACCCTCCGGTGGGACAGAGGCAGCAGCTGCAAGTAACAGAAACTCTTCGTGCAGGGATCCCTGAGCCATCAGTCCGACCTGATGATGTACTCGTCCTCCCCTCCGTCCGCAGAAAGGGGATGTGTCATTAACCCGATGCAGTCCCTGTTCGGGCGCCAACTGAAGGAAGTGACCCGCTTGGGGTCACCCGGGTCACTAGTAGACCACCTCTCAGCCTTCCATACCATATGAAGAGTCAGAGGGACAGTGGAGAATATACACCAATAACTGTTTATTCGTATACACTCAGAGCGGAACCCCGTCTGCACAGTCTCTGGGAGTGGTACAGAGGGAACTGAAGATCAGCCAGCATAGAGATACATTATGTACATTTCATGATTAGTTAAAAACACGGCCATAGTGGAATTTTCCAGGCAGATGCAGCTGGACAGTAAAATACAAGGCTTCTGCTCTCGAAACCCCGCACAGTCCAAGGCCGTTGCACCCGGTACTGTGATAAGGCTACCAGACAAGTGGGAGAGGGCCTCCACCTAGTGGGAAAACTATGCGCTGGCATTAACAGTTCTTCATTGCAGAAACGAAACTCAGCAAAGGGCATTTCTCAGAAATAAAGATTAGTTTCGATTGTCTTTAAAATGGCCTCTAAACATAAAATGGTGCAGCGAATGCTAACTTATACAGGGCACTGCGTAAGCATTAACGGGCCTAATCTAACAATTGTGCCTTCTCTTTAGATGCAGAGTGGCAGGATTTGGGTGGGTGGGGGGTTGCGGAGTAGATCCTGCTTTGCTTTTTTTATGTTTGTGCTTTGTCTTTGATTTCAACTTACCGTAGGACTTCAAGCACAAAGATTACTACTCACTGGAATGACCCTGAGAACAGGACAGAGTCCTTGACTGTGATTTGGAGCAGGAGCAACTTCTTCTTGTGTTCAGAAACCTACAGCTTCACCTCTTGGTCCCGGATCACCTTTAGATGAATGAAGGCACATTTATTGCAGGACTTCGAGTCATGGCCAAAGCCAAGACACCAAAGAGACACCTCATGCATGCATCAGTTTTCTGCAGTCACAGCATGGTTTGAAAAACTACGTTTTAGGTGAGACATTGTTCCTTAGCACACTGGAATTTATTTTATGTCTGACAAGATAGGGACCAGTGTGTTGGGAGGCACAGGAAGAAAAAAATGACATCTTGCAGTGGTGGTGCTTATACGCAGATCTGCTCTGTAATTTTCTGGGTGGTATGGAGCAAACACAGAAGCGCAAGGTGCCACTTCGCAGTGCACGGGAGCACTGCTCAAAAGTTTACGGATCCAATCTGGCACATGGAAAGTATTCTAATATAAGGAATATGCAGTTAGAAGAATTTATCAGAAGTTTGGAACAATATTCTCAACAATTGGTCACCAATAACCTGCTGACGGGCTAGTATGTCCCGACAGTAGTACTTTGTAGAAGGTTGTGGGGTTGACCAGGTAGCTGGCTTGCAGATGTCAGATTATGCAGTTACTTAGGAAAGCCGTGGTTGTCCCTTTTTGCATGTCGAGTGTGCCCTGGGTGGTACAGCAAGTAAATGTTTAGCTTTGGCATAGCAAGTTAGTGTATACTTGCAAATCCATCTTGCAATGCTTGCCTTGGAAATGGGGTGGAGTTTACCAAAAGCTACAAAGAGCTGGTTAGTCCTGTTAATATAATGCATAGGCACCGACATGACGTCTAAGTTGTGTAATGCCCATTCTACTACCGAATATGGTTGTGGAAAGAACATGGGCAACTCAATAATCTGTTTAATGTGGAAAGGTGAGACTACTTTGGGAAAGAACTTACCCATAAGCCTTGTGAGAACTGTGTAAAGGTTTGTCACAGTGACAGGGGGGGTGCTCTTGGGAATATTACCCTTTTAGGTCACTTCTTTTTTTTAAATATTTTATTTGATTTTCAGTTAGCAACACAACAATCAGAACCAAACACCAAAGATAGCTTGGATACAAGAGAGCAATTATACTTCGGATCACAAGATACATCAACCCAGTTTGGGGGCCACAAACTACATTGAAAGACAGCATGTCCATATTACATTAGTGCATGAGTCATCACTTGACATGAGGCTGTGTGTGTCTGAACTGTTCAACGCCACATCCTAATTTAATTCCATAATGGCGTAACCAGGGACCCCCCTACCTTATTGTATTTCTTCAGGCACCCTTTGGCCTTAAATGTGACTTTCTTGACAGCCATGTATAAGTCCATCCCAGCTTTCCAATCTTGCAATGTGGGCGGACTGGGTATACCCCAATGTTTAGCTATATCTCTTTTAGCCACCACCTAAATTACTAAACAAAGGTTTTGCCCTGGGAAGGTTTACTTCTGTGGGGATGCCCAATAATATATATTTTTGATCCATCTGTATTGTTTCCCCTAGTATCCCGTTGAGTTCATCCACAATATCGATCCAGTATAGTGGATGGTAAGGCATTCACATATCGTGTGTATTTCCCATGCTTCGCCCCACAGCGAAGGCAGTTGGCTGAATTGGATCAGCCGAAGTCTACCTTTAATTGTGACTTAGGGCAGCATCCCAGTCCAGGTCATCAAATTCTCCCACTTCGCCTTCCCACCGTTGTCTTAGTTTCATCAGAGATTTTGGGCTGTCATTAGTAATCATGTTATAGGTCCATGACACCGTCTTTTCTGGAATTTCTGCCATGAGCAGTCTCTCTTCTAGGGGGTGCATACTCGGGTATATTTTCAACGTCCAATTTCTCTGCCACCCAAGCATGGTTTAACTGTAGGTATTTGAAAGGAATTAGAGCACCATTTTCTATAATGTCTCCCAGTTTAGAGATCCCCAGGGCGTCCCAGGCCTTGAAGCCTAGCAGTTTCTTGAATTCCTTCAGGCGTGTGGCGTGCTCCCTCCCGGGAGGTTCCATCTCTCCGCCCCTTTCCACACTTCTATTACTACTTAAGTTGCTGATTGCAGCTTCTTATCCCCCCCCGCCCCACCATAGAGATAGTGTATGTAAGTGGGTGGTCTCCCAGCATGTGTCCCCATTCATTAAGTGAGCTGCCCAGTAATACGCCCTTATGTCAGGTAGTGCTATTCCCCCATTATATTGATTCCTTTGTGGGGTTTGCAATGTCACCCTCAGGTGTCCTCCGTTCCAAAAGAATGTCCTGAATTCTCCTTCAATTTTAGCAAATATTTCATCTGGGATTTTATGGTATGTATTTTGCAGCACATAGAGGAGTTAGCAGTATTATCATTTTAAACATTGCTGCTTTACCCAAGATCACCAGTGGCAGTAGCCGCCATCTCTCTACATCTTCATGGTATTCTTTGAGGATTCTGCGGATGGTGAGTTCTAGACCGTCATCTCTGTTCATGGTCACAGATACCGAGGTAGCGAAACCACCTGTCCACCCACATACGTCTCGGGACATCCTGGAGGTCAAATTGTCCACCTGCTGGATAGAGACTAGACTTATCCCAATTAATCCAATATCCTGCGTGTGCCCTGTATGTATGAAACATGTGGAAGAGTCTGGGGAGTGTCTGCAAGGGATTTGTTATAAACAGCAAAATATCATCTGTGTATAGGGAGATAAGCCTGTGAGGTCAGGGTGTGTATAAAGCATGGGAGCGGTTCCAACACTAGAGCAAATAACAGCAGGGACAGAGGACATCCCTGGCAGGGGCCCCTCTCAATAGGGAATTCCACTGACGGCTCCCCATTTACCAGTACCCAGGCAACTGGATCCATGTATAAAAGGGCTATCCGGGCTCAGAATTTAGGGCCAAACCCATATTTTACCGAGACTTGTCTCAAGAATGGCCAGTGGACCGCATCAAATGCCTTCTCAGCATCTAAGGACAATAGCACATGTGGGTCCCCCCTGTTTTGGATAGTCTCAATCCAGTTATATCGCCTGCGGAGGTTGAACCTTGTATACCTCTTGGGCATAAAGCCCGACTGGTCACAGTGGATTAGGGTGGTGATAACCCTCAAGAGTCTTGTGGCCAGGATGGAGGCTAAAATTTTTGTCTCAATACTCAGGAGGGAAATCGGGCGGTAGGAGCTACATTCTGTCTTGGGCTTTCCAGGTTTATGTATTACCGCTATTGTGGCGTTTCAAAGGTCATGTGGAAGGGTCCCTTCTTTTTGTGTCTCGGTATACAGATTGAGAAGGTGCGGGCTCAGTAGTCCAGCGTTTTTCTTAAAGGGTTCTGCTGGTATACCGTTAGTACCTGGGGTCTTTTCGGGTTGCAGGTTTCCTATGGCTGTTTGTACTTCTTCAAGTGTGATGTCAACGTCTAGGGCCTGGCAGTCTTCCATCATAAGGGAAGGGATGGGTATTTCCTCCAGGCAGGTGTCTGTTGGCGAGTCAAACTGCCAATTGGCACTCCCAGTAAAAGGATGCAATGTATCTGGCAAACTTCGTGTCATACGTTTCTCCTTTTTCACCAATTAAGGTATACACCCAATCACGCCTTTTCCACTTGTCTGCTCAACCATGCCAGTAACCTACCAGCTTTGTCACCGGCGTTGTATAGACGTCTTTGTGTAGCTAGGATAGCTGCTTTGGCCTCCTGATCTGCCAAAGCCTGATATTTTCTGTGGAGTGTTGCGATAGTGCGTAGCACAGAGGGGTCTGAGGGTGGTCCCTGCTGACCCTCTAGTTGTACCAGTCATTATTCCAGTTCAAACATGATCCTGGATTCCCTCTCGTTTTTATGTGCAATTATGTTTTGCGCTCTATCACGCAGGACCACCTTAAAGGCCTCCCATAGCATAATCACCGAGGACAAAATTTTTGTTTTCTTCAAAGTATAGTTCTGCATCTACTTTTATCTCCCGGGCCACTCGTTCATCTCACAGTTCCATGCATTGAGTCTCTACCCCGTCGCTGTTTTGCGTAAGCCAAGAGTGATCAATAGTGGCGAGTGATCTGAGAGACCTCGGGTCAGGTACTCTGCCCTTGTTATCTCCTCTACTGCTGAGCCAAGAATATAGAGTATGCGCCCGACTAGTATTTTAAGTCATTTCTTGAACACTTTAACCACAGGGATTTTGAAGAGGAATGAGTGTTATCAAATGCATGTATGCTGTATCAGCATCTGGGGTAAAGACTTATGCAGTACATGCAGGGCGTGCCTTCTGTAGGTGTAGAGAGTATCAGATGAAGTCTTAAACCTGGACTCTGAAGAGGTCTAGTTGCTTTGAGATGCAATAGTGGACAAATCTCCTCCCCTTTGCTGCATAACATGCAATATGTCCATGCACTCATCAGGGTGGTTTAAGTAGCCAAGCTCTAAGAACTCGGTTGCCAGATTGGTAGGTTGAGCTGCTTGGGATCTGGGTCCCTGACATGGCTGTGCTGCTGCGTGAGGAGGTGCGACCTTATCAGTAGCTTCCCATGAGGACTGTTGGATATCTCCAGGAGCACCGAGTACCAGGGCTGTCTGGCCCACGTCATGGCCACCAGGATATGGGTCATGGACACCTGCCCTGCTTCATCTTCCTCACAATGTATGGGATGAGTGGGAGAGGAGATAAAGCATAGGTAAATATCCCTGACCCATTTATCCATTGCCCATGGACTATGAATTTGAGTACCTGAAGGTGAAGCTTGGACATTTTACTCTTTCTGGGGGGAGGGGAGCAAAGATGTCAATTGCTAGGGTTCCCCACCGCAAAGTACATAGGTAGAATGTGTAGGTAGAGTTCCCACTTGCTGATGCAGGCATAATAGGAAGGGTGTGCATTTCATCATCCACCTCCTGTATTATTTCTTAGAAGCAAGCTTTAAAGGAACTGAACAGGAGTCAACTGGGTCACCGAAGCATTGAAACAGGATGGCCACAGTTGGTAGAGAAAGTAGAGTGGTTTATCCGCCAGGAGAGCAGCCACTGCACATTGATTGTTAGTCATCGTCCTTGAAAACTACAGGAAGTAAGTCACAAAAGTTGCGATGATACAGGTCAGTCTTTGAGCCACGGCTGGACACATCAGAACCAAATCGCAGAAAAATGACGTGCACGGTGGACTAAGGGAGGCGTCACAGCACACCGTGTGACTCAAGACATCATCAAAGAAAAACAAGTTGTAATATTTGAGCCCAACACAAGATGGCAGGAGCATGCAGAGCACATCTATCTATAGCAACACATGCTTTGAAAAGTAGGTTTGTAAGAGGCCTTGTATTCCTCCCCCCAAAGTCTACAAAGAGCTATGCCTGCATGCAACTTTTTACAATATTTTAAATAGTCCTTGTACTCCAATTTTCAAGTGAGTTTGGATAAATCATCTATATTTTAGTATCGAGCATACTTTTCTCAGCAAACAGCACTAACATATATCCAAATAAATAAGCTTGCAGAACAATTAGGTATGGTAAATGTCTGTACAGTGAAGGTAGCTTGATTCGAGAAAAAGAAAGGGTTTATGGTAAATAACACATCAACACAACACATGCAAAATGTAGTGTTCGGACATGAAGTTTAATCCTCAGTTTTTTTTCCTTCAGAAGCTAGTTTAAATGAGTAGCCAAGACACGCATTGTACAAAATCATACTTTAAAAGGATATGAAAATTCAATGTTTACAAAGGACATGCATAGGTATTGCAAAATAATTTCATAGCATTTACATAAACCTTTTTAAAAAATAACCACCTAACAATATTAATAGTACAGTACCATTCAACACAGCAAATCAAAGTCATTAATCCAGAATTAACCGATTCTACTGAGCATCCTGGCAATTCTGACTTATTGAAAATCTAATTTCATTAGGTATAGTGCTAAAAGAGACCTTCATTCTTGAAAAAGATTTCCTTAATATACAGATAAAATGTACTATGTTCTGATTTGTCAATTCCCGAAAGAACCTGCAAGCTAATGATCCCCCTTGTTAACCTGCATACACCCTGTGATGTATGCAAATTAATACATTCTGAATGCCCCTTTTTTCAGAAAGGCTCAATGGCCAAGGGCAAGTGGATTTTTTTAAGAGTCCCACAGACAATTCTTATGAGAGCTTTATTGATAACAAAAAAGATGATCTATGGATCTGGAAAAGTCAACAGCTCCAGATACATGCACCACTGAAAGAAATCGGTCTTAAAGGAAAGATGCCCCCCTATGTTGGAATTGATTTAGTTCAATTTTTAGAATTATATATAGGTTGATATTCCTTTCTTCCCTCTAAGTACTTAAATTTAGTGGTTTTAGATATCCCTTGGTCTACTGGTCTATTCCATCCATGTACCACCCTTGGCGCAAAAATAGAAGTTTTTGCAGCATTATCTGGCAAAGAAGTAGTTTACACTTGTAAAGCCTCCCTTAAAGAATAGAGCAACTCCTAACAAAGTGTTGCATTCTTTTCACTTGTGGATTTTAGAGTCCAACCCACTAAACAGAACGACATTTGGGGATATAAACTTTCTTGGGAGATGTTCTGCTCCTTGACCAGTAGGGGAATCTTCTCTGCACATTTCACCACTTTCCTTTAATTTATCAGACTCTTGCATCAAATTCAAGTTGATTCAGGTGTGCACCTCCTAGCCTCACCAAACGTTTCTCAGAACTCCCGCTCCTGTCCCAGTACAACCCGGTTACTTCCGCACGCATCTGAACTTCTAGACCAGCAGGATCTACTACTTCTGAACTTTAGAGCCTGGTTCTTGAAAATGACCAAAGGCACTTTTCAATATATCTAATGAAAATGTATCCCTCATGTGCGCAGTTTCACAGGCTTCAACCATAATCGATAGCTAAGATTTTCTCAGTGGGTCTTGATGAACAATGTAAACCCTCTAAAGGCTTCTCTGGATGATGTTCTGTCTTATCAATACTAGCCCACAATAGCAATGGATATTGAACAAGGTATCTTAAAGCTGATGGAGAATATGATGTATGTAGGTCTTACTCTTGACTGCAATTCAACATGATGGTGGAAGGGTGGCTACAAAGACTTTTGGGAGTAAAACTCTGGCAAAACTGATCTGTCAAGTAAGGAACAAGCTATAGATTCAATAAATACTAAGAAGCATTTTTCAATAACGTAAGCACTGCAACTCACAAATCAACCTTGAAAATGTCAATCATTTTTTCTTCTTCATAAAAATACAATTTTTTACTTTTGTATTAGTCTGAATGAGGTCAGCTGGCATGAGGTAAAGGTTTGCCTTTTAATAGACCAGGTGAATGCATTAGCCAACCTTTCTAAAAATATATATATTTAAATGACAACTTGACTAAAAGCCACACACAACTATCTATAAATTCCGTGTAATTCAATTCTCTTTACCCAAAACTGCACACTGCCTAGTGTCAAGATTGTGAAGCACTCTGACCGCCCAAATGATGTCTGAGGCACAGAGTAGTAAACTAGTAGGTTAACCTTTATTAATGTCCAAGGCAGACCGTCCTAGGAAAAATCATAAATGGACATAGTTCCACTTAATCTTCACAGAAGATAATAAAGGGCAAAATCAGTACTCATGTACTGTATTTTACAAATGCTTAAAGCAAATTTAAAGATTACAAAAAGACACTCCGAGAAACAGCTTCCACAAGCCATCGTTAATGGGTTCCAGGGAGTTTTTATCTGTACCAGCAACACTAGTTTCAGATTTCAGACAGAGACTGAAGGCAGTGTGATGAGAGGAAACGGACATAGTCATTTACTTATCTTTTCTGTCACACAAACAGACCAGGTTGGTTCCCTTCACCACTCTGTATGCAGAAAAGACGTGCACATTTTTCATAATGTTAAGTCAAGTCCTCAACAGACTATTAAAAGGAAGCATGTGAAAATATTTTCTAATTAACTGTGCAGGAAGAGGAGTTGATATTGTTTCTGGTCTCATTAGTAAAAACAAGTTGAAGATTTTTTTAAATGTATAGTTGCTCACTACGTGATCATATCAACGTGCCTAAACCACCACCTTTATGCATGCAGCAGCCAGATCCACTACGGAGGAATTTGTGACGTACTAGAATCTTGAAACAGCTACATCAACTAACGCAATGTTTACAAAATTAAGATTCTATAATCCAAATCAGATGAGCCAGATTCTACTGCTCTCAATGTTCCATCTGGCAGCAGAGACCTATACCAATGCTATCAGCAACCATAGGTTGACTGTTGTATCAACATTTAGGCATCTTTGGCCATGCATCAGAGAATTCCTTTACGCTAATAAGACTTGAAAAGATTCTAAATATGAAGGACACAGAAAGATGGCTGAATACTTTAAACAATAACCTACTTATAGATTAAGTGGTGACACTTTAAAAATTGCTCTTGCATGACAATTTTTTTCTGAATGTTTGGAGGATTTACACACCGGATTTTAAGACGTGTACTATCACTGAACTGTTAAAACATTTCTTGAAGCTGAACAGCAATTGGTTTGTAAATCAGTGGTATCTTTTACCAGATTTTACATGTATGTGTACATGTATATATGATTTATTTAAAGCTAAATTAACAACAACAATATGTACACATCTATGGCATGCCTTGGAATTAGACTAACTTCCTATCACACTGTATTATCCCCCAGGTTTTATTTTCTGGACATTGTATGCCCAGAAAATAAAAAACAAAAAAAAGAATCTCAATCTAGGAATCCCCACTACTGTAGGTGGTTTTCTTTGTAAGGGTATTTGATGTATGCATGCTTGATGATGTAAACAATATAGTTCTGTAGTTTTATTCATTCTCTGGATGAGAGGCGACTGATGGGCAAGTATTCTATATGTGCTGTCCCTTAATTTAATAACAAGAATCCCAGATAAAACAGAAGGTTATTTACAAATGCAAGGTAGCTTCCAATTAAAAGAATATATGCAAGCCATTTTGAGACTGTATGGCTTCTGAGCTACCACTGAAGCAACATCTGTCCGGGGTCACTACAGAGGTAACCATTCCCTAATATAAAATATGGGCCAGTGATAGTGCCCGGTCCTACACATTATAAAGTGCCCAAGAATGAAGAGACAACATTACTCAAAACAAGGTTCAAGCATGTATGCTTGTGGAGTTTGTGATGGCCAAACTTTCTTATCATCTAACTGAAATACTTTAGGACAAGAACTTGCAAATGGTATGAGGAGATGCACAGGTAGCTCCCATGCATATTTCAAATGTAGCAACAAGTTTTTGGAAATCTTTAGAACTAGTGGATTGAGAGTGGATAATTTTTGGTGACTGCCCTTAGAGAATTCAGCATTCTTTGCGGTTTCAGAACATCCTCCTGGCCTTAGAAGCTTGCAGTTTCCAAAGAGAGGTCAAATTATGGGATTAACAAGCATTTTCCTGCCTGGTGGCTCTTCACAAGAGTTTCTCTGCTCTTTTTCAAAGGTGGGAGAAGAAAATCTGTGGTTAAACAATGGAATCAGAGCATCACCATAGGGAAGAACATAATCATGTCTCTAGGTAAAAGAATGAAAGGACGAGTGCTCCACCTATCAACTATCAGGCACGAAAGAGAACTAGGCTTGAATGCTGAACCAGTACCACATTTAGATACCACAGAGAAGCAGAGTCTTAAACAGGTACAAGTAGTAGATACATGATAGTTAAATCATTCTCCACATACACATCTATTGGATGTAGAGACCTCTCTAGGGTTGACTACTATCTACTAAACTGTGATACAGTGGAATCCACACTGACACCAGGCAGGTCATGGAGGTTCAGTTAAAACAATGTGCAAATATGGTAACTCTGGAGAACACTGCCCTCAAATATTAGGATGGAAGACAGGATTGAAGAAAACTGCATGATCATGCCAGGGCTCTGAAGGGCAGCAAGATGGCAAAACTTAACTAGAATCCTGTGGTTGGAATTTTCATAGTGTGCAGGAAGCAGAAAGGCTGTTCCTTGTTTATTGAGCTGTAAGAAAATGCTTCCAGATTAGCAGGTTTGTGACAAAAGCGAATTATGCAAGGCCCATGTACATGAAAAACACCTCTTTGTTAATGCGGGTTTGCTGTCTGTCAATTCCTTCAATAGAAAATAGTGTGTTCTGTGATAAATTTGCCTTTCAAAAATAATAAGAATAAAGGCATGACTAATCCACAATAGACTAAAAAGAATGTTAAAGAGAAAATAAGTGACATTTCCCTTCTTGAAAGTATCCTTTAACACCATAGGGTACCCTCACTTGATTAAACTTTCAGATGAAAGGTGCAATGAATACGAATATTTTTGAGTGAATAACGTTACCAGGGAATCCTAGGATGACAAACTAGTAACCTTGTACAAGGCATGCTTCCAAATAAATATGCATTGTGTTTATAAGTCAGTGTAGTTGAATTGCCTGCTATGGTAAATACTGTAAAAGGGAATACCGTTTAGGTTGTCATTTCCGTGTGATTGCCATGCTTTGACAGGCTGAATGATTTTGAAGGTGTAATCTTTAACACCTCATATGAGTAGATGATGTAAAGTAGTAAAACCTAAAAGGCATTTATAAAGGTCTCAATCGAAGGTGTCATTTATATTATCTCTTCTACAACCTTAACCCACTTATTACGAAATTAGCAGTTAGAGTGCTATTAAAACAAAGCCACAATTATGTGCATCCTGAGCCTGCCCAACCGAGACCAATATAGCATACCATGTTTCTCACAAATTGTAGCCCGTGTAATCTGATCTTGCTCCTGCAGTAGGATCAAAATAAAATTAAGATGATCAAGTAGTGAGACAACATTTAAGAAAAACGACATTCAGGATATTTTATACTAACTTCAGTTGCAGGAATTTACAAAGCAAGAGTAGTTTGTTACTTTGCACTTTTTCTTAAAAACAAATGTTTTTGTGGCATGATTAGTTTCCTTCCATCCTCACGTCCCGCTTCAAATAAATCTACTGTATATTATTTTTATGGTACCTGCAATAATTCAATGTATGATAGCGTTTATTCATCAACACTATAAAAATATGAACTTAATATTTACATAACAAAATGACACTGTATATATGTAGCTGCCTTGATAGTAGTGCAGTTTTGTCACAATAAGAAGGCGCATTGGAAGTTCTCTCTGTAGTATACCATAACAGGTTCCTACAGAAGCATGAATGGAAAATACAGTACAAAAGTATCCCTGATTTTTGTTTGATCAATGTCCTAAAAGGCAACGCTTTTCCCAGTCTATTTTTAGACTACTAGCTTGAGCTTGGTCTCTTCATATTTGATGGCAAAGTGACCCGTTGTTCATCCATTCTCTTAGCTTGAGACCGTAAAATAAGGCTAAAAAAATCCTCATCGGGTACGGTGGGTCCTTTTGTCGTTGGTAACGGTGGAGCGCATCTTTGATCATCTAATCTGGAACCCTTAAGAAATAATAAAGAAATGGTCACGGTTGTGAGCTTCAGCAAAATACAAAAACTCTTGAATAAACAATATATTCACCATAGAAATGGAGTAAGAAAAATTTACAACTACCATGTTATGGGTATAGTTTGGATCTGAAATTTCATGCAAGGCACTTCTATTGCATTCTTGCACAACATCAAGGCATAGATATATGCTTTTAAATCCTATCAATATACAGTGTGTGTTTCCCTTTTGCACACATCTACTATCACCACAAATGAACAAGTTCTCCTTAAATCATAGGATCATTTTTGATTTATACAGGTAGAGAAGCTGTAGAGACGCTGCATATGAATAACAGAAAACAGAGATCTATCAATTCAAGCGAAACTCATTTGATCTCATTGGTCATCTTTACACGTAGCAACACAAATAAGAAGTCGAAGTAATAAAAAGATCGAGTGTCAGTACTATTAAGTATTGCATTGTGACGATAGGCAGAAGAGCAAGAGGCAGCTGTGTACATTTCCAAAAGAGAATGCTGAATGCAACAGAATGAAACATAGGATAGTCACAATGAAAACAATTACAAAGGAAATAGTATTCCTCTTGCTACATTTCCCAGGGCAAGTAACTACAAAGGTTATTGCAAAAGCACAAAGCCAAGATTAGAACAAGTTACTTACCTTCGGTAACGATATATCCGTAAGAGACATAGATTAGTTATAGATTCCTTACCTTAGAATTACCCCCAGGCGTCAGACTGGATCCGGAGAATTTTTCGTCAGCAGTACCCCTGCGCATCGAATGGTGGTGGCGGTCGGCTCTGCGTTAGTCGTTGGCGTCGTGGTCGCCGGGATGATGTCGCGGCAGCTACTTAGACGCCACCCTCGCGCGCTGACGTCAGTTCTTTTACACGACATTCCACGCCAGAAGCGCAGAGTCATGCAAGACACTGACCACTGGTGCAGAAAACTAGGGCCCTGAAAGGCAGTTTGCAGAACGGGGAGGATGGGTGGGGCGGTAAGGAATCTATAACTAATTTATGTCTCTTACAGATATATCGTTACCGAAGGTAAGTAACTTGTTCATCTGAAAGAGACAATTAGTTATAGATTCCTTACCTTAGAATAGATACCCCAGCAATACCAACCCCGGAGGTGAGTCTGCGAACCAAGTTCACACCAGAAAGTCCTGGAGAACAGAACGGCCAAAGAAGCTGTCTCTCCGGACTTGGCTGTCCAGGCAGTAGTGTTTTGTGAATGTGTGCACAGATACCCACGAAGCTGCCTGACAGATGTCATTGAGGGGGCCTCCCCATCCCAAAGCAGTGGTAGCTGCCGTCGCCCTGGTGGAATGGGCGCGCAGTCCCACTGGAGGCTCCTTCTTTGCCAAAGAGTAGCAAGCTTTAATGCACAAAACAACCCACCTAAAGATGGTCCTGTTGTGCACGCCCCAACCTCTTTTGGCGCCCACGTGGCCAACAAAGAGCTGGTCGTCCACCCGGAATTGCTTGGTGCGATCCAAATAAAAGGAAAGCGCACGTTTTGGATCCAGACGGTGGAGCCTCTCTTCCTCCTTAGAAGGAGGCGGAAAGAAGGTGGGCAAAGTGATGGTTTGACCAATGTGGAAAGAAGTAACCACCTTGGGAAGAAAGGAAGGTCTGGTTCTGAGGACGACCTTGTCCGATGAACAGCCAGAAAAGGAGGCTTTGAAGAAAGAGCTTGGAGCTCACTCATCCTGCGAGCAGAGGTGATGGCAACCAGAAAGGCAGTCATTAAAATATAAAGTCTGAGAGGACAGTTATGAAGCGGCTCAAAGGGAGCGCACAGAAGATAAGTAAGAACCAAGTTCAAGTCCCACTGAGGCATTACGAAGGGGACAGGAGGAAAAAGATGAGTAATGCCCGTAAGGAAGGGATTTACAACAGAGGTCTTGAAAAGAGGAGGCTGATCAGGAAGCCTAAGAAAGGCTGAAATGGCCGAGAGGTAGCTCTTCAGAGTGCCCAGAGAAGAGCCCTGCTGGGCCAAAGACAGGAGGAACAAGAGAACTTCAGAAAGAGGGGCAGAAAGGGGATCCACAGCCTTTGATGTGCACCATGCCACAAAATTGTTCCATCTACAGGCGTACACCGTCTTAGTGGAGGGATGTCTGGCTGCCAAGATAACATTACAGACTTCGGGAGGAGGATCAAAGGCTGTCAATTGTCACCGCTCAATCTCCACACAAGGAGGTGGAGGCTGGACAGGTTCGGGTGGAGGACCGTCCCCTGCTGCTGCGACAGCAGATCCTCCCGAAGAGGCAGTCGGATCGGAGGATTGATGGCCATGTGTAACAGCTCGGGATACCAGACTCTTCGTGCCCAATCCGAAGCCACAAGGATGACTTGGGCCCGGTCGCGCTTGATCTTCTTCAACACTTTGGGCAGAAGTGGTATAGGCAGAAAGGCGTATAGAAGGCCACAACTCCACTCGCGACGAAAAGCGTCGCCAGCGAGTGCCGCCTTGGAAGTTCCAACGCGCAGAATTGCCGAGATTGCACGTTCTCTTCGGTGGCGAATAGATCTAACCAAGGATCTCCCCACTGCTGAAAGAGACCTTGCGCCACCTCAGAGTGAAGACGCCATTCGTGATTCATCATGCACCTGCGGCTGAGTTCGTCCGCCCTGGTGTTCAGTGAACCTGCCAGTTGTTGAACCACCAGGGATATGCCCTGATGTTCCAGCCATGTCCAGAGACGGAGAGCCTCTTGACATAGGGTCCACGACCCCACACCACCCTGTTTGTTGCAGTACCACATGGCGGTGGTGTTGTCCGTGAATACCTGCACCACTCTTCCCCGGACAGAGGGAAGGAATGCCTTTAGTGCAAGACAGATCGCCCGAAGCTCCAGAAGGTTGATCTGGAGCCCAGAGACCAGAGGCCCCTGATCTCCGCCTCTCCCATGTGGCCGCCCCATCCCAGCAGTGATGCATCTGTCACCACTGTGAACTCTGGCTGGGGAAGGGTGAGGGACCTGCCGTTGACCCAATCCTGGTTTGTAACCCACCACTGCAATTGGTGTGCAGTGCCCTCCGAGATCTGGATGCAATCGGAAAGATTCCCCTGATGCTGTGCCCACTGGAACTTCAGGTCCCACTGCAGAGCCCGCATATGCCACCTGGCATGATCTACCAGCAGGATGCAGGAGGCCCAGCAGCCTCAAGGTCATTCTGACCGAAACCCGGAATAGAGGCTGAAATATCGGAATCATAGCCCGAATATCCCGGACTCGCTGCTCAGGAGAATAAGCCCGAAACTGCGTTGTGTCCAGAACCGGTCCGATGAAGAGGAGCTTCTGAGAGGGAGTCAGGTGCGACTTCGGCACGTTGATAGTGAACCCCAGCGAATGCAGGAGGTCCGCCGTAGTCTGGAGGTGGGAGACGACTGCCTGGGGCAAGCCTGCCTTCAACAGCCAGTCGTCGAGATAGGGGAAGACTGGAACCCCTGATCTGCGCAGATGAGCTGTAACCACCGCCATCCCTTTCGTGAACACCCGAGGGGCGCTGGTAAGGCCAAAGGGAAGCACAGTAAACTGAAAGTGCTCGTGACCTGCCGTGAACCGCAGGTAATGCCGGTGGGCCGGCAGGACGGGAATAAGAAAGTAAGCATCCTGCAAGTCCAACGCTCCAGGGCAGACAGGACCTGAGCTAGCGTCAACATTTTGAACTTCTCCTTCCGGAGGAAGCGGTTGACATTCCTGAGATCCAAGATAGGACGCAGGCCTTTGTCCTTCTTGGGCACCAGAAAGTAGTGGTAATAGCAACCACGACCTACTTCTGGGGCAGGAACTCGCTCAATGGCTCCCTTGGCCAAGAGTGCCGAAACTTCCTGTTGGAGAAGGGCCAGATGATCCTCCAACATGCGATGGTGCTGAGGTGGCATGGATGGAGGGGTAGTCTCGAAGGGGAGGGAGTAGCCCCTTCGGACTATCTGCAAAACCCACCTGTCCGACGTGATGGTGCGCCAGTGGGGGAGGTGATGGCGAATCCTGCCGCCCACTGGCGATTGGTGGCCCTGAAAGGCCGGACTAGGAGGGTTTGGAGGCTGTGGTGGACTGGCCCGCTCGCTGATTCAGAAGCAGGAACTCACTGTCCTAGTGACCTGAGAGTCAAATGTCAGGGTGTTATCGAAGATCACCCAAAGGTTTTTAGCAGAGGTTCCCGGAACAGATAGTGGACCAACAGTCAGTCCAAACAGTTATTCGCCCAGAAGACCACAATCTCAGCCTTCTTGGCGTTCATCTTGAGCCAATTCTCTCGCATCCAGGTGCTGACTTCCACCATGCAAGACCTGCACTTGTATGCTACTCTTGCCCAATCACCGGATATAGAGATGATGATTTGCGTGTCGTCCGCATAGGACAATACTTGAAAACTAAAGGATCATACAAGTTTTTCCTGAGGGGTCATATAAAGATTATAATAAGCAACACTGTTTTCAGCGTCAACAGCCTTAAAGATCAGCTGACCAGGTGGGTGAAACCCACCAGCCCACTTGGAGGAAAAAAGGGTGAAAAGAAATTGAGTGTGGCACGGGATCATCTTGGCAGCGGCCCCACCCCAGAACTAGACATTTCTGCCATTTTGGGAACTAGAACCTCCTCTCTGCCAGTCCATATGTCAAAACTACGCCAAAAGAAAGGAAAATGCTACTTACCCAGTATGCATCTGTTCTTGGCATGTAGAGCTGTAGAGTCGCATGCTGTGCATAGCCCATCTAGTGTTGGGTCCGGATGTTTGCACTTTGTTTTTGTTCGAAGAAGTCTTTTCCAATCACGAGGTAGATGACTCCTCCTTTCGGTGATAGTGCGCATGGGCATCGACTCCATTGTTAGATTGTTTGCCGCAGAGGGTGATAATGGAGTAAGTAAGAGATGTCCATGTATATATGTATCTAAGTAAGATGTAACTGCAACAGGTATAGGTACCCGGGGAGGCGGGTGGGCGCATGTGACTCTACAGCTCTACATGCCAAGAACAGATGCATACTGGGTAAGTAGCATTTTCCGTTCGAGGCATGTGAGCTGTAGATCACATGCTGTGCATAGACTATAAAGCAGTTATCTCCCAAAGCGGTGGCTAACCTGTAGCTGTTGTCTGAAATAGTGTACGTAAAACTGCTTGGCCCACACTAGCTTACTGTCTTGCTAACACATCTACACAATAGTGTTTTGTGAATGTGTAGACCATGTTGCAGCTTTGCAGATATCTATGGGTATATTTCCTAAGAATGCCATAGAAGACCCTAGTTTGCGTGTGGAGTGCGCTCTAGGGGGAATTGTTAGTGTTCTTTTAGCTTTTGCATAGCATATTTGAATGCACTTGACTATCCACCTTGCAATGCCTGATTTTGATATAGGATTGCCTAAATGTGGTGGAGCAAAAGCGACAAATAGTTGTTTTGTGTTGCGGAAAGGTTTCGTCCTTTCTATATAGTAAAGAATTGCACTTTTCACATCTAAAGTGTTTAAAGCACGTTCTGCCACAGAATCTGGTTGAGGGAAGAACACAGGCAACTCAACAGATTGGTTGATATGAAAAGCAGAAATGACCTTTGGTAGAAATGTAGGGTTGGTCCGAAGAACCACTTTGTTTTGGTGTATTTGTAAGATTGGTTCTTCTATGGTTAGTGCCTGAAGCTCACCCACTCTCCTCAGAGATGTGATCGCTATGAGGAAAGCTACCTTCCAAGTGAGAAATTGTATTTCACATCTATGCAATGGCTCAAAGGGTGGACCCATTAGACTGGTGAGGACAATGTTGAGATTCCACACTGGAGCAGGTGGAAGTCTTGGAGGAATGATTCTTTTAAGTCCCTCCATAAATGCTTTAATGACAGGCACTCTAAAAAGAGACAGATGTTGTCTGTTCTGTAGATATGCAGCTATTGCAGCAAGATGTAAGCGTATGGAAGAATACGCTAAATTGGAATGCTGCAGATGTAGTAAATAGCAAATGATGTTTTGAACTGAAGCACCCAGTGGATCTATTTGATTGTTATTGCAGTATATCACAAATCGCTTCCACTTTGCTGCATAGCATGCCCTTGTGGTAGGACGTCTAGCCTCTTTGATAATATTCATGCAGTCTGGCGGAAGATTAAGGTAGCCAAACTCTAAGATTGCAGGTGCCAGATGGCAAGGTTGAGATGGCTGGGATCTGGATGTCTTATCTCTCCATGGCTCTGAGTGAGAAGATTGGGAGTGAGGCACTAGTTACTAACTTGTGTAACGATATATCTGTAAGAGACAGTAGTTAGTGACAGATTCCTTACCTTAGAATATCCCCAGGCGTCAGGCTGGATCCGGAAAGTTTTTGCGTAGCAGTACCCTTGCGCGTCGGTAGGCGGCGTCGTGCGGCTCCGCGTCCGTCGTCGGCGTCGTGGTCGCCGGGATGACGTCGCGGGCAGTACTTAGACGCTGCCCCTGCGCGCTGACGTCAGTTCTGTACACGACTTTCCGTGCCAGGAACGCAGAGCCATGCAAGAAGCTGACATAGGTGTCTGAAAAATACTAGGGCCCTGGAAGGGATGTCCTTAACCCTAGAAATCAGTTCGCAGAACGGGGAGGATGGGTGGGGGCGGTAAGGAATCTGTCACTAACTACTGTCTCTTACAGATATATCGTTACACAAGTTAGTAACTTGTGCATCTGAAAGAGACACGTTAGTGACAGATTCCTTACCTTAGAATAGATACCCCAGCAATACCAACCCCGGTGGTGGGTCTGCGAACAAAGATCAGACAAGGAAGTCCCGGAGGACAGAACGGCCAAAGAAGCCGTCCCTCCGGACCTGACTGTCAAGGCAGTAATGCTTTGTAAACGTGTGCAGCGAGGCCCACGTAGCTGCCTGACAGATATCCTGCAGCGGAACACCGCGTCCCAAAGCCGTGGTAGCAGCCGTTGCCCTGGTGGAATGGGCACGCAGCCCAACAGGAGGCTCCTTCTTAGCCAAAGAATAGCAGGCTTTGATACACAAGGTTACCCAGCGGGAGATGGTTCTCTTGTGCACCGCCCGACCTTTTTTGGCGCCCACATAGCCAACAAAGAGCTGGTCATCCACCCGGAAGTGTTGTGTGCGGTTGATATAAAAGGAAAGCGCACGTTTTGGGTCCAGACGGTGGAGCCTCTCTTCCTCTCTGGAAGGATGCGGAGGCGGAAAGAAGGTGGGCAAAGTGATGGTCTGCCCAATGTGGAAGGCAGTAACCACCTTTGGCAAGAAGGACGGACGCGTCCGAAGAACAACCTTGTCTGGATGTACAGACAGAAAGGGCGGTTTGCATGATAGAGCCTGGAGCTCACTCACCCGCCGAGCGGAGGTGATGGCCACCAGTAAGGCTGTCTTCAGAGTCAGAAGACGAAGAGGACAGTTATGTAGAGGCTCAAAGGGAGCGCACATAAGAAAGGTAAGAACCAAGTTCAAGTCCCACTGAGGCATCACAAACGGAACAGGAGGGAAGAGGTGTGTAATGCCTTTTAGAAACCTGTTAACAACAGGGGACTTGAAAAGGGAGGGCTGATCAGGAAGCCTGAGGAAGGCTGAGATGGCACAAAGATAGCCCTTGATGGTACCCAGGGCAGAACCCTGTTGGGCCAGGGAAAGAAGGAACAGAAGAACCTCAGAAAGAGGGGCAGAAAGGGGATTCACAGCCTTTGCTGTGCACCATGCCACAAACTTGTTCCACCTGCAGGCGTATACCACCTTAGTGGAGGGACGAATGGCTGCCAGAATCACATCACAAACTTCGGGAGGCAAGTTGAAAGGAATCAACTGCCGCCGCTCAATCTCCACGCAAGCAGGTGGAGGCTGGACAGGTTCGGGTGGAAGACCGTCCCCTGCTGCTGCGACAGAAGATCCTCCCGAAGAGGCAGACGGATCGGGGGATCTACGCTCATACGGAGTAGCTCGGGATACCAAACTCTTCGAGCCCAGTCCGGAGCCACAAGAATGACTTGGGCCTGGTCGTGCCGAATCTTCTTCAACACTCTGGGTAGAAGTGGTATAGGCGGAAAGGCGTACAACAGACCGCAACTCCACTCGCGACGAAAAGCGTCGCCACGCGAGTGCCGCCTTGGAAATTCCAACGCGCAGAACTGATGACATTGCGCGTTCTCTTCGGTGGCGAATAGATCTAACCAAGGCTCTCCCCACTGTAGAAAGAGTCCTTGCGCCACTTCCGAGTGAAGACGCCATTCGTGATCCATAATGCACCTGCGGCTGAGTTCGTCCGCCCTGGCGTTCAGGGAACCTGCCAGGTGTTGAACCATCAGGAACATGCCCTGATGTTCCAGCCATGTCCAGAGGCGCAGAGCCTCCTGACAAAGGGTCCACGACCCCACCCCGCCTTGTTTGTTGCAATACCACATGGCGGTGGTGTTGTCTGTGAACACCTGCACTACCTTCCCTTTGACAGAGGGAAGGAATGCCTTGAGTGCAAGTCGGATCGCCCGGAGCTCCAGAAGGTTGATATGGAGCCGGGACTCCGCCGGAGACCAGAGGCCTCTGATCTCCGCCTCTCCCATGTGACCGCCCCATCCCAGAAGGGACGCGTCCGTCACAACTGTGTGCTCTGGCTGGGGAAGGGAGAGGGTTCTACCCATGACCCATTGCCGGTTCGAGAGCCACCACTGCAACTGTTTTGCAGTCCCCTCCGAGATCTGGACGTGATCGGACAGGTTGCCCTGGTGCTGCGCCCACTGGAACTTCAGGTCCCACTGCAGAGCCCGCATATGCCATCTGGCATGAGTGACCAGCAGGATGCAGGAGGCCATTAGGCCCAGCAGCCTCAGGGTCATCCGTACCGAAACCCAGGATAAAGGCTGAAAGATCAGAATCATAGCCCGAATATCCCGGACTCGCCGTTCGGGAGGATAGGCCCGAAACTGCGTCGTGTCCAGAACTGCTCCGATGAAAAGGAGCTGTGGAGAAGGAATCAGATGCGACTTCGGCACATTGATGGAGAACCCCAGCGAGTGCAGGAGTTCGGCCGTAGTCTGGAGGTGGGAGACGACTGCCTGGGACGAGCCCGCCTTCAGCAGCCAGTCGTCGAGGTAGGGGGAAGACTGGAACCCCTGCCCGGCGCAGATGAGCTGCGACCACCGCCATCACTTTGGTGAACACCCGAGGGGCACTTGTAAGGCCAAAGGGGAGCACGGTGAACTGAAAATGCTCGAGGCCGACCGTGAACCGCAGGTAACGCCGGTGGGCCGGCAGGACAGGGATGTGAAAATAAGCGTCCTGCAAGTCCAACGCTACCAACCAGTCTCCAGGGTCGAGGGCAGTCAAGACCTGAGCTAGGGTGAGCATCTTGAACTTCTCCTTCCGGAGGAAGCGATTGACGTTCCGGAGGTCCAAGATAGGACGCATGTCCTCCTTGTCCTTTTTGGGCACCAGGAAGTAGTGGGAGTAGCAACCACGTCCTACTTCTGGGGTCGGAACATGCTCGATGGCCCTCTTGGCCAAGAGGGCCGTGACTTCCTTCTGCAGAAGTACCAAGTGATCCCCTGACATGCGGTGGAATTGAGGTGGCATGGCTGGGGGGGTGGTCTCGAAGGGGAGGGAGTAGCACCTTCGGACAATGTCCAAGACCCACCTGTCCGAGGTGATGGGACGCCAGTGGTGAAGGTGATGGCGGACCCTGCCCCCTACTGGCGTGCTGTGCACCGGAAAGGAGGTACTAGGAGGGCTTGGAGGCCGCGGACGGGTTGGAGGTGGTGGCCTGACCCGCACGCTGGTTGCCCGAACCGCCACGGCGGTATCCACGCCCTCGGCCACGCGAAGACGCTTGCTGCGCGGGCCGGTGGCTGGGCAGCTGACGTGACTGGGCGCCCCTTCCGTGGCCACGAAAGGGGCGAAAAGCAGAGGTGAGAGGAGGGCGTACAACAGAAAGGCCCAGGGACTTGGCAGTAGCCCGTGAGTCCTTAAACCGCTCCAGCGCATGGTCTGCCTTTGAACCAAAAAGACCGACTCCATCAAAGGGCATGTCCATGAGTGTATTCTGGACATCACCCGAGAAACCAGTTGTTCTCAGCCAGGCGTGGCGACGTAGCGCCACCGTCGTCGCAAGCGATCTGCCCAGCGAGTCGGCGGTATCAAGGCCACAACGTATGGTGTATTTAGCCGCATCTCGCCCTTCCGCAATGGCGCGGGTAAGCAGTGTCTGGACCTCCTCAGAACACTGCGGCAAAACAGCCGCCACCGAATCCCACAGGGAGTGGGTATATCGGCCCAAAAGGCAAGCGGTGTTGACGGACCGCAAGCCAGCACTGGAGGAAGAAAAAGCCTTCTTCTCAAATTGGTCCAGGCGTTTGGATTCCCTATCCGGAGGGGCGGTAGGGAAGGCGGTTTGGGAGGCAGAGGCTTGGACAACCAAGCTCTCGGGGGTGGGATGTTGGGAGAGAAACAAGGGGTCGCCCGGAGCAGGGCGATGGCGTCGGGCCACGTTCCTATCCACAGGAGCCCCTGTGGTGGATTTGGACCAGGCACCCAAAAGAACGTCAGTGAGTGCATCATTAAACGGCAGCACAGTCTCCGAGGAGGAAGCCGCCGGCTGAAGCACTTCTGTCAGGAGGTTAGTCCTGACGGCCACAGTAGGCAATTGGAGATGTAAGGCTCCAGCTGCTCTACGCAACACCGTTGCAAAATTAGCTCCCTCCTCCGTAGCCACGGGAGGAGACAGCATGCCAGTGTCAGGGGAGGTGTCTAGACCACTGGCATCCCCAAGTTCCTCAGCCCAGTCCGGATCATACTCACACTGTTGTGTGAGAGGGTCCTCAGACCCCTCCCAGCTCTCCTGGTCCTCCTCTTGTTCAAAATATGGAGGAGGAGGGACATTTGGGACCCAAGGTCTCATCGGCGCCGGAGCCGGCTCCATGTCCGGAGCCGGAGAGAGCCGGGGACCGACGCCGTCCGGAGCCCCAGACGGCGTCAGGAACGGCACCGGGGACGTCGGCGGAGGCGTGGTTAGGTCAACCGGCGTCGATGGGGGTTGCGGTACCTCCGGAGCCGGGATCGAGGCCGGGGCCGGAGCCGAGGCCGGGATGAAGGCTGGTGGGACAGGCGACGCCGGGACCGGAGTCGACGGCGGCGCCGGGGTAACCCTATCAGGGCCCGAAGGCGCACCGGAGGGACCTGAAGGCCCGAAGAGGCGGGCCATGGCCGACAGGAATTCCTGTATTTCGGCCGGAGTCGCCCCCGAACCCGGAAAGGACGGGTAATGCGGGGGCGGCTCTACAGGCATGTCCGGGGCCGCGGGGGCGGGGACGGTGCCAACTGGGGCCTCAGCCGAGTCGCGAGACGACGTCTTAGAGCGATTATGCTTCTTAGACTTTTTGTGCTTCGACTTACCAGAGGAGCGCGAAGACTTGGACTCCGACGACCGGCCCCTCGACCTCTCCCGGGACCGGGGCTTGGTGCGGCGCGGAGCCGACCCTCGAGTAGCTTTCGAGACCGCTCTCGCAAAGCCTACGGATGAAGTTTCCGGCAGTCAGGGCACGACTTTGTGTCGTGGTCTCGGCCGAGACAGAAGAGACACTCGAGATGCGGGTCCGTGATCGACATCATGCGACCACAGGCTCCGCATGGCTTGAAGCCGGGCATCCCTACGACACCTAGGAGTCATGAAGACTCGATGAAGAAACAGTGAAAAAATTCACAAAAAAAGTTAGTCAAAAATTGACTAAGGCACTGCTTTTCCCGGATCTGCGCGGAAAAAGAAGAACTGACGTCAGCGCGCAGGGGCGGCGTCTAAGTACTGCCCGCGACGTCATCCCGGCGACCACGACGCCGACGACAGACGCGGAGCCGCACGACGCCGCCTACCGACGCGCAAGGGTACTGCTACGCAAAAACTTTCCGGATCCAGCCTGACGCCTGGGGATATTCTAAGGGAATTTGTCACTAACGTGTCTCTTTCAGATGTGTAGTTTTTGGTGAGGAACTACTGAGAGCTCCAACAGGGTTGTGAACCAGGGTTGTCGGGCCCATGTGGGAGCAACTAGTATTAATGTCGGGGACGCCTGTCTGAGCTTCCGAACCACTAATGGAATGAGTGGGAGAGGTGAAAAAGCATAGGCAAATATCCCTGACCAATTCATCCATAGTGCATTGCCCTTGGACAATGGGTGTGGATGTCTGGATGCGAAGCTTGGGCATTTGGCATTTAGGTTTGTGCGAACACATCTATGTCCAGAAAACCCCACATTTGGAAGAATGGGAGGAGAACTTGAGGGTGGAGTTCCCTTTCGTGGATCTGTTGTCTTTGACGACTGAGCAGATCTGCAATCTGATTGTTTACTCCTGGAAGGTGTTCTGCAAGGAGAAACATTTTGTGACGTATGGCCCATCTCCAGATGGTCTGTGCTAGTTGTGACAGCTGGAGAGAGTGTCCCGCCCCCCCCCCTGTTTTTGTATGTAGTACATTGCTGTCAGGTTGTCTGTACGGATCAGGACAGCTTTGCCTACTAGATGAACTTGAAACGCTTTGAGAGCTAGAAAAATCGCTAGCAGCTCTTGATGATTTATGTGAAGCTGCTTTTGCTGCAGGCTCCACATGCCCTGATTTGTATGCGTCTGGAGATGAGCTCCCCAACCAGTGAGCGATGCGTCTGCTGTTAGCACTATCTGTGGAACCGTGTCTATAAAGGGCCGCCCGTTTGAAAGGTTTTGTGTATTCCACCACTGCAGAGAGAGATGGGTGCGGCCGTCCACCAACACTAGATCTGATAACAGACCCTGAGCCTGGTTCCACTGACGTGCTAAGCACTCCTGAAGGGGACGCATGTGAAGTCTTGCGTAAGGAACTATTAGTATGCAAGACGCCATCATCCCTAGTAACTGCATGAACACTCGAGCTGGCAATGAGTGTTGAGGCTGAAACTGGCAGAGTAGAGTCTGCAAGTTGCGGATTCTGGTCGGATCGGGGTAGGCCAAAGCTTTTTGTGTATCTATTGCGGCTCCCAGATATGCCTGTGTGTTGGATGGCTGTAGATGGGACTTGGCCTGGTTTACTGTGAATCCAAGATCGTGGAGCAACTGCACTGTTTTGCAAGTGTGACGGAGACAGCTTTCTTGCGAGCTGGCTTTTATGAGCCAGTCGTCCAGATATGGGAAGACGTGAATGTGTTGTCTTCGAAGATGAGCTGCGACTACTGCCAAGCATTTGGTGAAAACTCTGGGTCCGGTAGCTACTCCGAATGGGAGCACCTTGAACTGATAGTGCTGGCCTGCTACTACAAACCTGAGGTAGATGCGGTGAGCAGGATGTATTGGGATATGGAAATAGGCGTCCTTTAAGTCCAGAGTGGACAGAAAGTCGCCTTGTTGAAGGAGCGGGAGCACATGCTGGAGAGTGACCATGTGAAAGTGGTCCGAATGAATGTATAGATTTAGTTCTCTGAGGTCTAGTATAGGCCTGAGAGAGCCGTCCTTTATGGGAATTAAGAAGTACAGGGAGTATACCCCGGTCCCTTGATGTTCCATCGTTCCTTTCTCCAACAGAGAGAGAACGTATTTTTTTTTAGAAGGGTAAGATGTTCCTGTGACATTGAGTGTGATCTTGGAAGAATGTTTGGGGGAGTGTCTGTAAGTTCCAGGCAGTAACCATATTGGATAATTTGTAAAACCTATTTGTCTGAGGTGATGGTGTTCCAGACAGGGAGAAATTGAGAGACGTCCCCCTACAGGAGTGGGATGATCGGGGGTAGCGGAAGGAAGTCACTGTTTGTTATTTGCGGGGGAAGTGCGTGTGGAGTTGCCTCTGCCTCTTCCCTTATCATTGTTTCCTCTAAAACCTCCTCTAAAATAGCCTCTTGATGAGGGCGATTGGTTGTTGCCCTTGTAAGAGGAGGAGGGATTTTCTGTGGTAATATTTTCGGAGCCACCCCTGTAAAAGGAGTGCCGAAAGGAACTCCTACTCGCAGGTAACTGTAAAGCCCCCATGGACCTTGCAACCTTAGTGTCGTTCTTAATTTTTTCCAGCGAGGTGTCAACTGCTGGACCAAAGAGGTGTTCCTTATCAAAAGGCTGATTGAGAATGGAGGCCTGTACCTCAGGATTGAAACCTGAAATTCTTAACCAGGCGTGTCTACGTAGCAGTACGCTGGTGTTTACTGGGCGCGGTGCTGTGTCTGCTGCATCTAATGCGCATTTGATGGAGGTATTGGTTATAAGTTTGCCCTCCTGGATAAGATCATTTGCCTTAGATTTCTGCTCATCAGGCAGAAATTGCACAAGTTTTTTTAGCTCATCGTAATGAGCCCCATCATGTCTGGCTAGCAAAGCCTGAGCATTAGCACAGTGATTAGCTGCTTGTGAGGCAACCCTTTTGCCAGAGGCATCAATTAACTTGGACTCCTTATCAGGAGGAGGGGCGTTACCTGTGGTCTGTGAGTTAGCTAGCTCTCTTGCGAGCATTAGAAACCACAAGAGAGTCTAAGGGCAGCTGAGCCTTGATGTAGGCAGGGTCAGTAGGTGCTGGCTTATATTTCTTCTCAACCCTGGGCGTGATGATTCTTGCCCTTACAGGATCTTTAAAAACCTCATCTGTATGCTTAAGCATCCCCTTAAGCATTGGTAGTGTGTGTGTGTAGTTTTCTGAGTGGAGCTTAAGGTCTCAAACAAGAAGCCCTCCTCTAAAGCCTCCTTATGTAGTTCCACCCCATGGTAATGAGCAGCCCTATTAAGAAGCTCAATATAGCCAATATTGTCTTCAGGTGGTGATGGCCTGGACGGGTATAAGTCAGGGTCAGTATCTGTGTGCGAGTCAGTATCATAATCCTCCCATGGGCTGACCCGGTGTGACTTGCTCCTCTTCTTCCTTGTCGGAGTCGGCCTCGGACACGGAGATATGTTCCTCTTCCTCGGCTCCTTGAGCATGTGTTTCTTCTCGGTTGGAATCTTTGCCGAAGATGTCTGGTACGGAGCGGCCTTGGTGTTGCATCTCGTGACGTTGAACCAGACGGTCACGAAGCGGCTTCTTTGATCGAAACGATCAGCACGCGTCGCAGTCTTTCTCGCCGTGTTCCGGGGACAAACAGATTGCAAACTTCGTGCAGGTCGGTGCGCGTAAACTTGGCGCGACACCCGGGACAGAGTCCGTTCCATTGACTGCTAGCGAGCCCGGCGCGGGTAGGCCCAACGGCCCGCCACGAGTTTTCCGATCAAAGCGGTTTGATTGGAAACGATACGTGGAGAATGGGAAACGCGATCGAGAAACAATACCGTTGAGGGTAGTGGATTGCGTATCGAAGGGAACCCGAGAAACGGTACCGAACCGGAGCGCAGCAATTCACATCCGAACCCGATGGCGGGAAAAAACAATCTAACAATGGAGTCAATGCCCATGCGCACCATCACCGAAAGGAGGAGTCACCTACCTCGTGACTGGAAAAGACTTCTTTGAACAAAAACAAAGTGCAAACATCCGGACCCAACACTAGATGGTGGGCTATGCACAGCATGTGATCTACAGCTCACATGCCTCGAACCCCCATTTTCCTCTAACCTGCCACAGGGAATGGCTGCAGTATTCGTGCTCTGGGCAAGACTGAACCCTATTAACCCTGGGCATTTATAAATTTAAAAAAACTAAAGACTCAGGTGAATCCAGGGTGGTATGGCTTGAGTGAATCCAAGATGTTTTCTTGCCCATGCACTGCAAAAAAGTAATATGAGCCAAAAAGTCTATCTGTCCATATTTAAATAGCAGAATACTTGGGTACTTCCATCCAGCCAAAGTCTTACAATTGGTTTACAACATTTATACAAACTAAAATGCTGCCTCCCATGTATGAGTGGGCCAAACATGTCACAGGATCAGACCAACATTGTAACCATGTGGAGACCTCATTGAAACCATATTGACTTCACATGGTCCATGTTCTGAGTTTTTTCTGCAGCGGGCGATAGGCCCACACACACACTAACAGGGCATCACTCTTATCTTGAGATGTGTGGGGACACTGAGTGGTAGGAAGTTTGTGGATTCCTGCAGTTTCTGGAACCTTACCTCAGAGAAATAGAGGAAAACCTTAAGTCAAGGTTTGAGGTCTGCAGGGCATTATGGGTAAAGAAATATCATGGGAATCATGCAAGTCACACCACTCTAAAGGTCCACTGTGTGTCTAGTTATCGAAAATGTCTGCTTGGTAGGTTTCCTTGGGTGGTGGCCAGCCCAAGACCAAATTTCACAGTTACCCACATCACCAAAATGGGTCACTTTTCACAGTGAAAATTGGATGTCTCCATGTTGTGTTTTGGGGACTTTCTTGATGAGATTGAAATTCATATTACTCTTGCAGGTGACAGACAATGCCTTTTTTGTCGTTGCAGTGGGTTTTCAGGGCTGACAGGGTATACAGTCATTCTACGGCAGCAGGAATCTTGCCTAACAAGGATAATGGCTGCTTGTTTCTTCTTCCTTGCAATGGCTTCCTCTGGTCAAGAAAACATATTTGGTGTTGTTGGTGCTAGACAGAGTGCTACAAAAAGGGCAACTGAAAACAATGGAAGCAGCAGAGTCTTTCTAACGACTTATAATAAGGGTCTGACTTCTCCCTTTTCTATCTGCTCACTGCCTTCAAGATTGTGCCCCCATTTTTTACCCGTCATATGCATGAGATCCGAAAAGAGTGCTCCTTGAAAAAGGAGGATTTGTAATTTTCTATTGCACATCAGGCTTAGAGGTTTTCCACCTCTGCCATTATCATCGGCACACTGAAATTGTATGGCAATAGTAGTATGCAAACAAAACCTGCAATGCCGGCCACTGCACCGATCTGATTGTAATCTTGAAGACCCTTCATTCAGCACCCACATGGTCAGCTTTATTTTGGAGGAACATCTCTCAAAATCCCTATTAAAAGTCCTACAAGGATGCATCATATCTTCTTAGGAGCACAGTGTAAAGTACAGCCTTCTTAACCATATAAGTTGTACCAGCTATTCCCTCAAGCAGTCTTAAATTCGATTCCCTTTAATGTGAACAAGATGTTGGTTATCGCTTTCTTACGGCAAACGTGAAAGAATCCACTTAGAATCAGTCTTGAGACTCAAGCGGCCCATTCCTGCAGGAGAACATTTTTTTGGAAAGGTAGGGAGTTACTTATTTTATTGTGGCCTGTGTAAGGAAATTTCCACTGGGTGCTCAATCAAGCCTGTGGTGAAAAGCACCAAAGGTATTGATTGCCACCTGTGTAGTAAATTCTCAAAAATACCACAGTTCTGGACTAAAGGATTTTCAAGTGAATGTTCAGGTTTCCCAAACCCTTTGCCTCTACTTTTCAAAAAGTGTCAATGTCACCTACTATTGAAGTGTATGAATGGTGCCTCAATGGGAAAGGCATAACTTTCACGGTGATGAAAATTAAGAAATTGGGTTTCTCCAAGGAGCGTTTTGTCTCCTTGTGGCAGTTTGCAGTGCCCTTTCCCTTCGAGGGTGTGATCAGGAGTTGGCATAAGATTTTTTCTTGGTGGCTCATATGCAGAAGTAGTCTTTCTTCTAGAATGAGTCTTCTGTGTTGCAGGTTTTGGAGAAAACTTTCTTCTGTTAATTTCTTCCTGATGAGAGCAAATGAGGCATTTCTCAACTGGCCTCTGAAGAGAAGCAGAAGTCCAAACAGACATTGAAGTCCTTGCTGGCATATCTGTTGAAGGTGCTTGTCTAAATTGTCCTCATTATTCAACAGTTTGGAGAAAAATACTGTGAATGGACTAATTCTAAATATAAATACCTCAATGGTTAACAGTCAGAGAGGTTTGGATTTTCTATGTTTATTAGGATTAGCGTAAACAGAAGGCAAGAGAGTCGTTAAAAAGTAGCTTCAGAAAGCAATGAGGTAGAAGATGCAGCTCTTCTGGATTTTGCCTCTAGCTGAAAAAACAGGTGGATTCAAATAGCTATATGTTAAATTAAAAATATTATTGATTTTCCTCGTAAAATGGGTCCTGAGATTCTGAATGGAAGAAGAGCTATTGAATGTTCAAGAGCATTAGTGAAGACTATGATGGAGAAGGGATGAAGTCTAAGTACTCCTGTACCAAAGTCCACACCACAGCTTCAAGAAAGCATCTCTGACATAAAAATGAATGCCTTCAAAGGCATTATATCTTTTATGGTTCCTGCCTTACAAGTCCTGGCAATGATGCGAGAAAAAGTGATGGCAGCATGTGCAGCTACAAAGACTTCCACAAGAAACTGCTACCTGACCTGGATATGACAAATTGGCGAAACGGCCCCAAAATGATTGTGAGGTTGTGTAAAGGGAGCATTTTGGTACATCTGTTTCTTAAAAAAGCACAAGTTACTAACTTGTGTAACGATATATTGGTAAGAGACAGTAGTTAGTGACAGATTCCTTACCTTAGAATATCCCCAGGCGTCAGGCTGGATCCGGAAAGTTTTTGCGTAGCAGTACCCTTGCGCGTCGGTAGGCGGCGTTGTGCGGCTCCGCGTCCGTCGTCGGCGTGATCGCCGGGATGACGTCGCGGGCAGTACTTAGACGCCGCCCCTGCGCGCTGACGTCAGTTCTGTACACGACTTTCCGCGCCAGGAACGCAGAGCCATGCAAGAAGCTGACATAGGTGTCTGAAAAATACTAGGGCCCTGAAAGGGATGTCCTTAACCCTAGAAATCAGTTCGATGAACGGGGAGGATGGGTGGGGCGGTAAGGAATCTGTCACTAACTACTGTCTCTTACAGATATATCGAGCGCACTACTTACCCGCGAGGGTCTCAAGGCGCTGGGGGAGAAAAAAAAGGGGGGGGGGTGCTGCTACTGGTCGAACAACCAGGTCTTGAGTAGCCTCCTGAAGGTCAGCAGGTCTTGGGTCTGTCGTAGGCTTAGTGGAAGGGTGTTCCAGGTCTTGGCGGCGAGGTGGGAGAAGGATCTGCCGCCGGTGGTGGTTCTTCGAATGCGAGGGACGGTGGCGAGGGAGAGGTCGGCGGAGCGGAGTTGGCGGTTGGGGATGTAGAAGAGGAGTCGTCTGTTGAGGTAGGCTGGGCCAGTCTTGTGGAGTGCCTTGTGTGCGTGGATGAGGAGTTTGAAGGAGATTCTCCTGTCGACGGGGAGCCAGTGCAGGTTCCTCAGGTGGGGGGTGATGTGGCTGTGGCGTGGTACATCGAGGATCAGGCGTGCGGAGGCGTTTTGTATGCGTTGCAGTCGCTTGATGAGCTTGGCCGGGGCTCCCGCGTAGAGGGCGTTCCCATAGTTGAGTCTGCTGCTGACGAGGGCCTGGGTGACTGTTATTCTCGTGTCTGTCGGGATCCACCTGTAGATCTTGCGAAGCATGCGGAGGGTGTTGAAGCAGGAGGATGAGACTGCGTTGACTTGCTTGGCCATGGAGAGCGTTGAGTCGAGGAGGACTCCCAGGTTGCGTGCGTGGTCGGTGGGTGTCGGGGCTGCTCCCAGTGTCGTTGGCCACCAGGAGTCGTCCCAGGCTGAGGGGTTGGAGCCGAGGATGAGGACCTCTGTCTTCTCCGTGTTCAGTTTTAGTCGGCTGATCAGACAGATCAGACAAGGAAGTCCCGGAGGACAGAACGGCCAAAGAAGCCGTCCCTCCGGACCTGGCTGTCAAGGCAGTAATGCTTGGTAAACGTGTGCAGCGAGGCCCACGTAGCTGCCTGACATATATCCTGCAGCGGAACACCGCGGCCTAAGGCCGTGGTAGCAGCAGTTGCCCTGGTGGAATGGGCACGCAGCCCAACAGAAGGCTCCTTCTTAGCCAAAGAATAGCAGGCTTTGATACACAAGGTTACCCAGCGGGAGATGGTTCTCTTGTGCACCGCCCGACCTTTTTTGGCGCCCACGTAGCCAACAAAGAGCTGGTCATCCACCCGGAAGTGTTGTGTGCGGTTGATGTAAAAGGAAAGCGCACGTTTTGGGTCCAGACGGTGGAGCCTCTCTTCCTCTCTGGAAGGATGCGGAGGCGGAAAGAAGGTGGGCAAAGTGATGGTCTGCCCAATGTGGAAGGCAGTAACCACCTTTGGCAAGAAGGACGGACGCGTCCTAAGAACAACCTTGTCTGGATGGACAGACAGAAATGGAGGTTTACATGATAGAGCCTGGAGCTCACTCACCCGCCGAGCGGAGGTGATGGCCACCAGAAAGGCTGTCTTCAGAGTCAGAAGACGAAGAGGACAGTTATGTAGAGGCTCAAAGGGAGCGCACATAAGAAAGGTAAGAACCAAGTTCACTGAGGCATCACAAACGGAACAGGAGGGAAGAGGTGTGTAATGCCTTTTAGAAACCTGTTAACAACAGGGGACTTGAAAAGGGAGGGCTGATCAGGAAGCCTGAGGAAGGCCGAGATGGCACAAAGATAGCCCTTGATGGTACCCAGGGCAGAACCCTGTTGGGCCAGGGAAAGAAGGAACAGAAGAACCTCAGAAAGAGGGGCAGAAAGGGGATTCACAGCCTTTGCTGTGCACCATGCCACAAACTTGTTCCACCTGCAGGCGTATACCACCTTAGTGGAGGGACGCCTGGCTGCCAGAATCACATCACAAACTTCGGGAGGCAAGTCGAAAGGAATCAACTGCCGCCGCTCAATCTCCACGCAAGCAGGTGGAGGCTGGACAGGTTCGGGTGGAGGACCGTCCCCTGCTGCTGCGACAGAAGATCCTCCCGAAGAGGCAGACGGATCGGGGGATCTACGCTCATACCGAGTAGCTCGGGATACCAAACTCTTCGAGCCCAGTCCGGAGCCACAAGAATGACTTGGGCCCGGTCGTGCCGAATCTTCTTCAACACTCTGGGTAGAAGTGGTATAGGCGGAAAGGCGTACAACAGACCGCAACTCCACTCGCTACGAAAAGCGTCGCCGAGCGAGTGCCGCCTTGGAAATTCCAACGCGCAGAACTGATGACATTGCGCGTTCTCTTCGGTGGCGAATAGATCTAACCAAGGCTCTCCCCACTGTAGAAAGAGTCCTTGCGCCACTTCCGAGTGAAGACGCCATTCGTGATCCATCATGCACCTGCGGCTGAGTTCGTCCGCCCTGGCATTCAGGGAACCTGCCAGGTGTTGAACCATCAGGAACATGTCCTGATGTTCCAGCCATGTCCAGAGGCGCAGAGCCTCCTGACAAAGGGTCCACGACCCCACCCCGCCTGGTTTGTTGCAATACCACATGGCGGTGGTGTTGTCTGTCAACACCTGCACTACCTTCCCTTTGACAGAGGGAAGGAATGCCTTGAGTGCAAGTCGGATCGCCCGGAGCTCCAGAAGGTTGATATGGAGCCGGGACTCCGCCGGAGACCAGAGGCCTCTGATCTCCGCCTCTCCCATGTGACCGCCCCATCCCAGAAGGGACGCGTCCGTCACAACTGTGTGCTCTGGCTGGGGAAGGGAGAGGGATCTGCCCATGACCCATTGCCGGTTCGAGAGCCACCACTGCAACTGTTTTGCAGTCCCCTCCGAGATCTGGACGTGATCGGACAGGTTGCCCTGGTGCTGCGCCCACTGGAACTTCAGGTCCCACTGCAGAGCCTGCATATGCCATCTGGCATGAGTGACCAGCAGGATGCAGGAGGCCATTAGGCCCAGCAGCCTCAGGGTCATCCGTACCGAAACCCAGGATAAAGGCTGAAAGATCGGAATCATAGCCTGAATATCCCGGACTCGCCGTTCGGGAGGATAGGCCCGAAACTGCGTCGTGTCCAGAACTGCTCCGATGAAAAGGAGCTGTGGAGAAGGAATCAGATGCGACTTCGGCACATTGATGGAGAACCCCAGCGAGTGCAGGTGTTCGGCCGTAGTCTGGAGGTGGGAGACGACTGCCTGGGACGAGCCCGCCTTCAGCAGCCAGTCGTCGAGGTAGGGGAAGACTGGAACCCCTGCCCGGCGCAGATGAGCTGAGACCACCGCCATCACTTTGGTGAACACCCGAGGGGCACTTGTAAGGCCAAAGGGGAGCACGGTGAACTGAAAATGCTCGAGGCCGACCGTGAACCGCAGGTAACGCCAGTGGGCCGGCAGGACAGGGATGTGAAAATAAGCGTCCTGCAAGTCCAACGCTACCAACCAGTCTCCAGGGTCGAGGGCAGTCAAGACCTGAGCTAGGGTGAGCATCTTGAACTTCTCCTTCCGGAGGAAGCGATTGACGTTCCGGAGGTCCAAGATAGGACGCATGTCCTCCTTGTCCTTTTGGGCACCAGGAAGTAGTGGGAGTAGCAACCACGTCCTACTTCTGGGGTCGGAACATGCTCGATGGCCCTCTTGGCCAAGAGGGCCGTGACTTCCTTCTGCAGAAGTACCAAGTGATCCCCTGACATGCGGTGGAATTGAGGTGGCATGGCTGGGGGGGTGGTCTGGAAGGGGAGGGAGTAGCCCCTTCGGACAATGTCCCAGACCCACCTGTCCGAGGTGATGGGACGCCAGTGGTGAAGGTGATGGCGGACCCTGCCCCCTACTGGCGTGCTGTGCACCGGAAAGGAGGGACTAGGAGGGCTTGGAGGCCGCGGACGGGTTGGAGTTGGTGGCCTGACCCGCACGCTGGTTGCCCGAACCGCCACGGCGGTATCCATGTCCTCGGCCACGCGAAGACGCTTGCTGCGCGGGCCGGTGGCTGGGCAGATGACGTGACTGGGCACCCCTTCCGTGGCCACGAAAGGGGCGAAAAGCAGAGGTGAGCGGAGGGCGTTCAACAGAAAGGCCCAGGGACTTGGCAGTAGCCCGTGAGTCCTTAAACCGCTCCAGCGCATGGTCTGCCTTTGAACCAAAAAGACCGACTCCATCAAAGGGCATGTCCATGAGTGTATTCTGGACATCACCCGAGAAACCAGTTGTTCTCAGCCAGGCGTGGCGACGTAGCGCCACCGTCGTCGCAAGCGATATGCCCAGCGAGTCGGCGGTATCAAGGCCACAACGGATGGTGTATTTAGCTGCATCTCGCCCTTCTGCAATGGCGCGGGTAAGCAGTGTCTGGACCTCCTCAGAACACTGCGGCAAAACAGCCGCCACCGAATCCCACAGGGAGTGGGTATATCGGCCCAAAAGGCAAGCGGTGTTGACGGACCGCAAGCCAGCACTGGAGGAAGAAAAAGCCTTCTTCCCAAAGTGGTCCAGGCGTTTGGATTCCCTATCCGGAGGGGCGGTAGGGAAGGCGGTTTGGGAGGCAGAGGCTTGGACAACCAAGCTCTCGGGGATAGGATGTTGGGAGAGAAACAAGGGGTCGCCCGGAGCAGGGCGATGGCGTCGGAGCCACGTTCCTATCCACAGGAGCCCCTGTGGTGGGTTTGGACCAGGCACCCAAAAGAACGTCAGTGAGTGCATCATTAAACGGCAGCACAGTCTCCGAGGAGGAAGCCGCCGGCTGAAGCACTTCTGTCAGGAGGTTAGTCCTGACGGCCACAGTAGGCAACTGGAGATGTAAGGCTCCAGCTGCTCTACGCAACACCGTTGCAAAATTAGCTCCCTCCTCCGTAGCCACGGGAGGAGACAGCATGCCAGTGTCAGGAGGTGTCTAGACCACTGGCATCCCCAAGTTCCTCAGCCCAGTCCGGATCATACTCACACTGTTGTGTGAGAGGGTCCTCAGACCCCTCCCAGCTCTCCTGGTCCTCCTCTTGTTCAAAATATGGAGGAGGAGGGACATTTGGGACCCAAGGTCTCATCGGCGCCGGAGCCGGCGTCGAGCGACGTCGGACCGGCTCCATGTCCGGAGCCGGAGAGAACCGGGGAACGACGCCGTCCGGAGGCGAAGTCTTAGAGCGATGACGCTTCTTAGACTTCTTGTGCTTCGACTTACCCGAGCAGCGCGAAGACTTGGACTCCGACGACCGGCGGGGACTCCGCGACCGGCCCTCGACCTCTCCCGGGACCGGGGCTTGGTGCGGCGCGGAGCCGACTGCCGGACCTCGAGTAGCTTTCGAGACCGCTCTCGCAAAGCCTACGGATGAAGTTTCCGGCAGTCAGGGCACGACTTCGTGTCGTGGTCTCGGCCGAGACAGAAGAGACACTCGAGATGCAGGTCAGTGATCGACATCATGCGACCACAGGCTCCGCATGGCTTAAAGCCGGGCATCCCTACGACACCTAGGAGTCGTGAAGACTCAATGAAGAAACAGTGAAAAAATTCACAAAAAAGTTAGTCAAAAATTGACTAGGGCACTGCTCTTCCCGGATCTGCGCTTACTGGCGCGGAAAAAGAAGAACTGACGCCAGCGCGCAGGGGCGGCGTCTAAGTACTGCCCGCGACGTCATCCCGGCGATCACGACGCCGACGACGGACGCGGAGCCGCACGACGCCGCCTACCGACGCGCAAGGGTACTGCTACGCAAAAACTTTCCGGATCCAGCCTGACGCCTGGGGATATTCTAAGGTAAGGAATCTGTCACTAACGTGTCTCTTTCAGATTCATGATTTTAGCAAATTGGATGAGGATGAAATGTGCTGCAATGCCATCTTCACTTCAGAGACAGTATTCCTCACAAATTACCAAGTCAGAGTAATTTGAAACAGCATGCTGAACTTAAGGTCTCCACGTGTGTTGGTGACAATGCTAGAAAAGTCAATGTTTAATAGTTATATGTGATTTCGTGGAATTTATTTTCACAGAATACCGATTCTGAAACACTATTAAAACTGTTTGATCAACACTTTCCAGATAAATGGCCTTTACGACTTAGTGAAAACCAGTTCATAAAATGCCTTTTTTTAAAAATATTTACTCAAATATTTTTGAACATAAAAATAGATTTTATCTTGAAAAGTGGGTTCTTGCTTTTGATTTTCCCTCAAGGAACGCACAATCCATGTTCTCATCACTTCCTACATCCTGTCACTTGGTGACAATTTCAGGTTTTTAATAATGACACCGCCAAACCAGATTCCCTCTTTCAACAGCTTTCTCTACCCCCTACATTCATTTTCCCACCTTCTCATGCTCCCCCCTCTCCCTTTTTCAGGTGATGCTCAGCCTCCCTCTTTCAACCATTTTTAGCATATGTTTATATTTCTCCTTTTACATACCGCTCCCATTTAATCTTTAATTTGTGGGTCCTGCTTGTTTACCTTCATTTTTCCGCTCACTTTTTTCAATGCCCTGCCTGCCACTAACTCAGTTTCCTTCACACTTTTTTCAACTTTATAACTAAAACTATGTTATCTAACTGGAATTTGTTATAGAGTACATTTTTGACTTCTCATTCTTTTTAATACATAACTACTTTTTACAGCTTCTCTGAGGTTATTTTCAACCAAACTGTTTTCATTCATTTGTTTTTTACACTTAACTAGTTTTCAATTATTGGCCTTTTGTTAGTATTAGGTGTTTTATATATATATATTCCTTGTATTTTTTGCTCCTTCTGTCTCCCCACGCCAGTGCAGAGGATTGCAAAAGCCGGCGGAGTGCGCCGGCCAAATTATCCAATTCCAGTTCAAAGTAATGCGATCACTTAAAGGATTAACAACAGCAGTTGGTTTATTTACAGTTACGCCTTTCGCTCGCACAGCGAGCTTGCTCACACACTGACTTGAAGGAAAATCTGCATTACATAAGGGTTCACAGAAAGGAAAAAAGGACTTGTGGCACAAAACATTGTGTAATTGGCATCCATTTTGAAATGTCTTATTCCTGTTGCTGGTGATAAAGTTATACGCATTACAATTGTACAGACATGTAAAACTTTAAGATCTGTGGTGCAGTATAAAACCTCCAAATGTACGATCACAACAGTTATGTTCAGCAGTGGAGAATGTTTATCCACAATAGTTGAAACGGAGATTGTCCTAATCCTGTTGTCGATAAAGTTATGTGCATTTCAACTGTACAGGCTTGTACAGACAGGCTGTGGACATGATTACCAGCACTTGCTAGAACAGCCAACTATTGATTCAAAATACCCTTCATGCGACATAGTGTCTTAAAGAGAACAGTTATAAACATGAACTTACAAGGAAGTACTCAGGTAATTAAAACGTGTTTGTGATGTCCTAGATGTCTATATCACGCTAGTACATGTGTGACTGGCAATCTATAAGGTGCCAACAGTATCTGCAGACGTAGTGTCAGACTAGAAGATGTGCCAACATATTGCCTGATGCTCTGTAATTTCTTACTCTGCTGCGAGGCAATGGAAAGAGTGCGCTCTTGGTGCCCCAAGAGGGCCATGTTCTTTTAATGGTAGTACCTATGGTATAATTACGCACAACCTAGTGTAAGGCGCAGTGTCCCATATGGGATGATTTCTATATTCGTGGTACCCCAAATACTATTCTGCGCAAACTGGTGACGGTTCTATGATCCTAATCCGCAAGTGCTGTGGATTACTATTAGTGATCATGTTTACTAGTGTACCTTTCTGCGCTATACAGTTATGTTTCCACTAACCTACTCTGCAAGTGCTGTAATTTGTTGAGGAAACAAAAGAGGAAGAGGACAAGGAAAGAGGCTCATGGGAAACAAAACAACTGGCCCAAAGACACAGATTTAATGGATGACGAAACGGTAAATAAAACGATCATAAACCTCTCCTACCGACCTCTATCTATGCTAGAGAAGAAAACACTCTGCCTAGGCCTCTCTCTCTGCCCGTCCAACAACTTTAATTATCCAGAAACAAGAATAGACATGCACAAATTTGTGACGAAACTCAAACTCAAAAAATGGCACACTCTCAGGGGACCAAGACCACCTGACCAAGAAAATATTACCAACAGTACAGAACCTAATGGCAAGAAGACCAGAGAAGATAGTAATATCCTCAGGGTAGGAGATATGGATACCCTACAAGCCATGCAAGACCTCTACGTAGAAACAGGCTTAGGTCCCATAGAAGAGAACTGGGAGATCATTACTGACCGACCAGTGACAACCAACTTCAAACCTAAATCCATCTTCTACCCCATTATGCTACACGACAACATCGATGCATTCCACGATACAGTAATAAGAGATCTTATGCAATTCCGCAAAAAGAAAAGAAAAATACACACATCCTCCAATTTCTCTAGGAACAAATGGGAAATCATTAATACCCTATCTGAGGATGAGAATCTGGTTATACGACCTGCAGACAAAGGAGGGACCATTGTACTTTGTGACAGAAGCATGTATATTGAGGAGGCAGAGAGACAACTTTGCGACACCAGATTCTATGTTGTAACAAATATGCAAGAGTAAAATGAAAGCATAGTTAAAATATGGAGTATGTTGAACACATGGAAGGAACATGTATCAGTTGATGAGCCGATCTTGTGGGTTCCTCTAAGCCGCATCGCCCTCGTCGACCGCATGTATTCTTCCCGTCTGGGGCCCCGCTGAACTCGCCCAACACCCGCCGATGCGTGGGGTTCTCTATGCCGCATCGCCCTCCTGCTGGGCCGTGCCCCGGATGATATAATGCCCCCAGGAGCCGTACGACTCGACTGCTGAGCCAAGCCTCCAGCAAAGCGCGGCCCTCTGCTGGCCCGTGCACTCGGGGCCGCGCTGCTCTGCTTAAATACAGGTCGGACTCCTCCAAGCAGCTTCTTCCTCGTTGACCGCTTATGTTCTCCCCGTCTGGGGCCTCGCTGAGCACGCTGCGTCCCCGCTGACTCGTGGGTTCCTCCAAGCTGCATCGCCCTCCTGCTGACCAACACCGCGCTATTCCACGGCGGGTCTAATGCCGACGGGAGCCTGCTGACGATCACACGGCCCGGGAACAATAAAGGTATAAAGTGATAAAACTGGTTAAATCATACACACTGAGCTGGGGAGTCTGGATGCAGCCTGCCTGACTTTAAAATGGCGGCTGCCGCTGACCTAAAAGCGTTGTGATGCAATGCAAGGCAGACAGTATACAGCAACCATCGTCTCCTCTTCCTTTCCTTTTTACACACGTGTTGCTTTCTTTTCTACCTTATTGCCCCGGCCATCTTGAATAAAGGATTGCTCCCTCTTAATGCCTCAACTCGATCTCCAAAATGGTAGCAACCTGGAAATGGCAATAGAAAGAGGACTGTGCATAGAAATTGAAAAGGACCGTACAGCTATTAGATGAGCTTAGACCACTGTTATGTTATGTTAAAACCACTTCTATAGCGCACTACTCACCCGGGGGCATCTCGGCGCTTGTGTTGAGACATACCTGAGGGACTGCCTAATGTCCTAGAACAGAAAGGCTTTCAGTTTTTTTCTGAAGGTGCTGTAAGAAGGGGTCTCACGGAGAGCCAGGGGCAACTTGTTCCAATATTTAGGAGCAAGGTGGGAAAAGGCTTTCCCCCCCAGTACGCTTAAGGCGTATTCGGGGCACCTGTAAGAGGCCAAGTGAGCTAGATCTAAGATTTCGGCATGGAACGTATTTTAAAAGTTTCCTCTGCAAGTACCGGGGCCCTTTGCCTCAGAGCGTCGTACGTGAGGCAACAGATTTTAAAAAAGGATCGCTTCTTTACCGGTAACCAGTGTAGTTCTCTCAGCAGAGGGCCGGACGAGGAGCCTGTAGGGCGGTTTAAAATTAGCCTTGCGGCCGTGTTCTGGATCACTTGTAGTTTGGCAAGCGAGGACTCATCCGCCTCTGCCAGTAGGGCATTTCCGTAATCCATTTTGCTAATCACCATAGCTTGAACAAGGGTTCTACGGGAATTTATGGGCAAATAAGGGAAGATCCTACGTAAAAGGCGCAGGGCATGGTAGCAGGAGCTAGTAGTGGCATTTATGTGATCCTTCATTGTTAATGATTGGTCCAATTTTATCCCTAGGTTTTTCACAATTTTTCTGGGTACGGGGACCTCTCCCAATTGGGGGGGCCACCAATCACCCACCCAGATGGATGAGGCTTTCCCCATTAACATAATCTCAGTCTTACCGGGGTTCAATTGGAGGCAATTATCCGTCATCCAACTAGATATTGCAAGCATTCCTGTAGCAAAGCGGGTTTTCTCTGTCTCTAGGTTAGGACCAATTTTAAACATAAGCCGAGTATCATCAGCATATGATATTATCTCAAACCCAAACTGTTCAGCTATTTTTGCCAATGGGGCCATATAGACGTTGAACAGTGTGGGACTCAAACAGGACCCCTGCGGAACCCCCTTATCCAAATGCATTTTTTCTGACCGGTAGGAACCCAAAGTGATGGTTTGATATCTGTCAGATAAGAACTGTCGCAGCCATTTTAAGGCTGTATCTTGGATTCCACAGGCCAAAAGTCTGTCCACGAGCTTTGAATGCGAGATGGTGTCAAACGCCGCAGACAAATTTAATAGGATCAAAACTATTGATCCTCCAGAATCCATTTCCTTTCTTAGGGAGTCAGTCACGGCCAGAAGGGCAGTCTCTGTACTGAATCCAGGTCGAAAACCTGATTGTGAGGGATCCAAGATATTGTTTGATTCTAGATAGGACCCCCACTGCTTATTTATTTGGCTTTCCAATTGCTTACCCAACAAGGGAAGCAAGGACCTGAGGATCTGCCGTTGGTTTCTTCAATATCGGCCGTACAAATGCTTCCTTCCAGGGCCTGGGAAAACATCCCGTTTGTATCGAGCAATTGTAAATTTGTAAAATCTCGGGGGCGCAGCGAGGGGCCAAAAGAGCCATCGTCTTGGGCCGACAGAGGACCTCAGGTGAACCCGATTTAGGAGAAGCCAAGGAGTGGAGGACCTCCTCTAATGTAATCATTTCGAAACATTTGAGAGTACAGGATACTTCTGCCTCCTCAGACCTGTGCTCTTGCTCTGGGTTCATTTGAGGGGCAGTAGGGAAATTATCATAGATTTTTCTAATCTTCTCCTCAAAGTGAACAGCTATTGAATTACAAAGTTCTTGGGATTCCATTGGAGCTTGGCTGCACACTTGTGGAGACACAAACTCCTTTACTATAGAAAAGAGGGTTTTAGATGAATTACTGGCATGTTCAATTTGTTTTGAAATAAAAATCTGTCTAGCAGTTTTTATGCTCTGATGATAGCTAGTCAGGGCTTGTTTGTATCGTTGTCTATCTTGGGGGTCTTTGCTACTCCGCCAGATTCTCTCCAAAGTTTTGCACTTAGATTTCCCAATTTTTAAGTCTGGTGTATACCATGGGGCAGACGGGCGTCGCTGTAGAGTGCCGTAATTTTTGGATGGAATTACTTCATCCAATGCAGTCAAAAAAGCGGAGTTAAACCTCTCCAACAATCTAGATACATCCGGGTCATTCTCAGATGGTTTATATTGAAAAGCCTCGCTAAAATTTTCTGGAGTTAAGTTGTGCCAAGGTCTGCGCACCTCTTTTTTTCGACCTGGATGTACTGCTAGATCCTCCTTGCCCGTTGATTGAATTGTAAACATGATCATAAAATGATATGTCCACAGTTGGGGACTGGGGGAATTGCAGGTAAGGTGGTCAATACTGGAAAAGATTAAGTCGAGGGTATGTCCGGCCCGGTGCGTTGGACCTTTAACTCTTTGAGTAAGGCCTAATAGGCCTAAATTATCTAAGAGTTTATTTACTACCGAATTATTAAGATCCTCTCCATGGAAGTTAAAATCCCCTAGTAGGAGAAATTTTTTTGATGCAAGAACGTGTGTTGCTATTAGTTCAGCCAATTGGTCACTAAAATTGGCCTTATAGCCTGGGGGACGGTAGATCAGTGCTCCATACCAACTGTCTGTGGAATAGAATTTATTTAATTCTACATCATTTGGTTAGGGCGTATGGAAAAAGTACTATTCCATGTCATTTCACTAACCACATTTCCATTCATTGGAGCTATAGCGAGTCATTCTAAGACGGCGGCCATCTTGGAATGACTTGCTATAGCTCCAATGAATGGAAATGTGGTTTGTGAAATGACATGGAATAGTACTTTTTCCATACGCCCTAACCAAATGATGTAGAATTAAATAAATTCTATTCCAGAGGAGGATAATTCCCAAACGATCACAATCTAAGGTACTAAAAGATAGCAAAGACATTGCAGAAACCACAGAAAGACCCAGGGGGCAAGGGGATACATCAAATTGGGACACAAGGAAACAAAGGAGAGGAGAGCCACCTACAGGAACGACAATAGACTGCAAACAGCCGGAGACAGGTAATGACATCAAAGTAGAGGTCACCACTGCAGGAACACCCCGGAGAATTATTTAACACTACTCAGTAAATATGGCCGGAACCAATTTAAAATCAGCAGGCATAAACTCTTACATCATAAAGTACCCAACTAACCTATCAGAATGCAGCCAAAAATTCAAACACAATCTAATTCGAAAAACCCAGACACGCTGATCTCTGACCCCTGCTTTAATATAAACAAAGGCATTATTGTAAATGACCTGATATTTTTCACCAGAAAAACGGCTAAATGGCGCACTATCATTACGAAGATGCTCAACATAAAAAATATAAGCAATATCCCACATGGTACAAAACTATTGATCGTTCCGTCACCAAGATTAAGAGCGGATCTATGCATAACTATCTACAAGAACGGTATTGTGCTTATACAAGCAGCCAACAACGAGTTAGAAAAGTTCGACAACCTAGAAAGAGAGCTCAGGATGGCAGCCGACAACCTCTCCAGCCAACTACCACCACAGAACAATGCTACCATGACAAACGATCATGATAGATCGAAAAACAATGCACAATGGGCAACCTTCAAGTTATATGACCAGAATACCATTGCCAAAACTCTCTCGGATATCAAACCTAATAATCACTACAATGACCCCCTTCCCTCTAAATGCCTAAAAAGAATCAACCATATCGTCGTCCCAATATGGACAAAAATAATAAATGCCTCACTATCTCAAGGGATCCTACCAGAGTGCCTAAAAACAGATCACGTCCTCCCCATCATCAAAAAACCTACAGCGGACCCGGCAGAGCCAAATAACTTTTGCCCAGTAACCAATATTCCATTACTTGCCAAACGAATTGAGAAATGTGTGCAAAATCAACTGAGCAATCACATCGCTAATTTCAAGCTGCTGGACGACTGCCATCGGGATTCAGACCAGGCCACAGCACGGAAACAGCAATCTTACATATAGTGGATGATGCGCTACAGGCCCTAGATCACAATCAAACATGCCTACTAGTCCTTCTTGACCTGTCGTCTGCATTTGACACGGTAAATCATGAAAAATTGCTAGCCAGGCTTAAAGACAGGATGGGACTATCTGGAAATGTTCTGAAATGGATTGAATCCTTCCTTCAGAACAGAACACAAAGATTCCTGGTCAACTAGACGCTATCCCCATCATGCCCAAATTCGATTGGAGTCCCTTAAGGATCAACACTATCTCTGTCACTATTCAACCTTTATGTCGAACCCCTTACAGAAATTCTCCGAGACGCAAACATATCCTATCACATGTACGCAGATGACACTCAGATCTACATCAAGATCGCGTCACTGGAAAACATCAAGATAATGAATGAGGCCTTAAAAGTGTCATTACACTGGTTAACTAGCAATCATCTGAAACTAAATGCACAAAAAACAGAATTCCTATTAATATCACCACCAAAGAACCCCACAGAAGTGAAGGAATGGACCAAACTGACCACAGCGCTAAACTGCACCCCTACTCTAGTTGACTCAACTAAATCACTGGGAATCACTCTTGATAAGAACCTAGACATGAAAGCCCACATCAAATCAATGGCAAAAAGTGCCCGGTTTCACCTGAACTATATTAGAAAAGTGAAACCACTCATTTCTACGACGGACCTCAAATTGGCAGTCCAGTCCTTAGTTATTTCAAGGATTGAATATGGATGTACAACTCTAGCAGGTCTATCAAAAATTTCCACAGCACCACTAAAAGCATGTCTCAATGCGGCCCCAAGACTCATTACTGGATCTAGAAAATACGACCATATCTCCCCACACCTGAAAGCATTAAACTGGTTACCATACGAAGCCAGGATTCAACTTAAACTGGCATGTACTACCCACAAAGCGCTCCACTACAAAACACCAAGGTACTTAGCCCAGAAAATTGAGCTATCAGGGGGAAGCAGACCAGCCAGGAGTGCCAGAGAGCTGTTGCTGAAACCACCCATCTTTCGGAAGAAGAAAACGTATGACAGAGCTTTCTCCGGAGCAGCCCCCAGAATCTGGAACTCACTCCCTCCAGACAGTAGAAAATTTCCAAACACGGCAACATTCAAGAGGGAAGCAAAGATCTTCCTAATGAGCAAGTTCCTTCCTTAGGCAAGACTGCTCATCATCAGCATCGTGATTAATAGCCAAACGTCGCTCAGGAATTGTTTTTGATGTAGGACTCACGGAAAAGACACATCGGAACCATTTGTATAGAAATACTGTTACACCTTGTACATTGAACAGTTCCTAACAATTGTTATTGCTGAAACGGCTAAGAAAGACATGTACCGGAATATTATATATATTAATGCTGCTATACCCGCTGTATTCCAAAATGTACCTCATGTAACTGTGAAGCGCTCCGATACCCAAGGGTCACGTTCGCGCTATATAAAACTCTATAAATAAATAAATGACAGTGGGATTCTTCATTGGGAAGAATACTGCTACCTTAAATGTGATTATCCTAAAATGCCTATCTTTTACCTCTTGCCCAAAGTTCACAAATCCCACTAAACCACCAGGGAGACCTATAGTTTCCTCTATAGGGTGTGTCTCCGAACACATATCGAAATATGTAGACCACTTTCTCTGTGAGTACGTCATGTCACTACCTTCATACACCAAAGATACCAAGGATTTTTGGGGGAAAATAAGGGACATCGCCTGGGAGGAAAACTTCCTCTTAGTGACGATGGATGTGAACTCCCTGTATACAATAATAGATCACACTTTGGGCATACAGTGTTGCCATCATTTTCTCAAAAAAGAAAAATCTGCTACCTGGAACACACAGGAATGTTGCTTGAAATGATGAAATTTTGTTTGTATAACAACATATTCATGTTTAATGGCACACCCAAGCAAACAAGTCCTTGGTACTGCCATGGGGACGTGCTTTGCCCCCAGTTTTGTCAACCTTTTCTTAGGAGTATGAGAAGAGGAGGTTCAAAAAGATCTAGAAGCAGACAACACTGGGGGGCAAGGTAGTAAAGTGGCTCAGGTATCTAAACGACTTATTCATTGTATGGAAAGGCAGTGAAGAGAGTGCTAGAAGAACCATTAACAAACTAAACGACAATGAGTTTAATCTAAAACTGACATACACAATGAGTAGAGAATCCATTGAATTCTTAAATGTTGTGGTTGAAGTCAGGAATAAGCAACTGTGCACTAAACTACACCGGAAACTGACAGCAGGCAACAGTCACCTCCACGCTCTCAGCAGTCACCCAGAGGCTCTGAAATGGAGTATCCCCTATGGAGAGCTGCAGAGAGCAAGAAGGAACTGCAGCAATCAGGAAGACTTCTTGACCGAACACGATAACATGGTCTGCAGGTTCAGGGAAAGAGGTTACACCGAATGGGTATTGAAAAGAGCCAAGGAAAAGGTTAGCAAAATTGACAGAGAAGTTACACTCCAGGACAAACCCACACCAACAGAAGAAGGCACCACAAGGGTAATTCTCACGTACAATGAATAATCCAAAGACATTTCCAAAATTGTTAACCAGTATTGGAATATCTTAGCAAGCGGTCCTACCACTGGTGCTAAGCTACCTAACCGCCCGCAAATCACATACAGAAAAGGCAAGAACATCAGAGACATGTTAGTGAAGGGGTACATTACCAACACACGTCTTAACACGCACCTTGGCCTACAGGGATTTTACCCGTGAGGGCATTGCAAGGCATGCCGCAACAGCACCATGAGGAAGACCTATCACACACACACAGGGTAAAAAAAAAAACCAGTCAATTTCTCACATGTGGCTCGACTTTTGTAATTTACATACTAGAGTGCTCGTGCAAACTACGTTATGTAGGAAGTACAACACTAGCTGCCAAGAAAAGAGTTCTTGAACATATGAGAGCCATCAGCAACAAAGACCCACATTACCCAATTGCGAGGCATTTTGCGGAGTACCATCTTGCCAACAACTCGCTCCTTACGTATTTTGCTATTGAGCAAATCCAACAGAATCCCAGGGGAGGCAACAGGGCACTTCATCTACGCAAAAGAGAATCCTGGCATATCATAAACCTCCAAACTAAGACCCCTGGAGGACACAACCAGGATGAAGAATTAGGTATCCATCTCTATGTAAACTAGGCCTAGCTGAATAGAAAGATAGAAACCTATTAGCTGTCTCGTTGGACCTGCAGAAATAATGATATATTATAGACTGTCTGTTCGTTCTGTTATAAAACTGTAACTTGTTCTAACTGCAATGAAAATGCATCTCGTGTTTTTAACCTTACCGTAAAGCATTTATGGTTTTCTCTCTTTTAATCACAGGAGAAAAGGAAGGGGCCGACTCCAGGATTGGACATGTCGATTCACCCCCCTACCCTTTTCTTCATCCTCATCTGCACCGGGGTGGAGGGCAGCACAAGACAGATAATAGATACCTCTGTCTTTTTCGCACATTTGTTCTTTACGATACTTGTCATGTAGTAGGGGGGCATAATGTAGATTAATATTGTTTCACTTATTCACCCATTTGTGGAATCCACAGCTGATGGATTTGGGAATGGAATGCATACTAAGGAAGATCTTTGAAAGGAACTAAAATTAGATAATTACTACATCAGAGGCATTTTACAGTGTGTTTTCAACAAATTACAGCACTTGCAGAGTATGTTAGTGGAAACATAACTGTATAGCGCAGAAAGGTACACTAGTAAACATGATCACTAATAGTAATCCACAGCACTTGCGGAGTAGGATCATAGAATCGTCACCAGTTTGCGCAGAATAGTATTTGGGGTACCACGAGTATAGAAATCATCCCATATGGGGCACTGCGCCTTACACTAGGTTGCGTGTAATTATACCATCGGTACTACCATTAAAAGAACATTGCCCACTTGGGGCACCAAGAGCGCACTTTTTCCATTGCCTCGCAGCAGAGTAAGAAATTACAGAGTATCAGGCAATATGTTGGCACATCTTCTATACTGAAACTACGTCTGCAGATACTGTTGGCACCTTATAGATTGCCAGTCACACCTGTACTAGCGTGATATAGACATCTAGGACATCACAAACACGTTTTAATTACCTGAGTACTTCCTTGTAAGTTCATGTTTATAACTGTTCTCTTTAAGACACTATGTTGCATGAAGGGTATTTTGAATCAATAGTTGGCTGTTCTAGCAAGTGCTGGTAATCATGTCCACAAAACACACAAGATGATGGACGGAATGTTGCACATTGGCAAAACATTCACCCCCAGTCACAGATCTGGGTTTAATCCATCGTTATTTTGCTCACCACGCCACCCCAGTTCAGGTGGCGTGTGTTTTGCATTTCGCCCCAAGTGGGAAGGGTATGCCCAGACGTGGGTCCCGTGCTCACTACGCCACTGGAGTCAAGCTATCCTGGCTGATGAAGGCTGATAGCCTGAAACCGGTCCTAGGATGCTTGATTCCGGTCCAGGGAAGACATGGCTTGGCAGTTCGGTCTGGACTGTTCCCATGAGGCACAGGGTCAAGACTGATTTGCATATGGCTATGTCTGAACTGGGGTGGCGTGGTGAACCAAAATAACGATGGATTAAACCCAGATCTGTGACTGGGGGTGAATGTTTGCCAATGTGCAGCATTCCGTCCATCATCTTGTGTGTTTTGCATTTTGCCCTAAGTGGGAAGGGTATGCCCAGACGTGGGTCCCGTGCTCACTACGCCACTGGAGTCAAGCTATCCTGGCTGATGAAGGCTGATAGCCTGAAACCGGTCCTAGGATGCTTGATTCCGGTCCAGGGAAGACATGGCTTGGCAGTTCGGTCTGGACTGTTCCCATGAGGCACAGGGTCAAGACTGATTTGCATATGGCTATGTCTGAACTGGGGTGGCGTGGTGAAGCAAAATAACGATGGATTAAACCCAGATCTGTGACTTGGGGTGAATGTTTGCCAATGTGCAGCATTCCGTCCATCATCTTGTGTGTTTTGCATTTTGCCCTAAGTGGGAAGGGTATACCCAGACGTGGGTCCCGTGCTCACTACGCCACTGGAGTCAAGCTATCCTGGCTGATGAAGGCTGATAGCCTGAAACTGGTCCTAGGATGCTTGATTCCGGTCCAGGGAAGGCTTGGCAGTTCGGTCTGGACTGTTCCCATGAGGCACAGGGTCAAGACTGATTTGCATATGGCTATGTCTGAACTGGGGTGGCGTGGTGAAGCAAAATAACGATGAATTAAACCCAGATCTGTGACTGGGGTGAATGTTTGCCAATGTGCAGCATTCCGTCCATCATCTTGTGTGTTTTGAATCATGTCCACAGCCATACTTGAACTGTAATGATCATACAATTGAATGTGTAATTTTGCAATATAGATCTTACTGTACTGCCTGTACAGTTGAAATGCACATAACTTTATCGACAACAGGAATAGGACAATCTCCGTTTAAACTATTGTGGATATACATTCTCCACTGCTGAACATAACTGTTATGATCGTACATTTGGAGGTGTTATACTGCACCACAGATATTAGAGTTTTACATGTCTGTACACTTGTAATGCGTATAACTTTATCGCCAGCAACAGGAATAAGACATTTCAAAATGGATGCCAATTACACAATGTTTTGTGCCACAAGTACTTTTTTCCTTTCTGTGAACCCTTATGTAATGCAGATTTTCCTTCAAGTCAGTGTGTGAGCAAGGTCGCTGTGCGAGTGAAACGCTTAACTGTAAATAAACCAACTGCTGTTGTTAATCCTTTGAGTGATCGCATTACTTTGGACTGGAATTATATATATATATCTCCCACAGGAGGGCAGGTAGGTTGGCAAGTGAGTGGCTGTGATAAAATTCCAGAACTTTTAAATTCCTTTTCACAATGTGATCATACAGTAACGACATCAGCAAAACAGAATGTAACACATTAAAAAGTGTTTTTCCAAGAAATAAGACTTACTTGACATTTTATTAACATATCAAAGAAGGTATCATCTGGCTCCTTGTTGTCATTTGCTATTAAATGACCAAGCACTGATTGGCTGTTGTGCTGATTGAGACGTAGCCCTGGTAAATTACCAAAACTGGCTCTCTGATCATCTAGTCGTCTGCTTTGCGAGCTGGCAAGAAGATCCAAAAATTCATCCGTATGCGGCGAAACAACAGATGCAGAATGAGCTGCAAGTAACAGGAAAAAAGCAACAAATCAACCAGAATGCATTAACCAAACGTAATATTCAGATATTTTCATATTAAATTAATAACTCACAAAGTGAAGGAAAAATTGAAACGTTGGCTGAACAACACTCAAAATAATTGCGTATCAGAGGTAAAACAGAGCAGTTATCACATCAAGAAAGAATTTCTTTGCAGGAATCTCAATTATATTTTAAACTCAAGAAATTATTATTAAAGTTATTCAAGTGTAACTAAACAAGTTAATTTCTTTCAGTAACACTTTCTAATGGACACAATTTAACCACAGATTCCTCACCTTTTGAAAATCCTATGGCTGGTGGCGAACCCTCACCGCCTACAGAAGTTATGGCATAGGGTTGTACGAAGGCGCCACCCTTGTGAGTTGGCATCAGTTTTTAATTGAACCCTTCCACACCCTCAATCGGACATCAGCAGTGACAATTTGGAAGAATGAGTCTGCCAAATCTACCTTGGAACCTTTGTGGAACTCTAAGAGTCAACTTCACAGAACGTGGAGATTGTGTGGACTCGGCCAGTATCAATCAGAAAGAGCATTATTGAAGGTTAATTATTTATTTTTCTGGTGGATTCATTTAATCCCAGATTTCTCACCTTTTTAATAGATAACATAAAACCTCCCAAAAGATGAAGGGTCTGAGGAGTGGAATTACACCAGAAAGCCCTGCAGGATCTAGTGAAATGGCCCTGCCTGCGACTTAACTGTCGAGACAGTAATGGCTGATGTGCAAGTAAAGCAAAGAGCTCATTTTTGGGTACAAGCAGAGAAGTTTCCCCTTACAGGGGTGAGGTGGAGCGAAAAAAGCAGCGGTAGCGATGGACTGTCCAAAGTGAAAGGGTGACACCATCTTTGACAGAATGGAAGCACGAGTTTGCAACACCAGGAAGGTAGAATAGGGAGTTTGCACTGACAGCACCCATAGCCCACTTATATGGCATGGAGAAGTAATTCAATCAGAAATACTGTCTTAATGGTCAGCAATCTCAGAGAACAACTGTGCACTGGCTCAAAAGTCATGCACTTTAAGAATTGGAGTAGCAAATTATGGTCCTAGTGAGGCATAAGATGAAAACATGTATGTGGGACATGTGGGCACTTTTATAAACAGCATCACAACCAGTGACTTGAACAACGCAGGTTGGTCAGGCATACACAGAAGTTCGAAAGGGCTGACTACCTTTAAAAGTGTCTGTCACAAAGCCTTGCTGGGCCACAGTTACAATAAAATACCTGACAGTTTGGCCTGAAGAGGGTCAACTTGACGGTCACCACACCAGGCCACAATAACCAGAAGAACAAGTTACTTACATTCAGTAATGCCTTATCTGGTAGAGACTATCTAGCTGTAGATTACGAACTGTAGAATTATTCCCAGGCATCAGACTGGATCCAGAAACCTTTTGTGCCAGTAGGTGACGTTGTTCGGCTCCACGTGGCATCGTTGGCGTCGTTCATGGAGGAAGTGACATTTACTTGCATATATAGGCACCACCCCAGCGCATGGATGTCCGTTTCATTTCGCGACATTCGAGGAGTGTGGCTCCACGATGAACACCGAGCACTGGTGTATAAAACTAGGGCCCTGAAAGGGGAACAGCCTTGACCCTAGAAATCTGTTCACAGAGCGGGGAGGATGGGTGGGTCGGTAAGGAATTTGCGATGTCGCCGAAGTTAAATAACTTGTTCATCTGATAGAGACTTTTAGCCACAGATTCCTTACTTTACAAGAGATACCCAAGCCATACCTTCCCGGAGGTGGGTCTGCAAACATGATTTAAACCAGAAAGTCCTGTAGGACCGAATGGGCAAAGGGCCCATCCAGACAGACCGGAGTGTTTGGTGAACGTGTGCAGCGAGGCCAACTTTGCTGCCTGGCAGATATCCAGGACCAGAACTCCGCGTGCTAATGCAGTGATCGCAGCTTTTGCTCTGGTAGAATGCGCATGCAAATCCTCTGGGGGTTGCTTCTTGGCCAGCAGATTTTAATGCAGAGCACGATCCATCGGAAAAAGGTCCGTTTCTGCACGATCTTACCTTTCTTGGCCTGACATACCCTACGAAAAGTTGATCGTCCACCTGGAGCGATTTTGTGAAGTAAAGGTAGAACGACGATGCTCTTTTGGGGTCCAGCCAGTGGAGTCTCTCCTCTTCTTTAGAGGGATGAGCAGAGTGTATAAGGTAGACAAAGTGATGGACTGGCCTACACAGAACGGGGTGACTACTTTCAGCAAGAATGCTCCAGCCCAAACGACCAGTATGTTGGGGGGAAAAAGGAGATGCAGGGAGGCTGAGAGAACAGTGCCTGTAGTCCACTCATTCAACAGCTGATGTAATCTCAATAAGGAAGGAAGTGTTCAAGGTAAAGACATGCAGTAAGCATCTATGCATTTGCTGGAAGGGCACACACACACACGAGAAATGTCAAGACCAAGTAATGGTCCCACTGTGGTATCACAAATGGTTTGGGAGGAAAAATGTGTCAAACCATTTATAAACCTCATTGCAGCAGATGATCTGAATAAGGATAATTGGTCCGCAAAACACAGAAAGGCTGAAGGGCAGACAAATAACCTTAATAGTACTCAATGGAAGGCCTTGATAGGCCTAAGACAAAACTAACAAAATGACATCAGATAGCTTTGCTTGTAAGGGGTCAGTGCTGCAAACACCACACCAGGTTGCAAATCGGTCCCAGTGCCCAGCATAAATTCATTTTGTGAAATGGCGCTTGGTGGCAAAGATGACATCCACTACACCAGGCAGAAAATCAAGCGCAGTCCACTAACTGCTGCTGCTTAATCTCCACGCATTTCGGTGTAGATTGTATAGATTCAGGTGGAGGACCCTGCCCTCTTCCTGAAGTGGAAATCTGATCAGAAGACAGATGTCCAGGCTCATCCACCGGGTACCACTTCTCCTGGCCGAAACCAGAGCTACTAGGATGACTTAGGCCTGGTTGTTCTTGATCTTCTTCAGAACTTGGGCCAGGAGAGGGAGAGGTGGGAAGGTGTACAGCAGTCCGGTGTTCGATTCCATCCGGGTTTATCCCCTAAACAGTGTTGCAGAAACTACAACATGCAAAATGGTTGACACTGCACATTTAACACTGCTAAGTTATTTGCAATAAAAAAAAGATGCCTTAGTGCGCCAACCGCTTTTAGAGATGTAGAGCCTCCTGCCACATGACCCAGGACCTCACTCTACCCTGGCTGCTGCAGTATGGCATGGCAGTGATGTTATCTGTGAGAACCTGCACCAACCTCCCCTTGAACAGCAGGAAGGCCTTCAGAGCCAGACAAATGACTCACTGCTCCAGAGTCCTCTGATCTCCACCTTTCCCAAATGACCACCGAAACCTAAAAGTGACAAGTCCGTCACTACTGTCACATCTGAGTGGTTAAGGCAAATGGGCCTGCTGCTGGACCAATACTGTTTGAACCGCCCCCACTGGAAATTGCAAGGAGTCTCCTCTGAGACCTGGATGGTGTCTGCAAGGTGGCATTGATGATGGGTCCACTGGAACTTCCAATTCCATTGCATTGCATGTATGTGCCAGATGCAATAGTTGGCAAGGAGGATGCATGTGACGTCTCAGAGACTGATTCTGGAACGAACCTTAAACATCAAGAACACAGCTCAATACTATACTATGTGATTTATAGAGCGCATGGCAACCCGTAGAAATCCCAGCGCTAAACCGAGAAAGAGAACCGCTCCACAAAAGGAGAAAAAGTCACTGAGAAAAACATTTCTTAAAAAGCAGGGTCTTGAGAGATTTTCGGAACCTCAGCTCATTGTTTATGGCTTGAATGGCCAAGGGGAGGAAATTCCAGAGTTTGGCCGCATTAAAACGAAAAGACCGGCCTCCACTTCTAGCTCTTCTAATAGTGTGGACGGTTGCCAGAAGTGAGTTGGTGGATCTCAGAAGCCTTGTGGGAGCATAGCAGGATTTGAATTCGATCGGTTGGGCAACTGATAGCCAATGGAGCTCCAAGAGACCCTGTCTGACTGACTCATACCTAGGGATCCCTAAGAATGTGCATTTTGCACAACTTGCAGTTTTTGAATAACTGCCTTAGGCGCACCCAGACAGAGCGAGTTACCGTAGTCCAGTCGCAAGAGAATCAGGGCCTGAAATACCAGCCTCCTCGAGGATAGCAGAGGCATAATGTTGCGCGAAATACGCAGGATTCCAAAGCAAATGGCTGATAGATAAGAAGCCTGGGTTTCCACTGAGAGTATTTTACAACCACATCCCAGACTTTTATAGCTGGTATGGTGGCAGGAGGGGGGCCAAGACAGCCCAGCTAACCCAAAGCCCTATTGGAAGGGTGGTTGTGCCCTAGGATCATAAGCTCAAATATCCAGGACACCTCACTGGGGAAGAAAAGCCCTGACCTCCACTTTGTACAGGATTGCTCTAATTAATGGAAGCCTCTTTGAAGGAATCAGATGGGACTTTGGCTCGTTTATAGTGAACCCCAACAATGTCATGAGTTTCGCTATCATTTCAAGTCAGAGTTGCAGCCAGTTGTCGAGGTACGTGAATACAAGCAATCCCGTCCTCCTAAAATGGGCAGTGACCACCACCATCACTTTCGTGAACACCCAAGGGGCACTGGTGAGGCCGAAGGGAAGCACACTAAAAATGCTCCTGCCCCACATTGAACTGCAGAGAACGCCTGTGAAAACTGCAATATGGGTATATGAAAATGCGTGTTCTGTAAATTCCAAGACTTCATCCAATTGTCTTGGTCCAGATCAGGTAGGATCTGAGCCAGCGTGCACATAATGCATTTGTCCTTCAGCACAAAGGCATTTAGGGGATAAAGGTTCAGAACAGGCCTGGGTCCCAGTCCTTTATCTCGATGGTACCCTAGGAAAGAAATTGGTGCACAGACTGGACTGATGCTCTTCCGAAATTCGTTCTAGTATGGAAGAAACAGTGGGCCGGGGGGAGAAAAAAAGTAAGGCATATCTGTGAGAAAGTGCCCTCTTTCTGCATGGTAGCCCCCACTTTTTGCTGAACTGCTGATGTGCTTTGACTGAGTGTGTCCTGGGCTCCTGCCAATCAGGTGCCCAGGGACTATGTTCTTTCCCTAAACCTGCATTAAAAACAAAACCCAATTGGCATCTCTGGCCACAGGTCAGCCCCTGGTAAATGGTACCACAGGTACCCAGGGTACTGTCACCAGGGAAGACCTCTAAGGGCTGCAGCACTTATTGTGCCACCCTTGGAGGCCCTGTACCATTACACTCACACACTGCTTTTGCAGGCTGCGTGTTTTGGTGCAGAACAAAGTGAAGAGTCGACATGAGACACATCCCTGTGTGCCAGGCCTACAACCCACTGCCCTCGCATAGATCAGTCACCCCTCTAGCTGGGTGCACTATACCAGTGGGGAGGGTACAGGTGCATGAGCCCTGTATCCCTACAGTGTCTAAGTCCATTCTTAGACATTGTAAGTGCAGTGCTGCCATTAAGAGTATATGGTGCTGGGAGTATGTCATTACGAACTCCACAGCACCATAATGGCTGCACTGAAAACTGAGAAGTTTGGTATCAAACTTCTCAGCACATTAAACCCACACTCAGGGGGTGTACCCACCCCAGGGAAGGGACCCATTGGTCCCAACCTTTTTACCTAACTGTAACGCCCCTATATCTAGTATTTAGGGGCACCCCTGAACATTGCTTCCTCAGACAAGAACCTGCAAGAAGAAAAGAAGAAGGACCAAACAGCCGTGCCGAAGCTAAGAAGAGGAGGATGCCCACTGACTTGGCCCCAGCCCTACCGGCCTGTCCCCACCTCGAACCTGCTCCAGCGAAATCCCTGTGTGTCCTGCAGCCAACAACCTCGACAAACCTGGAGGACCTGCCTGCCTTCAATCCCAAAGACTCTGTCTCCCGTGAACACCGCATTTGTTCAAACAACAGACTCCAGTTCCGCGGGTCTGCACCACTCTGCACCCTACGCCCACAGCCAGAGTGACCCAACACCAAGAGGAGGTCCCCCCGTCGATCCCGACCCAAGATCCGGCGACCCCTGACCTGCCTCAAGCTGACGCCTGCAGCCTCAAACCGGAAGGTCCCCCCAACCGCGACCAGGAGCTGGTAAGAAGATCCGACCCCTAAAAGGCACCCCTGCACCTGACGCTCCACGGCCTTGGGTGGCCCAACCGACGGTGCCTAACCAACCCCCAAGATCCCAACTTACCTCTCCAAGAGGTGGTCGCACCCAGAAGACCTTCGTCCACGAGCCTGCAGTGCTTTTGCAAACAGGAGACTCCCGATTGAAAGCAACAGGGCACCCGACGCCAAACCAGCGCCCTGCACCCAGCCGCCCCTGTGGGTGCACTTTTTGTGCTAAACAGGAACCCCCATTTGCCCTGAGCTTAAGTCCAGGAGCTTTGCTCCCACAACCCAGTGGCCTGCTCGTCAGCAGCCACCAACCGGAGTCCCCCTATACCCCATTGGATAACATTAGGCCTCAGCACTCTGCACCTGGCCGCCCTAGTGCCGCTGAGGGTGTAACAAGAGTGCATCCTTGACCCTGGGGGACCCCTGAGTCTAACCACAGATCACTAACTCCCACAACAAAGTACTTACCTTTAAGACGATAACACTATTTTCCTCCATAGGATAACATTGACTGTTTTTCTATGAAAAGTGTATAAGTGTGGTGTTGGAAAACCTAAAGAAATTCTTTAAAATTGTACTAACAAAAACGCTTTTCCTTACCTATTTACAGGAAATGTCCCAGTGTAGTATCCAGGTATACTACACTGTGTAAGAAAAGTAATCTGAAAGTAATGTACTGGTCATTTTACTAAAAGCCCATTCAAAGTATATGTACTGTATATACAAAGCATTGCATTTCTCAGTAACAATACTGTAAGTCAAAACAAAGAGCATATACAATTACAATCCAAACTGTATTACAACTGTATATTTACTGCAAAGTATTTATCACTTACCTGTGCCAGGCTTGCTTGGTTCTAGGAAATAAAATAACTAAAAGAATATTTTTATACAAAAACAATTGGTCTGAAGTTCAGTCTTTGAGTGTGTGAATTCATTTGCTGACTGAGTGTGTACAACAAATGCTTAACACTGTCCTCTGATAAAGCCTTACTGCTGGACCACACTACCACATATAGAGAGTGGGGTGCTATCTACTTTACCTCTGCCTACCTTTTGGGTTCCACTGGACTCTTTGCACACTATACCTCACTTTGGTATAGTATATACAGAGCCAGCTTCCTACAATATCTATTTTGAGCAACTTTTAAGACCCATTCACATGTGAGATGGATCACCAACCTGGGAGGAAATGCTGAATCCTGCCCATCACCAGTTGGGCAAGCGCCACTAAAGCAGTAACAAAACGTACAAAACTGACACAGAAACTGTTGGGGAGGAGTCAACAGCACCAAGGAAACACTGTAGCTTTGATTATCTTAAAAGCATTCCAGCGCTGTGTCTGCCTTCTCTCTGAAGAGGCGGAACCCATCAGAGGGCAAATCCATTATGGAGGGCGGTACATCACCAGAGAATCCAGTGGTTTTCATCTACGCATGTCTATTACGAAGGACAATACTGGTACTGACTGCCCTGCCTAGGCAATCTGTGATATCCAGGTCTGCGCAGATTACATATTAAGCCATATCATGCCCAAAATATATTGTGTGGCCCAAAGAAGCCCCACGTTCTTCTGGGACAATTGGCACAATCTCTCTGGCCATCTCTCAAAAGGGCAGGTGTTTAGCAGCCCAGAAAGCAAACTGCATTAACGAAGCGCAGTACCACACTGGTGGAAGAAAACACATGCTTGCCAAAAACATAAATCCTTTAGGATTCCCAATCAAGAGATGTGGTTGGAAACAAGATTATATTTATATTACTGGTCGAGGCATGCACAATAAGGCTCTCTGGAGTATGGTGCTTGGTGAGAAAATACAGGTCTCCAGGTGCCGATAAATGACACCTGGCCAACTGCCTATTCAGCTGAGCAAGAACATGGTTTAGACCAGGTAGCCATCATAGTATCTCTGAGGGCATCATTGAAAGGAAATAAGGACTTGATTCTGTTGGCCCAGAATGCACAATTTATGTCAACATTTGTTTCAGTCTCAATGGAGTGTAGCGTTAATTCTAGTGTCTCCACTGACCTCCCAACCATCACTGCAAATGAAGCACTCTCTTCCGCTGGTGGCTAAAGTGGCGAGTCAAGCTCTTGTCTCAGGAGAGGTATCAAGCCACTAGCATTCTGTAAATAATGGTATAAGGCATCATCTGGGTAACAAGGGTGTAGCAAGCCAGCCCCATCATCATCACCATCATGATCAACAACATTTTGGGGTGCACCCTGCTCTGGCACAGGGTCAGGGTACGAGCCAAAAAGACAATGGAGCCTATGTTGGTAGCTGTGACATGACAGAGGCACAGAGTTTGAGTTAGGCTGCATGATGACTGGTTTCACTGTTGTAATTTCGCAGTGCAACATCAGTTGATCTCGGGCTGATGTCGGTTATGGGCTGACAATGGCATCAGCACTGAATCATCCTCTGGCATCGGCATATGAGTGGCAGGAACGTGCATGTGTCTCAGGACAGGTTTAGAAGTCTGTACTGGCATTGGTATGTGTCTGGTAACTGGTACAAGGGGACAGGCTGAGACGGAGAGGGACCTGCCAGTGGTAACACGACTGGAGGCCCCTGTGGCTCTGAGGTGCTAGAAGGCACACTGCAAGGGAGCCAGAAGGGAACTGAAAATGTGCTGCCTTTGAAGGCCTCACTTTGCTGCAGAGTTGACAATAGACCAGGAAAATCAGAGAGCATTGGGCCTAACTGAGAAATCATTTCTGTGGCCAGATACCTCTGAGTAAGACTGACATTGTGAAGCCGTCATGACTTGTCTTTGGAGTCAGAGTGGCAGGATGGGGTCGAGTCCCGCTTCACTTTATTATACTTGCATTTGGACTTTGACTTACCTGAGGAATTAGAGTGCAAGACTTAACGGTCATGGGAGCGGCCTTGGGACAGAGATCGGGCCCATGACTTTTGAGCAGAAGCAGGGTCCTAGGCAAAAGGCGCAACAACTTCTTGTGTTCCGTGACAAAACTTCACCTCCTGGTCTCGGATCGCCTTCAGGTGCATGAGGGAACACTCATCACATGACTTATGAGTCCTGTCCTGAAGCTAGACACTAAAGCCGCAGTGTGTGAAGATCCGTGAACCGCATCCTACAGTTGTGGCATGGCTTGAAATGGGTGCATTCATTGAGGACATTATCCCCTGGGACACTATGAAGTCATCAGAAATCCCACAAAATCAAGAATGGAGCTCCAGATCCTTGGCGGAAGGTGTGGGAAGACAGGAACGAATAGTTTCTTACCTGTCGGTGTAGTTTTGCAGCTTGAAGACTTTCTGGATTCACTATGCTGTGCATTATTCCGCCATCTCGTGGTTGGGTCCGGATTCGTAGTCTTTTCTTTGTTTTTGTGGTTTTTTTTTTGTTGTTGGCCCAGGTGGGCGGCGACGCCCCACCATTTGGTGTCTTCGGTGACGTCGTCGCGCTTCCGGCGGAAGCTCCCACCTTTGGTAGCCATCTTCGGATTCTTTTTTCTTTTCCTCTTACAGTTTTTTGTTGTCTATGTCTTTAACCTTTAATCCTTCAATTATTCTTTGATCCCTTTAACCTTGTATGTAGTTCAGTTGTACCCTTAACCTCCTATGTTATCTTCCTGGCGGAGGCGGGTGGGATCGCTAGTGAATCCAGAAAGTCTTCAAGCTGCAAAACTACACCGACAGGTAAGAAACTATTCGTTTTGCAGCGTGAATCTTTCTGGATTCACTATGCTGTGCATAGACTTAGTAGCGGTTTTGTTATTGCGGTGGTTGGGTGGAAGATGAGCATTGGTTGCTGAAAATGTGCTGTAAGACCTTCTGTCCTACTTGTGCCTCTTTGTTCATTTGGATATCAACACAGTAGTGTTTGGTGAACGTGTGCACGGAAGACCATGTTGCCGCTTGGCAAATGTCTTGTATAGGTGTGTTCGCTAGGAACGCAACCGTTGCTCCCTTTTCCTTGTTGAGTGAGCCTGGGCGGCTCCTTGTAACTCTTGTCCTGCCTGCTTGTGGCAGAGTTGTATTGCTTGTGCAATCCACCGTGCAATGGTATTTTTGTTACTGGTCGTCCCAGGAAACTGCTTGCGAAGGAAACGAAGAGTTGTTTTGTTTTCCTGCATTCCTTCGTCCTTTCTATGTAGTGCATCACTGCCCTTCTGGCGTCTAGCGTGTGTAGCGCCTTTTCTGAGGGTGTTGAAGGTTTCTGGAAGAAACTTGGTATCTGTATTGTTTGATTGATATGGAACCGCGACACCACCTTTGGCAGGAAGTGTGGGTCCGTCCTCATGACAATTCTGTCCTTGTGTATTTGCAAGTAGGGCTCTTGTAGTGTGAGAGCCTGTAGTTCACTGACTCTTCGCAGTGACGTGATAGCCACTAAGAAAGCCGTTTTTAGTGTGAGCATGTGCAGTGTGATCTTGTGTATGGGTTCAAATGGTGATTTCATCAACTGTGTCAGTACAGTGTTGAGGTTCCAGCTTGGGGCTGGCATCCTTTTAGGGGGCTATTCTTTTAGCCCCTTCCAGGAATCTTTTGACCACTTGGGAGGTGAAGAAGCTTTTCACCGCTTCTCTCCTGGTGTAGGCCACTATGGCTGCTAGGTGAACCCTTAGTGACGAGTAGCTCAGCCCGCTTTGTAGTAGGTGTGTTAAGTATCGCAGTACTGTTGATTCTTTTGTGACTTTTCGTTGCAGTCCCTCTGTAATGCACCATTGTGAGAACCTTTTCCACTTTGCAATGTAGCATTTTCTTGTAGTGGGTCTCCTTGCTTCTCTGAGTACTGCCATGGTGCTTGGAGGTAGTTTGAGGTGTGCGAATTCTAGGTCCTCAGGAGCCATGCTGCTAGGCTGAGGCTGTCTGGTTTTGGGTGGAGCACTTTTCCGTCTTGCATTGTGAGGAGGTCTTTCCTTCTGCTGAACCTGTGTGCTGGTTCCTGCGCCATTTCCATTATCTGTGAGAACCAGGTTTGTCTGGCCCACTGAGGTGCCACCAGTATGAGTGTCATGCTGCTGCTCCTGCATTTGCTGAGTACTTTGTGTAACAGTGGTATCGGGGGAAAAGCGTAAGCAAATTCGTTCGACCAACTTATCCATAGGGCATTCCCTAGGGACCTTTGGTCCGGCTGTCTGGATGCGTAATGTTGGCATTTTGCATTCTGGGGTGTTGCAAAGAGGTCTATCCGTGGTGTTCCCCACTTTTGGAACAGTTGCTGCACCTCCTGTTGGTTCAGTTCCCATTCGTGGGATGCAGACGTCTGCCTGCTGAGTCGGTCTGCTTCTACACTGTCTATTCCTGGGAGGTGTATTGCTAGCAGGTCTATCCTTAGAGGGATGGCCCATCTCCAGATCTGTTGTGCCAGACTTGACAGCGGTGCTGATTGTGTTCCACCTTGCTTGTTGATGTAGAACATTGCAGTTGTGTTGTCTGTTTGTATCAGCACTCGCTGGCCGTAAAGCTGCTTTTGAAAGGCTTTTAAGGCTAGGAACACAGTTTTGAGTTCTAGGTAGTTGATGTGTTTCACTGCATCTTGTTGTGACCAGAGCCCCCTGACGCGGAGTCTGGTCATGTGCGCGCCCCAGCCCTGCTGTGAGGCGTCTGTTGTGATGGTCACTGTTGGAGTTGGCTGTGTGAATGGCTTCCCTTGTAATATGTTCTCTTCTTTCCACCACGCTATTTCTTTCTGCACTGCGTGTGTGACAACCACTAGATCTTCCCAACTCCCTGTGGCTTGTGACCATTGCTGTTGTATCCATTCCTGGAACGGTCTCATGTGCAGTCTGATATGCGGGACAAGGTGGATGCATGATGCCATCATTCCCATTATCCTGCTCACCGTCCTCACTGTCAGAACTTGCCCCTTGCGGTAATGATGTGTTTCCCTCAGGAGCGCTATACTTCTCTTGTCGCTGGGGAACACCTTGGACTGTGTGCTGTCTATTTGTGCCCCCAAGAATATCTTGATTTGTTGGGGTTCTGTTGACGATTTTTCCCAATGTATTGAGAAACCTAATGTGGACAGTGTTTCTATGACTTGTTTGATGTGTTTTTGCAGAGTCTGTATGATCCTGCTTTTACCAGCCAGTCGTCGAGGTAGGGGTATACATGTATGCTCCTTCTCCGAAGGTGCGCTGCAGCTGCTGCTAGGCATTTCGTGAACACTCTTGGTGCGGACTTTAGTCCGAAGGCTAGCACTGTGAACTGGTAGTGATCGTGGCCTATCACGAATCTTAATAGCCGTTTGTGTTTGCGGTTGACGGGTATGTGCAGGTATGCATCTTTTAGGTCTAAGGTCGCCATGTAATCCCCTTCTTGGATTTGGGGTATTACTTCCTGAAGTGAAGTCATCTTGAATTTTTGAGTTTTTACGAACTTGTTCAGGAATCTGAGGTCCAGTATTGGTCTTAGTGTATCGTCTACCTTTGGCACTAGGAAGTACGTTGAGTATATTCCCTTGTTCCTTTCGTTGTTTGGAACTGGCTCTATTGCTCTTTTTGTAGCAGTTCCTCTGCTTCTAGGCGGAGGAGGGCTAGTTCTCTTGCGGGTATTGACCGATGTCTTGGTCTTCTCCCTGGCGGGTGTTTTTGGAGGTCTATGCAGTACCCGTGCTGTATGGTGTTTAGTATCCATTTGTCCGTGGTAATTTTCCTCCATTGTGTGAGAAATCTTCCTATTCTTCCTCCCACTGGTGTCGTATGCTCGGTGGTTATTTGCTGTGTGCTTCTGCTCTTTATCTTTTCCTTTTGCGGACTTCCCCTCAACCTTGGTGTTAACGGTGGGGGCTTGTTCTGAGTGTGGAGTCACTTTGAGGCGGGCTGCTGGCCCCCTCTTCGGGCCTGTCCCCGTCCGTATCCGCGCCCTCGAAAGGACCGTCCTCTGGGTTGGTACTGCCAATTCTGCTGCTGTTGTCCCTGCAGGTTTTGGCCCTGGTTGTTCCCTTGGTACCCTTGTTGTTGTGATTGGTGTGAGGTGGTAGGTGCATTGCCTCCTCTACCACTGGCTCGCCTTGAGGGTTCCCTCTTCTCATTCCCCTGAACTGCAGCGCTCCCATGGACCTTGCAGTTTCGTTGTCCGTCTTTAGTTGTGTTAATTTGTTGTCAACTGTTGCTCCAAACAGTTTCTCACCGTCGAACGGTGTGTTGATGATGTTGCTCTGTACTTCTGGTTTGAAGCCGGAGATCCTGAGCCATGCGTGTCTCCTCTCAGTCATCCCTATCATCATTTGCCTGCTGGAGTTCTCTGCTGCGTCCAAGGCTGACTTTAGGCAAGTGTTCGCGATGGCCTTGCCTTCTTCCGCTAGGTAATTGGCTCTTTGTTGGTGTTCTTCTGGCAGGTGCTTAATGAGCTGGCTCATTTCTGCCCAATGCTGGTATGCATGCCTGCTGATGAGGGCGTTGGAGTTGGCGATACGCCAGTGTATGGCTGCGTTCCTCTCCACCTTACGTCCTGTGAGGTCTATTCTTTTGCTCTCCTTGTCTGGAGGTGGGCCTGTGTTGGTGGGCACACCGGCCCTCTTCCTGGCTGTTGCAGCGATAATGGAGTCTGCTGGTACAGACCCCTGTATGTATGCAGGATCTTTTGTGGAGTGCTTATACTTCTTTTCGCTCCTCGGGGTAACCGCCTTGCAGATTGCTGGTTCCCTGAAGGCCTCCCTTCCCTGGTCGAGAACGCCAGGTAACATGGGTAGAAATTGGCTCCTTGTCTGTTGGGGGAGCAGTGTTTCGAAGAGGAAACCTGCTTTTGTTTTTTCCTCCTGCATTTCGACCCCATAAGTCCTTGCAGCCTTCTGCACGACCTCATTGTAGACTCCGATGTCGTCTGGCGGCGAAGGTCTCGAGGGGTAAGTGTCTACCCCTTCTTCTGGTGACTGTGTCGAGGTCTTGCCAGTCTAGGTCTTGTACTTCAGAGGACGCCGAGTCCCTGTGAGACAGCATCTCTTCTTCGCCTTCGGCCTCGAAGTAGTAGTATTCTTCGTCCTGGTCTTCGAGCTGTTCGGGTGTCCCCGGGGCCTCGACGACTTCGGCCTCGAACTCCTCGACTGCCTCGTGGGCTTGCTTCGACGGAATAGCGTATTGTTTCATCTTCTCGTCGAAGTCTTTTTGCGTTGCAGGATGCTCGCCATCTCTGCCTCGAGCCTCCTTTCTTTTCGCCATCTCGTGGACCTTTTCGGCGTCGAGTGGTGCAGTGCCTCTCTTCGTGGTCGCGGTCGTCGAAACAGACGCCGGGCCTTCCTTTCTCGGTGTCGAGGTTTCCTTTTCGGGGACGACCTTCGACGCCTTCGTTCTCGGAGGCTTTCGCCGATTGAGAGTCCTTGTCCAAGGATCCGCTCGGCTGTTTGTCCCTTGGTGCTGTTGCTTTCGTCGAGTGTTTCGGCGGCAACGCTCCTTCGAGGACTTTGCTACACTTCTCGGAGTGTCGCTAGGGATTCTGGCTTCACTCTTTCGAGCGTCGCTTTGGTGTTTTGGGGTCGACGACTCCCTTACCTCCTTCGACGTTTTTTCGATTTCGACGACAGCGCAGTCCTTTGGTCCCTCTGCGATGTTGTCCTCCTCTCCGCTCGAGAGACCCAGGTCTCGGAGAGATGGTGCTGGTCCCTGGCCCTGCATGCTGTAGTTCGCCCTTCTCTGTCTGTCTCTCACCCGGAGGGTCTTCGGGGTGAACGCCGAGCACGCGTTGCAGTCTTCGCTGGCGTGGTCGAGCGGCAAGCAGAGGTTGCAGACTGGGTGCTGGTCTTTTTGGGCGTATTTGTGGTGGCAATTTCTGCAGAACTTGAACGGAGTCTTGTCCATAACCGCGCTTAGGGAGCCCCCTGTGAGCGCATTCTCTGTAGGCGCGAAGATTTCGGTCGTGGACCTTCTACCTCGTCGTCCTTCTTCTCCGGTACTAGTGTCGTCGTCCGGTGTCTCAGGAGTACATCTTCTGTGATGAAATTTCGACTTTGAGATTCTTCGTCCAAACTTTCTGGAACTTCTCGGCAACGATCCAGACCCCACGGCGGAAAAAAGAATCTGAAGATGGCTACCAAAGGTGGGAGCTTCCGCCGGAAGCGCGACGACGTCACCGAAGACACCAAATGGTGGGGCGTCGCCGCCCACCTGGGCCAACAAAAAAAAAAAAAAAAAACAAACACAAAAACAAAGAAAAGACTACGAATCCGGACCCAACCACGAGATGGCGGAATAATGCACAGCATAGTGAATCCAGAAAGATTCACACTGCAAAACTGACATCACCAAACAGGGGAAGCATTTTAATGTGACTTTGCTCCGACACTTCTGGGAGCATTAAGTAGCCAACGTGGACCTGAACAAAACCATGCCAGGAGCACTGCTGTGCCTGGGAGATGTTTTAAGGTCAGCAATCTGTGGCTAGAAGTATCCTGAATAAAAAGTTCAAGACGTGATTCTTGCATCTCTTGCGGACAAATGTAATTCCTCATTGTATGGATGGTATATTTATCTAGTGAGCACTGATGAAGAGGTGCATTATCTGTCCATGAACTTATTCTGGTTTGACACTTTTGCTGGAAGTTCCTGGACAAACCTGGAGCAGTGAGAGGAGTGTACACTGCTGCATCCAGTGGCAGTAGGGCTACAGTACTGCGTGGAAATTGTTCTTAGTGAAAAAATTACCTGCCTGCTCACTCATTTGCCTTCTCTCCCATGAGTAGCAGCAAGAGTTGCAGCTTCCAGGACACTCTTGCCAAAGGCACACATGGGAAACCACAGGCACACATGGGAAACCATTTGGCAACCTTCAACCCACTGCCACTGGATTGTGCCTGTGGTTCTTCATTGTTTACTGTTCCACTGCAGCAGATTCAGTATACCTCTGGCAAGGTTCTTTGGTCTGGGGAGGTGGATGATGAGAAAATATTGAGGTAGCCATTTATCATTGAATATCACCGTTGTTTCTTCATCTGGCGGAAAGATCCTTCTATGTGAAGGGCCTGTTTTTCTGAGAACCAAACCAAGTTATCAGATTCTCTATTTTAGGCAGCTTCCTCTTACCAAACAACACTTCTGTTCTCCTTTGCTGATAGAAGGGATATGGCACAGAACCCACCTATATTACAAAGTGTTGAAACTCCAGGAGTCTTATCAACCTAGACTATCTAGCACAGTAAATGGGCTCCCACTGACATCAACAGCGACCTCATCCTCCCGGATCTACGCTGGTTTCCGGTTCAGAATAGACCCACCAGATGGAAACTCCCGAAAGCAGTACTTGCTGACCTGTCAAGATGTGGTTACTTAGAAGAACTTGATTCACTTTAAGCGCTGCTTGTAGCCAGTCTTTTACAGCATGCCAACTGAAGCAGATTCATTCCAAATCAGCTGGTACAAAGTCAGAACAAGAATGACAAAGATAAAATAAAACTGCAATGAAAAATAACGCCAGTGGAAGTCAAATACGAGCTAGAACGCTTGTTCTTCAGAATACCTATTCCATTCATGGTGGACTCTTTTCTCCCTTACCCTCATTCTTGCTGACACAGAGGTATTTAAGAAAATATAATGCAAATATGTGTTACATTAGTTCATATTATTACATTTTCTCATTGTTTTAGCTGGAGTGGAGGATGCTGTGGAAACATCTGTTAGTGAGTCCTTATTCTGAAAGCAGCATCTCTGATCATCCATTCTGTTGCTCTGAAATCGACTAAGCAAGTCAAAGAACCCTTCATCTCCAATAGCATCAGGACTTGCTTTCTGAAAGAAAATGAGAAATAGGGTTGAACCTCATTTGGTATATTCTTCATCAATACTGTGAATTCATTCTGTTACAACGTAAGACAACTTACACACCAAACTTTCAAAAGAGCAGCACACAAGAAACACTTACATTATAAAACAGCAATTTGGGTTAGGGAACTTTTGCCTGCACACATTTTTACTCTGCTGGGTCAGCTACCCTAACTCTCTAGTTCGGATTTGGCCCTTCAAAAAAATTCTATGACATTCCAAATTTTTAACCTCTTTGCCAACTTGCTAGTATCACTCTTCTTTCTGAAAGCTCAATGGGCACAACAAATAAAGTAACATTAATGGTGACTGGTTTGCCTTTTACCTCCAAGATCTCGCACATAATTAACATTATGAGAATCCTGCTATGTAGTGGGGGGACAGAAACTATTGAAAAATATTAATTTAGATCTTTGCGTATCAGCTCGCTTGATGAAAACGGGAGCTAATCAGGTTATGTTTAGTCGAAGACAGAGTGATCAGTCAGATGATGATCATAGGAAAGAGACTGTAGACTAACAGTAATAGAGTCTTTCCAATTCTCAACTTTGTTGGTAGATTCTACAGCTATGATAATAAGATAACGTAGGAGGGAAGGCAGCACTAGGCAGCTTAGATACAGGCAAACAGATCATTCACAGTATCCTGGGCAAGCTTAGTGTCACACTGGGAGGATGCCTCGACAACCTAGTGTTCACACAAAATAGAAGGGATAGCCCTTGTTGCCTGCAGTCATATATGTTTTGACCGGTAAATGCCTGCAGAGGACTACCAAAACCACCTAAGCCCTGGTGGAGTATCTACAATGACCTGATGAAGGGTGGGCTCCATGCAGAGTGTAGCAATGGGTTACAAATAGGACGCAAGCTTTTTAGGCAATGGTGGCCTTAGCAGCCATGTGAACTTCACTGACTCCAACAGTCACAAACTGTTTGTCGATGTAACACAAGTCCCTGGATCATCAAGATTATGTTGGGTTTCTTCAGTAGAGAAGGAATGTGGACATGCACATGTTGAAGGACAATCTCTACAGTCAAATGGAATACCTAAAGCAGAGTCTGAGGCTACCTTATACTTGCCAATTAGATTAGATGTGAGGAGCACAGCACTTGTAGCTTACTTGTATGCCTGACCAATATTACTATCACCACTAAGATTTTTTCATGAGAGAAGCATCAGGTCACACAAAGCCAATGGCTCAAAAAGGTTTATGCATCGGTTTGCCTAGAATCAGATTCCAATCGATGCATTATATCCTTCAGATGTCTTTAGGTGGCCACACCGAGAGAAAGGCTCTCTCAGATCTGTACTAATGGTTTCCAGTGGTTGCAAGGTAAGTCTTCGAGGTGTCCACATGCACCACTGCTTCAATCAGATGACCTAAATGTCAACAGCTAGACTTCCAAATCCTTGGTCGATAATAAATGGTAATATCTTGTTTGGTGACGGTCTTTGTGAGCTGCGGTATACGGCTCTGGATTACCTTTTACGACAGGGGCATAGGAGACTGATCCACAGGAGTATAACCCACACCTGATGGCAGAGTCTGGTCATGAGCAGATGCCGGCCAGACAGCTGAACTGGTGATGCTGGTATAGACCAGTGGACTTGAATTTCCGCCTTGTCCTTGGGCAGCTGTACCTAAGTCAGCAGGATTTCCATTGGGGCTGTAAGTAGTTTCACCAAAGTTGGCAGAAGCTGCACTTAAAAGGGAGGCACAGTGAGCGAAGCCACACCCCTAACCTTGTGATTCGTACTTTCAGGTTTCAAAGAGCTGCCCAAGTTGAGGATGAAAGAAAACAGAGTCAAAGTCTGCAATCTGGTACAATGAGATATGAATGGGATCTGACATCTCCTGATCCTAGAGTTCCTAGTCAGATTAATCTGACCTATTCTTCATAGAATGCACCTTTCCTAACAGGGTGATGGCCAGAGGAGAAAATTGGAGACACTAAGAGCCTCATTCAGAGTTTGACGTGGTGGAAGAAATGCTGTAAACCAGCAGAGATCCTGCCCCATCAAACCTGGAGTTCCTCTGCTCTATTTAAATTCAGGGAACCGCTGTTTTACTGTCAGCAGAGCATGCACTGGCTCTGCTGTCTATTCACCACATGACCGCTTGGTACCAATAACAGTCCCCCTACCTTATTGAGGCCAGGACAAGCGTCACTTATTTCCCCTGTCCACATGTCCCATGAGAGTCAAATGGTGGAAACAGGCAGAAGTTAAATGCCACTCACATTCACAGAAAACCTCAGAGTCTGGGTGTTTAGATGGGAATGTTTCCTACATAGTAACAGGACATGCACCCCGGCCCTAGTCACTCGACTGGAAGTGAATCTTTCTTTTGGCCCAGCACACATGAAATCCCGCTTGTGTACTGAGGCCCAAGCCCCAAACCCAACATGAACCTTGGAGCCTGTCTCCCAGTTTAAGGAGAGAGTGCTAAAAGCATACTGTTTAGCAAACACAAGACTACTGTCTGTGTCTTTGGGGCATGTACAGTGATCTCTGTTGGAAGCATACGGTTTTGAATCTACAGTGTTTTTGTTTTTACATGTTTCAAGTAAGCGCAAGGCTCGGTTGTGTAAACTTCTGCTGGTGTGTTATGCTCAGACCCAGCACAAGCATCCCTATTTATATGTCAAGTGCGTGTTGTTTATGTGCCTGGCAGCAGGACTCCATGTTGTTTACGAGTGCGAGTATGTTGTAGCCAGTGGGATCCATTCTGGATCGTCCCTGGTTCTGACATGGCACAAAATGGAGTTTGAGATACAGCCTCCCCAGAAAGTGCAAATGTACTGCCGGCATTCCAGAGCTGGAGGTTCACTAGACAGTGGCGTGTGGAGTGACGGAGACAGGACTGCCGTTAGAAATTCTATGTGACCTATTTAGCAGAGGATTGCTGATTAGTACTTGTTGAGCAATGCCAAATGGCTGATTGTATGGCAGTGGGGGTGAGCCAGGAGATTCAGTTGTTCAAAACGAGAGAAGTTTCTAGGAAGGGCCTTAGCCTTTTCCCTTACCTTGGATGGCCCATTCAGGAAGGCTGATGACAAAGTGCAGCGCTTCACACTTATTGAGCTTATGTTATGGATAATGCCGTTTGGAGCCCGCATCACCACTATGTGCTGAGAGCAGAAAGTAGATGATGTTATGAAAAGAAGCACCCTAAACCTGTTTGTCAACTGTAGACAGTAGATCTACATCCCCTGTCTGGAAATTGTATGAAGTGGGACCCAAACTTTCTCACTTGGTTCCAGTTCCAAGCTGCTTGACTGATGAAGGTCAGGGGTACTCTGCACAGTACTCAAACAGCTGCTGTGATCAAGGGATGGTATCACCAATAGCCAGTCTACCAGTGGTGGGGCACATCACCTGAAGCTTGCACCCTTGCTTGAGAAGCAGTGGGTTAGTCTGAGACCTGCCTTCCTGCAAAGAGGGGAGAAGGGAGCATGTTGTTCAGCAGGAGCGGTTTTCCCAAAGAGAAGCCCAGCCGCTGAGTCCGGAGAGAGGAGTGGCCCGAAAGAAGCAGACTGTGAGCATTGTGAACCCAAAGGGTTTTCGGCCTTCCTGCCCAACCAAACACCAAATTTGTATGTCAAACAATTCACAAGTCGGCCCACTCCAGCGGCCTCTACAGAGAAAGACAGAGGAACTGAAATGCGTGCATAAGTCTTTTTCTACTCATGTACATTCTGCAAGAAGGTGGCGAGAGAAATTGCAACAGGGGAACACTGCTGGATCACTCCTTCTGCCTCAATGAGGCCGGTGTGGAAGCCACCAGCTGTTTTTCTTCTAACCTGCATTCACTGCACCCAGTACCCCCAGAGACAGGCACAGGGAGCGGACGGCAGTGCAATGCTCCTAGGGCTCTAGCCCTCCTCCTGGAGAGTTATGTATGTGGAATGTGGCAGTGATCAAGCTGGCTTTATCCCTGGGCAGTGTGGGTTCCAGAGACAACTGCTCAAAAGTGCAGCGTCGCTCATTGTGTGTATTAACTTCATCCCAGAGGCAGTGGGGCCCCAAGGACAATAAAAACTCTTGAGCAAGTTTATACATTTTTCCTCAGTGTGAAACTCGCAAGTTGGCTCAGACTCCCAAGTTTTAACATGGCTGCCAAAATCAATATCTTGACCTGATCCAGCAAAATGTTGTTAAACTTTGAAAACGTGATTGCAAGGATTGACTTAAGAGCTTAAAAAGAAATATACAAATGTGTTAACCCTTTGAATCCTTCCATGCACCTTATTTTTCAAAATACATAAAATCTCAAACACTACTGAACAGGTTTACACCAAACTAACAAAGCACACTTCCTGATTAAAGTTCTACATTTATACCAAGTTTGGTGCAAATCCATTCAGTGGATTTTGCTCTTTCAGTATATCTTCCTAAGGGAATAAGATGGGAAAAGATACGCTTTCACCCAATAGCCTTACCTTTTTTACCCGCAGGCATATCTTCATAAACATATTATACCAAAACTTAGCTGACAGAGTTAATTGTTCCGTTTCTTGCAAATCCATCCATGGGGTCCAAGTTATACGCAAATCAAAAACTGAATTGTCTATAGAAACACCGTCTGAATCATAACTACACAGTGGTGACATGCAATAACAAAATGCAACACAATATAAAACTATGTACTTACCTTTTGTAAACCTGGAACTCTATTGCTACTGTCATTAGAATTACTGGTGTCCTGCAAAACGTTTGTTGAAGAACTGCTTTTGAACTTTCTCCCCTTCAGTCTATTTACAAATATTAACTTTGCAGAAGGTTTGGCAAGTAGAGCTTTCTGTTTGTTAAGAATCTGACTATTCCAGTTGTGAACCTAATAAATAAGAAAAAAAACTGGGATCACATAACATGTTAGAATATTCACGATGAAAGACACAATACCAATACATGAACAAAAAGATTGATAAAAAAAGCTCTCTCTGTAACAAATGTAGTATTTTAAAAATACAGAACATTTTCATTTTTTAAATTTTATTAGTGGAAGCGGTATACTAGGACATTTATCTTAAGATGATTATCCTTAGTGGTCATGTTAGTATAGAAGTGTATTTATTAACTAGAGGGAGCTCATTTACTGATGGGTATATAAGGAGTTTATGAGAGCATCTTAGTTCTGTTGATTGGAATTTGCAATGCAATGTGCTAAAATAATTATACAAATTATAAATTAGGAAAAGGAATGAATGACTAAAAACGAAATCTGGGAACTTCGTCTTCCACTGGTGTTTTGTGGTGAACCACTTCAAATGATAGAGAAGTATATGAAAGCCCTGTTAAGATGGATTGGACCATCCCATCTTGTCAAAACTAGTGTAAGCAATTATTACAACATTTTTGCAGCTATTTTTCAGTGCACTCCTGGTCAATTCATAAGACAAATACGGTTTTCCAAGCAAGTTAAGTGACCTTTACCAAACATACACAGGAAAGTACACACATGGAAAATTTGCTATAAGATTGTTTTTATTTTAAGCAAGGTAAGTACATCCAAGCACACATAAGGCAATACCTTTAAAGATCCATGCTTGCATGTTTTGTGGGTGTGCAACATTCTAGATTTAGCAACATGTTTGGAAACAATTACAATAAAATTAATAGAACTTAGAACCCACAGTAGAAAATGCAGCCAGCCACTCGTGGCATACAATGAAATGAAATATGATAATACACAGCTAAATATCTGTTTTGAGGGATACTTTTACACATTCAGAATTACTATAAAATAAAGTGCTACGAGGAATAAATAAACACATTTTTCAGTATATAGCTGAACTAGTGATTGCCATGTGCCATAACCGTAATGGATTAGTACTCTCTGAGCCACACAAATATTTTAAATTAATTTTGATGGATATATAGAACCCTATATAATCTCTCTGTGTAGCAGCCATAACCTTTAGCAGGTGAATAAAAAAAAGTGTGGGCTGTTAAAGATGGTGTGAATTTGACTGACTGAGGTTTTGTACAAGTGTTGTCTGGCAGGACTCTGGTGTATGTATGCCCAACCGGCATGCAAAAAATCAGGCCACGCGGAACCCTCTCCAATTTGGTCACCAGCATTTTTGTAAAACGCTTTATATCATTATTAAGAAGGGCTTTAGGTCTGTAAGATTAAGAATTTAATGGGTCTGTTTTTTCAGAATGAGGATAAGGAAAGAGTCCATCATGCCACGTGTGCCACGTGATGTCACAAAGGAGTTACACACCTGTGCCATGGAAGCATCAAACAATTTGCGTAATGCTTTGAAGAATTTGATGGAAAAGCAACGTGGGTTCAGAACCTTAACTGAGGGGAAACTATTAATGTCTTTCAGTACCCGACAAGAGAAGATCGAAGAGTCCAAGGACAAGACAGTTTAATCATCTAGTGGTGGGAAACAAGCATTTGTGAGGCAATTATCTTTGGCCTCAGAATCAATGTGCTGGAGGCAGTGCTAAGTCGAGTAGCAGGCATGTCACAGCAATGATAGCATTGTCAGAATGTAATGTGTCAGCCTGGGCTTGAGTCTGACTAATGTAGTTCCTCACATATCAGCAGACTTTCGAGTTCCACCTCTTGCTTTTCTCATGACCTGTAAAAGCCTAAATATCCTGGACTCGCCGTTCGGGAGGAAAAGCCCGAAACTGCACCGTGTCCAGAACCGCTCCAATGAAAGGGAGCGTCTGAGAGGGGCTCAAGTGTGACTTAGGCATGTTGATAGAGAACACCAACGAATGCAGGAGGCTCGCCGTAGTCTGGAGGTGGGAGACGACTGCTTGGGACGAGCCCGCCTTCAGCAACCAGTCAGGGAAGACTGGAACCCCTGATCTCCGCAGATGGACTGCGACCACCATCAAATTTGTTAACACCCGAGGGACGCCGGTGAGGCCGAAGGGGAGCACCCCAAAATGAAAGTACTCGTGACCCACCGTAAACCGAAGGTAGTGACGATGGGCAGGCGGGACAGGGATATGAAAATAGGCATCCTGCAAGTCCAGTGCTACCATTCAGTCTCCTGGGTCCAGGGCAGACAGGACCTGAGCTAGGGTGAGCATCTTGAACTTCTGCTTTTTGAGGAAGTAGTTGAGGGCTCTGAGGTCTAAGATTGGGGACCAGAAAATAGCAGTAACAACAACCACAGCCTATTTCTGGCCCAGGAACCCCGTCTATAGCTCTCTTAGCCAAGAGAGTCTTAATTTCCTCGCGGAGCAGGGCAAGGTGATCCTCCGTCAGCCGAACGTACACTGGAGGCATAGATGGAGGGGTAGTCTTGAAGGGGAGGGAGTAGCCCCTTCGGACTATTTGCAACACCCACCTGTCCGATGTGATGTTCTGCCAGTGGTGGAGATGATGGCGTACCCTGCCACCGACTGGCCGTAAATGATCCTGGTGAATCGGACTAGGAAGGTTTTACAGTGGAGGAGGGTATCGTGGCTTGGCTCAAATTCTGTCCTCCCAACCCACGGGCCGGGGTGAACTGCTCCATGGCCCCGCAGAGGCTGCTGAACTTGCGGGCCCGCTGGCTGGAATAGGGTTGGCGCGGTTGGTAGCCCCCTCCGTAACCACGAAAGGAGCGAAAAGCAAATGCGGCCCAGGGAGTTGGGGTGAGGCCCAAGGACTTGGCTGTAGCCCGCGAGTCCTTGAAGCGTTCAAGGGAGGCATCTGCTTGGTCTCCGAAGAGACAGGAGCCATCACCCGGAAAAACCAGATGTTTTCAGCCAGGTGTAGCAACGTACGTCATGGAAACTGTTCTGCCCAGCGAGTCTGGCGTCCATGCCACATCTGATGGCGAACTTTGTAGCTTCTCTCCCGTCTGAAATAGCTTGGGAGAGTAGAGCCCGGTCATCCTCCGAGACCCTGGGCAGCACCTGTGCAACAGTGACCCATATCAAATGGGATTAATGGCCCAAAAGGCATGCGGTGTTCACCGATCGCAATGCCAGACTGGCGGAAGAAAAACATGTCTTTCCAAAACTCTCCAGTTTCCTGGATTCCCTGTTTGGAAGGGAACGCGCCACTGGAAGTAGAAGCCTGGACCACCAAGCTCTGTGGGGTGGTGGTGGTGGTGGGGGGAGGTGAGGAAAACTGGGTCACCCGGTGCAGGGCGATGGCGGCGTGCAATCGTCATTTTCACTGTGCTGGGCTTGGACCAGGTGCCCAGGAGGACATCCGTTAAGGCCTCATTGAAAGGCAGCAAAGGTTCCAAGCTGGAGCTGCAGGTCTAGGACCTCTGCACCACCATAGCAAATGATGCTCCCTCCTCCGTAGCCAGGTTAGGTGGAGAAAACATGCCAGAGTCTGGGGAGGTGTCCAAACCACTGGCATCACCCAGTTCCTCGTACGAGTCCATATCTTGCGGGTGTTTCATCCATCCCTAAGCCTTCAGAATAGGGCAGGTTGACTAGCATGGAGCCGTACGGCTCCGTTCTCAGCGTTGGAGGAAGCCCGACCGGCTGTGTGTCGCCGGGAATGAGGTTCGGGGAGAGCGCAGGCGACGCCGAGGACCTTGGCGGTAGACGTGATGCTGGGGAAGGCCGCTGCGGAGGTGCGACTGGTGCCGATCCATACCCGGGAACAGGCCAATCTGGAGCGGGACCCACGGGAACCCCTCCATCATGTAAGCCTGCAGGGCCCAAAGGCGCACGTGCAGGCCGCCCAAATATGCTGCACATTGCGTCATAAAACGCCTTAAGCTGGGCGGGTGTCTTTCCCGGAACCGGAAAGGCAGGGAAACGCTGAGCTGACCCAGGCATCCGCTCCGCGGAGCGGGGCTTTGAACGCAGAGGTTCCTACGCCGCGTCGTGAGACGGGCGGGGTGAAGTCGAAGCACGCTTCAACTTATTGTGTTTCTTATGGTGCCTCTTACCTGACTTCGACGAAGAGGACTTCGATTCACCAGAGTGGTGCTCGGACCTTCCTCTCGACCGAGACCTGGACCGACTAGGTGACTGCCGCGGTGCCAGACGCCGAGCCGCTTTAGGGACCTCTCCCTCAAAGCCTTCTGTGCCATGGCCCGGCAGTCGGAGCATGACCCCGAGTCGTGGTAGTGCTCCAGGCACCAGAGACACACTAAGTGGGGGTCCGTGACAGACATGGCGCGGTGACAGGCGTCGCACGGCTTGAACCCCAAGGTCTTCTAACTTGACATTCTACACACCAAAAATAGTTGACAAAAGTAAAAAAAAAGTCTCTCCAAAAATGACGGGGGGTAGCGCTCTTCAACGTATTGATGCTGGCTGGTGCAGAAATAAAAGAACAGTCAGCGCGCCGGAGTGGCGGTTATATTGACGACGCAGATGTCACTACGACGACGTCACGCGGAGTCGACCGAAGCCACCTGCCGGCGTGCAGGGGTAATGCTAAGAAAAATCTTCCGGATCCAGCCTGACGCCTAGATGTCTCTATCAGATCAGGGAATAAACATGGTGGGTTCTGTCTAGGACAATTTGATCTTCTTCAGAAGTTGCATTATATAGACTTTGTACATTGGCCTCCAGATCCATGGTGGGGATATCTTTGATGCCTCAAATCCGAAGGTTATCACATAAGGATCCATTTCCGTTGCCATCAGCCTCATTCAAAAGCACATTACGGTGTCGGTGTCGGGGGGGTGTCTCTCTCTCTCTCTCTCTCTCTCTCTCTGGCTGTCTGTCTGTCTGTCATGCTCATTCAGTTTTTGAGCAAAGTTTGCTCTCAGGTAGTCTATTCTAGTTTCTGCTTTGAAATGAGTGGCCTTGGTCATGCTATGCATGAAGGCTTTAGCAGATGGGGCCTCCAGATTTACAGGAGAGATGACTTGTTCATTTTATATTTTGTGGCTGTAAGGGTTCAAGTGTCTCCTTGCTGCCTGATTTGGTTTGTTGAAACATTTATTTTATGGTTGTTTTCTTGCCAGGTGTGAAGACATCTGGAGAGGAGTCAAGAAGTGGCTGCTTGTTTGCTGGGTAATTGTAGTCTTTGCATGTGTGCGAAGAAGGTCAAGTGAGAGAGGGGCAGCACTCAGGGCCACAGATGCACTGTGTAAGAAAAATGCCCCTAACAGATGGCAACTTTCACTTTTTGTCTGGTATTTGATGTGATTTGGACTGGAAGTGCACTGGGTTTCTGCTAACCAGGTCCACAGTGTCAGATCTCTTTCCCAAAACTGTGCAATTGTTTCCCCAATTGGCAACACCTTTAGTATCCTCTGCAAGCCCCTAGTAAATGGTACCCTGGTACCTAGGGCCCGAGGTACTAAAAAGGGTCCCCAAGGGTTGCAGTATGAATTGTGCCACTCTAAGGAACCCCTCACCAAACTCATGCAAACTGCCACTGCATGCTACATGTCTTGGTACAGACAAAATTGAAAACACAACATGGCACACAGCCTGTGTGCCATGCCTGCGGACACTGCGTGCAGTATAAGTCACCCCTGCAGCTGGCCTTACAGCCCTAAGGCAGGGTGAACTATACTACATGTGAGGGCATAACTGCATGACCAGATATGCCCCTGTGCTGATCAGTTCAATTACTGCCAGTACAAATGATCAGGGAAGACATTTTAAACCTTGTGCTGGACACTAGTGAATACGATTTCCCCAGCTACATGATGGCTTTACTGAAAACTGGGATGATTGGTATCTTGTATTAATAAACACACACTGATGCCAGTGTTGGATTTATTAAAACATGCATACAGAAGGCACCTTAGAGTTGCCACCTGAAAACCCACCAGCGACTGCTGTGCTGACTGTTTTTCACAAGCCTGCCACCAGAGTCAAGTTGCTGAACCCGAAGTGTGAGTGACTTAGCTCTCAGGAGGTCAGAAAAAAAGCATGCTCAGGCAGAGCATGGCATCCTCTCCCACAGGATGACCTGCAGATTAGCATTCCAAGGCAGGAGAGCTTCAAAGAGCCCACCACCTTTGGTATGCAAATCTGGATTTTCTCACAGGACAGGATGCCGCTCCCCTTTATCCAGAGCCCTTTGGCACCCGGACAGGTGGAAAAATTAGCTAGTCAGATAGGTGTGTCCACCCTCAGGCTAGTACCACCCCTAAGGTGGGCTACATGAAGTGGAGACGACTTTTCAAAGTTAGCCAGCTTGGTGATGGCAAACTTAGGAACTCTGCGACAGGGTTATGCCCACTTCCCACGGCAAGTGGTCTATAGGGGGGGGGAGTAGTGACCCCAGGCTTAGGTAGTTCATTGGCTACAACCTTACACTCTCCTAACGGCCCTAAAATCAGCATTTAGGGGAGCCTGTGGCACCAGAAAATCGGATCCTTCTGACCTACGAAGAAGGACACTGAAGAGCTGTGAAAGCAAAGACTGAAGAAAGAGCAACTGACCTAGCCCCAGCCCTGCCGGACTGTCTGCTGTTCCAATCAAATTGTGCCAAAGTTGTCTTGTCATGCAAGCCGTCGTGCCTCCCAAATCCTGGGAGGACTGCTTGCCTTCAAGAAAGACCCAGGGACTCCAGTGGAGCAGCGGAGCTGCTCTCCTGCAAGAAGAACCGTGAGGACTCCAGACCCGACAAAACGAAGTGAGCCAACTGTGTCAGCGTGATCCCCAAACCCACAGGAGACAGAGCACACTTTGGTTTTGCCCCTCATGAACACCCAGCCGCCGCCTGCAGCCTGTGTGTGCAGGCCCCTTCAACCGCGAGTGCACCCGAACGAAGAAACCAGACACCTCAAAGACCCTCTACACCCAGCCTGAGGAGGAGAGGACCATCGGTGTTCCCACATCCCCTAGCATCACAAGACTTGATCTCCAGTTTGTTCAGCCCGACTTGCCCCCCCCCCACCCTTAGTCCAAACCTGCATCCTCTTTTTGCACAGACCGATCCCCATTGACTAACATTGGGCATCAACGCTGTATTGCACCACTTCACCTGATCGCTCTATTGCCGCTGGAGGTGAACTGCTGTTGCTGCCTTGGATCTTGCCCCATACTCACCTCAAGTCCAGAAGATTGGTCTCATAAGTTGCTGTACTCTACCTGAATGCCATACTTGTTTTTCCTCCCATAGGATAACATTGCAGCTTCTGAAAAATGCACCAAGTGTTGACTTTTTAAACGTAAAATTATTGCTCTTGTAAAACGTACTTACCTGATTATATTGATTCTGGTGTCTAAACATATATAACGATATGTGTTTTTTAATAAATTGGTGTGGATCTCCCTATTGAGTAGTGTGCATCATTTAATGTCTGTGTGTGTATTTTGCAGATGTCTAACATTCCTCTCTGATAAGCCTAAGGCAGCTCAACCACACTACCCTCTAGAAGAGCATCTTGGGATTGCTAGAGCAAGCCCCTGTCTACTAGGAAGGGAATACCTGGATTCTTTGCACAATATACCTTTTTTAGTGTATCATATAAAGACACAGCTTCCTACACACAGAAGCACATGTGGGGCAAGGACAACTTTGATTTGTGATGTAAGAAGGCCTCATGGAATCTTTGAGGGACCTCTCCCTCCTGGTCAGACCCTCCCCAGGCCAAGCTGACCCACAGTGGGTGTTTGGGGGGACTGTTACAGTTCAGCTGCCTGGGACTGCAAGCACCAAGGGACTCTTCAACAGAACCTCAGCGTGGGTTGTCTCCGCAAGCCTCGCTCAGTGGAGGAAAAGGGTGGAGCAACCTTCCCACACTACTTATTGTACTGGGCTCCACTGGCTGAAAGACCAGGCGAAAAAACAGAGCAGTACATTCAACCTGATTCCACTTGATGCCACAACGTCACCTGGGCATTAGGGGAAGAACCGGGTCGCCTCAGGACCGTTCTCACATCACTTCCTGGCAGCCACTGTTGTGTGTCTTAGTAGGCAACAGGCAAAGGTGGGTGTGGTACGTTTTTGTCGATACTGAGATGGGTATGTCGCCGAAAGTCACCGTTTGAGAATGGTAACAATCTGGTCACAAATGCTTTAAATTGCATGTGATTTATGTCTTGCTCGACTAAGCCTTTGTGTTGACTGCTGATACTCAATGAGAAAGTATGTCTATCAGACTCTTCAGAGATACATCTTCTCAGGGTTCCACCACGGCCACGCCCCTCCAAAACCTTCATTTTAACCCATGAGCCAAATGTAACAAACCTACGAAACACCATACATTCTAGAATATTTTGTTAACACGTATCATTACTTAATATATAATTTTCTTATTTATTGTGAATAACAGATCTTTGTTAAGTGAATTAATTGTTGGTGCTAAAGAAAACTTAAACCGCAATAAGTAAATCTAGGGATGTGAAAAAAATCTTTTGCAACACTGGAATGTTCCTTTCATAAGAATTAGCTCAGAATCTTAACATAAGGATTGGCCACAATTCTACCCACTTTATCTTGCCAAGAAAGCAACGAGAGTAAAATGCAGTCCCTCTCTGAGGTTGGGCAATCCTTCTCTATGAGCCGTTTGCTCAGCAAATAAAAAGAATTACTTGCTGCAAAAGTTGATAAGGTGTCATGGCCACGATACATTTGATAGGATGTTTCAGTTTTTGGGGGTAACTTAAAGGTTTGTTTGTTCTTGAAGGCAACTAGGATCAATATGAATTAAAATCTTTACTCCACCCCATCCTACGGACCAAAAAGTAGCAAGCGCAGGGACACCACTGGTTTTCAGTGCAGCTTGCCTGGGGACTGCCAAATTTACTTTTCCTGAGCCTATATATTCTCGTGCCCGGGATATGGATGGGATTGAACCTGCAGCATACAGTATTATCCATGTCTGAAATACGCCCTCTGTTCAAGGCCTTATATTTGGTCCCTGGGTTTCACATTCCAGTGCTCTTATTGCTTGCTGCCTGAAAAGATAGCCTTGGCAAAAACAGTTCAATCAACCCTACTTCGACTTGCACTCCTAGGCCTTAATTTTTAACCCTACACCATCTCCTCAAAGATGCACCATAGGTGCTGTCCATGGAAGCCACAATACTCGGGTGTAATGAAGTTAAAATCAAATGGATAGGCAAATGACTTCCTTTCCGAGTTATTTCTCAGGCAGAAATTGAATTAAATCAGTATGCCCATACAGCCTATCATATCGCCTGAAGTTAGCACTACAATTTGCCACTATACAGTTTAAAGTTCCTGCAGAGCACATCATTTTTCCCAATGCATCAAGTTGTTAAATTATTTAATCTGAGTGCATAACAAAAGCCAGCCACCAGAGTAGATTCCTTCTTCTTGACTGCAACACTAATTTTCAGACATCACTGATGTCTGAAAGCAATACCCGAGTAAAGAGCCCTGTACTTTCTTCCCGGCTGAGACAAGCTGGACTTTTTTCTTTAAGGTGACATAATAAAAACAGGAATAGTGGGGTAAAGCATCTCTTCCACTTCCCACTCTCTAAATTTGATCCCTGATGGAAGGTATAAATAGATAAAGATGTAGGAGGCAGTGGGTCAGTGCTAGAACATCTTGCGGCATTTGAAATGGCAAGGATTAAATTACTCCCACTCATCATTCTTCTATTACTTTGGAGCATAAACTGCCCACCAACAGGAAAAAATGTTAGCTGTTTAAATTGCACAAGTGTGTACAAATGAACCTCAAAACGACTCCTTCAGAAGAAATACTCAATAGAAAAAAAGCCAGCAAGACGCTAAAAATCCTTGAATATATATATATATAATATAATCAAGGCCGCATGTCTGGCGGCCGAAACGCGTCATTTGATGCTTGAATAAACCATCATTTAACTTTCTAACTTTGCCTTTGGAGTCTGTTTCCTGGTGTTGCGCCTTTCTTTGGATGGTGGTACCCCTGGGATCCTGCTGTGGAATGAATATATATATATATATATATATAAACATTGCAGGTCCACCTGCTTTTCAACAAATAAGCAGAAAAAAGGCTAAAGAGAACCAGTCTGCGCACCTTTCCCTCACAGCAGTGAGGTAGGCTCCCTATTTAAGGGGCAGTGACCACATAGCGTAGTGCATCACGTTTAAAAGAAACTTTGTAAAAATGTTTAACTAACCCCACGTTGCACCAGAAAAGAAGGAGTTTAAACACAGGAGTCTGAAAAAGTTACCATGTTAGAGAATCAATTTTTCCGTTGTTCCCTTTTTTCCCCTACTAGCCCCATATTATAGCATGTATTATACCCATGCGACTCTAGAATTGTACCCATACTTATCTCCCTTCCTTTTTCCAAGAATTCAGCTAACCCAGAACAAAAACTTCAATATTACAAACTGCAAGCAAGAGCTACAAGAAAGTAGCCTACAAGAAAGTAGCCTACATATGACAGTGCATTTTTAAACAGGCATAACATGGTGGATCAGAATATTGAAAAATCAACAATTAATTGCCGTTTATTAAAAAAAAAAAAAAAAAAAAAAAAGCTTGGTGACCCTGCTAAAACATATCTCGGGTAAAGATTCCAGACATGTAAATCACAGCACCTTCTATTATAACATGAACTTTTAAACATAAGAAGAGAATGGCATACCTTTTCTGGAGTTAATTTTACAAGTTCCAAGTTTTCCATGCTGTGGCGCCGACTTAACCTGGACCTGGAACCTTCAGGGGAAAAACATAGAAAATATCTTATGTCGATCATCTCGAAAGTAGTTTTTGCAGACTAAAAAATAGGTCATCAAATGCCCCTTTAAGATGTGCCAAAAGAGAAAGAATTGGAATGCCAGTGTACACCATTTAAAAGCCAATGATTCCCACATTGTTTTCAGAGAACTAAAGTTGATAATGTGTCTCTGGGAAGAAGTAATAGACTTAACTTTGTTATAACATATCTACGGTTTTGTTTCTACTAGGAACCAATTGTTGAAATTGTCCTATTTTGTTGCTCCCACTAAGATCTTCTTACTGGGGAAAAGTTTTTCTGAGCAAAGATGAGGGAGAAACACAAGCAAATTACCATATTTTGTTAATAGAGATGCTCTGCTGCATTGTCTTTCGCCTATCCTCTAAGGTTTCCACAACTTTTGAAGACACTCCCTTAACAAGTGAAGGCGAGGTATATGTTTATCCAACAGTATTGACACATTGGCCAATTACTGAAAATGGTGATGGCAGTATCTTGACTGAGAAACAACCTACAACACAAGCTGCAAACCTTCTGTTCTAAAAGCCTGCTCTTTTATCGAGTCACGACTAAATCCTAATACAGACACACTCACAAATTTGTTCTATTGAAGTGTCTGGTAAAATGCTGTATACTCTTTAATGAAAACCAGATTGTGATGCAAGTCCACAATGGCATGTATGAATCGGATGGGCGATGGCAGGTGTCTTTACTAGCCAAATTTCTAAATATGAGATGGTATCAAACTTCTGGCAGTGCAAGTGAGCATCTACCGCCAACAGCATGTTTGCTCATGACTAGTGACTAGAAGTGAAAAGGGAGACATGGTACTAATCACAATTTCTATTAACGGAGTACCGCAAGAGACCACATTTATACTTGCTGCGAAAGACGCATAAAGATGCTAATAACCTGCCATTTAGACCAATAGTATCTGGGAAGTGTCTTGTTACATGATCCTATTGGAAAATACCTAGATCATTTTTTTCAGCCATTGGTTAGCACATGGAAATCCTATTGTCTCCTCTAATCACCCCTATAGCTGCAATCTGTGGGACGTCAGAAATGACTCCCTTTAGGAATCTTTTAGCCCCATTTGAGGAGTAAACATTGGTTGCTATAATTATGTCTATTCTAAGCAGAAGGCCTAAGCAATTGCCTCTGTCACCTGATTTAACTGATCATTTAGCACTGGTGTCTCAGAGCGAGAAGTATTGAAACATCCCCTGCTTTATCAATCACAGATGAAAAGAACTGGCTGGGGAACCATTTGATGGGACCAGTCTTTCTTCAGTATGAGAGTTTCTTGAATTAGACATACATCCCCTTTTCATTCACAAAGCATATACATTTCCACCTATTGCTTTGATTGAGCATTCAGGCATTTGGTGTTAAAGCCAATGAGTTTTATTCGGAGGCATTTCAAAACCTAGTTTGTCAACATTCAAAAACACTCAAAGATCCTTATCCTATTCCACAACCAAAAACTCACTTTCCTCCATCAGTGGACACCGGCTCCACTCTTCTTGGACGGCACAAATTCACTATATGGGGCAATCCAGTCTCAATGGAGTAACATCTGGACTACCTCTAAAAAAGTATATTAATTCTCATATGTAGCCCTATATGTCTTGACTGTCAATGCTGCACAAGTTACTAACTTGTGTAACGATATATCTGTAAGAGACCGTAGTTAGTGACAGATTCCTTACCTTAGAATATCCCCAGGCGTCAGGCTGGATCTGGAAAGTTTTGCGTAGCAGTACCCCTGCGCGTCGGTAGGCGGCGTCCTGCGGCTCCGCGTCCGTCGTCGTGATCGCCGGGATGACGTCGCGGCCAGTACTTAGACGCCGCCCATGCGCGCTGGCGTCAGTTCTGTACACGACTTTCCGCGCCAGAAACGCAGAGCCATGCAAGAAACTGACACTGGTGTCTGAAAACTAGGGCCCTCAAAGGGATGACCTTAACCCTAGAAATCAGTTCGCAGAACGGGGAGGATGGTGGGCGGTAGGATTCTGTCACTAACTACTGTCTCTTACAGATATATCGTTACACAAGTTAGTAACTTGTGCATCTGAAAGAGACACGTTAGTGACAGATTCCTTACCTTAGAATAGATACCCCAGCAATACCAACCCCGGTGGTGGGTCTGCGAACAAAGATCAGACGAGGAAGTCTCGGAGAACAGAACGGCCAAAGAAGCCGTCTCTCCGGACTTGGCTGTCAAGGCAGTAATGCTTGGTAAACGTGTGCAGCGAGGCCCACGTAGCTGCCTGACAAATGTCCTGCAATGGGACACCACGTCCCAAAGCCGTGGTGGCGGCTGTCGCCCTGGTGGAATGGGCACGCAGCCCAACAGGGGGCTCCTTCTAGCCAAAGAATAGCAGGCTTTGATACACAAGACAACCCAGCGGGAGATGGTCCGCTTGTGTACCGCTCCGACCTTTTTGGCGCCCACGTAGCCAACAAAGAGCTGGTCGTCCACCCGGAACTGTTGTGTGCGGTTCAGATAGAAGGAAATCGCACGTTTTGGGTCCAGACGGTGGAGCCTCTCTTCCTCTCTGGAAGGATGCGGAGGCGGAAAGAAGGTGGGCAAAGTGATGGTCTGCCCAATGTGGAAGGCAGTAACCACCTTTGGCAAGAAGGACGGACGCATCCTAAGAACAACCTTGTCTGGATGAACAGACAGAAAGGGGGGCTTGCAAGAAAGAGCTTGGAGCTCACTCACCCGCCGAGCGGAGGTGATAGCCACCAGAAAGGCTGTCTTCAGAGTGAGAAGACTAAGAGGACAGTTATGGAGAGGCTCAAAGGGAGCGCACATTAAAAAGGTAAGAACCAAGTTCAAGTCCCACTGAGGCATCACAAACGGAACAGGAGGGAAGGGGTGTGTAATGCCTTTAAGAAACCTGTTAACAACAGGAGACTTGAAAAGGGAGGGCTGATCAGGAAGCCTGAGAAAGGCCGAGATTGCACAAAGGTAGCCCTTGATGGTACCCAGGGCAGAACCCGGTTGGGCCAGAGAAAGAAGGAACAGAAGAACCTCAGAAAGAGGGGCAGAAAGTGGATTCACAGCCTTTGCTGTGCACCATGCCACAAACTTGTTTCACCTGCAGGCGTATACCACCTTAGTGAAGGGACGCCTGGCTGCCAGAATCACATCACAAACTTCAGGAGGCAAGTCGAAAGGAATCAACTGCCGCCGCTCAATCTCCATGCAAGGAGGTGGAGACTGGACAGGTTTGGGTGGAGGACCGTCCCCTGCTGCTGCGACAGAAGATCCTCCCGAAGAGGCAGACGGATCGGGGGATCGATGCTCATACTGAGTAGCTCGGGATACCAAACTCTTCGAGCCCAGTCCGGAGCCACAAGAATGACTTGGGCCCGGTCGCGCCGAATCTTCAACACTCTGGGTAGAAGTGGTATAGGCGGAAAGGCGTACAACAGACCGCAACTCCACTCGCGACGAAAGCGTCGCCGAGCGAGTGCCGCCTTGGAAATTCCAACGCGCAGAACTGATGACATTGCGCGTTCTCTTCGGTGGCGAATAGATCTAACCAAGGCTCTCCCCACTGTAGAAAGAGTCCTTGCGCCACCTCCGAGTGAAGACGCCATTCGTGATCCATCATGCACCTGCGGCTGCAGTTCGTCCGCCCTGGCGTTCAGGGAACCTGCCAGGTGTTGAACCATCAGGAAAATGCCCTGATGTTCCAGCCATGTCCAGAGACGCAGAGCCTCCTGACATAGGGTCCACGACCCCACCCCGCCTTGTTTGTTGCAGTACCACATGGCGGTGGTGTTGTCTGTGAACACCTGCACTACCTTCCCCTTGACAGAGGGAAGGAATGCCTTTAGTGCAAGTCGGATCGCCCGGAGCTCCAGAAGGTTGATATGGAGCCGGGACTCCGCCGGAGACCAGAGGCCTCTGATCTCCGCCTCTCCCATGTGACCGCCCCATCCCAGAAGGGACGCATCCGTCACAACTGTGTGCTCTGGCTGGGGAAGGGAGAGGGATCTGCCTATGACCCATTGCCGGTTCGAAAGCCACCACTGCAACTGTCGTGCAGTCCCCTCCGAGATCTGGACGTAATCGGACAGGTTCCCCATATGCTGCGCCCACTGGAACTTCAGGTCCCACTGCAGAGCCCGCATATGCCATCTGGCATGATCGACCAGCAGGATGCAGGAGGCCCAGCAGCCTCAGGGTCATCCGTACCGAAACCCAGGATAGAGGCTGAAAGATCGGAATCATAGCCTGAATATCCTGGACTCGCCGTTCGGGAGGATAGGCCCGAAACTGCGTAGTGTCCAGAACTGCTCCGATGAAAAGGAGCTGTGGAGAAGGAATCGGGTGCGACTTCGGCACGTTGATGGAGAACCCCAGCGAGTGCAGGAGTCCGGCCGTGGTCTGGAGGTGGGAGACGACTGCCTGGGACGAGCCCGCCTTCAGCAGCCAGTCGTCGAGGTAGGGGAAGACTGGAACCCCTGCCCGGCGCAGATGAGCTGCGACTACCGCCATCACTTTCGTGAACACCCGAGGGGCGCTGGTAAGGCCAAAGGGAAGCACGGTGAACTAAAAGTGCTCGAGGCCTACCGTGAACCGCAGGTAACGCCGGTGGGCCGGCAGGACGGGGATGTGAAAATATGCGTCCTGCAAGTCCAACGCTACCATCCAGTCTCCGGGGTCGAGGGCAGTCAAGACCTGAGCTAGGGTGAGCATCTTGAACTTCTCCTTCCGGAGGAAGCGATTGACGTTCCGGAGGTCCAAGATAGGACGCATGTCCTCCTTGTCCTTTTTGGGCACCAGAAAGTAGTGGGAATAGCAACCACGCCCTACTTCTGGGGTCGGAACGCGCTCTATGGCCCCCTTGACCAAGAGGGCCGCAACTTCCTGTCGAAGAAGAACCAAATGGTCCTCTGACATGCTGAGGTGGCATGGCAGGGGGGGTAGTCTCGAAGGGGAGGGAGTAGCCCCTTCGGACAATGTCCAAAACCCACCTGTCCGATGTGATGGTGCGCCAGTGGGGAAAGTGATGGCGGACCCTGCCCCCCACTGGCGTGCTGTGGATTGGAAAGGAAGGACTAGGAGGGCTTGGAGGCCGCGGACGGGGCGGAGGTGGTGGCCTGACCCGCACGCTGGTTACCCAACCGCCTCGGCGGGAGCCACGACCTCGGCCGCGCGAAGGCGCCTGCTGCGCGGGCCGGTGGCTGGGCAGTGGACGTGACTGGGTGCCCCTTCCGTGGCCACGAAAGGGGTGAAAAGCAGACTGCTGCGGAGGGCGCGGGGCGGAGAGGCCCAAGGACTTGGCCATAGCCCGCGAGTCCTTAAAGCGCTCCAGCGCGCTGTCTGCCTTATTGCCAAAAAGGCGGATACCTTCAAAGGGCATGTTCATAAGGGTGTTTTGGACATCGCCCGAAAAACCAGTGGTCCTCAGCCAGGCGTGACGGCGCAGCGCCACTGTCGTAGCAAGCGATCTGCCTAGCGAGTCAGCGGTATCTAGGCCACATCGGATAGTGAACTTCGCTGCGTCTCTCCCGTCCGCAATAGCACGGGAGAGAAGTGCCTGGACCTCCTCAGGACACTTGGGCAGCACCTGCGCCACCGAATCCCACAGAGAGTGGGAGTAACGGCCCAAAAGGCAAGCGGTGTTCACGGACCGCAAGCCAGCACTGGAGGAAGAAAACATTTCTTCCCAAAGTGTTCAAGTTTTTTGGATTCCCTATCCGGCGGAGCCGTAGGGAAGCCGGTTTGAGAGGTAGAGGCTTGGACAACCAAGCTCTCGGGGGTGGGGCGTTGGGAGAGGAACAGAGGGTCGCCCGGGGCCAGGCGATGGCGTCGGGCTACGTTCCTGTCCACAGGAGCCCCTGTGGTGGGCCTGGACCAGGTGCCCAAAAGAACGTCAGAAAGTGCGTCGTTGAACGGCAGCAGTGGCTACGAAGAGGTCGCCGCCGGCTGAAGCACTTCCGTCAGGAGGTTAGTCCTGACAGCCACTGTAGGGAGCTCGAGGCGCAAGGCCGCGGCCGCCCTACGCAACACCGTTGCATAACTTGCTCCCTCCTCCGTAGCCACGGAAGGAGGAGACAGCATGCCAAGGTCAGGAGAGGTGTCAAGACCACTGGCATCACCCAGTTCCTCAGCCCAGTCCTGATAAGGCTCACATTGAGCTGTGAGAGGGTCTTCCGACCCCTCCCAGTCCTCCTCGTCCTCCAAAACAGGTGAAAAGTATGGAGGAGGGACATGAGGGAAGAAAGGTCCCATTGGCGCCGAAATCGACGTCGATCCGGCTCAGTGTCCGGTTCCGGGGAGAACCTGGGGACGGCGCCGCCCGGGGCCTCGGACGGCGCCGTGAACGGTACCGGTGAGGTCGGCGCCGGTGGAGGTGTGGTTAGGTCAACCGGCGTCGACCGGGATCCAGGCCTGGATCCGAGGGGGTCCTGCGGCGCCGGAGACACCGGGGCCGGAGCCGCCGGTGGTGGTGCCGAAGGAGGACTCCCACTGGGGCCCGAAGGCGCACCGGGGTAACCCTTCGGCCCGAAGATGCGAGCCATGGCCGACAGGAAGTCCTGTATCTCGGCCGGAGTTGACGTCGGACCCGGGACAGGCGGGTAGGCCGGCGTCGGCTGTTCGGGTACCCTCGGAGCCGCGGGGGCGGTACCATCTGGACCCTCGGCCGGGTCGTGAGACCGGCGAGGGGAGGTCTTAGAGCGACGCTTCTTAGACCTCTTGTGCTTCGCCTTACCTGAAGATGAAGACTTCGACCCCGACGAATGACAACAGCTCCGCGACCGGCCCCTCGACCTCTCCCGGGAGCGGCGCGGAGCCGAGTGCCGGGCCTCGAGAAGCTTTCGAGACCACTCTCGCAAAGCCTTCGGGGCGAGAGACCGACACTCGGGGCACGACTTGGGGTCGTGGCCGCGCCCCAGGCAGAAGACACTCTCGGTGCGGATCCGTAATCGACATCATGCGATTACAGATCTCGCATGGCTTGAAGCCGGGCATCCCTACTGACACCTTGGAGTCGAAGTGACACGAAAACTTGGACAAAAAAGTCTCAAAAAATACTCAGTCAAAAAATGACTGGGGGCACTGCTCAATCCGGATCTGCGCTTACTGGCGCGGAAAAAGAAAGAACTGACGACAGCGCGCATGGGCGGCGTCTAAGTACTGGCCGCGACGTCATCCCGGCGATCACGACGGACACGGAGCCGCACGACGCCGCCTACCGACGCGCAGGGGTACTGCTGCGCAAAACTTTCTGGATCCAGCCGGACGCCTGGGGATATTCTAAGGTAAGGAATCTGTCACTAACGTGTCTCTTTCAGATGCATGAAATATCATAGATGCGAATGCCCTTTTACTTTTTAGCGATTTGGTCTGGAGATCCTCCTGATTGAACTGCTCTTCTTCATTCTGACCCCTTAGCTATAAATAATGCCCCATGTGAAAAGGTTACTTGCGTGTAGCTTCGGTTGTTTAACACCTGTAATATTCATTGAGTCAAATGCCTGAATAATGATTACTATAGCTTTTACTATACAATTCATATTCAGAGAAGGAGTAATGAGGTTCACCTTAGTTAAGCAGGTTGGCAAGAACCACTAGCCTCTCTGCTGTTTCAACTGTGTTCTGAATGTCGAGGCATGAATGCTTCATAAAATTGCGAAGACCCACTTGCTGCTTTGCTTTACAGATGTCAGTAATGGGTATTTCAGCAAAGACAGCTGCCGTGGCAACCATGCCTCTGGTAGAGTGAGCATGTACACTGCTTCTGAAAGTGTCAGCTTAACTTTCTATAGAAGAAATAGGTGCATGCTGAAATCCATCAGACTGTGCCCTGTTTTGATAAAGCACTGACATACCACTTAAAATTGATCTGATTTTCTGGAGGTCTTTATCGTGAAATGTAGAATTTTAATCAGCATTTCGCTTTCAGCAAGCGAAAAGCTCCCTCAGCTGGAGTGGTTGGCTGAGTGAAGGGTTGAATGATGGGATGAACATAAAGTGAAAATTAGCATATGTTTAGAAATGAAATGTTCCAATCAAAATAAGTTAGCAATGTTAGCATAACAAGTTAACAATTTAGGATTAAACCCAGCATAGTCAAAGACAATTCATAGTTAATCATTCACAAACGGCGTTTTGGAGTACCTAAAGTAGTACTCATTTATTTGCTCGCACATGCCTTTGAGAAATAGCTGGAAAACATCTCAAATCGGAATAAAATGGGAACAGCAAATGTTCACATTCAATTAGTACGAATGGAAAGGATTGTGCCCTTTTTGTAATTTTACTTATGGGTAGATGGACACTTCTTGTCGATTCACAAAGACATGTAAAAGTACTTAAACGAGTACTCCTGTAGTACTGCTTCCTACACTGTTTCGCTTCCTTTATAGTCAGTCTGATTTATTTCCTGTTCTACATTGGTCCATTTCTGTCCTTTTGAGTTTCTTAGGATTAAAGGATCCATTGTAATCTAGCTTCCACGGTCTTTCTGACCCTTACTAATGTCATTCAGTGGAGCAACGTCTCTTGAAGTAAGTGCCTGTAATGTCTGAGCTCCTCTTGTTTGACAACTTCTGTGTTTCAGGAGTGCTCATCAATTCCCTCTATGTGACGCCTCACATTTCTATTGAAAAAACATGGCCTTTGTGGCAGAAGCATTTTAATTTTGTGCAGTAATGTGTAGAATATTTGTTAGAGGAGATTATGTGGTAATCTTAAATCATATTAGAGGACACAGCAGCTGCTGCTGCTCTTTCATCAAACCATAATATACTCAGTAAAGTTGGTGTCATCAGCGCCTAGATATCATCTGCCCATGGAGTTTAAATCCCCAGTAAAGACATTTTTTAAACACCAATGTCTGCCTTGGAACGAAGTCAAGGAAGCCTTCCAAAAAAACCTACATTCTGACCAAGGAGACAGCAGCTAGCAGCTAAGGTGAAAGAGTAATCACTACATATAACCAACAGAACTATCACAGCCTCAGTAAAGACTACCTCTAAATGTCCACAACACACACAAATAATCTTTATACATGACAAACAAGTTACTTACCTTCGGTAACGATGTATCTGGTAGAGAGACAGTCTAGCCGCAGATTCCTTAACTGAAAATATCCTCCAGGCGCCAATCTGGATCTGGAGATTTTTCAGCAGTACCTCTGCGCGCCGGGGGACGGCTTTGCATGGCTCCGCCCTGAGGTCGTCCACGGATATGACGTCAGTGGAACCATATAAGTCTCTCCCGGCGCTCTGACGTCAGTTTTCTACTGTGAAACTTTTCCGCGCAACAACGCGGAACCACTACTAAAACTGTGAGTGTGGGGGAACAGTGTGCCAAAAAAGATTAAAAATCTTTGGAACAACAAGGACAACAAATAATAAAATGATGAGAAACATCGCAATGCATGATAGAGAAAAACACTTCATACTGTAAGGAATTGAAGGGAGAGAGCCGAGTACTCGCAGCGGAGAACCATACCCTCGTATGAGGCAAAACAGCAATGGAAATTAATGTTATGGTAAACGACAAGCAGTTTGCAACCACATGAATGTTATGGTAATGGACAAAACTAACCACAGGAAGTTATGGCAATTGACAAAATTTCTGCAACAGAAAATGTGCAACCATACGCACTAAATATGACCAATTGACTGTAGCATAGTCAAATAGACCGCAAACTAATGGAGAAAAAGTATCGGGAGGGAGGGACGAAGGACATGACCAATCTCCACACTGGAAAAGAACCAGGGTGCAAGAGCGTGGATGAATATATGAGCCCAATACCCAATTGCGAGAATGGGTGAAGAAGCAACAGGTAAAACAGAATAAGACATCCTGACCTGGGAAGGATGTGAAGAGATTAACACACATGAAGACAGAAAACAGAATAAGACATCCTGACCTGGGAAGGATGTGAAGAGATTAACACGCATGAAGATAGAGACCACAGGTAGAAAGACCAGTGAGTAAGAACCCAACCTGAAAAGGTCCTCACAGAGCAGGGAGGATGGGTGTCCGTTAAGGAATCAGCGGCTCGACTGTTTCTCTACCAGATACATTGTTACCGAAGGCAAGTATCTTGTTCATCTGATAGAGACATCTAACCGCAGATTTCTTAACTTGGAATAGATACCAAAGTAATACACAATTGGAGGAGGGTCTGCAACTGGACCCCACCAAGTTCCAAAGAGAACTAATCCGTCAATAAAGATTGACTAAAACAGGTGGAGATGGCAAGTGCAAGGTGGCTGACACTAGACCCCTTTAAGCTCTGTAAAAGAAGCATGAACAAGGAAGGCAATGGCACCACAGTCCGTCAGAGGACAGTACGAGACTTCGACCTTCCAGGAAGGGACGAAGGGAAATCACAGAAACCAAAACGGCCAGAGGACAATGTAAGAAAATCCATAAGCTTCTGTAAGAAGAATTAGAAGCAGAACTTTGAGAAAGACCAGAGAGGTCGAAATGCGTCAGTTACAATACAAATTCCAAAAGGATTTACCTTGGAGTGCGGGCTTGTTTGTTAGCGCGGCCAAAGTGATATGTGATATATATATATATATATACACACACACACACAAAAGGATCCTGGTCTGCAGCGCGCTCACCAACGGGTGCTAGCGTGATGGGCTGAATCCATGCCCTGGAAATTAATTTACAAACAAGGATACGCTGCACTCTGAGAATGAGCTCAGACGTGTCAGAATTTCATTTCTAGATCTATTCTACCAACGCGTTTCAGCCCTCATAGGCCTTAGTCACGGTAGGTGAGTCTCTCTTCCAGCACAATTTATACAATTCACATTAGCCTATAATTATGGATGATGTAGTGCTCGTTTTCGTTAATTCATATATTACAATATTTACATGCTGCTTTTAGACTGTTCATGGTGTATATTATTACAGGATTATAAGGAGTTTTTGACCACACTTACAAATGTAATATTTTGATAATCATTTTTGCTCCCAGTGAGTATACTTTTTACGTCCTCTTTCTTTTATGTCCATTAGTATGTTTTACCAATGTCCTTCTAGCTTCAACCTCAAAATTGTCTCATGTTATTTTATAACTCCATGGATATGGTTTTTTCTTTTTCTTCTTTGTTTTGTTCTTTTTCTCTTTTGTTGGGATCAGTGCCCACAGTGTCCATTGTAAGTCAAACAGGTAGTTCTATGTTTCTTCCTTATGCCTTCATTTTATACAGGTTTGTTTCAGTCCTTGCTTTTACAGCTATCAGATATTCCATTGTGCCAACATTTTTATTCTAAATGTACATACAGTTCTTCGTCAATGTTAATCCCAAGCGGGGTTTTTGTTCTTTATCTAATTATATATCTTGACTCCATCTGACTAAGTTTCCGGATTCTGTCTCCACCTCGCTCGTTATTCAATATTGTATGGATGCCAAAGAAACTCATAGATTTCCAATCACCGTTTTGGCATGCTATCGTGTTTCGCCGTGGCATATGATGTGTCTTTATTTTTTACCGCTCTTACATGCTCAAGTATCCTTTTTTTCAACATGCAGATCGTACTTCCGACATATTGCATGCCACATTTGCACTTGATGACGTATATAACAAATTTAGTGGTGCAAGTGATTTTTTGATTGATCTCTATTGTTTTTCCTTCAAAGTCCTGTACATTTTTCCGATTCTCTCCAATTTTGCACGCTTTGCAAGTATTACATTTGACAAAGCCTCGTTGTTGTTCTTGGAGCCAATTTGTTGGTATCTCTTCCTGGGGTGGCTCTTTACAATCCAATCTTTTATTGATTTTGTTCTCCTGTATGTTACTAATGGTCTTGATCCTAAAAGTGAACCAATGTCTGGGTCATTTGCAATTAAATCTTATTGATGATGATGATCCCACTTTCTTTGCTATATGTAATGATACACCTAGGTGCTTCCTGTTCTTTCAAACTTCCGGCTTGTTTTTCTTTTTTCGTAATCAGGGTTTCTGTTAGCGATTTCTTTCAAATTTTTTGTCTACCTCTCCGCAGTGTTGTTTCTTTGTAGCCTCTAGATTTTAATCTTGCCGTTTCCGCAATTTTCTCTTCCACATCATTTTCTTTGGAGCAATTCCTTTTCATCCTCACAAATTCCCCATATGGGATACTCTCTAAAAGTGATTTCGGATGGAAACTTGTCCCATGTAGGATACTGTTTGTTGCGGTCTCGTTTTGGAATAATGTCAAATGAATTTGATCCCCTTCAATGTATATCCAGGTATCCAGAAATGAAATTCCTTTTGGGCTTATTGTGCTGGTAAATGTTAGACCTACATCGTTCTGATTCAATTTCTGAAAGTATTCTGTAAATTCATTCTCGGTTCCGTTCCAGATTATAAATAGGGCTCCCGGTTTTCCGTTTAAACGGATTTTTACATATAAATACAGACGGAAAACAAGTTTTCCTTTATCTGTATTTATATATAAAAACGGGAAAATACTAGTACATTTTGTCATTGACACCAATAGAATCACACCCCCAACCATCTGGTGTCTCCCTCCTTAGAGGGTTAAGAGGTGTCAGCCCGGGCTGAGACAGCTTCCCGCCACACACAGCCGCACTCGAGTACTTCACAGGTCTTTGAAAGACCATTTAATTGTTAATGAGGCTTTGTTCTTTCACCCCTTAGCCCCTGCCTCTTCACTCTGCCGATTGCACCAGCACCCGTCTTTTCCTTGCAGACTGGGTTTCACGCTGCGAACTGCTTCAGTTACAGCCAGAGCAACAGCAGTAAGCAAATCACACCGGCACTCAGGGAGACGGGTCTCTGGGGCTGCCTGTGTGCTGGAGGCGAAGCCGTGAATAAACAAACGCTCAGTGTAGTCCAACCAGGAATGCATGGAGGGGGGCGGGATTAAGAGAAGTTTCGAGATAAGGAGAAACAAAGAGCTTTATTGTGCTTGGGCTGAGAAAGGAGACAAGAGGCGAGTCGATTTAAGCACCACAATTAAATGGATCCAAAAAAGAAGAAACACTTTTGCTGCAAATGTCTTTGTCTGACATTTTTCTACTCCAAAATGCAGCCTCAGGAGGAGAGAAAAAAAGTTTTACAATACAAACAATAAATACATAACTAAATAAAGCAAGACAGAGTAGTCACAAAGTGGCCAGATTGGTTTTATTTACACTGAAACACATTAGCGCCACCTTACAGATTTTGCCAGTGAAGCGCTACTTTTCTTTTCGTTCGCTTTTCAAGCAAAAACACTCCTTGATTTCTGAATAATGAGTGTAAAAGCTTTAAGTTGTATTCCCTATGAGTGTTTGCTTTTTCCAGTATGTTGTTACTTTTTTCAGGCAGCATATTACTGTAGTCTAGTGCATAATTTGAATTGAATTGCTTCCAGGTGTTTAGAGCAGGGCACAATTGGGTTGCAGCTGAAGGCAGTGTGAGTTTCTCTTAGTGGGGCAGTATGGTGTTCAGTGGGGGAGAGGATGTGGCACTCAGCCGATGACAAACTGGGAGGCTCTGAGACAAATGGCTTGTGATTGCCATTTGCAGAATGTCCCAAATATGCTTAAAAGTGCTAAGTTTTCAGATGAATGTATAGTGTTGACCAATAGCAACTGAGCGCATGTGTGCATTGTCAATTTAAATAAATGTGGATAAATACTAGCTGTAGCGTCATCTTTTGCTTGTGGCAAAAATAAATGTGGATAAATACAGAAAAAATGCCCAAAAAATAAATATGGATAAATACAGACGGAAATGGCAAAAAAATAAATACCATAAAACCGGGAGCCCTAATTATAAATAGGTCGTCAATATATCTGACCCATAAAATTATCTTCTCGATTTCCACTTGATTTCGCAAATCCCAGGCTACTTCTTTCTCCCACCACCCCATGGTAATATTGGCGTAGTTGGGCGAAAAAGAAATGCCCATGGCAGTCCCACAGTCTTGTCTGAATAATTCATGATTGAAAAGGAAGATGTTATTGGTTAAGCATATTTCTATCATAGATAGTAGCATTCTACTGTGTTCCATCTCAGTTATGCTCTTTTGTTGTAAAAAATATTTGCAAGCTCTTAAGCCAACTTCATGTTCAATTGACGTGTACAGGGAGACCACGTCTATGGTTGCTAATATGTAGTCTTTATTCCAGCTAATTCCAGTTAGTATCCTTAGAAAATCTCCTGTGTCACGGATATATGAGCTCAGGCTTTGTGCAATGGGTGCTAAAAAGTGGTCTACATATTTTGACATGTTCTCAGAGTGAATCACAGGAGGGAACAATTGGTCGGCCTGGTGGGTTGCCAAGTGATTTATGAATTTTCTGCAGAAAATAAATTGTTGGGATAGTTGGTAATTGTCGTCAATTAAATTTCTTTCATGCCAATTTTTTAATTTCATGTTCAAGTTTTCAGTCATTTCATTGATGGGATATTTCTGAAGTTTTGTATACTTAGTGACATCATTTAATTGTCTATATGCTTCTGTTTTATAGTTATTTTTGTCCATAAGGACGATGTTCCCACCCTTATCCCCGGGTTTGATTATTATAGCTTTATTCTCTATCAATGATTTCAATGCTTTTCTTTCTCTGCATGACAGATTTTCTTTTTTGGTTTGATGTTTGACATTTTGTCCAAATTTCCTATTATTGCTTCTGCAAATAAATCACATTTGTTCCCTGGTGATAGTGACGGGCAATATTTTGACTTTTTCTTTAGGCCACTTGAGGGATGTTTGTCAGTTTCTATTGACAACCCTTGAAGGACTTGTTCCTCTGATACTTCCTCATCCCCCAAATTGAACATCAAATCAAACATTTTTTAGATCGGGGATTTGATCAATAGACAACTTAATATCCTCCTGTTCTTTTGTTTCTCTCTCATTTGATTTGTCACCCTTTACATTTTTGGTGACGTAAAAGGTATACTCCCTGTGAGCAAAAATGATTATCAAAATATTACATTTGTAAGTGTGGTCAAAAACTCCATATAATCCTGTAATAATATACACCACGAACAGTCTAAAAGCAGCATGTAAATATTGTAATATATGAATTAACGAAAACGAGCACTACATCATCCACAATGCCGCATTGTAGGCTAATGTGAATTGTATAAATTGTGCTGGAAGAGAGACTCACCTACCGTGACTAAGGCCTAGGAGGGCTGAAACGCGTTGGTGGAATCGATATAGAAATAAAATTCTGACAAATCGGAGTTCTCAGAGTGCAGCGTATCCTTGTATGTATGTAAAAAAAAAAATATATATACACACACACACACACACATATATACACACATATATATATATATACACACATACACACACACACATATATACACACACACACATATAGACACAAATATATATACACACAAACACATACACACACAAACATATATATACACACACATCTATATATATACATATATACACACACACACACAGATACATATATATACACATTTATATACACACTTTTTTTTTTTTTTTAAATGAAAGACAAGGGAATCTCGAAGAGCATGCCCAAGACAAATACAGCAGTCTGCACAATAGGTACCTACGGCACCAATGTGAACCATAGCAGGACATAGCATATGTCGAAACACAGTAAATCACATACATACATATTCAGAAATATGTATATATAACCATATATAGACACTGTATAAATGACAATGAGCATCTCTGAACAGAGAGACTTCAAGGATAACATCAGCAGAGGCCATGAGCAGAGGGACCGGAGTCCTTGCTTATCAATGAGCAGAGGGAAGACCAAGGGCATAAGCACTTCCTAACACCATAGATTGATGAGTAGACAATACCACAAAGATTAGAACGCAGCCAACGCTGTGGCACAAGTGGGACCAGCAAGCATCCCGTGCCTGTGAATGTAGCCAGTGTGTACCCACATACCGTGCCAGAACTGAAAACGGAATAAAAACTGTTTCGGAAGTGGAACAGAAAAACATGCTCACAAGAGACACTGGCTGACGGCTAAGACAGCCAAAAAGGCAAAAAAAAGGTGGAAACAGTGAAACGCTTGAAAGACAGCCAAAGGCAAGAAAATGAAGATGTGAACACGCCGGGACAAGCCTGTCGTGGCGTAAACCCAACAATACTCTGGAGAAGTCTGCATCCTCAATGGCAGGAGAGAACTACAGACCAACCGCTAAATACAAACATGCAAGCTCCAAAGAGAGCTAGGCCACCCCTGTGGGTCTTACCAGAGGAGAAGTCCCACAACAGTAGGGAAAGCGTGAAGAAGTGAAAACCATATCGCGATCAGCCTACAACATGAACTATAGGCAAATTCCCCAGAGGGAAAGATGATAACAATCCTAAGAGGACCTTGCAGGATCCTCAGTAAGGACCTACACCATCCAGGAAGAACAGTTCCTGGAGCATTATACACACACCACCCAGGAAGAACACTTCCCGTGGCAAGGTAGAATGGCTATACAATAACCAACAAATACTCCACATAGGGTATGTCACATCCCTATAAAAAGCAAGGGAACACCTCTTGAGACTAGTTCTTAGACAGAGGAGTCGAAAATAAGGGCAGAAACAGCTGTGTAGCTGTACCGTCCGTATGGGAAATAGCATGAACCCAGAGACGGATACCATAGAAAAGCAGTGACAATACTGCAACCAATGCAAACAAGACCGCAACAATGGTGTCAATCACGGGAAACCAGACATGAGAAGCTGGACTGCTGAGTCCGCATGACTGTCAAAAAGATGGGCCCCATCAAAGGGCAAATCTCGGAGACGCTCCTGAACATTTTCAGGAAAACTGCCATCACGCAGCCAAGCATGGCGATGCAGAGCTACTGACCTGGCCATAGCCCGACCCACAGAGACAGTGGAGTCCATGGCCGATCTAAACGAAAATTGTGCCAGCTCACGACCATCTTGGAGTATCCGAGTCAGGTCAGCCAGAGGGCCATTCGGTAGAGAGGGAAGGAGGCGCTTAACCGAGTCCCAGAGGGCGAAAGAAGCCCGTGCAAACACGCAGGACGTGTTCAAGGACCGAAGGCCCGAGCTCGCGGACGCAAACTTTTGTCTACCACATAGCTCCAACCAGCGAGACTCCCTAGTGGGCGGAAGTATTGGAGGAGAGGACGACGCAGCGAGGCGGAGGCTGCCTGAACGACAAGCCCTTGAGCCCTAGGGTGTAGGGACAGACAGATAGGGTCATCTGGAGCCGGGCGATGACTATGTGCGATAGCACGTTCCACACGGTCTCCCAAGGAGGGCCTCGCCCAGGTCCCCAGAAGAATGTCGTACAACGACTCGCCAAAAGGCAGCAAGGGCTCGACATCTGCATTGCCCTGGTGGAGCAGATCCATCAAGGGATCGGAAGGCAGAGAGCTAGAAGGGGGCTGGAACTGTAAAATGTCAGCAGCTTTGCGAACAACTCTTGCAAACGCTGCACTAGCCTTCGAGGTCATTCTAGGTGGTGACAGCAGATCATAATTAGGAGACGGTTGCAGGCTAACACGTCCAACAAAGGCCAAAGGCTCTGCAGCCCGAGGATGTCCAAGGGCCTGCAATTGGTCCACATCAACATGTCCGGAAGAACGTGTAAGCAACACGGGGGGATGAGGGGGAGGGGGGAAGGATGTGAATCCCCAGGGGCCTCATCCACCATTAGCAAAGGAGGAGGAAAGGATGTCTCCGGCGTCGAGTCGGCGCCGCATCGATGTCGACAAAAGCCAAAGGAAACGAATAGTTTCTTACCTGTCGGTGTAGTTTTGCAGCTTGAAGACTTTCTGGATTCACTATGCTGTGCATTATTCCGCCATCTCGTGGTTGGGTCCGGATTCGTAGTCTTTTCTTTGTTTTTGTCTTTTTTTTTTTTTTTTTTTTGTTGTTGGCCCAGGTGGGCGGCGACGCCCACCATTTGGTGTCTTCGGTGACGTCGTCGCGCTTCCGGCGGAAGCTCCCACCTTTGGTAGCCATCTTCGGATTCTTTTTTTTTTTTTTCTTTTCCTCTTACAGTTTTTTGTTGTCTATGTCTTTAACCTTTAATCCTTCAATTATTCTTTGATCCCTTTAAAACCTTGTATGTAGTTTAGTTGTACCCTTAACCTCCTATGTTATCTTCCTGGCGGAGGCGGGTGGGATCGCTAGTGAATCCAGAAAGTCTTCAAGCTGCAAAACTACACCGACAGGTAAGAAACTATTCGTTTTGCAGCGTGAATCTTTCTGGATTCACTATGCTGTGCATAGACTTAGTAGCGGTTTTGTTATTGCGGTGGTTGGGTGGAAGATGAGCATTGGTTGCTGAAAATGTGCTGTAAGACCTTCTGTCCTACTTGTGCCTCTTTGTTCATTTGGATATCAACACAGTAGTGTTTGGTGAACGTGTGCACGGAAGACCATGTTGCCGCTTGGCAAATGTCTTGTATAGGTGTGTTCGCTAGGAACGCAACCGTTGCTCCCTTTTTCCTTGTTGAGTGAGCCTGGGCGGCCCCTTGTAACTCTTGTCCTGCCTGCTTGTGGCAGAGTTGTATTGCTTGTGCAATCCACCGTGCAATGGTATTTTTTGTTACTGGTCGTCCCAGGAAACTGCTTGCGAAGGAAACGAAGAGTTGTTTTGTTTTCCTGCATTCCTTCGTCCTTTCTATGTAGTGCATCACTGCCCTTCTGGCGTCTAGCGTGTGTAGCGCCTTTTCTGAGGGTGTTGAAGGTTTCTGGAAGAAACTTGGTATCTGTATTGTTTGATTGATATGGAACCGCGACACCACCTTTGGCAGGAAGTGTGGGTCCGTCCTCATGACAATTCTGTCCTTGTGTATTTGCAAGTAGGTCTCTTGTAGTGTGAGAGCCTGTAGTTCACTGACTCTTCGCAGTGACGTGATAGCCACTAAGAAAGCCGTTTTTAGTGTGAGCATGTGCAGTGTGCTCTTGTGTATGGGTTCAAATGGTGATTTCATCAACTGTGTCAGTACAGTGTTGAGGTTCCAGCTTGGGGCTGGCATCCTTTTAGGGGGCTATTCTTTAGCCCCTTCCAGGAATCTTTTGACCACTTGGGAGGTGAAGAAGCTTTTCACCGCTTCTCCCTGGTGTAGGCCACTATGGCTGCTAGGTGAACCCTTAGTGACGAGTAGCTCAGCCCGCTTTGTAGTAGGTGTGTTAAATATCGCAGTACTGTTGATTCTTTTGTGACTTTTCGTTGCAGTCCCTCTGTAATGCACCATTGTGAGAACCTTTTCCACTTTGCAATGTAGCATTTTCTTGTAGTGGGTCTCCTTGCTTCTCTGAGTACTGCCATGGTGCTTGGAGGTAGTTTGAGGTGTGCGAATTCTAGGTCCTCAGGAGCCATGCTGCTAGGCTGAGGCTGTCTGGTTCTGGGTGGAGCACTTTTCCGTCTTGCATTGTGAGGAGGTCTTTCCTTCTGCTGAACCTGTGTGCTGGTTCCTGCGCCATTTCCATAATCTGTGAGAACCATGTTTGTCTGGCCCACTGAGGTGCCACCAGTATGAGTGTCATGCTGCTGCTCCTGCATTTGCTGAGTACTTTGTGTAACAGTGGTATCGGGGGAAAAGCGTAAGCAAATTCGTTCGACCAACTTATCCATAGGGCATTCCCTAGGGACCTTTGGTCCGGCTGTCTGGATGCGTAATGTTGGCATTTTGCATTGTGGGGTGTTGCAAAGAGGTCTATCCGTGGTGTTCCCCACTTTTGGAACAGTTGCTGCACCTCCTGTTGGTTCAGTTCCCATTCGTGGGATGCAGACGTCTGCCTGCTGAGTCGGTCTGCTTCTACATTGTCTATTCCTGGGAGGTGTATTGCTAGCAGGTCTATCCTTAGAGGGATGGCCCATCTCCAGATCTGTTGTGCCAGACTTGACAGCGGTGCTGATTGTGTCCCACCTTGCTTGTTGATGTAGAACATTGCAGTTGTGTTGTCTGTTTGTATCAGCACTCGCTGGCCGTAAAGCTGCTTTTGAAAGGCTTTTAAGGCTAGGAACACAGTTTTGAGTTCTAGGTAGTTGATGTGTTTCACTGCATCTTGTTGTGACCAGAGCCCCCTGACGCGGAGTCTGGTCATGTGCGCGCCCAGCCCTGCTGTGAGGCGTCTGTTGTGATGGTCACTGTTGGAGTTGGCTGTGTGAATGGCTTCCCTTGTAATATGTTCTCTTCTTTCCACCACGCTATTTCTTTCTGCACTGCGTGTGTGACAACCACTAGATCTTCCCAACTCCCTGTGGCTTGTGACCATTGCTGTTGTATCCATTCCTGGAACGGTCTCATGTGCAGTCTGATATGCGGGACAAGGTGGATGCATGATGCCATCATTCCCATTAGCCTGCTCACCGTCCTCACTGTCAGAACTTGCTCCCTTGCGGTAATGACGTGTTTCCCTCAGGAGCGCTATACTTCTCTTGTCGCTGGGGAACACCTTGGACTGTGTGCTGTCTATTTGTGCCCCCAAGAATATCTTGATTTGTTGGGGTTCTGTTGACGATTTTTCCCAATGTATTGAGAAACCTAATGTGGACAGTGTTTCTATGACTTGTTTGATGTGTTTTTTGCAGAGTCTGTATGATCCTGCTTTTACCAGCCAGTCGTCGAGGTAGGGGTATACATGTATGCTCCTCCTCCGAAGGTGCGCTGCAGCTGCTGCTAGGCATTTCGTGAACACTCTTGGTGCGGACTTTAGTCCGAAGGCTAGCACTGTGAACTGGTAGTGATTGTGGCCTATCACGAATCTTAATAGCCGTTTGTGTTTGCGGTTGACGGGTATGTGCAGGTATGCATCTTTTAGGTCTAAGGTCGCCATGTAATCCCCTTCTTGGATTTGGGGTATTACTTCCTGAAGTGAAGTCATCTTGAATTTTTGGGTTTTTACGAACTTGTTCAGGAATCTGAGGTCCAGTATAGGTCTTAGTGTATCGTCTACCTTTGGCACTAGGAAGTACGTTGAGTATATTCCCTTGTTCCTTTCGTTGTTTGGAACTGGTTCTATTGCTCCTTTTTGTAGCAGTTCCTCTGCTTCTAGGCGGAGGAGGGCTAGTTCTCTTGCGGGTATTGACCGATGTCTTGGTCTTCTCCCTGGCGGGTGTTTTTGGAGGTCTATGCAGTACCCGTGCTGTATGGTGTTTAGTATCCATTTGTCTGTGGTAATTTTCCTCCATTGTGTGAGAAATTTTCTTATTCTTCCTCCCACTGGTGTCGTATGCTCGGTGGTTATTTGCTGTGTGCTTCTGCTCTTTATATTTTCCTTTGCGGACTTCCCTCAACCTTGGTGTTAACGGTGGGGGGCTTGTTATGTGTGTGGAGTCACTTTGAGGCGGGCTGCTGGCCCCCTCTTCGGGCCTGTCCCCGTCCGTACCCGCGCCCTCGAAAGGACCGTCCTCTGGGTTGGTACTGCCAATTCTGCTGCTGTTGTCCCTGCAGGTTTTGGCCCTGGTTGTTCCCTTGGTACCCTTGTTGTTGTGATTGATGTGAAGTGGTAGGTGCATTGCCTCCTCTACCACTGGCTCGCCTTGAGGGGTTCCCTCTTCTCATCCCCTGAACTGCAGCGCTCCCATGGACCTTGCAGTTTCGTTGTTCGTCTTTAGTTGTGTTAATTTGTTGTCAACTGTTGCTCCAAACAGTTTCTCACCGTCGAACGGTGTGTTGATGATGTTGCTCTGTACTTCTGGTTTGAAGCCGGAGATCCTGAGCCATGCGTGTCTCCTCTCAGTCATCCCTATCATCATTTGCCTGCTGGAGTTCTCTGCTGCGTCCAAGGCTGACTTTAGGCAAGTGTTCGCGATGGCCTTGCCTTCTTCCGCTAGGTAATTGGCCCTTTGTTGGTGTTCTTCTGGCAGGTGCTTAATGAGCTGGCTCATTTCTGCCCAATGCTGGTATGCATGCCTGCTGATGAGGGCGTTGGAGTTGGCGATACGCCAGTGTATGGCTGCGTTCCTCTCCACCTTACGTCCTGTGAGGTCTATTCTTTTGCTCTCCTTGTCTGGAGGTGGGCCTGTGTTGGTGGGCACACCGGCCCTCTTCCTGGCTGTTGCAGCGATAATGGAGTCTGCTGGTACAGACCCCTGTATGTATGCAGGATCTTTTGTGGAGTGCTTATACTTCTTTTCGCTCCTAGGGGTAACCGCCTTGCAGATTGCTGGTTCCCTGAAGGCCTCCCTTCCCTGGTCGAGAACGCCAGGTAACATGGGTAGAAATTGACTCCTTGTCTGTTGGGGGAGCAGGGTTTCGAAGAGGAAACCTGCTTTTGTCTTTTCCTCCTGCATTTCGACCCCATAAGTCTTTGCAGCCTTCTGCACGACCTCATTGTAGACTCCGATGTCGTCTGGCGGCGAAGGTCTCGAGGGGTAAGTGTCTACCCCTTCTTCTGGTGACTCTGTGTCGAGGTCTTGCCAGTCTAGGTCTTGTACTTCAGAGGACGCCGAGTCCCTGTAAGACAGCATCTCTTCTTCGCCTTCGGCCTCGAAGTAGTAGTATTCCTCGTCCTGGTCTTCGAGCTGTTCGGGTGTCCCCGGGGCCTCGTCGACTTCGACCTCGAACTCCTCGACTGCCTCGTGGGCTTGCTTCGACGGAATAGCGTATTGTTTCATCTTCTCGTCGAAGTCTTTTTTGCGTTGCAGGATGCTCGTTATCTCTGCCTCGAGCCTCCTCTTCTTTTTCGCCATCTCGTGGGCCTTTTCGGCGTCGAGTGGTGCAGTGCCTCTCTTCGCGGTCGCGGTCGTCGAAACAGACGCCGGGCCTTCCTTTCTCGGTGTCGAGGTTTCCTTTTCGGGGACGCCCTTCGACGCCTTCGTTTTTTCGGAGGCTTTCGCCGATTGAGAGTCCTTGTCCAAGGATCCGCTCGGCTGTTTGTCCCTTGGTGCTGTTGCTTTCGTCGAGTGTTTCGGCGGCAACGCTCCCTTGGTGGACTTTGCTACACTTCTGGCAGTGTCGCTAGGGATTCTGGCTTCACTCTTTCGAGCGTCGCTTTGGTGTTTTGGGGTCGACGACTCCCTTACCTCCTTTGACGTTTTCTTTTCGATTTCGACGACAGCGCAGTCCTCTGGTCCCTCTGCGATGTTGTCCTCCTCTCCGCTCGAGAGACCCAGGTCTCGGAGAGATGGTGCTGGTCCCTGGCCCTGCATGCTGTAATTCGCCCTTCTCTGTCTGTCTCTCACCCGGAGGGTCTTCGGGGTGAACGCCGAGCACGCGTTGCAGTCTTCGCTGGCGTGGTCGAGCGGCAAGCAGAGGTTGCAGACTGGGTGCTGGTCTTTTGGGCGTATTTGTGGTGGCAATTTCTGCAGAACTTGAACGGAGTCTTGTCCATAACCGCGCTTAGGGAGCCCCCTGTGAGCGCATTCTCTGTAGGCGTCGAGATTTCGGTCGTGGACCTTCTACCTCGTCGTCCTTCTTCTCCGGTACTAGTGTCGTCGTCCGGTGTCTCAGTAGTATATCTTCTGTGATGAAATTTCGACTTTTCGAGATTCTTCGTCCAACTTTCTGGAACTTCTCGGCAACGATCCAGACCCCACGGCGGAAAAAAGAATCTGAAGATGGCTACCAAAGGTGGGAGCTTCCGCCGGAAGCGCGACGACGTCACCGAAGACACCAAATGGTGGGCGTCGCCGCCCACCTGGGCCAACAACAAAAAAAAAAAAAAAAGACAAAAACAAAGAAAAGACTACGAATCCGGACCCAACCACGAGATGGCGGAATAATGCACAGCATAGTGAATCCAGAAAGATTCACGCTGCAAAACTCCATTGACCAGCGTCAGGACGGCGTCGATCTGACATCCACCGCGATGGGAGACTGCGGTGTGGGACAGCGTAGACTAGGGGACAAGTCCCCTGCTGCGGCCGCATCAGACATCGCAGGGAGCCCCACAGGACTGTGCCCTGATGCTGTAGGTGCACTGCAGCCCGACGTTTGATTGGAAAGGCCCACCGGGCCGACTCCAGACGTCGCAGCAACTCCGGAACCGGAGTCAGGGTACTTGATTGGCGCCGAGTACGAACCCGCTGGCGAGCTCCCAATCTGAGTCCCTACCACCTCTGTGGGGCCCGAAGGCGCGCCAGGGAGAGGGGTCGACCCAAAGATGGCCTACAAAGCCTGGTAATAGGCTTCCATCTGGGTCCTAATCGCCCCAACACCAGGAAATGGGGGGCAGGCAGGGGTCGACTGCTGAGGGGCCATGTCCGGTAAAGACTGGGAGCAGCGGGCACCGACGTCACGACTACATGAGGCCGACGGCCTCTGTGACTTCTTCTTGTGCTTACCTGAGGAAGGCGAGCGAAGTCCTCGGAAATGACTCCATGACCTGCCCCGAACAGGAGCCCCAGCTCAAGAAGGAGATCAGAGACGCTTGAACTCCGAACGGGACATCCGGGTGGACAACAATTTCATCCTACATTACCGCATGGACTTCGGCTTTCGACAGGCGTCGCACTCCTCTGAGTCGTGGTGCTCACCCAAGCACCACATACAAATTGCGTGCGGATCCGTCGTCATCTGCTGCGTACAGGTCTCTCACGACTTAAAGCCCGAAGTCATCGGCACACTGTTCCCAGACGCGAAAAGGCATCAGTAAGGCCTAAAAAACAAAACAGGCCAGAGGAACTGCTTCTCCTGGATCCACGTTGCAGGCACGGAAAAGAAGAAAACTGACGTCAGCGCGCCGGGAGGGACTTATATGGTTCCACTGACGTCATATCCGTGGACGACGTCAGGGCGGAGCCATGCAACGTCGTCCCCCAGCGCGCAGAGGTACTGCTGAAAAATCTCCGGATCCAGACTGGCGCCTGGAGAATATTCTAAGTTCAGGAATCTGCGGCTAGATGTCTCTATCAGATAGGAATGTTTTTTGTCTTTTACTATGCTGGCTATGACAACATTGATGTCAGTAGTGCAATAAATGCACTGGTGGCACCATCACGCCACATTCCAGAAAAAACAAAGAATGAATACATTGATGCAGTTCCTAAAACATACTGAATAACATTTTAGGTGAAATGCAATGTACATTTTCTCCGGGCAGAAATAAGGAAATAACACCAATTTATGAAATTTTGGGCAACAGACTACATCCATTTTTATCATCATACATTTGTTCCCTGCTTTTGACAAACTCAGCTGTGCAGTCCTGATAGATCAACTGGAGGTTGTATTATCTTGGAGGCCCTAGAATTGGAGTGGTGTCTTCTTACCTGGGGTCTTTCTTGTCCCCAAAGATATTTAATGTGCAAGTTCAACTATTCTAGCAGTTACTATTAGATCACGCTCTGTAACTTCACACACTCCCTTGCAAAGGTCATGGTGGAATGCTTTGGCATGGAAAAAGACAGTGCCACCTCAACTGATCTACCTGGCTCTAAATCAGAACACCTTTGACCTGTCTTTGGCTGGGCAGCAGGGGTTCTCTCTCTCTAGAGGGATGTAGTCTTAAAATGCACCCCATAGCACAACGGGGGTTTCCAGGTACATTGCCTACCTCCCTAAAGGACCTGATGGGTGCCTCCACAGTGCATAGATCATAACAGAAGAACAAGCAACAGTGGAAGCTTAGATTTCCTTATTTGCTTAGAATTTTTCTTCCATGAAGGTACTGCAGAAAGCAGTCAATATAACAGAATGGGTCTAGAATACCCCTACTGCAAAGGCGAATATGTACTCGGAGCGCAGAGACTGGAAGAAAAGGCACATTTCAATTTTTACAGCAAGTCACAATTTAATGGAGCATGTTTACAGTTGCCAGATGACTACCTGTTGCTGGGACTCCCCTTTTTCAGCCGTGGGCTTTTCTTTTACAAACCATTATCAAATGTGTTATTGCAATTGAACTCCCTAAATTCAGGAATTAGTTACACGACACCCAGGCCGGGAACTGTTTGTCCGTGAGCCATGGATTAACTGATAAGCTTGGTCACGTTTCTCCCTAATAATGTCTAAGAATGATGTACAACTACAGTAAAAGAGGGACACCGATAATATTTAGATTTTGATTTAGAGGTCTACGCGGGACTTTCTATGACACTGCCCAGGGTCATCACAAAGAGCACTCACGCCTCAGTCAGTTAGCAATTGCCATATAGATAGGCTCTTATTCCTTCCTCTCAATTTATTTTACTTTATTTTATTTTATTTCATCTACTTTCTTGCTCTGCACTGTGGTGGACTATGTCTTGCAGCTGCAACCTCCTATACTTCCTATCATTAACTGCACTCCACCAACATGGCGGCTACTCTTGAGCCACCAACTGTGCACACGCATCACAGTGTACTGCACCGCGATACAAGTGCCATGTAGATATGCTCTTACTTTTGTTCATCTAATTTCCTGCCTCACACTGCTGTCATGCTGTTGAATGTCCTCAAAATACTTCCAAGCTTTATTTGCACTCTACCAACATGGCGGCTACTCTTGGGCCACCATCTGCGCACACGCATCTCACTGCAGGCGCTCTATCCCCCAGCAGGGCCTCGCTTGCACTGCCCATGCGCATAACTCCTCTCGCAGCATTCAACCTGTCCCACCGCCTCGGTGAAGCACTTGCTGATTTGTTCCCGTACACAGATTCCTCTTGCGCATCTACTGCAGCTACACGACAAGTAAGTCCCAGTCAGGCTGCACTCTCAGCCTTCTCCATCCTCGTTACCTTGCCTGACTGACCTCGTCCCCTTTAATTTCAGAATTAATATCTCCACACCCTCGCTTGACGGGGTGCTACCTCCCGCCCGACTATTCACGGGTCCTTCTCCTCTGCCTCCAGTGGCCCCCCGCGGCCTCTTAAGTAAGTTTTGCTGCCTCTCGCGTTGAACACGCTCACCTTGTACCAGCAACTAGGTTAGCCACTAATTATCCTGTCTTATTCACAGAAGTCCTCTTCAGCACGCGGTTATAATTAACTGCACCATTCGTGCCCTCTTCCTCTTCGGCCCCGTGTGGCCATGCGGACCTGTTCCTCTCCTTAAGTAAGTTCGCCTTCCAAACTGCGCCATCACCCCATGGCTCCCCTATTCTGACCCCACTCATTGCCTACCTTACTTGCCTCCTCTAGCACTCGCCGCGTCCCGCATTCACCTGGAACACTGGAACTCGCATCAGGTTCCTTGTTGGTAGGAATTCCACCTCTACAACTGGCCATCTGTGACCTTGTTACCTAGCTAACTCGGGCAAGTAAGTCCAACCTGCGCCAGCTGCGACTCACGTGCTCTCCTGGCTACACCTGTGCACCTCAACACATGCACGTTCCTTCGCTTGGATCACATCATCGCACTAGAAGCGTGTTAGCCCACGTTTTTTCACCGCCACGGCACCTTCTTCTTGCGCTTACCTTCCCCCAGGAGTTACCATCACTGCAGACATGGCTTGACTCTATCCTCCTCCAACTACAATTTCTCCTCTTGGACTCCCTGTCCACTCAGTAGCAAGCACCTCTTGCTACTTTCCGATTCAACTCTCTAGAAGTAAGCAGTAACAGGCTACTCTTGGAACATAGACTATTATCGTATAGATATTAATTTCTCAGATTCGCAAGTTAAATTGTTGGTTTTTACATGCTCATCTTGGGACTGTTGTTTGATTTCTAGTTTTCCTCCTAATAGATTCTACCTGCTCACACTTGTCTCGTCCTGATGATGATCTCACATTCATGAGAGCGAAACGCCGACCTTTACAACCAAAACTCCATTTAATTTATTTGGAGTTTTGTCTATTGTTGTTGCCAATGCGATGTAAATTTTAAATGTCACTAGCACCCCTCACTTCACGCACTTTCACTTTTTGTGTGAGCACCAGAACTATTACTAAAGATATACTATGATACTCCATTTATGCTGTCAATAAATGTGATGTCATTCCAAACCTTGTATCCCAGCATATATTGCGTAACCAGTCCCGCCTGGACTCTCCTGCATTGCTCTACTTGACTAATGCTGCTCTTTAAACTTTAGTAGCCTAGGCTACCCGAGGACCTTAGTGGCCTCCCCCAGACCTGTGTTTTCCTCAACTACTTAACCACCCCATGTCACAATACTGGGGTCCCCTTGTTCTTTAAACATATATCAGTCAGTTAGCAAGCACGCAGAGCTCCCACATGGGCGTCTTTCCATACTAAAATTTTCAATCACAGACCAGCCTCTGGTTCATGTTTCCTCAATGTTACCCCAGGCTTCAATATATTACAGTACTCTGATGAGCAGCCACTGGCTGAGATGCACACAATGCAGTTGGGCCCCATTAGGCCTCTCTAATCTAATGCTTCTCATTATCCCGTACTATTTCCTAAGCCCTTGGATACTCACTTGCTTCCAATCACCTCCTAGTGTAATTTAACCTACCAGGGAAGGGGCGGTGATTCAGTAATTGTGTATTTTTAGCCTACAAGTACTGAGTGCTTACACGACATAAGCTGGTAGAGGACTTTAACCCATCCACAAACATCAACACACTCACAGCAAATGGACTCGACTCATGTACTACAAACAAACCCGAACCACATTTCATTGTCTCAAACATCACTGCAAGAGCACACAACCCACACATATAAACCCTTCTACCCCACCTGCTACACAATGGCACCATCACTCACACAAAACACCGCTTTGTCCTATACTACTAACAAATCCACACATCACCAACACAACACAAAGCCACATTATACATAACTTTAATCCAACCAGACACACACTCCTTGTTCATACAAAGCAGCAGCTCTACCCTCTACTTGCTCCTAACAGACCCCTTTCTGTCACCTCTAAACCTATACTCATACCTATATATTTTCATCCACCAAGCCCATGCTCCTCTTTTTACCACAAATACACAACAAAACAATCCTCACACTCCACCACACATCACCTCTTCCAGCTATCAAATCTTACACAAACACTTATAACATACACTCTTTTCCAAAACACATCACCACCCCCTTTACCATTCAACTTCCACTCATCAACAATACTTCAGACACAAATCCTTCTACAAAAACCACATCACCTCCTCTCATTACTCCACAAAAACAGTACGTAACACACACACCAGCACAACAAAATAACACACACTATTGCATAATACTTTCCATCACAAACTTGAATACATCCACCCACTCCCACCTTCTTGACTACACAAATAATACACATCCTAAACCATCTTTACTGCCATCCTTTCTCTCTTTCCCCACACCTAACACAAACTGACCAATACAACAATTCTCAAACGTCTCATCTATTGCACAATTCAGAGCCTTACAACATGACCCACATGCTGCACCACCACCTCTCACTCATACACCTTCTACCCTAAAAAGACGCCAACAAAATCAACAACATGCCACTTCACATCTCCATGTCTATTACACAAAAAGGCTACTCTACAAAAACAGCACAGCTCACCAACTCACTCTCAAACACCATCTCCACCACCTACACATGCAGACCCAGCAAAATGCCTTGTAAGCCTGCAGGACGAGGAATACAATTTAAAAAAGCAACTTGATTGCTAACCTCCATCAGCTAATACCACCACTAATGACACACCTGCTACAAGTTAAAAAAATACTTCTCACTTTTCTACAAAACAAAGTCACACCGTCACCAAAACACAATCACTAAACTGCCTACTATTAAATGCTCGATCACTCTCTAAAAACAAGCATCACATCTACGACCTACTCACTGACACACAACCTGATTTAGTCTTCATAACTGAATCATGGTTGCGAGATGACATGGCTCCAGTGTTGCATGAAGCCGTTCCTTACTTTCACACAAAATCGTATGTGCAAAAGAGGAGGCGGACTAACTGTTATATTCAAGCAAACAATACATCTCACTAAAGCGGAGAGAGGTCCTCTTCACCAGATGCAACCCTACCCCAACTTCCTCCTGTAACTTCCTTCTCCTTTACAGACCTCCACCTAGCAATGCAACATTCCCATACACATTTCTAGATGCATTTTCAAGCCTGATAACACTACACTCCAACATATTCATTCTGAGTGACCTCAACATTTGGTTTGACAAACCCAATATGCCCCATCCAAAAACCATCATCATTGGCCTTGACACACTGAGCCTCCATCAGATAGTCTACAAAACCACACAAATCACTGGACACATGCTAGATGTCATTTTTGCTAATCCAGAACTAGTTACCTTTCAAACGATTACTCCAGTCAAATGGTCAGATCACCATTTGATAGCTTTCCAACATACACCACAAAGCAACACACCTAAAAACCACCTTACATGCATCCACCTATCAACCGTGAAACAAAACACAATTTTGAATACTTAGAAACACAACTAACATCCAACACAGATCTTGACACAATAAATTCCGTTCAAAAACAATACGAGTGGCTTCAGGAAGCTTTTGATATCCTAATACCACTCAGAACAACAAAACAGGACTAAAGAAAACAGGCACCTTGGAGAAATACAGAACTAAAAGAGAGAAAACAAATTAGAAAGCCATTTACCTCTGCTGCCACACCACTAAGAAGAATCATCAATAATTCTTAAACTACGGGAATCTTTACAGAAGACCTAAAAAAGGCATACATAAGCACATTATTAAAGAAAACTAAACTGGACTCGCTTGACCCCGACAACCACAGACCAATTACAAATGGACCTTTCCTTGGCAAACTGATGTCACAATTCATTGAAGATAACTCCATACTTTCCGACATCCAAACAGGATTCTGTCCAGGAAGAGGCACAGAATCTACCCTCATCACCACCTGGGATTACCTTAAAAACACAGTAGACCGCAACGGGGTTGCTGCACTACTTCTCTTGGACCTCACAGTTGACAATGACACTCTAATCCAAAGACTATACGAAGCCGGCATAGAGGGGACTGCCCTTGACTGGATCACATCCTACCTTCAAAACAGATGTCATCCATCCTCCACCATTTCATCCAAATCGACTTCACAAAAGCAGGGGTTCCTCAAGGCTGTATCATCTCACCTAAACTTTTCAACATCAAGTCATTGCCGGTAGTCATCAATGAATTTGAGTTCATATGCTTTAACTATGCCCATGACACACACATACTCCTTAAACTGGAAAGCACCAAAGACATTGGAAAATCACCAATCTTCAGTTGCCTCAGAGCCGTTAATCCGTGGATGACATGGAGCCATCTCAAACTGAATGCTTCCAAAATGGAAATATGCACATGTGAGGATTGGAAAAATGACCCATTTCGCGCTTGGCCTGATGATCTGGGACCACCTCCTAAAATATTTAAGGAAGTAAGAAACCTTGAAATTACCATGGACTCCAAGTTATCAATGAATGCCCAAGTGGACAAATTAGCAAGATCAAGCTTCATTACTATGAAAACTCTGCGATGCATCTTTCCCACCTGGGATTTCTACACAAGGTCCAAGCCACTATCTATCTTGTACTGTCTAAACTGGATTACGCCAACGGCCTATACCATGGATCATCTTTCTCAACTATGAAAAGACTACAACGGATCAGAACTCTGCTGCTAGACTACTCCAACTTGTAAAGCCAGAAGCCCACATCTCCCCTGCCTTGAGGGCCCTACATTGCTTTACAGGTGCCAGAAGATCCACATTCAAGCTGCTTTGTATCCCCCACAAAGCAATACATGGAACAGGACTGCTTTTCATCAGGAATAAAATCACTAAATACATTCAACAAAGGAATCTCCGCTCCAGATTGATACCTCGCCTCAAAACCCCACCATACAAGAAAAAAACTATAGGTGACACATCTTTCTCTGTTCAAGCAGCCAAACTATGGAATGTATTACCCCCAAACATAAGATACACAGATAAAGAAAATAATTGACTCTCTCCAATGCACTACCCTATATTTCACCCTATACCTCTCTCAATATATCCTCTACCTCCATCTCCACTCCCTGACTCATCCCAAACCTCATTCTACTACTATGATCTCCAAAATAACCCTTCCCTCCTCTATACCTCTTTGGATCATCCCACACCTCATTTGAATACTATGATCTCCCAAACAACCCTTCTAAATTCTTCCCTCACCTATCGCTCCTTTGACTTATCCCAAAACTCATTTTACTACTATGATCTCCCTAATCCATTTCTAGAGATTCCTCCCTCCTCCATCTCTCCTTAAATTCATCACAAACCTCATCTTATTACTATGATCTTCCAATAAACACTTTCTAGACTCCTCTCGCCCCCATTATCCTTTTCAATCCAACTAACAGACTCGCATGTCCACCGCTCAATTTAACTTAAATTTCAGTATATTAATCCACTACTAATCCTTTTTGGGTTGCGTAGCGTGCTACTTGCCGAAAAGCGTATCAACGCCTCGTCAGGGGTAGTAAGCGCTATACAAGGAAAATGCTACTTACCAGTATGCATCTGTTCTTGGCATGTAGAGCTGCAGAATTATATACTTGTGCATAGATCGCCATCTGGTGTTGGGCTCGGATGTTTGCACTTTGTTGTTGTATTGGAAGAAGTTCTTTGTAGTCACGAGATAGGTGACTCCTCCTTAGGACGATAGGGCGCATGGGCATCGACTCCATCCTCAGATTGTTTTTTGCCATAAAGGGTGATGATGGAGTTTGTGAGAAACAGAAAGAGATGTCCATGTGTGATGTATCTAAGTAAGATAGTACCGCAACAGATAAAGGTACCCGGGGAGGCGGGTGGGCGTATATAATTCTGCAGCTCTACATGCCAAGAACAGATGCATACTGGTAAGTAGCATTTTCCGTTCGAGGCATATGAGCTGCAGAATATATACTTGTGCATAGACTCTACAGTAGTACTCTCCCTAGCGGTGGCCACCTGTATCTGTTGCAGTGGTTTGAAAAAGTGTCCTTAGCACAGCCTGGCCCACACTAGCCTGTTGTTTTGCCTGCACATCTACACAATAGTGTTTTGTGAAAGTGTACGGTGTAGACCATGTTGCTGCTTTACAAATGTAATCTATGGGAATGTTCCCTAAGAATGACAGAGGCCCCTAGTTTGCGTGTGGAATGCGCTCTAGGGGGAATAGATAATGTACGCTTTGCTCTTTGGTAGCATATTTGGATGCATTTAACGATCCACCTGGCGATTCCAGCTTTTGATATAGGGTTGCCCTTATGTGGTGGTGAGAAAGCTACAAAAAGTTGTTTAGTTTTCCTGAAAGTTTTTGTCCTTTCAATGTAGTAAAGGATAGCTCTTTTGACGTCAAGCGTATGAAGAGCCCGTTCTGCTACTGAGTCTGGTTGAGGAAAAAAGACTGGGAGCTCAACAGACTGGTTAAGGTGGAAAGCAGAAACGACTTTTGGTAAGAATTTAGGGTTTGTCCTAAGAACCACTTTGTTGTGATGTATTTGCAAAAATGGTTCTTGTATAATTAATGTCTGGAGTTCACTAACTCTTCTGAGAGATGTGATCGCTACAAGGAAAGCTACTTTCCATGTGAGAAATTGTAACTCACATTTATGTAAAGGTTCAAATGGGGGACCCATGAGCCTGGTAAGGACAATGTTTAGGTTCCACTCTGGAGAGGGTGGAACTCTGGGAGGAATTATCCTTTTAAGGCCTTCCATGAATGCTTTGATGGCCGGTACCTTAAACAATGACAAGTGTTGTCTGTTTTGTAGGTAAGCGGCTATGGCAGCAAGATGTAATCGTATAGATGTGTATGCCAGATTACATTTTTGTAGATGTAAGAGAAAACAAATAATGTTTTGAATTGAAGCATCTAGTGGATTGATTGTGTTATTACAGTAGATAACGAATCTTTTCCATTTAGCTGCATAACAGGCTCTAGTGGTAGGACGTCTAGCCTCCTTAATGATATTCATACAGTCTGGCGGGAGATTGAGGTAACCAAACTCTAAGACTTCAGGAGCCAGATCGCTAGGTTCAGTTGAGCTGGATCTGGATGCCTTATTTCTCCATGGTTCTGTGTGAGGAGCTTTGGAGAAAGGTGCAACTTTTGATGTGGAACTACTGAGAGTTCCAGCAGGGTTGTGAACCATGGTTGCCGGGCCCATGTTGGAGCAACCAGGATCATTGTGAGAGACTGTTGTTTGAGCTTGCGCACCAGTAATGGAATGAGCGGGAGAGGCGGAAAAGCGTACGCAAATCTGCCTGACCAGTTCATCCATATTGCATTGCCTTTGGACAATGGGTGTGGATACCTGGAGGCGAAGCTTGGGCATTTTGCGTTTAAATGTGTGGCGAAGAGATCTATGTCTGGGTGGCCCCACATCTGAAAAAAATGGATGAAGAACTTGGGGATGAAGTTCCCATTTGTGGATCTGCTGTCTCCGACGACTGAGCAGATCCGCAATTTGATTGAGTCCCCTGGGAGATGTTCTGCTACAAGGTATATTTTTTGAGGAATGGCCCATCTCCATATGCTTTGCGCTAGGCGTGAAAGCTGCAGAGTGTGTCTCCCCCCCCTGTTTTTGTACATAGTACATTGCTGTCATATTGTCCGTACGAACTAGGACAGCTTTGCCTATGAGATGTATTTGGAATGATTTTAATGCGAGAAAAATCGCCAGTAATTCCAGGTGATTGATGTGGAGCAGTTTCTGTTGAGGGGTCCACATGCCCTGAATAGTATGGTTTAAGAGATGAGCTCCCCAGCCGGTGAGCGATGCGTCTGTTAGCACTATCTGTGGAACGGGGTCTAGGAATGGCCGCCCTTTGGAAAGGTTTTGTCTGTTCCACCACTGCAGAGAGCGATGTGTGCGACTGTCCACCAACACCAGATCTGTAAGCTGACCTTGAGCCTGGTTCCACGGATGTGCTAAACATTCCTGTAATGGACGCATTTGGAGTTTTGCGTAAGATACGATGAAAATGCAAGAGGCCATCATCCCTATTAGCTGCATGAACACTCGAGCTGGTAGTGAGTGTTGAGGTTGAAATTTTGTTATGAGAGCTTGCATGCTGGCTATCCTGAGTGGACTGGGGTATGCAAGGGCTTTTGAAGTATCTATTGTGGCGCCTAGATACTGTTGTGTGTGGGACGGTTGAAGATGTGACTTGGTGAGGTTTATTGTGAATCCTAAGTCGTGCAGCAGCTGGATTGTTTTGTGTGTGTGGTGCACACAATTGCTGCATGACTTAGCTTTTATGAGCCAGTCATCGAGGTAAGGAAACACATGAATGTGTTGTCTTCGCAAGTGAGCTGCTACTACGGCGAGACATTTTGTGAAGACTCTGGGTGCTGTAGTCACTCCGAATGGGAGGACTCTGAATTGGTAGTGCTGACCGTCCAGTACAAACCGTAGATATTTCCTGTGAGCAGGGTGAATCGGAATGTGAAAGTAGGCGTCCTTGAGATCTAGAGTGGCAAGGAAATCGCCTTGTTGGATCAGTGGGAGGACCTGTTGCGGAGAGTGACCATGTGAAAGTGGTCGGATTGTATGTACAGGTTTAACGGTCCAAGGTCTAATATTGGCCTGAGAGTACCGTCTTTTTTTGGGATGAGGAAGTAGATGCTGTAGGGGAACCGGTTCTATTGCGTGCTTTTGCAAGAGAGAGAGAATTTCTTGTTTAAGAAGCGTTAGATGTTCTGTGGACATTGGACGTTGTTTGGGAGGTATGTGTGGGGGAGTAGAAGTGAGTTCCAGGCAATAACCATACTGGATAATTTGTCTCACCCACCTATCTGTGGTGATGGAATTCCAGACAGGTAGGAACTGTGACCGGAGTGGAGTGGTCTGGGGGGAGTGGAGGGAAATCACTGTTTTGTGGTAGGGGAGGTGCGGGTGTTATTCCCGCTGACTCTTCCTTTGTTGTTATTCCCTCTGTAACCCCCTCTAAAATATCCTCTGTTAGAGGAAGTTTGAGTGGTGCTTTTATAGGAAGAAGAGGTGTTGTCTGTCCCAATGGTTTTAGAGGCGCCCCTATAAAAGGAGCGACGAAAGGAACCTCTAGTAGTTGGTGACTGTAAGGCCCCCATGGACTTAGCGGTTTGTGTCTTTTTTCATCTTTTCTAAAGATGTGTCTACATTGGGTCCAAACAAGTGTTCTTGATCAAAAGGCTGATTAAGAATTGTAGACTGCACTTCCTGCTTAAAACCAGATATGCGTAGCCATGCGTGCCTGCGTAGTAAAATGCTTGCATTAACGGCACGAGATGCTGTGTCCGCTGCATCAAGAGCACATTTGATAGAGGTGTTTGTAATTAGCTTTCCCTCTTGCATAAGATCATTAGCTTTGGACTTATATTGTTCTGGAAGATGTTGCATGAGCGTCTCAAGCTCATCATAATGCGCCCTATCATACCTGGCCAGTAAAGCTTGGGCGTTGGCAATGCGCTAGTGATGCAAACCCGTTTACCAGATGCGTCCAATAATTTAGATTCTTTATTCGGAGGATGGGCATCACCTGTTTGGGAATTTGCCCGTTTAAGGGCATTTGACACTACTAGGGAATCTAAAGGGAGGTGCCCTTTGATATAAGCTGGATCATTTGGAGCTGGTTTATACTTTTTATCAACCCTGGGATTGAGAACTCTAGCCCTGACAGGGTCTATAAACACATCAGGTGCATGTTTAATCATACCTTTTAACATAGGTAAAGTACTTGTTGACTTTTGTGATTGTGTAAAAGTCTTTAATAAAAAATCTTCCTCCAAAGGGTCCGAGTGTAACTCTACCCCATGATATTTGGCAGCTCTATTTATGAGTTGTGCAAAACCTATGTTGTCGTCTGGAGGGGATGGTTTAGTTGGGTAGAAGTCTGGTTCAGGTACATCTGGGACATTATTATAATCGTCCCAAGGGTCAGGTGGTGGGATACTGTGTGTGTCATCATCATTATCCCCTTGTGGGTCTTCATCCCCACCCCCAAAATCATACTCCTCATCTTGTGGTGCAGGTGAAGGAGGCGGCAGTGGAGAGTGTGCTGGAGAAAGTGGTATAGTTGGAAGATTTGGAGACGGAGAGGAAGCTCTGAAAGGTGAAGTTTCCTATGTCTCTCTTCTTTAAGGGTACCTCAGGTGCTTCTGAGGTATCCAATTCCTCTTTTTAGGTGGTATTGTTGTTACATGACCTGTAACAGGGTCAATGTGTATGGTTTTTTGTTTCGGATCCGATGGATCTGGTTGAAACAGTTCTTTGGAGCCATTGTTTTTTTTCGGCACCGACGATTTTGGTTCCGAGTGGTGCTTTGATTTAGTCTCTGTAGCTTTAGGAGGGGTCTTGGTCTCCTTATGCTTTGGGGGAGTTTGAGTCCGAAATCTTTTTCGGCTCCGAAGATTTATGGGGTTTTTTCGGGTCCGAGGGTTTGTCCTCTGTGTGTTTTGGTGCCGAAACGCTCGGCGTCGAAGCCGTCTTCGGTGCCGATGTAACAGGGCGTGGCACTGTGTTTGTTTTCGGCTTTTGTTTTGGTGCCGGGGATTGTTTTTCGGTACTGGTACACGGCTGACTCGGTCCCTAGCCGTCTGAAGGCTTTTCTTTGGGCTTCGAAGCCGGGCCCGAGGGCGGGGCATCTGAAGTATTATCTCGGTGTCGACCTGAGCCCGAAGGAGTTACCGGAGCCTTATCTTTTGTTTTAGATGGGGCAGGGGTGTCGAGCTCAGTACTCCCGATTCGTTGACCTGGAGTAACCGCCTGATCCTCGGCATCTGACTCGTCGACGCGGATGTCTTCATCCTCCGGTTCTTGTTCTTCTGGAACATCGGGGCCTGCATCGAAGATGTGGTCCGGCGCTGAGGTAGTTGATCGAGACATTATGTGACGTCGAGCCCGGCGATCACGTATGGTCTTTTTTTATCTGAAGGAAGCACAGGTCTCGCAGTCTTTGTCCTCGTGTTCTGGAGAGAGGCAAAGGTTACAGACCTCGTGGAGATCAGTGTGTGGGAATTTAGCACCACACGGGGGGCATTTTTTAAATGGAGTTCTTTCCATTGACTGCAGGGCCTGATGGCGCAGATAGGCCCAACGGCCCGCGTCAACGACCGGAATCGAAGGTCTTGATGAATTTTTGGATGCGCGTGGAAGGGGAACGCGATCGAAACAATACCGTCGAGCGGTGAGGGATTGCGCATCGAATGGGGATCTATTACGACACCGACCCGGAGCGCAGCAATTTACATCCGAACCCGATGGCGGAAAAAACAATCTAAGGATGGAGTCGATGCCCATGCGCACTATCGTCCTAAGGAGGAGTCACCCATCTCGTGACTACAAAGAACTTCTTCCAATACAACAACAACGTGCAAACATCCGAGCCCAACACCAGATGGCGATCTATGCACAAGTATATATTCTGCAGCTCATATGCCTCGAACATACAATTACAATACATTACAATCTGAGCAGCCACTTTTTTCTGGCCAGGGGTGACACCCTTTGAAATTCCCTCCCACACTCAGATTCATCTTGGAACACCTCTGTGAAAAAGTAGTAACTCATCTGTTCTCACAGTGCTCTTGCTTATGGGTTTTTCAATTACATCTAATAACAGGAAATGCTATAGTAACAGGGCACTTTATATGTTCAATATGAATTGGGTATGCAGGGTAGATACAAGCATACCACCATTTAAATACTGCAAAGGGATACCTGTATGCTTTTAAGCAAATGTTTTACCTCTTGGGTTTGGTGCTGTGCACGTTAAAAGGTTGTTTGATACATCAGCGCCTGGAGATTATGGTATTTTGACAAGGCACAGCAGATTTATTATATCACTGAAGATACAGTCTGACATACTATGATCCTGGACCTCCAGTTAAAAAGTCAATTGTTATTGATGAAAACACAGTTGTAACAACTAAATATTAAACCACTTAAGCAGTTTGCTGACAGTTACTTAATCTATTAATATTAGTTGAATGCATCTCGATTCTGTACATACCATTAAAACAGTAATCTACATCTTGGTTTTCCGACATCATAGAGTTGTTTGTGCTGTAACTTAAACCCAGCACCATGTGAAGATCAGAAATATTAAGTCGTGCAGTTAGTTCTCCACTCCGGTCTCCAACCTATGATATGAAACACATTTCAGGAAGCAGTAATCTGAGTTAAAGCATGCATGTGCAACTGATTAACAGAAATGTTCAGAGTACAATAAATATTACCTTACTGGTGATTCCAGTATAAATAATCCTTTACACTCACTCTTAACAAACTGATTGGGTATTAGCAGCACCACAAGTCCAGAACTCCTGCCTGTAGTACAGGCAATTCCAAACCAGCTTCGAAGAAGAGAGAGAGAGAGAGCGCTGCATAGTAAGAAAATAAAACAACCTACATAGTCAGTCAAGCAACTTAGTCCCAATCAGCTGAAAAGGCTTGAGGCATGAAGCCAAGGTTGGAAAAAATAAACTAAGTCTAATGGAAATCACCCAAGACACAGCAAATGTTCCAAGAAAATCTTGTAGAAGATCATGTGGTTATCTCTTTAAGAGAGCATGAAAGTATGCAATTTAGTTCAAATAACTGCAACCATAAAGTGACAAGGTCTAAAATATGTGCCTAACATAAAACCAAATGCGCAAAACCTAGCCTTTTCAGAAGCCAATCTCTCAAGTTGAGAAGTGAGGAAGAGGAAGAAGAATCCACCTTATAATGCAAAACAGAAGATCAGAAGCCTGTAAGTTAAAGGTAGTGATATGGACGAAGAAAAACGTATAGTTTCTTACCGGTCGGTGTAGTTTTGCAGCTTGAAGACTTTCTGGATTCACTATGCTGTGCATTATTCCGCCATCTGGTGGTTGGGTCCGGAATTGTAGTCTCTCTCTTTTTTTTTCGTGGCCCAGGTGGGCGTCGACATACCACCATTTGGTGTCCTTCGTGACGTCGACGTGCTTCCTCCGGAAGCTCCCACCTTTGGCCGCCATCTTCGGATTCTTTTTTCTTGTTTGTGTTATTCTTGTTTTTCCTCTTATTTTGTAAAGTCTTGTTTGTGTTTAATCCCTTTCCTCCTGTCTCATCTTTTGGCGGAGGAGGGTGGGTTCGCTAGTGAATCCAGAAAGTCTTCAAGCTGCAAAACTACACCGACAGGTAAGAAACTATACGTTTTGCAGCGTGAATCTTTCTGGATTCACTATGCTGTGCATAGACTTTTTAGCGGTTTGTCCTTATTGTGGTGGCTGGGTGGAAGATGAGCACTGGTTACTGAATATGTGTTGTAAGACCTTCTGTCCCACTTGCGCTTCTTTGTTCATTTGGATATCCACACAGTAGTGCTTAGTGAACGTGTGCACTGAAGACCATGTTGCAGCTTGGTAAATGTCTTGAATCGGTGTGTTGGCCAGAAACGCAATCGTTGCTCCTTTCTTCCTTGTTGAGTGAGCATGAGCTGTTCCTTGTAACAGTTGCCCAGCTTGTTTGTGGCACAGTTGTATGGTTTGTGCAATCCATCGTGCAATGGTATTTTTGGTAACTCGCCGTCCCAAAAAACTGCTTGCGAAGGAAACAGTTGTTTTGTTTTTCTGCACTCTTTTGTCCTTTCTATATAGTGCATCACCGCCCTCCTGGCGTCCAGTGTGTGCAGCGCTTTCTCTGTGCTTGTGGTCGGTTTTTGGAAAAAACTAGGTATTTGGATTGTTTGGTTGATGTGGAACCAGGACACCACCTTTGGCATGAAGTGTGGGTCTGTTCTCATCACAATCCTATCACTGTGTATCTGCAGGTAGGGCTCTTGAAGTGTTAGCGCCTGTAACTCACTTACTCTTCGTAGTGATGTGATAGCCACTAAGAAAGCAGTCTTTAGTGTGAGCATGTGCAGTGTAGCCTTGTGCATCGGCTCGAATGGTGCCTTCATCAATTGGGTCAGCACTACGTTGAGGTTCCATGCTGGTGCTGGCATTCTGTGTGGAGGTGCGATTCTCTTTGCCCCTTCTAGGAATCTTTTTACTACTTGTGAGGTGAAGAAACTCTTCCCTGTTTCTCCTCTTGTGTAAGCCACAATCGCCGCTAAGTGTACCCTTAGGGATGCGTAGCTTAGTTTACTTTGCAGTAGGTGTGTTAAATATTTCAGTACTGTTGACTCCCTTGCGATCTTTCTTTGCAACTTTTCTCTAATGCACCATTCTGAGAACCTTTTCCACTTTGCTACGTAGCATTTCCTTGTGGTAGGCCTTCCTGCCTCCCTGAGCACTACTGCCATTGTGCTCGCCGGTAGCCTGAGGTGTGCGAACTCTAGGTCTTCAGGAGCCATGCCGCCAGACTGAGGCTCTCTGGCTCTGGGTGTAGCACCCTCCCGTTTTGCATTGTTAACAGGTCCCTTCGTCTTGGGAATGTGTGTGCTGGTGCTTGCGCCATCTCCAATATTTGTGAGAACCATGAATGTCTGGCCCACTGAGGTGCTATTAGTATCAGTAACATGTTGCTGATCCTGCATTTGTTGAGTACCCTGTGTATCAGTGGTATCGGGGGGAAAAGCGTATGCAAATGTCTTTGACCAACTTATCCATAGCGCATTCCCTTGTGACCGATGGTCTGGTTGTCTGGATGCGAAGTGTTGGCATTTTGCATTTTGGTGTGTTGCAAGTAAGTCTATTTTTGGTGTACCCCACTTCTGGAATACTTTCTGTAATTCCTGTTGGTTGATCTCCCATTCGTGGGATGCTGACGTCTGCCTGCTGAGTCTGTCTGCTTCCACATTGTCCTTCCCTGGGAGATGTATTGCTAGTAGGTCTATCCTCAGTGGAACAGCCCATGTCCATATCTCCTGTGCTAGCCCTGATAGTGCTACTAACTGTGTTCCTCCTTGTTTGTTGACGTAGAACATGGTCGTGGTGTTGTCTGTTTGGATCAACACCCTGTTCCCGTACAGCTCCTTCTGAAAAGCTTTTAAGGCTAGGAACACTGTTTTTAGTTCCAGGTAATTGATGTGCTTGACCGCATCCTGTTGCGACCATAGCCCCCTCACCTTGAGCTTCTTCATGTGTGCGCCCCACCCCAGCTGGGAGGCGTCCGTGGTGATGGTCACTGTTGGAGTTGGTTGTGTGGATGGTTTCCCCTGTGATATGTTTTGTTCGTTCCACCACGCTATTTCCTGATGCACTGCGTGTGTGACAACCACTTGATCTTCCCAACTCCCAGTTGCCTGTGACCATTGCTGCTGTATCCATACCTGGAATGGCCTCATGTGCAGTCGAATATTTTGGACTAGGTGAATGCAGCATGCCATCATTCCCATCAGCTTGCTCACCGTCCTCACTGTCAGAACTTGCCCCTTGCGGTAATGACGTGTTTCCTTCAGTATCGCCAATGTTCTCTTCCTGCTGGGGAACACTTTGGCCTGTATGGTGTCGATATCTGCCCCTAAGAATATTTTTATTTGCTCTGGTTCTGTTGACGATTTCTCCCAATGGATCGAGAAACCCAGTTGTGTCAGCGTTAGTATGACCTGCTGGATGTGTAGTTTGCATTGGCTGTACGAACTTGCCTTTACGAGCCAGTCGTCGAGATGCACAAGTTACTAACTTGTGTAACGATATATCTGTAAGAGACAGTAGTTAGTGACAGATTCCTTACCTTAGAATATCCCCAGGCGTCAGGCTGGATCCGGAAAGTTTTGCGTAGCAGTACCCTTGCGCGTCGGTAGGCGGCGTCGTGCGGCTCCGGCGTCCGTCGCCGGCGTCGTGATCGCCGGGATGACGTCGCGGGCAGTACTTAGACGCCGCCCTGCGCGCTGACGTCAGTTCTGTACACGACTTTCCGCGCCAGGAACGCAGAGCCATGCAAGAAGCTGACATAGGTGTCTGAAAAATACTAGGGCCCTGAAAGGGATGTCCTTAACCCTAGAAATCAGTTCGCAGAACGGGGAGGATGGGTGGGCGGTAGGAATCTGTCACTAACTACTGTCTCTTACAGATATATCGTTACACAAGTTAGTAACTTGTGCATCTGAAAGAGACACGTTAGTGACAGATTCCTTACCTTAGAATAGATACCCCAGCAATACCAACCCCGGTGGTGGGTCTGCGAACAAAGATCAGACAAGGAAGTCCTGGAGGACAGAACGGCCAAAGAAGCCGTCCCTCCGGACCTGACTGTCAAGGCAGTAATGCTTTGTAAACGTGTGCAGCGAGGCCCACGTAGCTGCCTGACAGATAACCGGCAGCGGAACACCGCGGCCCAAGGCCGTGGTAGCAGCCGTTGCCCTGGTGGAATGGGCACGCAGCCCAACAGGAGGCTCCTTTTAGCCAAAGAATAGCAGGTCTTGATGCACAAGGTAACCCAGCGGGAGATGGTCCTCTTGTGCACCGCCCGACCTTTTTGGCGCCCACGTAGCCAATAAAGAGCTGGTCATCCACCCGGAAGTGTTTTGTGCGGTCAATATAGAAGGAGAGCGCACGTTTTGGGTCCAGACGGTGGAGCCTCTCTTCCTCTCTGGAAGGATGCGGAGGCGGAAAGAAGGTGGGCAAAGTGATGGTCTGCCCAATGTGGAAAGCAGTAACCACCTTTGGCAAGAAGGACGGACGCGTCCGAAGAACAACCTTGTCTGGATGAACAGACAGAAAGGGAGGTTTGCAAGATAGAGCCTGGAGCTCACTCACCCGCCGAGCGGAGGTGATGGCCACCAGAAAGGCTGTCTTCAGAGTCAGAAGACGAAGAGGACAGTTATGTAGAGGCTCAAAGGGAGCGCACATTAAAAAGGTAAGAACCAAGTTTAAGTCCCACTGAGGCATCACAAACGGAACAGGAGGGAAGAGGTGAGTAATGCTCTTTAAGAACCTGTTAACAACAGGGGACTTGAAAAGGAGGGCTGATCAGGGAGCCTGAGGAAGGCCGAGATAGCACAAAGATAACCCTTGATGGTACCCAGGGCAGAACCCTGTTGGGCCAGAGAGAGAAGGAACAGAAGGACCTCAGAAAGAGGGGCAGAAAGGGGATCCACAGCCTTTGCTGTGCACCATGCCACAAATTTGTTCCACCTGCAGGCGTATACCACCTTAGTGGAGGGACGCCTGGCTGCCAGAATCACATCACAAACTTCGGGAGGCAAGTCGAAAGGAATCAACTGCCGCCGCTCAATCTCCACGCAAGCAGGTGTAGACTGGACAGGTTCGGGTGGAGGACCGTCCCCTGCTGCTGCGACAGAAGATCCTCCCGAAGAGGCAGACGGATCGGGGGATCTACGCTCATATTGAGTAGCTCGGGATACCAAACTCTTCGAGCCCAGTCCGGAGCCACAAGAATGACTTGGGCCCGGTCGTGCCGAATCTTCTTCAACACTCTGGGTAGAAGTGGTATAGGCGGAAAGGCGTACAATAGACCGCAACTCCACTCGTGACGAAAGCGTCGCCGAGCGAGTGCCGCCTTGGAAATTCCAACGCGCAGAACTGATGACATTGCGCGTTCTCTTCGGTGGCGAATAGATCTAACCAAGGCTCTCCCCACTGTAGAAAGAGTCCTTGCGCCACTTCCGAGTGAAGACGCCATTCGTGATCCATCATGCACCTGCGGCTGAGTTCGTCCGCCCTGGCGTTCAGGGAACCTGCCAGGTGTTGAACCACCAGGAACATGCCCTGGTGTTCCAGCCATGTCCAGAGGCGCAGAGCCTCCTGACAAAGGGTCCACGACCCCACCCCGCCTTGTTTGTTGCAGTACCACATGGCAGTGGTGTTGTCTGTGAACACCTGCACTACCTTCCCTTTGACAGAGGGAAGGAATGCCTTGAGTGCAAGTCGGATCGCCCGGAGCTCCAGAAGGTTGATATGGAGCCGGGACTCCGCCGGAGACCAGAGGCCTCTGATCTCCGCCTCTCCCATGTGACCGCCCCATCCCAGAAGGGACGCGTCCGTCACAACTGTGTGCTCTGGCTGGGGAAGGGAGAGGGATCTGCCCATGACCCATTGCCGGTTCGAGAGCCACCACTGCAACTGTTTTGCAGTCCCCTCCGAGATCTGGACGTGATCGGACAGGTCGCCCTGGTGCTGCGCCCACTGGAACTTCAGGTCCCACTGCAGAGCCCGCATATGCCATCTGGCATGAGTGACCAGCAGGATGCAGGAGGCCATGAGGCCCAGCAGCCTCAGGGTCATCCGTACCGAAACCCAGGATAAGGGCTGAAAGATCGGAATCATAGCCTGAATATCCCGGACTCGCCGTTCGGGAGGATAGGCCCGAAACTGCGTCGTGTCCAGAACTGCTCCGATGAAAAGGAGCTGTGGAGAAGGAATCAGATGCGACTTTGGCACATTGATGGAGAACCCCAGCGAGTGCAGGAGTTCGGCCGTAGTCTGGAGGTGGGAGACAACTGCCTGGGACGAGCCCGCCTTCAGCAGCCAGTCGTCGAGGTAGGGGAAGACTGAAACCCCTGCCCGGCGCAGATGAGCTGCGACCACCGCCATCACTTTCGTGAACACCCGAGGGGCACTGGTAAGGCCAAAGGGGAGCACGGTGAACTGAAAATGCTCGAGGCCTACCGTGAACCGAAGGTAACGCCGGTGGGCCGGCAGGACGGGGATGTGGAAATAGGCGTCCTGCAAGTCCAACGCTACCAACCAGTCTCCGGGGTCGAGGGCAGTCAAGACCTGAGCTAGGGTGAGCATCTTGAACTTCTCCTTCCGGAGGAAGCGATTGACGTTCCGGAGGTCCAAGATAGGACGCATGTCCTCCTTGTCCTTTTTGGGCACCAGAAAGTAGTGGGAGTAGCAACCACGCCCTACTTCTGGGGTCGGAACATGCTCGATGGCCCTCTTGGCCAAGAGGGCCGTGACTTCCTTCTGTAGAAGCACCAAGTGATCCCCTGACATGCGGTGGAATTGAGGTGGCATGGCTGGGGGGTGGTCTCGAAGGGGAGGGAGTAGCCCCTTCGGACAATGTCCAAGACCCACTTGTCCGAGGTGATGGGACGCCAGTGGTGAAGGTGATGGCGGACCCTGCCCTCGACTGGCGTGCTGTGCACCTGAAAGGAGGGACTAGGAGGGCTTGGAGGCCGCGGACGGGTTGGAGGTGGTGGCCTGACCCGCACGCTGGTTGCCCGAACCGCCACGGCGGTATCCACGTCCTCGGCCACGCGAAGGCGCTTGCTGCGCGGGCCGTTGGCCGGGCTGTGGACGTGACTGGGCGCCCCTTCCGTGGCCACGAAAGGGGCGAAAAGCAGACGTTTGCGTAGGGCGCACAACAGCAAGGCCCAGGGACTTAGCAGTAGCCCGTGAATCCTTGAAACGCTCCAGCGCATGGTCCGCCTTTGAACCAAAGAGACCGACTCCATCAAAGGGCATGTCCATGAGAGTATTCTGGACATCCCCTGAAAACCAGTGGTTCTCAGCCAGGCGTGGCGACGCAGCGCCACCGTCGTTGCAAGCGATCTGCCCAGCGAGTCGGCGGTATCAAGGCCACAGCGGATGGTATACTTAGCCGCATCACGCCCTTCCGCAATAGCGCGGGTAAGCAGTGTCTGGACCTCCTCAGAACACTGCGGCAAAACATCAGCCACCGAATCCCACAGGGAGTGGGTGTATCGGCCCAAGAGGCAAGCGGTATTAACAGACCGCAAGCCAGCACTGGAGGAAGAGAAAGCCTTCTTCCCAAAGTGATCCAGGCGCTTGGATTCCCTATCCGGAGGGGCGGTAGGGAAGGCTGTTTGGGAGGCAGAGGCTTGGACAACCAAGCTCTCAGGGGTGGGGTGTTGGGAGAGAAACAGGGGTCGCCCGGAGCCGGGCGATGGCGTCGGGCCACGTTCCTATCCACAGGAGCCCCTGTGGTGGGTTTGGACCAGGCACCCAAAAGAACGTCAGTGAGTGCATCGTTGAACGGCAGCACAGGCTCCGAAGAGGAGGCCGCCGGCTGAAGCACTTCAGTCAGGAGGTTAGTCCTGACGGCCACTGTAGGCAACTGGAGATTTAAGGCTCCAGCAGCTCTACGCAACACCGTTGCAAAATTAGCCCCCTCCTCCGTTGCCACGGGAGGAGACAGCATGCCAGAGTCGGGGGAGGTATCCAGCCCACTGGCATCCCCAAGTTCCTCAACCCAGTCCGGGTCAAACTCGCACTGTTGTGTGAGAGGGTCGTCAGACCCCTCCCAGCTCTCCTGGTCCTCCTCAGGTTGAAAAGATGGAGGAGGAGGGACATAAGGGACCCAAGGCCTCATCGGCGCCGGAACCGGCGTCGGGCGACGCCGGTCCGGCTCCATGTCCGGACCCGGGGAGAACCGGGGAACGACGCCGCCCGGAGCCCCGGACGGCGTCGGAAACGGCACCGGGGACATCGGCGTCGGCGGAGGCGTGGTTAGGTCAACCGGCGTCGATGGAGGTTGCGGCACCACCGGAACCGGGGTCGAGGCCGGGGCCGGAGCCGAGGCCGGGACGAAGGCTGGTGGGACAGGCGACGCCGGGACCGGAGTCGACGGCGACGCCGGAGCAACCCTATCTGGGCCCGCGGGGCCCGAAGGCGCACCGGAGGGACCTTGAGGCCCGAAGAGGCGGGCCATGGCCGACAGGAATTTCTGTACTCGGCCGGAGTCGCCCCGAACCCGGGAAGGACGGGTAATGCGGGGGCAACTCGACAGGCACGTCCGGGGCCGCGGGGCGGGGACGGTGCCGACAGGGACCTCAGCCGAGTCGCGCGACCGGCGAGGCGAAGTCTTAGAGCGATGACGCCGCTTAGACTTCTTGTGCTTCGACTTACCGGAGGAGCGCGAAGACTTGGATTCCGACGAACGGCGGGGACTCCGCGTCCGGCCCCTCGACCTCTCCCGGGACCGGGGCTTGCTGCGGCGCGGAGCCGACTGCCGGACTTCAAGGAGCTTTCGAGACCGCTCTCGCAAAGCCTTCGGATGAAGTTTCCGGCAGTCAGGGCACGACTTCGTGTCGTGGCCTCGGCCGAGGCAGAAGAGACACTCGAGGTGGGGGTCCGTGATGGACATCATACGACCACATACCTCGCAGGGCTTAAAGCCGGGCATCCCTACGACACCTTAGGAGTCGTGAAGACTCGTTGAAGAGAACAGTGAAAAATTTCACAAAAGATAGTCAAAAAGTGACTAGGGCACTGCTCTTCCCGGATCTGCGCTTACTGGCGCGGAAAAAGAAGAACTGACGTCAGCGCGCAGGGGCGGCGTCTGAGCACTGCCCGCGACGTCATCCCGGCGATCACGACGCCGACGACGGACGCGGAGCCGCACGACGCCGCCTACCGACGCGCAAGGGTACTGCTACGCAAAAACTTTCCGGATCCAGCCTGACGCCTGGGGATATTCTAAGGTAAGGAATCTGTCACTAACGTGTCTCTTTCAGATAGGGGTATACGTGTATTCCTTGCCTTCGTAGGTGTGCTGCGACAGCTGCTAGGCATTTTGTAAATACCCTTGGTGCGGATTTTAGGCCGAATGCCAGTACTGTGAACTGGTAGTGGCTTTGGCTGATCACAAACCTTAGCAGGCGCTTGTGTTTGTGGTTGATGGGGATGTGCAAGTACGCGTCTTTTAAATCTATAGTAGCCATGAAGTCCCCTTGTTGTATTTGTGGTATTACCTCTTGGAGGGAAGTCATCTTGAATCTTTGAGTTTTTATGAATTTGTTTAGGAACCTTCGGTCTGGGATGGGTCTTAGTGTTTTGTCCACCTTTGGCACCAGGAAGTAAGTTGAGTAAACCCCCTTGTTCCTTTGGGTTTTGGGCACCACCTCTATTGCCTCCTTGCTGAGCAGTTCTTGTGCCTCTAGTTGCAAGAGCGAGAGCTCCTTCGCCGAGTGTGCCTTGCTTCTTGGCTTTCTGTTCGGAGGTTGTTTTTCTAACTCTATACAGTATCCGTATTGTATGATGTTTAGTATCCATTTGTCCGATGTGACCTTCCTCCATTCCTGGATGAAGTTTTTTATTCTTCCCCCTACCGTCTTGAGTGTTCGAGGTACTGTTTGTTGTTGAACGCTCGGCTGCAGTTTTCCTTTATGTCTTTCCGCCCACCCCGAGGTGTTGCTAGGGTGGGGGTCTGTTTCTTGGTGAAGTCACTTGGATGAGGGCTGTGGCCTCCCATTCGTGTTTGTCCTCGTCCGTTTCCGCGCCCTCGAAAGGACTGTCCCCGGGGCTGGTACTGCCAGTTCTGCTGCTGCTGTCCCTGCTGCCCTTGGTTGTTCCCTTGGTAGCCTTGCTGGAATGTCTGGTGCGATGTGGTAGGCACGTTGCCTCCTCTCCCACCTGGCCTTCTCGTGGGTGTGCCCCTTCTCATCCCTCTGAACTGCAACGGTCCCATGGATCTTGCTGTCTCATTGTCCTTTTTGAGCTGTGTCAACTTGTCGTCCACTGGTGTGCCGAACAGTTGCTCTCCGTTAAAAGGTGTATTCAGGATGTTGCTTTGCACCTCTGGCTTGAATCCCGAAATTCTGAGCCATGCGTGTCTCCTCTCGGTCACCCCTATCATCATTAGTCTGCTCGATGTTTCAGCAGCATCCAATGCTGATTTTAGGCATGTGTTCGCTATGCTTTTGCCTTCTTCTACCAGGTGAGCTGCTCTTTGTTGGTACTGTTCTGGTAGATGCTTTAGGAGCTGCCCCACTTCATCCCAGTGTTGGTATGCATGTCTGTTGATCAGGGCGTTGGAGTTTGCGATGCGCCAATGGATTGCCGCATTTCTCTCCACCTTTCTCCCTGTGAGATCCATCCTCCTACACTCCTTGTCTGGAGGTGGTCCTGCATTAGTGGGCACATTGGCCCTCTTCCTAGCCGTTGCTGCAATTATGGAGTCGGCTGGTACTGACCCTTGGATGTATGCAGGGTCCTTTGAAGAATGTTTATATTTCTTCTCCGTTCTTGGCGTCACAGCCTTGCATACTGCTGGTTCCTTAAAGGCCTCTCTTCTTGATCGAGCACACTAGGGAGCATGGGCAGGAATTGGCTCCTAGTTTGTTGAGGCAGTAGAGTCTCCAGGAGAAAACATGCCTTGGGCTTCTCCTCTTCCATTTGCACTCCATACGTTTGTGCAGCCTTTTGGACGACCATGTTGAAGATCCCCATGTCGCCTAGTGGCGATGGCCTCGAAGGGTAAGTATCTACCCCTTCTTCCGGCGATTCTGCGTCGAGATCTTGCCATTCTAGGTCTTGTGCCTCCGAGGACGTCGAGTCCCGGTAGGATTGCAGATCCTCGTAGCCTTCTCCCTCGAAAGAATAGTCTTCGTCCCCCTGTTCCTCGACTGGCTCGGGCGTTTTACGGCGGTTCGGCGTCCTCGTCGTCTCTTTTGACTTCGAGCGCGGGTTTCGGTGGGATGGTGTATTGGCTCATCGTCTCGTCGAAGTCCCTTTTCCGCTGCAGGATGCTCGCCATTTCGGCCTCGAGCCTCCTCTTCTTCCTCTCCATCTCGGCGGCATGTTCGGCGTCGAGGGTTGTAGCACCTCTCTTCGGGGCCATCGACGTCGATGTCGGCCCTACCTTTCTCGGCGCCGAGGTGTCCTTTTCGAGGGCAACCTTCGACGATCTTGGTTTTTCGAAGGCTTTCGCCGATTGGGAGTCCTTTTCGAAGGATCGGCTCGGCTGGCTGTCCTTGGTTGCTGTTGCCTTCGTCGAGTGTTTCGGCGGCAATGCTCCCTTCGAGGACTTAGCTTCACTTCTACGAGTGTCGCTCGGGGCTTTAGCTTCACCCTTTTGCTGCTGTGGTCGAGCGGCAGGCAGAGGTTGCAGACTGGATGCTGGTCCTTCTGGGCGTATTTGTGGTGGCAATTGGTGCAAAACTTGAATGGTGTTTTGTCCATCCCCGCGCTCAGGGAGCCCCCTGCGAGCCCATTCTCCGTCGAACGTCGGTGTCTTGGTCGTAACCTTCTCCCTCAACGTCCCGGTTACCTGACCTGTAGTCCGGTGTAGCTGAAAACTTGATTTTTGTCGCTTTCTTCTATTTTCCTCGATTCTTCTTCCCAAAAATTCTGGAACTCTTCGGCAACAATCCAGACTCAACTGCAGAAAAAAGAATCTGAAGATGGCGGCCAAAGGTGGGAGCTTCCGGAGGAAGCACGTCGACGTCACGAAGGACACCAAATGGTGGTATGTCGGCGCCCACCTGGGCCACGAAAAAAAAAAAAAGACTACAATTCCGGACCCAACCACTAGATGGCGGAATAATGCACAGCATAGTGAATCCAGAAAGATTCACGGTGCAAAACTATTTTAGTGAGGCAAGCAGGAAGTTTTGGGTAATATCTTCCACTTAGACAAGCCTATGAATTTCTGAAAGGTATGTTTGATAGGAAGAGTGGGAGGGAATTTATAAAGAAATCTGAATACTGTAGAAGAGAGCTAGAGCTACTTTACTTAACCCCAAGCGAGAGTTTGGTGCCTGGGCTTCTGCTATGTTGCAAAGATTTAGCAGAGGAAAGAGTCACATAGAATAAAAGCCTTTGCTCTTCTGGGATCATCCACCATTCTTGTAGTGCATCAAGAAGCCTGCTAAAAGTTTCTGTTCGTATGCTGGGACACCTTAGGGACATGATTATTCTGAAGAAATACCCCTGAACAACCAACTGGCCAAAAAAATTAGTAAGGGTCCATTATTCCTTTTTCAGATAACACAAATGCAGAGATGAACATTTGTATGTAAGCGCATTCTTGTAGGAAAAAGGGGTGGGTGACTAAGGTTCAAGAAAAATATTTATAGTCATTATGAGAGCTTTTGAAAAGGCTTGACATCTTCAAGAAACTCTCCTCTCCTATCTTCCCTCCCCTTCTCCTCCCTTCCACCCCTTTCCTCCCATCCCTCCTTTTCTTCCTCTCCCCCTCCTCCTCCCTTTTTTCAGGCAAGAAAACGAGACAACAACCTTACCTATCCATGACCATCCAGCATCCTCAATGGTCACCTCCCTTGAATATTCAATATGCTGTAGGTCCAACTCTCCCCCCCTAAATTCTATTCTGTCTAATTCGTCCTGTGACTTTAAACAATGAAAGGTGCGAGTTACTATACACAGTATGCACAATAACCTTTCCTCTCATCACTTGCTTCTCGCGCTCTATATGACCCCTTCTCTTCCCTCCCTCCCGCCTATTCTATGCAGTTTTCCTCCTTAATAGCACACTTACACCTGTATGGTCAACAGATTCTTGGGAGTTTGTCTCGTTGTGCATTACTTATATGGATAGGTTTGCCTTCAACTTTCAATAAAGAATTACAAAACAAAAAAGAATCTGTAGAAGAGACTGGGAGAAGATCTGGACCTCAACATTTCCAGAGAAATGTCAGACTGCTTATAAACAAAGGAAAAGGCCCTTCATCCTCCTGGGGAAGAACAAGAACTAAACAAAGTTTTGTGGGAGACATCTATATTTTCTGTACTTTGGCATGAAATACACACTTAAGGTAACACAATTATAATTAGAACATTTATTTAATTATAGTTCTCATCCCTAGGGGGTGTTTGCAGTATCAACACTTATCAGGAATAAAAATACTGCATTTTTACAGTCTCTAAAGGACACCACTTTGATAAATGCACCTGTGTAATTACCACCTTTTACTCCTACCTAGAGGGTGTTTCTTAATATGAAAACTCATATCAACCCTTTTCAGGTCACAACTGGTTGCAGCCTTAACCTTCACCCCCCAGAGGGCGCACCCTTCCGCAGCAAGGAAACAAAAGTTCCAACCTAGAGAGCTTGAAAACCCTTGACTGGTTATCATCTGAATGCCCCAGCCAACTTGGGGCGGGCTCTATGTAACTGCTCTGGGGGAAGACTGCGCTGCTTCTGCAGCTCCCCCACACCATTCTCACTCCTTTGGTGGCAACCCCACCGTTCTATGGCCACCACAGAACTTAAACAAGGGATTTTTGTAAAGGAATGTGGCCAGGCCCTGCAGGGCATTACGGGCGCGCCTTGCGACCAAGGTGAATTTTTAAGCAGCGACTCTTCCGCTGTGCTGGAGAGAGCTGCATCAGTTTCCTTTGTTTTTCCTTTGTTGTTCATTGGTTTTTGGAGCCTTTGCGTCGTGCTTTATTTTAGCTTGCGATGCCAGGTCCCACCCGGACACCCCGCGGCCCCTCTCCACACCAGAGAGCAGCTTGGGGAGCCCATCCCTGGCAGCTCTCAGGAGCTCCCCACATGGCCAGCACCTTCACGTGCTGCCGCCGGAGACTGCTCTTTAATTTGGTCTGCCCAATCCTGCGGGCAGATGCAGGTGGTGCTGAGGCCTTCCGGGCTGCTAGGGGTAGTGCGACGGCACTCGCTCTCCTCTTGCTTTGGGCATCAGGGCCTGGAAATGGGGTCCTGGGCCCCCTCTCGGCTTCGAGGGGGCGCAACGGAGCTCCACGCCTCCATCGTCTCTCGTCGGGCCCAGGGATGAGGTCATGGGCCCATCCGTCCCGTCAAGGGGAGAGCGAAGGTGCATTCCAGCTTTTGCTTCGTTCGCCGGGGCCCAGGGATGGTGTCCTGGGCCCCCGTGCATCTTTGCAGGGAGAGCTACAGCACTCCCCAGCTTTTCCTCTCCTTCTCGGGGTCCAGGCCCCTTTCTGGCATTGCGAGGGGGCGCAATGGAACTCCCTCGTGCAGTTCCTTTTCGAGTGCAGCCTCCGGGCCCTGGCCCACCCCGGAGGCAGAAGTCTGGTACGGCGGCAGAGACACACGCTTTGGCACTGGAAAGGTCAAAGTTGGACCAAAACTTCCTCAGGGCATCTCGAGCCCCAGTGGGCCGTTTATGATGGTTCTGGTCTCCTTTTGCTCCTGGTGGTGAGCCCTTGCCACCTGGAGCACCTTCTGCAAGCCTCCTGGCCTACAAGGCTAACAAACATTGCAGGAAGCTGGTTTCACTGGCTCTCTGCACCAGTCTTTCGCTTTGGTTTCTGTCGGCCTCTCTCTCTCTCCTTGCGCAGAGCCCAGTCTTTTCCCCAACTGGTCCTCAGGGCATGTAAGGGGACTAGCTTGCCTGGTTCTGGGGAATACCCCACTGGTCCTGGGGTCAATCAGAGTGAGAGTCCTGGGGCCTGATGGCAGTCAGGGTGTTCCTCCTTCCAACTGTCCATGGTAGCTGCCTCCAAGTCCAGTGTCCAGCAGAAAAGTTAAACCAAGAGAGCTCTCTAACCTGTGCAGAACCTTTTAAGTGGGGGTGGGAGTGTCCAGCAAGGCAGCGCCTCTGGACTATCCCGATGTGCCACATCATCTCTCCAGCCCTGCTCCAACCTTTCTGCACAGTTTTCTGGGATAGCTCAAGATGGCATCACCCAGGAGTCACTTGCCACATGGGCTCTGGGGGTCTCAGCTCCACCATTCGCTGACATCACTGCCAGGGCCTTCTTACAGCAAATCTTCAAAGTTCCCCTCCCCCTTCCCCCGGTTTGGCTCCACATGTCTGGGCTCCATCCTTTGTTGAGAAGCCTGGGGGAGGCCTTCTCCCTGGCACAGAATGACAGCTGGCTGATTGATGCAGAGCAGCAGTCCATCCAACCCCTTCCTTCTGAGGAGCTGACCTAATCAAATGTAATTGCTCCTTTTGTGGGGTGAGGTCTTTGTTCCGGTCGCTGGAGAGGAAAGTAATTAAGCCAACCCAGCAGGGTGGCAAAAGGCCTAGGCTCTGACCCGGAGCAGAGTCAGAGAAATGAGACCTTCTTGGATGACCCATAAACTGTACAGCTATGCTTTTGAACTCAACATTGTTCTTTTTACACAGGTTACATTGTACATTGGTGCACCTCTGAAGTCTCTACCCCAAAGAGAACTGAAGCTGCGCCCTAAGACAGCCTTTCCCATAGGAGTGTAATGGAGTGTCCCTACAGTCAAACAGTAAAGCACACTGGCTGTACCTTACATGTGTTCACCCACATTACAAGGCCTATTCCAGGTCACTACCCAATTCTGCATAGTCCTTTCTGCGCCAGTCTACCTGTGCGCAGTTCTTGGGCTGCGCACCAAAGGAGTCTCTCTCACGTGTGCACACGTGTTCATGTGGAGAGGATGTAGCCTAACGGCTAGGGCGGTCGATCTCAAATCTGGGGAACCGGGTTTGAGTCTTGGCAATGACGCTCAACACCCTGTAATTCTGGGCAAATCACTTAATTTCCCCGTGCCTAACAAAAAAGAATGTGTCCTTGTGTAAGCAACTGGTGCTCATGTAAAACGCTCTGATACACGATACCTTAGGGTCAAATTTGCACTATATAAAACTCTGAAGAAGAAAAAAATGTGTAACTAGTCATGTGCCCCTTACCCTTGCTGTGTCGCAGCGGACTTATTTTAAAAGGCGGACACTGGCGGTAAACGTGCGGGGTCCATTATACCATGAGTTTACAGTAGGGGAGTCCAGGTTATGAGGCTTTTCCACAGTAAAAGGTCAAAAAGCGAAAAATCCTGGCGGACAAGATGGTCAGAACCACCTTCTCACAAAAAAATCGAATCCAAATTGAAGAAAAAACAGGATTAAAAAACACTTTGATGAAGGGATAAAGCTGAAATATTAGACGTATCATTCAAAAGAAAACAAAGAGAGCCCAGCCATCCAGTCTGTGTCAAGTTCTTCCAGTGGTAATAGTGCTTCTTTCTGAAATGGGCACAAGCAAACAAATGGAGCAAAATAGTAACTTTCCTTGGGTAACTCTCTTTCTGGTGGATACGCTATCTAACCCCACATTACTCACCTTGTAAATATTTCCACGTTCCAGACTGAATACGAAAAACTCAAAAAGCAATGCTACTGTGTGCCGGTAGTTGGTGTCGTCTGAATCTGCCGACTTTGTTCCGCTCCAGAAGTGACTAGCGGAGCTGCATATAGGAACCACCTATGAGCGGGGACGTCAGTTTTGTTTTCCTAAGGCTTTCCGCACCCTCAGACGCGGAGCCCATCAGCAAACTCTAATAACCTGTGTGCAGACACCTAAAGTGGGACCTTTTTAGACAGGAAGAGACCATTCCACAGAAAGGGGAGATGGGAGGCAGTGTGGAATCTGAAGTTAGATAGAGTATCCACCAGAAGGAGCATTACGAAAGGGAAGTAACTTTTTCTTCTAAACGTAGATTCCTCACTTTGTGAGCAGATACCAAGGCAGTACACCCCAAGGTGGAGGGTATGTGAAATGCCTAAGCCTAAAAAAGTCCTGCAGGACCTGAAAGGTAAAATGCTCACCCCAGCAGGCCTGACTGTCAAAACAGTAGTGGTTCGTGAATGTGTGCACTGATGCCCACGTAGCAGTCCGACAGAAATCTAGGAAAGGCACTCCGTCTGTCAATGAAGTGAAAGCAGCCTTGGCCCGGCATAATGAGCCTCAGACCTTCTGGAGGGTGCATCATTGTTAATACATAGCAGATCCTAATTCAGAGAACTATCCGACAGGAGGTGGTCTTTTTCTGCGTGACTTTCAATTCTCTGCAGCAGAGAACTCCACAAAGAGCTTATCATTCTCCGTTTTAGTAAACTTTCAGTGCTTTTTTGGGGTCCAAGCAATAGAGTCTTTCTGCCTCTTTTGAGGCATGAGGTGGAGAAAAGTAGATCAGAAGAGTGATGGCTTGACTGACATGAAATCACATCACCATCTGTAGGAACGCTGCTCAAGTCTGTAACTTGTTGTGTGAGTGGTTGAACCAGATGCTGTTGATACATCAAGCCCCTAAAACATCCCCAAAAAGGGCAAAACTGTTTGGAGGATTGTCAGACTACAGCCAAAACGCCAAAAGAGCTTTCCCTAAAGCACCTGAGGGCAGAGTCTGCTTTTTCATCAAACATGCAGGAGTTGTCGAAGGGCATGTCTTCAGGAACACCTGGAAAACCCCAAGGTGGATATCAACCATGCGTGGCGTCAGAACACCACACTCATTACCATAGCCCTTCTGTGGTGTCAAGGCCTAAGTGGAAAACAAACCTGGTTGCATCCAGGGAGTATTGAATGGTTTGGCCCAAAAAAGCTTGCAGGTCTTCTGGGAATGTACGGTGGGTGTAGCGTATACAGAAGCAACTGGCGTTGACTGACCTCAAAGCAAACATTTGTTTGCCAAAGGTTTCTATAAGTTTTGAATCTCTGCCAGGAGGGCTAGTCGGAAAGGCGTTAGTGTTCACTCTGCTGGTTGAGACCTGCACCACTACGCTCACAGGAGTGGGATGCTGGGTTAAGAAATCTGTTTTCCTGAGGCTGGTCTATGACGTTATGCGGCTTGTCGGTTTACCGGGGCACCAAGGTATAGTTTAGTCCAAGTGCCTAACAATGTGTCAGTAAGGGCCTCATTGAAGGGCAGGAGAGGTTCAGTCAGAGCTAGGACAGGCTGAAAGACCTCCATCAGTACATTAGTATTTACCTCCATAATGAGGAGGTGGAGGTAAATGTTTTCCCATTGCTGGTCCATAAGGGGGCTTCAGAGAGAGCCAATCCAGTATTGGGCAAGATGTCAAACCCATTGGCATCTGGTAGATTCAGGTACCAATTGTCCTCATCATAAGGTGGGGCAAACTGTTCCAACCCCTCCATTCTCAGCTCCAAATGGCTGGTTCTAGTTGGAGTCAGAGCTCAAAAGTTGATGTAGTGTCTGTGCATGGCTGCAGAGCAGTGGAATAGTGTCCAAGTCTGAATGACTGGGTATTTGCTGTGCCAAATCAAGATCTGGGTGTGGCCTCTGTCGGGGTCGAGACAAACTTGTCTTGGAGTTGGAAACGACAATGGGTTGTAGTTCCTCCTCCAGCGTCGACATTCAAGGGACTGAAGAAAGTCCATATACAAACAGCCTCCGTCAAATATGGGCTAACACATTCCTATCATCAATATTGTAATCTCCACATGGTGGCAGGCTCGGATTAGTCTGAACCAAAAAGCTGCCAGGGCACCAAAAGTAAGGCTCTGCGGCAGGAGTATCGTTCTGTCAGAATTAGTTTGAATCGAGATCGGGCACATCAATGTGGATAGCAGACGTGACCTCAGTCGAGGCAGAGAAGAGTTTGGCTCAGATTTAGACACTGAAATCAGTATAGGGTCTTCCTCTGGTGCTTTTGATACTCATGTTGAAGTCGAAGGGACTTGTGCAGAATTTGGCACTATGACACGAAGTTAGCACCAACGCCAGTGCAGAACCCAAAGTAGGTTCAAGGGGCACAGATGTCCCCAAGTAAAGATCCATCAGTGGGAACCCGACTGGAGACCCCCGCAGATCCTTAGAGCCCAAAAGTGCACTAGAAAGAGCTGGAAGCATGCCAAAGATGCGCTGTATGACTTCCCTCCCACAGGAATAAAAATGGGAGCAGCTCCTCAGTGGAATGGGAGCAAGATTGTGAGAGAGGAGGATGCCTTTGTGCCTTTTCTGGAGAAGCACAGTGACAGGAAGAGGCAGAGTCCACCCTGGACCTCTTATGTTTCTTCTTGGACTTACCAAGACTTTGACTATGATGAAGATCTGCCGCGGGATTGACTTCGGAAAAAGAGACTGAAGCAAGTCTGCACTCTCAACTTCGACCTGGAGCAGGAACTGCAAGGAGTCTTGTGGTGCTATACCATGTAAATCTTCACGTTCTTGGATGGTTTTTAGATTCATGTGGGCACAGCTGTGGATGTCCTTGGAGTAGTGTGTCGAACCCAAGTACCAGAGGTACACCTCGTGGAGATCAGTCAGAGAGATATGTTTGTGACAGCCCCTACTAGGTTTAGGGGGCGACAATACCTTGAACACTGGAAATTTTTAATTAAAAATGTCACCACACAGTGAAGGAGGAGCTGAGCTCCACATCTGTAGCCGCAGAGAGGAAGGAACTGATGTCATCGCACCAGGTGACACTTATATGTGACTCCGCTTGACACTTTTCGCAGCAGAATGGAGTCAAAGAGTTACATGAAGCCACTGCTTTCTGAATTTTCCGGATCCAGTATTAAACCTGGGGATAGTCACAAGATGAAATATTTGTGGTTTGAAGTATCCATCAGAAAAAAACATTAGGAAACCATTCAGTAACCCGTTTAATAATTGAGTGGTGGACGTATGCTTTGAAAGACTTACTAAAGTCGTGTTCGTATGAATGAATTGTAAGAAAAAAATGGAGCTGGTAAAACAAAAAGAAGTATAAACTACAACTAACAAGCAGTTGTTGCTTGAAGAAAACCTCAACTTTGCAAATCTCAAAATTCTGCAGTTCCTGGACTATACACAGAACAAATCTGACACAAGGAAATAATAAACTAAACCCCACCTCTATAATCATTATTATGGGTAGTGCATGTCTGCCAAACGGTTGCTGCTAAAATGGTATTCAGATAACAGAAGAACTCGCAATCTAATCAATATATATTTATTGCATTTAATAGGCAGAATTTAAATGCCATCCAATCTCAATTCCTTTAAAAAAAAAAAAAAACACCATGCGCACCCTGGTATCTGTCCATAATAATGCAAATATAAATGGCATGGTTTACATAATTTTTGTACTTTATCTTTTCTGCACAAATGCCGGACATCTTTAGTATAACTATATAAAGCTGGTGCAGAACAGAGATATCAAACTGACAGAGAATGGAAAACATTATTTACCTGTAAAAATCGATCTGAGCTTTTAGTGTTGTAGAATCAGCCGCATTATGCCAAGGACAAGGATGTTCATTGCTCCCACATGGGCACATTAAGTACAGTTCTCACTTCTGCTGCAAATCACTTACATGTATGGCAATATTTTTTCAGGAGGAAAATGATTGGTAGAGTTCCACAGAGAATTCGCTGGCAATAAAAGGGGATTTTTGGAGAAGTTGCTCACTAGCAGAAAAAAAGAAGTTTAAATAGAAATTATTCTCAGGTTTTTTTTTTAGAAGGAGGTGAAGGACGTATTAAAGCATCTGACCAGCTGAATGGAATTTGGTCATTTTTGCCTCAGAAGTAGGAATTGTGCCTTGGAAATGTCCACATAAGGTCAGTTCCGACTCCTACACCTTTGAAGGGAAGTTAGATAATCCCAAATGAGCCGATGGATCTCAGGTCCAATGATTAGGATATTTGGGAGTCGCTACACATGCGGCATCCCACGTTAGCTGTTGCAAGTGGTCTAAGCTGTTGGATCAGGGAACCATGCCGATGTTGGAAAGGGTCAGGGAAATGCAGATTCTGTGGGACTCAGCAGCAGATTCTGTGGGATCTCAGCTGTCTCGAAGCCAAGCGCACTCTTTCCGAGAGGTACCAGAAGAGTATTTCCGATTAACATTTCCTGGATTTCCTTTTTTCCCCACATTTTTAAATCCAATGCCTTAGGGGTTGTATAGATCACAGTCAAATTTTTTAAATTATTTTTTCAGTTGCTTGCCGTTTACATGATGCTGTGTCAGGGAACTAGGATTATAAGCATCAACCATATCAATTTAGCTAATTTTTTGTTATTGCAGACTTGTGATAATCTCTTGGAAACATTCAGGTGAATATTAACTC